>OX393555.1:19233243-19869108 GCA_947650365.1 Chamaelirium japonicum
TATATATATATATATATATATATATATATATATATATATATATATATATATATATATATATATATATATATATATATATATATGGGAATAGGAACATGGTCCCTCCCTTCAATTTGGGTGCCACATGACACTTTTTAACCATATTTCTTTTTATGGATGGTCAATCCACTCTACTTAGCTTAAGATTTTAAAAAAAAAATTCTAAAAAAAAAATTTAAAACAACCCGATCAACGGTCGACAAATTTAACGATAAACTATAGTGTGTAAATAGCCATTGCTATTGTTAATTTAAAAATGCCACTTGACATATTTTTTTTTCAAATTTTTTTTTATGATCATTGTTAGGAGGGATGTACCAACCTTGATCAACCCCTAACCCCGGTTAAAAAGTACCATGTGGCACCCAAATTGAAGGGAGGACTAGCGTGTTGGGTGGTCGGAAGGACCATGTTCTCCATTCCCTATATATATATATATATATATATATATATATATATATATATATATATATATATATATATATATATATATATATATATATATATATATATATAGGGGCATGCTATGCTGCGGCATGTGGTACGTGCGACATTGCACCGTAGTCGTCTGATGCACGCGCTGCGTGCATCGCATGCATGCAGCAGTGCATCAGACGGCTGCGGTACAGTGTCGCACATACCGCATGCCGCATTATAGCATTTCTCTCTCTCTCTCTCTCTCTCTCTCTCTATATATATATATATATATATATATATATATATATATATATATATATATATATATATAGGGAGCCTGGACCTCAAGTGCAGCCTCAATGCTGCACCGTCCGTGCATGCGTGACATCTGTCACAAAATCGGCGCCAAAAAACCGACATCCCGAATTAAATCCGACGGGATTACCCGCAGCCGTCTGATCGCTGCGATCCGGTTGTCTGAACTGCACCGGGCCATCCCTCAGCCGCCCGATCGCTCGATCCAACGGATCGGATTCCCCCGGACCACCTGTTACTGTGGCAGCCACAGTAACAGCCGGTTTTAGGTCCGGATGAATCTCGATCGTTGGATCGAGACGACAGGGCGGCTGAAAAAAATTTCGCGGTTACTGTAGCCGCTACAATAACCGCGATAATGCTTTCAGCCGTCCGATCACATGGATCCAACGGTTCAAAACAATTTCGCGGTTACTGTAGCGGCTACAGTAACCGCAAAATTTTTTTGAACAGTTGGATCGCTGCGATCAGACGGATGAGAATCGGCCCCAACACAACAGCCCCCGGTTTTTGTTTCAGCCGCCTGATCGCCTGATCCAACGGCCGATTCGGACGGCTGAGGGATGGCGCGGTGCGGTTCAGACAGCCGGATTGCAGCGATTAGACGGCTGCGGGTAATCCTGCGGGATTTAATTCGGGATGTCGGTTTTTTGGCGCCGATTTTGTGACAGATGTCACGCATGCACGGACGGGTGCAGCATTGAAGCTGCACCTCAGGTCCAGGCTCCCCGTCCCCATATATATATATATATATATATATATATATATATATATATATATATATGGCGTGCGGCGGTGTCGCACCGCAGCCGTCTGATGCACCGCTGCGTGCATCTGACGCACCGCAGCGGTGCATCAGACGGCTGCGGTGCGACGCCGCACGCACCGCACGCCGCATCCTAACACACATATCTTATTAAAAGGCATCATCCTAAATATGTTGCTCAAACAATTCAAGTTATTTACTTGAACTTATAAAAATGATAATTGAATTGAAAGAAACAGATACAATTGGAAAACATCGTTAATTATGATAATGGTATGCAAGACTATATTTGTCACAGAATAATCAGTGAAACACATTTGTCTCGGTTAAAAAAGAGTGCTAATTATGCTAACAGGGCCCCTGCTTTGATTGCCTACCCCTAATGATAAAAATAAAGCCAGTACCTATTAAAATCAACTAGTTGGGCTACATGAGTCAACTTAAGAGAGAGAGAGAGAGAGACAGAGAGAGAGAGAGAGAGAGAGAGAGAGATGCTGAACTCCAGTTCACCATTGAATGGTGAGAGGCAACATTGGACAACAAAAATGGTGAGAGGCAAGTCCAATGCACAACAGAAATAAAAGTTTCAACTGGGCATTGATGCCACATATAACACTTTTGTAAGCAAGCAATCATTCATCATTCATAGGTGCATTGGGATCAATGTTATCAAGTATGATATGCGATCGCACAACTCAGTATGAACTAATAGCATATACGATTGTGTGGTTGCACATCCCATTGTACCAAATTGTTATGCCAAATTTAGGGAGAGAGAGAGGGAGAGAGAGATGGTTGAGCGCGAGGGTGAGGGGGCGCCGCCCGCCGGAGCCGTCGGGGATGAGCGATCTCCTCGATCTCTCGCCGGTGGAGGTTGAGCGCGAGGGTGAGGGCGCCGCCGGAGCCGTCGGGGGTTGAGGACTCGGGCGCCGCCAGAGCCGTCGGGGATGCGGGCGGAGCGTCGGGGGTTGAGGACGCGGGGCGGGGATGAGGACGGGGGGGGGCCGCCGGAGTCGTTGGGGATGAGGATGCGGGCGGAACCGTCGAGGGTTGATGACGCGGGGCACCGCCGGAGCCGTCGAGGATGAGGACGCGGGCGGAGGGCTCGGGGGTTGAGGACGTGGGCGAAGGGAGCCGATCTCTCTCTGTCTCTCTGTGGTCTTCTCTCTCAGCGAACCAGAGAGAAAGAGAGGTCGGGGGCCAATCGGTTGGGTTTTTCTCTCTCTCATCAAAGGGGCAGTATATCCAATATGAGCCCTTCAATGGATAAGAGTTGGATGGCTGACAGCGACAGCCTAAACTGAAAATAAGCTGTCAGCCCATATCCCGTTTTTTCTCTCTCTCTCTCTCTCTCTATATATATATATATATATATATATATATAATATTATATATATAACAAGGGACGTCGGTTTTGTGCTGACTAGACAAAACGGAGCAAAAAATCTGACTAGGACAAGTTGATTGGACAAAAATAAACCGAATAGATCTAACCATTCGATTAAAAATCAACACACGATCTCTCATTGTTTCAAATCCTAACCCAATTAAACTGCACTAAATTCCTAAAATGCCGACCCATTGAAACTGCACTAAATCCGATCGTTCATCCCGTGATCGTTGTTTGCATCAACGACTATAAACTTGCATGTTGAAATTTCGGCTGCCCCAAACCATCGAGTCGATCTCGAGGAATCTGTTCGAATAGAGGCAATTGTGATTGATCGATTATAGGGGGAGAGGGGGTTGGTCGTATTGAAGGCGCCCACTTCGTGTCAATTGGCATGTGCGAGGAAATGTGTGTCCCTATGAATGCCGGTGTTGTCGTCGAAAGTGTTTTGTTACCGAAGGCGGCCCACTTCCGCTGAAGTTCCGACAGGCACGGGCATGCACTAGTATATATATAAGGGAGGGATACTCTTACTTATGGAATTTTACATATGCAATTAGACACCGCCTTTTACCTAACATAGAGATTTCAGAATTTGATAAACCTTAGTGGGGATGCTATCTATATCAAGTTGATCATCATCACCAAAAATCATCAAATTCTATAACCTCTAAGGACATCAAATATGCTATTCAAATTAACGGTTAGAATAAACGATCAATAAAACCTTTAACTTTTGATGCCCCTAGAGGTTATAGAATTTGACGATTTTTGGTGAGGTTGATCGACATGCCATAGATAGCATCCCCACCAAATTTCATCAAATTCTGAAACCTCTAGAATGGATAAAAGACAGTGTGTAATTGCATAAGTAACCATTCCATAGGCAATTTTTTTTTTTTTTTGATGCCACCAATTTAATATGCGGGTAATACTTTTTTTTTTGTACATACCTTGCTTGCCAATTGAATAGGCGGTCAAGGGTTTTTTTTTTTTAAATTTGGTTGCTCATAGAATAGGCGGGTACGGATTTGTTTTTTAAAAAAATGTCCGCAAGTTGTATACAAGGCCAAGTTTTTTTTATTTGATCGCTAATTGGATATTCGGGTTATTTTTTTTTTATAAAGTTTGCTGGTTGAATGGGCCATCATAGATTTTTTATTTTTTTTTATGGCCAAGGGCTAGTTGGCAAATGACACCCTACAGTTACATAGCCAATGACTACTTAGCATCTTATATAATGATCAAAGCAATTGTTTGGCAACCTCACTTATCCAAGCAATTAACGTCAAGCAATCCCTTCGGATAGTCCCACATCGGTCAGGGAAGCAACCATCACCCGCTTAATATACCCGTTGTGGACCTCCCCTTACAACCCGAGTTTTGAGGTGCGAGGGTAGCACCTCAAAACCCGGGTTGTAAGGGGAGGTCCACAACGGGTATATTAAGCGCGTGATGGGTGCCTTCCTTACCGATGTGGGACTATCCGTTAACACTCCCCCTCACGCAGAGCACGCGTGGTAAGGATCCTCCCACGCAGAGCACGCATGGCAAGGCACGATCGGTGGGGAGCACCCAGAGCGGGAGCAAGAGCAGGAGCAGGAGACGGACTAGCTCTGATACCATGTTAGATACCCTCGCACCATAAAACCCAGGTTTTAAGGTTAAAATAAGGATAAATTACTAGAAATCCAACTGGACATGGGCCAATTTCACTTGACCCCATTGTACTGTAAAACCAAACAAAAAACCTTCTACACTGTCGATAAGTTTATCTCAGCCACACTCTGGCTACCTGTCATTTAATATTTTGATAAAAATTAATGAGATGATGACCATTGAGCTTTACTACCAAAACTACCATTTGAGAACTAAAAAGGAGTTGGGGGAGGTGGGGGTGTCAAAATCTATGAACGCCTCCTCCTCTCATAGAGTAGATAGGTCGAATTGGGGGAAATGCTCAATAAAAAAGAAAGAGGATAATATCATCCATAGCTCAAGTAAGTTGATGACGTAAGTCCCTCGATAGTTTGAGGGTTTTGTTGTTTGACTTTATACTAGCAGGGTAAAGTGGAATTGGCCCATAGTTCTTTTTTTATATATAATTTATCCTTAAAATAATTCTATTTAGGGTAAAAAAATCCATTTGTAATATAGATTATAGAGATCACATAAGCTACTAAATGGCTCATAGGTTCTATAGTTGTCGAGACTTGTTCAAAGAGCGTGTGACCAAACAAATTGATTGCATGTCATCTCCTCGAGATAATACGAGCTAAATGATTCGAAGGCCAATCAAGACACATCTATTAGCTTTATGCTATTAGGGAATTGACTAATAATGAATATCAAGCTAACATCCCCTCTCGTTTATGGTCATCTCCCGCATGCTGAGAAGTGAACTAGTGGGAGAATAAATAAACGGAGGCAACAAGATTTGAACCCAAGACCTCTAAGAAGCCAAAGCTTGAGTTTTTCGAGAGGGCCCCAATAATGCATATCAAAGGGCTTTGTTGGTTCATTCTCTAACAGTTTAGGGTTTTAGCATAATTCTTTGGATATATAATGTTGGGCCCCTCTCTAAGGGTCTCACATATCTATCAATTCCCTCAATTCATATTATTCTATCTAATCACATAATATCTTTCATAGTAATTATAGTAAATATATTATCATAATTATATTTCCTAACACGATCGCCAGAGTCACTATTTGGTTGAGTATTAACCTCCGATTTGGCTTTAAACATTCATAAATTGTCCCCTAAATGAGTTACATGACGGAAAATCAAAGATGAAAATTTTAAAATTATTCTGATGAATACCATAATCCAGCGTGGCTGTCGGTATGTTCACCATAAAGACAATAACAACATCTGGCACCCAATCCATTCAATTTGGCCCTCGTCTTGCTCGCAACCGTCAATTAATCTGAATCAAGAGGAAAAAATCATGGCCACGCTCGATCACTAACCATCATTCCTTAATTACTACTTCAATTCTGTCTTAACAACCAACTTCCCATTGTTAACTCACTAATCGGACTCCTGAATTGGTCGACTTCCTCTCTCTAGGGCGACAACTTCTTCTCTTTTTCTTTTTGAGATCGGTGGATGTTCCAAAACCTTTCGAGCAATGGACCAACTTCGGATTCGGACTAATCCCTCTGAAAATGCACACCGACCCACCCGGAAGGTCCCTCATCTTATTAGTGTTGAGGGAGGGACTCAGGGAGAAGAATGAAACGAAGCATGTCTCCTTGAATGAGACCCACTTTTACTTGGTCTCCAACTTCATGAGGTTAACCCTTAAACTTGGGAGAACTTAACCCAAATGTAGAAGGGTGGCTTCAACCACATGTTGACCTATGGTGGGGCCATCTTAGTGGACCATTGGGCCCCAACTATCTAGTCCCAATCATTCATTAACTCTACCACCTCCAAATTGAATCAATACTAATCCTTTCTAAACAAGGTGAGTGCTACTAAGTTTGGAGGGCATATTGGAGGGCACATGCCCTTCCTTAACTCTAGGACCCCATTAGTTTGTGGGTGGCTTGAGCAGCCAAGATGTTGACACGTGTTTGTAAGATGGCCAACATGAAAACCCTAGCCCTAGGGGGAAAGATTCGTCTCCATGATCCATTTAAATCAAAATCAAATGAAAGAAAAGGGAGTAGATAGAGAGAGAGGTCCAGGTGGAACTTGACCCTTTCCAGGTCATGTCCTCAAAAAGAAGGCAAGGGTTGGATCCAAATAAAATTGCATATATGGGGAACCCTTTGAACGGGCCTAAGGTGAGGTAATTCATAAAATTTTTTTTCTTTTTAAGAGGGCATATCTGTTCTGGTTAGAGCAATGCCTGTAAATGCTATTGCATCAGAGAGACCACGGTTCGGAATTTGCTAACTGCAGGAGCGCAAAGTTTTTTCCCTCGTCAAAGACCGAGCCTTATTTTCGCCCACAGGTACACTGTGCTATTTATACGCCACACAGTGTAAGACATACACACCCGGGATTCGATCATGTGACTGCCCATGAGGAAAATAATGAGTTAACCACTAGGACACAACCGTAGTTGAATGAATTTGTGTTTAAGATTAGATTTATTTAGATATTTTCAAATGATTCAAAAGGCTTGAAACTTCGGGCTGCCATTGGCTGAGATCAAAGTGGGGGTGGTTGGATTATGCCCATTTGCTTTCCTTCCTGAAGGAAAGGTATGGGTTGAACCTCATGATTATATAAGCATTTGAGAAGATGCTAGTTAGGTCATCTAAAAAAGTTGGACACATGAAATGAGTGGATTAACTAAATAATTTTTAAGGTTTCCTCCTAAAAAGCTTAATACATTATGGTTTTTAGGACAATTTACAAAAAACCTCCTGAACTATACACCCAAGTTCAATATGCCCCCTCAACTTCTATTTTAAACAACTTGACCACCTCAACTGTGTTTCGTAATGAAATTGACACAAAAACCATATGTGCATTGTATAATGACTATTATCATCGTCCCATTCAACATATGTGCTAGAGTCAATTTAAGTGAGAGAATAAATAATATAGCATACTTAAGTAAATAGGAAAAGACTATGTTACCCTCCCCGTTACACGATGTTATACCCTAACATCCTGGCTCGTTCCCGCCAATTGTTGTCGTTCCCCTTCGCCAATGTTCCTCTATTTATCATCTCCATTATCACTTGATTAGTGATCTGATATCGAGAGAAAGGGGTTTCAAGCATTGTTGGTTACTCTGTCGCCTATCATCATGCAATTCCAGTGTATGATGATCGCTCAAGAGGAGGTTTCTCAGCCGGACCTGACCCACGATTGAATCTCGCGCCGAATGGATCTCCCTCGTGCGACGGATCTGCCCAGCCATCTCTCCTCCTCTGCTTGCCATCCGGCCGACCACCTCTTGAGCAGCCCCCTCACGAACCTCCCTCTCTCCTCTTCGAGATTCCAAGTCGCGCACCCCCTCGGAATCTCTCTCTCTTCCGTGATTTCTCTCTCTCTAACTGATCATAGCCATCCAATCTCCTCTCAAGACCCAATCATAGTCATCCCTTTCTCTCCCTCGTGTCCAGGTCACTCACGAGGCACCCTCCCTTGCAAGTCTCTCTCTCTCTCTCTCTCCCTATTTTTTGTGATCCGAGACTCTTTCCCTCCTAGACCCGTTCGATATCCCCTCCTCCTTTCTATCCATCTTTCTCTCTCTCTCTCTCTCTCTCTCTCTTACCTATTTCAGAACCATCACAACTGTCCCTCGCTCTCACAGTCCAACTGTACCAAGCCGTTACCTCATCTCTGCGCGACCGCTCTCTCTGATACCTGCATATCGTTCGCTGCCGACCACCTTTGCGCGAAACGTGATCCCAACATCAGAGCACCTTGGGTCCACCGGGCCTGCCTTCACTACGTCGATCTATCCCTGTGTGTGCCCTCTCGGCCACCTGCAGCAACCTTGTGCAAGATGACGCTGGTCCTCGCCCTAGCCGCAAGTCACCATATGCTTGCGTCGGCCCTCCTTGAACTTGGCATGTGCCCTACTCGCGTTGGCCCTCCTTGAACTTGGTCTGCAACCTACTTGCGTCGGCCCTGCTTGTGCCCACGTCGATGCTGCTCTGCGCCCACTTGTGCCCTACCGGTCTGCCTTGCGCTTTGCCAGTTCGGCCACCTGCGCCCTGCACTCTACCGGCTCGCCTGCACTCGTGCCCTGTACCCTTGTATCCGGTTCGGCCTCCTGCACCCTGCACTCGCGCCCTGTGCCCTTGTGCTATGTCGGTTTGCCTATGCCTGCACTTGCACTTATGCTTTGCGCCTTGCGCTCTACCAATCCATCCGCCTGCACTCTGCCGATTCGACCGCCTGTACCCTGCACTTTGTCGGCTTGCCTGTACTTGTGCACTGCACCCTGTGGTCGGCCAGTACCAGTCCGCCTGCGCCCACTGCACCAATATTGTTGAAAAAGTCCAGGTAATGACCGTCATTTTTCAGTAAGTTATTTTTCAATCTGTCGTTTTTTAATTTCCATCATTTTTTACCACTAAAAAATATATATTGACCTTCGTTTATTAAAAGACGAACTTTGCTCGACGTTTATTTATGTAGTTTATTCCTCAAATTGGTGTAGTGGCCCTACACTCGAGCCCTGCACACTAGCGCTTTGCCAGCTTGCTTGCATTTATGCCCTGCCCTTGCACTTTGTCGGTTCGCCTATGCCTACACTCGTGCCCTACCAGTCCGGCCGCCTACACTTTGCTGGCCTGCCTGTGCGTTGTGTACTGTCGGTCTGCGCCCTGTGCACTCCTTGGTTGTTGTCTGTACTTTACGCTCTACTGGCTTACTTGTGCCTTGCCGATTGAGATCTTCTCTCTCTTTCCGATCAAGCTTCTTTCCCTCCGATGTCTCTCTCCTTAGCTGTTGTCTTATCCTCTTTCTCTCTAGTCGCACGAGCACTCGGATCTCCTCTATCCGGTCACACTTATGTCGACTCTTGGATCCTCTCTTTCCGTTGTGCGATCCTATCAGATCTATGGTTCTATTTTTTTTTCTAATTTTTTATCTCCCTTCATCTGTGATGATTGAGATTTTCTACAAGGTGTCAAGTGCTTACTTCGACCGAGTGGTTGCTTCCTATGAGGTCTTATGCATCCACACATTTCTTAGTCGATCTTTTCCCTTTCGGTCTCCTTCATTGTCGGCTTCCATCACTGCTGGTTTTCTCTGCTCCGATCCTTAGTGATCATTGCCAGTTCCCCGGTTGACCTGCTGTAGACACACAAATTGTGTCTAACCCGGACCCGACTCGCATGCACCAATGCGGAGGCAAACCCGACACGCATTCGGACCCGGACCCGACTCGCATGCACCAATGCGGATGCAAACCCGACACGCATTCGGACCCAGACCCGACTCGCATGAACTGACTCGGAAGCAAACCCGACATTCAAACCGGACCCGACCCGCGCCAAACAAGGGGCCAGGTGGGCCCATCCCCAAGTAAGGCCCACTCGGCCCCCCTTATGGAAATCCGAACCCTTAAGAGGGTGGCCGGCCATGCAAAGAAAGAAAAGAAAAGAAAGAAAAGAAAAGAAGGAAAAGGAAGAAAGAAAGAAAAGAAAGGAAAGAAAAGAAAAGGAAAGAAAAGAAGAAAAAAAAGGAAACAATACCGCCATGCGCGGGGGGAGGTTGCATATGACGTCTACATAAGTGTAGATCTGCGCCGATCCCTTGATCCGACGGACAAAAAACGAAGCCGGGTCATCATCGACTTTATGTGCAAGATTCAAAATAAATTTTAAAAAAAGGATTGAGCCATAATTACTCCGCCAGAAAAGGAAAGCAAGTAAAGGCTTATTCCCCTCATCAATGGATGAATAAATCTTGGATAATTATGGGAGAGATATTAAAGGGATTCAAATAAACTTCCCATATCTCTCTCCTCCCCCCTTCACCTATAAATAGAAGGGGAGGGGGGAAGGCTCAAAAGGTCGGATGGCAAGAAGCGAAGAAGCTCTGCAGAGGAGAAGACGTGTCCTTCATCGACCAAGGCTTCACGAGGCACGGGCAAGCCTATCATTTCGGGACCGGCTTAGTCCATTGAAAGCCCTCATCAAAATGAAGACCCTTGCACAAGAAGATCAAGCCTTCGACTCCGTGCACGAAGAAGAAAGCTCGGAGAAGAAGAAACCTTCAACTCCGAAGATGCCAGAAGTAAAGGCCGGAGAAGAAGATCAGAGCGACATCACCCCCATTGTCTCCAACAACCCTTCAACTTCGAAGGCGCCAGAAGCAAAGGCAAGAGAAGAAGATCGGAGCGGCATCACCTCGTTGTCTCCAACAAACCTTCGACTCCGATCAAGTCCAAAATCCCAGAGAAAAAGATTGAAGCGGCAACACCCCGTCGTCTTTAACAAGCTTCCGCTCCATTCATGAAGAAGAAAGCTTGGAGAAGTATACCCGATGCGGTGCTACAGCCGTCATCTTCAACAAAGCCTTCAACTCCGATTTTGCCAAATACGCCTGGAGAAGAAGTCGACGCCATAACCGTCGCCAGGTCGGAAGCTGAAGATGAAGCGAGGAAGCTCTGCAGAAGAGGAGACATGCTCTTCATCGACCCAAGGCATCACGAGGCACGGGCAAGCCTATCCCTTCGGGACCGGCTTAGTCCATTGAAAGCCCTCATCAAAGTGCAGACCCTTGCACAAGAAGATCAAGCCTTCGACTCCGTGCACGAAGAAGAAAGCTTAGAGAAGAAGAACCCTTCGACTCCGAAGACGCTAGAAGCAAAGGCTGGAGAAGAAGATCGGAGCGGCACCATCTCGTCATCTCTAACAAGCCTTCGACTCCGATCAAGGCCAAAAGCCTGGAGAAGAAGACCGAAGCGTCATCACCCCGTCGCCTTCGACAAACGCTCGCTCCATCCATGAAGAAGAAAGCTTGGAGAGGAACACCCGAAGCGTCGCTACACCCGTTGTCTTCAAAGCAAAGTCGATGCTGCAATCATCGCACGAAGATCGGTGCTACCCTCGCCGCCTTCAAAGGAACCCTTCGACTTCGATCATGCCAAAGAAGCCCGGAGAAGAAGAGAAGCAAAGTCGTCGCTATGCCCGTCGTCTTCAAAGAAAAGCCGATGCTACAACCGTCGCACGGAGATCGGTGCTACCCCCGCCGCCTTCAATGGAACCCTTCGACTTCGATCACGCTAAAGAAGCCCGGAGAAGAAGAGAAGCAAAGTCGTCGCTACACTCGTCATCTTCAAAGCAAAGCCGATGTTACAACCGTCGCACGGAGATCGGTGCTACCCCCGCCATCTTCAAATGAACCCTTCGACTCCGATCACGTCAAAGAAGCCCGGAGAAGAAGAGAAGTAAAGTCATCGCTACACCCGTTGTCTTAAAAGTAAAGCCGATACTACAACCGTCGCACGGAGATCGGTGCTACTCCCGTCGTCTTCAAAGGAACCCTTCGACTCCGATCACGCCAAAGAAGCCCGGAGAAGAAGAGAAGTCGAGCTAACACCTAAACCGTTGAGGAAGCCAGAAGCCTTAAAGAAGTAGCCACCGCCGTTCGAAGAGAAGATCGAGTCAACGCCGAAGTAAAAGCAACGCAAGAAGCCAAAGCAAAAGCCCCGGTAAAGCCCGCGCCAAAGCAACATAAGTGCCAAAGCCAAGCAACTACGCCGATCACGAGCATAAGTACCGCACGTTCTAGCCGATACGACACGAAGTCCGGAAGAACGAATATTCAAGTGCAAGTGCCAAAGCAAAGCAAAAGCCAGAGCCACGCCAAAGCAAAGCCAAAGCCGAAAGCCAAAGACAAAGCCGACGCCAAAAGCACGATCGACGCCGCGAACCGACGATCAAGGACGCCAGCAGGGTCTAGCAAGGATTGAGAAAGACACGAAGACCGAGGAACGAAGCCGAAAACCTCTAGCCAAGGAAGCGCGAAGCACGGAAGGGACAAAAGCAACGGCGGATATTCCTTAGCCTCTCAAAGAACCCTCACCCTGTAAAGACCTCTGTCCTGGGCAACCCCTTCAGAGCTCTCGCACGAATACCACGTGGAGACGCGGATCAAAGGGACCCTCCAGAGGATCTCTCCCACGATCTCCTGATCGAATATTCGCCGCACCCGGCTCACCACCCCCGAGTCCCCGGGTCCCGGCATCTGTAATTTTCGTGTGTTTGCAATAAAGACGATCCAGATTTTTTTCTGCGCATACACCTACTTACAGGTTGGCCGAGTTCCCTCGGTTGTACTGCTTGCAGGTCAACCGGGTCCCTAGGATGACTTTCTTGTAGGTTGCCCTAGTACTATCTTTACTTTACATCATAAAAATGAAATATTTGATATATTTTTTCTTTCTTTTAGTTCTTTCTTTTATTAAACAAACTGATGTCGGTTTATACCTTATATCAGTTTGACTGATGTAGTGTTACTATTAGTCTCACATTGGTTGTGGTATTGTAATGATGTGTGTTCATTCCTTATATAAGGAGAGGTAGCTAGTCTTATGTAATGATGTATAATTAATATAAGGAGTTTTCTCTCCAAAGCTCTAGTCTTTCTCTTCTTCTCTCTTCATAACACAAACAAAGCTATGTTTTGATTAGTGGAACCGCACCGCTCTCGCCACTTGTTATGTTAGTAGACCCTCCTTTTTTTAGGAAGTACATGTTTGGTTTAGTGAAATGAGTAGCTACCTCCGTTAAGTCATTGCACGCCGGTCCAATTTTTTTACGAAACCGAAGAGAGAGAAATCACATTATTTATTTATTATTATTATTGTCATTATTATTTAGAGAGAGACAGGGGGGGTGGGGATCTCTCTCTGTTGATTGGAGAGAGAGAGAGAGAGAGAGAGGTTACTCTCTGTTGATTGGAGACAAGGTGTAGGGTGGGACTGATCGAAAAGGTGTGATCTCTCTCTCTCTTCTGGTGCCAACCCACATTTAGATAAGCCAAAGGTTCATTAAATGGCCAAAACCAGCACCAACTCTCATGCATCCCCCAGGATCAGAAGAGCCAGCTCACCAGATGCAGACTGAACAGCACAGTATCTCTTGGGTCTTGGCTTACGTTAGGAAGCCATCTCTGTCTCCACTGTTACAGTGGACACTTCGTTGGAGACTTGGCCCAATCATAGGGACCATCCAAAGCTCATAGCCCATTCAGGGCACCCATTCCTTACCCCACCTCCTGTCACCTCTGACCTTCATGTCTTTCCACTAATTAACCATAGCAACAAATAGAGAGGGGCAGACTTAGTGTTAGATCACTGCTAAGAGATCAATTTGAAAAAAAGGACAAATAACAAGATACTTTACTTCAGATCCCTCTCCAAAAGATGCAATGACAACAACTCTCTATGTTGACTTGTTCACCCCATTAAATGAGAAAACTGTTTTTCTATTATCCATCCAATCAAACAATCATAAACCTAATCATAACCCTAATTATATACCTAAAGTGAACCTTAATCCTAAACTTAATCAAAATAACTGTAGCAAAGCAAAATCATTGTAGCTGGTCAAAATCAATATAGCAAATGAGAATATTGTAGCCGTCTAAAAAACTATAGCAGACCAAAATACTGTTGCAGTTCGAAATTGCTACAATGATTTGTATCGACATCCGGATTCTATATAATGCTTTGTACATCCATATGTAGGGGTAAAATGGATAGTGAAATTAAATTTGTTTCGGAGAAACTATTCACTAAAGCGAAACATTGTCAGTCCTTTAGCTCAAATCGATCTCTTATCAGGGACCTAAGCCACATTATCAAGGGCAAATTACAAAAACTTCCCATGTCCCTTAACTTTTTTTTAACAATTTGGCCCTTGAACTATGCTCCGTTTGCATTTGGCCCGCTCGGCCAAATTTTATTTCAAAAATGCCCTTATCCTTGTAAGCATAAGTTAAATATTTAATAAATTATTTTAATATTATTAGAAATAACTAAGGGTATTTTTGTAATAGAATTTGATTGAGGGGGCTATGGCTAATTGTAGATGGAGCATAGTCCATGGGCCAAGTTCTTCAAAAAAAAAGTTGAAGGACCAATATGAAATGAGGTGTATAGTTCAGGGGTGGTTTTTGTAATTTATCTAAAAATTTATAAATTTAAACATTAATCATATTACATTAAATTACAAATGCCATACAATTATGTGTCAAAATATACATCCATAATCATATGATTAAATAACTATTATATAAAAATTAAATAAGGTTGTGAATTATTCATAATATTTACGAATAATTCAAGTCCACCCTAGATCGTTGAATAATTCGCCGTATAATTCTCTAGCATTGCATTCACTAATTATTCAGTATAAAAGAAAATGAAGAATTTTGGTACTCTGCCATTAACCGAACTAGCTGTTTTATCGAGCTGATACGGTTTAGATCGGGTCCATTATGATCTTTGCTAGACCAAACTTGAGTTTCGGATCAATTTTGGACCCAAACCTAATCCATTTAATTGCTTGGTAACGCCGAATTTATCACCATGTAAGAGTATCTCCAATCGGCTCTTCAGATCTCTTCCTTCTTTATTCTGGCGAGCTGAAATCTGTCTCTAGGGCTGGCAATTTTGGACCTGACACGGTAGACCCGACACGAAGTTAGCGGGTCTAGGTTAGGGTTAAACAGGTTCGGGTCGAAAACGGGTCGACACGATAGACCCGTTTAATAAACAGGTCGGGTCTGGGTTTAGGGTCTGGACACGGTAGACCCGGGAAGACCCGTTTAAAATTCAACGGGTCATGTCGGGTCGGATCGGTCGGGTCTACCCGCAATTCGATACTATAATATATAATACCAGCGGGTCTATCGGATCAGGTCGGGTCGAGTCGGATTGGGTCGGATCGAGTCAACTGAATAGACCCGTGTGGTAAACGGGTCTTATCGGGTCTACCCATTTATTAGTGGGTCGGGTACGGGTTTAGGATCTAGACACGATTAGTTAAACGGGTCGGGTCCGGGTCTAGGGGTTTTGGACACGACACGAACCCGACACGACACGACCCTTTTGACACCCCTACCTATCTCCCTCGCCAAAGCAGTTGTTCTCGTTACTTGGCTAGCTACACGTAGCGAGTGGAGGAGTTCGCTAGCTACTGTGATGAGCCCCACTATGGCTTGTGGCTACCACAGTCCACTGTTTTGTTTAAGAATATCATTAATTCAGATTAAGTCTAAAAAAATATAAAACGTTTAAAAAATATTAAAAAAATATATGAAGGCTCTCTATAATAGGGAGTCCCTTAAAGTTGGTTTCAAAAGTGACTCCCGATTTTGTTGGGAAGCCCATATTGCTCCCTATAATAGGGAGAGGCTTGAGGAGTCCCTTGGAGATGCTTTAAAAAAATAACGCTTAACGCACCCACAATAATGAAACACCCAACCCATCATCCCATCAATGGCGTGTGTGTGTGTCCCGAAAGGGTGCGAACATGCGTGTTGGTGAATTTGGTGATGGTTTGGGTGGATGCATATGTTCGGCGCACCATAATCCAAGGATTCGACCCAATTCGACAAAATGGGATTAGCTCTAGGTCTATATGGCTGACTTATCCATATAGTATGTACCAAAGCGGAAGCCTCGTCTTGGAATTGTGCCATGTGGTCCGATTGGACAAAAAAAAACAAAAAAAAAACACATGTGCAACTCGAGCGGCATCACAGCTGTTCGTGTACCACACCCCATCTTTTACGGTGGGGATCATCTTTTGCAGTTTGGTATGTGCGCCAAAAATATCCTCCAACAGACTCCTATCTTCCTTGCCAAAGCAGTTGCTCTCGTTACTTGGCTCACTATATGTAGCGAGTTGAAGAGTTCCCTACTATGATGAGCCCCACTATGGTTTGTCGCTATCACAGTCCATTGTTTTGTTTAAGAATATCATTAATACGGATTATTTCTAAAAAATATAAAAGGTTCAAAAAATATTTAAAAACATATATAGAGTCTCTCTATAATAGGGAGTCCCCTAAAGTTCGTTTCGAAAGCGGCCCCTGATTTTGTTGGGAAGTCCATATGTACCAAAACGGAAGCCTCGTCTTGGAATTATGCCATTTGGCCCGACTGGACAAAAAGAAACAAAAATAGAAGCACAAATGGGAGCGTGAATCCACTGCAATGGAATTATCTCTTACGGTGCTGGATACACACCATATGTGCCACTCGAGCGGCATCGCAACTGTTCGTGTACCTCATCTCATCTTTTACGGTGGGGATCATCTCTTGTGGTTCGGTATGCATGCCATGTGTGCATTTTGAGCCGTCTTCATAGCCGTCCCTGTTCGCAACTAGTGATACATCTATACTATAATATATGAGTAATTGGTGTTAGGTTAATTAAGACGTTGTTCGCTTAATGTTAAGGATGTATAAAGCTTTTAGTTAACGTTAAGTCTCTATGGCCAACACTTTAGTATGTGTGAGATTTTTCTGCCACGGATAGATAATAACTGATTTTTTTTAAATAATGATTTTATCTCTATATATAAAGAGTAACAATCTGATAACAAAGTATGATAATTTGATATGATAACATGCATTAATTATATATTGATTGTAGCTTATTAGAAATAATATTTATATATATTTGATCATAATGTGTCTTTTTTGTGATAAAAAAATGCTTTTAGTCATGTCAAACAAAGCCGAATCTATCTCGAGCATACAAGAATAACAATTTGGTAAAAAAAAGTGTAACCATTAGTTAAATAGTATTTATTCACATCTTATCATAATATGATTTCTTTTCGATAAAAATACATTTTTTTAGAAAGGACAAAAATACATTTAACTATGCGAAATCAGTTAGATTCTATCTCACACATAAAGAGTAACAATCTGATAAAAAAGAGTAACTATTTGTTCGATTGACAAAATAGTTTTGTTAAAGAAAATAAATAATTAAAAAAAACTATTTTGTGATGTTAAATTGATAATATATAGTGGTTTCAAATTGTTTTTCGTGCAAAAAAGCATTTATATTCAGTTGATGGTATGAAATATAAATTTGATAAACTTCAGCTAGGTATTATTGTCCGTTTTTTTTTCTTTTTGGATCAACTTTATTTTGAGAGGGACCTTACACAGAATGGGACTTGGAGGGGGGCTTATTGCAAGTTGGTACTTTTGTCAGAGATCTGTCACCAAATCCCCCTATAATATATAGCAAGCAGTGTCAACGTGGCACCCCTCTCCTTCCTCTTCACTGTTATGTGATGTTGCCACATGGAGCCTCTCTCTCTCTCTCTCTCTCTCTCTCTCTCTCTCTCTCTCTCTCTCTCTCTCTCTCTCTCTCTCTCTCTCTCTCTCTCTCTCTCTCTCTCTCTCTCACACACACACACACACACACACACACACACACACACCACCACCTAACCATCCGGGCATCATCTTTCTCACACGGTTTGGCCTAGTAGGTGTTGGTGCTGCCATCTTCAAATCAAAGATCTCGACATTCATATGGAGTATCTTGGGTGTGGGGTGACTCGGGTCGACTCGACGTCAGTGGGAGAGTCGGCAAAGGATGGTCATCCAAATCTCATGAATCATATGATGTGGCTAAAGACCTCACCGATAATGATCGAGTCCATCAATCTGGACCTGCCTTAGTGGTGGGTGGATGGGTGGGTGGGTGGGTAATGCAAAATCCTATCCAAAAAAAGGAATGGACATTATCGGATATGAACATCCATTAGCAACATCGTGACATGGCACTGGATCATAGCCCTCTGATACCTGACAATCAGGGGTGAGTGCGATTCACCTGTCAATGTGGGTGGTTGTGATCCGGTGCCATGTCACTTGATGTTGGAGTAGCATTTTCCATCCAAAAGAAGAGCCCTCTCTAAATCCTCGTGGATTGGAATCTATCTGCAAAGATGTCATATGGTTGGTGAAGGGGCTCTTCAGCTTTGAGGCCTCATCCTTTTTTGTGTCAACATGAAATCACCATTTAGAATATTGGGGTTCCTAGGATTTGACACCACCATGACATTCCCCACCTTAGCACTTTAGCCCAATTGCCTTGTGGTGAATCAACTATGTGGGTTGAGTGGACCTTTTTGAGAGAGAGAGAGAGAGAGAGAGAGAGACTCAGGGTTATGGGATGCAAGTAGTGGCACTGGACAGAACCTAACTTGCTTTGAACTGATGGACTCAAACTAGACCCATGTATTGAGTTGGGTTCCAACCTAAATTTGATTCTACATCTAGGATGATATGGGTCTCATGTAAGTAGAACCAAATCTAATAGACTGGGCTCAACTACACCGACCATCGTGGAGCGTCGCTTCGATGGGTCGGTAGAGGCTTCTCGTCTGCGCGATGTATTCACTAACCATCGAGGAGTGTAGATCTGATTGGTCGGTCTAGACTCCAAAGGGGTGTTTGGTATCATTCGGAATGTTCACTTATATTCCCAGTTTCATATTTTAAAACCAACGGATAGTATTTGTTCAGGTGGAATGAAGGACCTAGAAACGATAATATATCACTCCATGTGTTTCTATGCTAACTGAAACACTGAGCCATCAGATTACATTAGAAATAGTAATTGACAAGAATATCCTCTTCTGGATGAGGTTTAAGCGGAACAGTTGTTCGTCATGCTAAACACCTCCCCTAGTTGCTAGGATGACCTTGACTTCATTGACTATCGTGGAGCGTTGCTCCATTGGATCCGTCCTGACTGCTTGACCTCCACAAAAAGCTCCTAAAGTGGGGTGTTGTGATTGCGATAACTCGTGTGTGTGTGTGTGGATGGGTGGACGTGCTAGCCCAGATGAGGGGGACACCTTTTGACTTGTAGGATGATTGAATCTCTCGAGATTTAGGCATTCTTCAAGTAGGTGGTTGAAGACTGCCTAGGTCGAGGAGTAATCTTCGAAGAGTTAAATCACTGAGGCCTTCCTTCCATAGCAAAACTTTGGCCCCAACCATGTCAAGGAGTCGTACCACTATAGTCCTCTGTGCGCTCCAAAACCATGGTTCTGGTTAGGTTGACAAGTGGAACCACCACAGTCCTCCTTGCACGATAAAACCCTGGCCTCAGTCAGGTCAAGGAGTCGGACCACCACTGTGACGACCAAGATCCAATAGCTAAGAGCCAAGACTCCCGAGGCTATGATGCCAAGATGGATGAGGTAAGGTGAGGTATCTAAGGCCACCGAGTTAATCCCACAAGGCATGGAGAGAAGGAGATCCTGAGCTACTTATATAATTTTTCCTCCCAAACATAGAACACGCATTTTAAAACCGTGAGCCGCTACTAGGATGGGTGACCCCCCTAGGAATTCCTCGTGTGGGAATGGATAAAACGGATAATATATCTTGTATGTTTGGGGCGGATGTTACAACCACAGTCCTCCTCGCTCCAAAACCCTGGCTCTGGTTATGTTGACGAGTCGGACCACCACTGCCCTCCTCTCAATGTAGAACCATAGTCCCGATCAGGTTGAGAAGTCAGACCGCCACAGTAATGACGTCGAAGGAGGGGTTGCCAGAGATCTCATCGACGACTACAAAACAAAACTCATATAGTATTTTTTCTTTCTTATTTCTTTTTTGGAAAGGGGTCAAGTGGTCAGTACATCACCTACTAGTGATCTAGCACAAGATAGATCGGGATTTTAAACTAGCCACAAGAGCAAGAAAAATACCTCAATTTTTAATAACCCCATAGATTTGAAGGCTTGCCACTAAGGCAAGAGGGAGGGCCGCCACTACAAAGCGAGAGGAATAGCTTCAAACTTATTTTCTTTTTATTCTGCTTTTGGACATATACATTCTTCGCAAGGGTGATACTTTGTTAGATATGATGCCTTTGAACTAGGGGTGGAAAACTTTGACACGACCGAGTAACATAACATGAATCCGACATCTATATAACATAGCATGGCGGTCTATATACTGACTAGACAAAATGGAATAACTTGCTGACTAGACAAAAATGAACGGATAGATTTGATCATCATCTCTTGATCTAACCATAGAGTGGGACTCATCCCTTCACTTATTCACAAGAGAAGTCCCTCAATTAATACAGAATTAATTGGCTCACAAAGAAGGCAACCCAATCACCGGAAATCCCTCACGAAAATCACTCTCAAATCTCAATTAATATATGAATCTTTAGAGTAAATTACACTTTGCCCCCTGAAGTTTAGCTTAAAAACACTAAACCCTCTTATAGCTATAAAACAACATTTTGCCCCCTCCAATTCAGTTTCGATCAGATAAAAATCACCAAACAAGGAAATTATGTAGTTGACAAAAGGGTGTATTGTGCTAACATTTAAAACTTTAGGGAGCGATTTGGAACAAAATAAACTACATGGGAGTTAAGTGATTTTGAGCAAAACTATAGAGGGGCAAAGTGTAATTTATCCTAATCTTTGGAAAATTTTATTCATACCCCAAAAATCTGTAACTAACCCCGTCTTCGTATCGACCCTTTAATACCAACATTGTCCTTTTCTTTTGTACCCCAAACCTCAAAGCCCTAACTTAGCATACTTTGTACCCCCAACCCAACCCAACCCAAGGTCTGTTTGAACTTCCTTAGCCCTAGCCTAATCCGTTGGGTTGGCCAGGTTGTGCGGGATGGGTTGATTGGCCTCAATATGGTAGAGGATAAATAATTCGGATTGGGCTCGGGTTGGGTTCAAGTTAGCCCGCCCAAATTTGGGTTGGGTTCCGATTGGCATGCCCAAGTTGCAGCCCTACGTCTGCCTTCAAGTAGGGGTGGCAATGGGTCGGGTCGGGTCGAGTCGGGTTGAGACATAGGTATAAGGGCAAAACACCCAACCCGAACCCGACCCGTTTAATAAACGGGTCAAAAACTTAAACCCAAACCCGACCTGACCCGTTTAACCCGTTTACTAAACGGGTCGGGTCGGGTTGGCTAGCAAAACGGCCCGGTGATTTGGTTACCTCACTCACGGCCAACATACCCACCATTTAGGCCCGGCTCATTATGAAAATAAATAAATAAAAAAGGCCCCATTTAGAATTTTCACATTATGCCTTAGTTTGTATCGAGACGGCCCTGCTCTCTCTCTCTCTCTCTCTCTCTCCCCCTGGGGTAGCGGAGTTGGGGGTTGGTTGGTCGCACCGAAGGCTCCCGCTTTGTGCCAATCGGCACGAGCATGCCGAAGGCGGTCAGGTGTATTGTCGTCGCATACGACAGTGGGGGTGGTGATGCCCGGGGGGTGTGTTGCTGCCGAAGGCGGCCCGCTGCAGTGCCGACAGGCACGGGCATGCACTAGTGAAGTTAACATGTTTGGGTTTGATCTACTCGGATTCAAGTCATAAATAGATTGACTAGACTAACACCAGGGCTTCAACTAGGTCGGGTTGGGGGTCAACTCAAGCCCAACCCAAATACTAGAACTCTCAACCTTAATCCAACCCAACCCAACCTCCAACCTGAATTATCCAACCCAAGTCCAATCCAAGCAAAAATTTTTAAGGTCAGATTAGTCCAAATTGGTTGTGCAGGTTCAGGCATACTTATTTCCAATCATTGTTTAGAATTTTGACATTTGAAGATCATAAACTAAAAAGGACTTATACTTGCTAACACTGCTAGTCAACTTTTGTTGCATTGCTATCCTTGCAATTTACTAAATCATCAGATAATGTCTTTATTTGATGAGCAAGAAGTAAATAAATAATATAGTACTGGATGAAATGGATGGTTGTGATTGTGACCCCTCAACATATGAGTATTCGATGTGGATTTGATTGTTGCCTATATATCACAGACTCATAGATATACATGAGTACTCGTGTTTGGATTGGGCCAGGTTGCCCGACCCCTCAACCCAAGCCCGACCCAAATTCAAGTCAGGTTTTATTTTTTCAACCCTAACCTAGCCCAATGTTCAAATACATCAACCCAAACCCGCACCCAAAACTCGGATTGGGTCGGGTCCAATCCGCCCAAGTTGCAGCCCTAACTAACACAAGTAAGCAAATAAGCCACATTCGGATTTATGCATGTGGCCCGATTGATTCATTCCTATATGGGACAGAGGCAAACGAGTTACATGGATTATTCAGAGGAGTTGGCCCAACCCGGCCCATTTATTAGGAAGGTTTGGTTGGGTTTAACATGTCTGCTTAGTAAATGGGCCGGGTTTGGATTGTGTGTTGGGATTCATTGACGCCACCTGAGGCTCGGGTGGAGGCACCAACGTGCCTGATGTCATTTTATCTAAAATCTAAATTCATCTCGAGTGAATGGAACTCATTAGGGAGATATTAAAACTATTCTTATCGGTCGGGTGAAAAGGACGGGCAATAGATCGGTTTAGCCTATGGTCCTGACAACAGATACGTTTCGGTGAAAAGGACTGCCAAATGTCCAAAATGCCATCACCCATGTCCTCCCATTTTTTTGGATTCTCTTGAGCATGGTTGCGAAGGCAGGCGAGAGCAGCTGTGGCGGAGGAGGCACGAGCAATAGAGGTGGCAGGGACGGTGGCAACAGGCGCGACCTCAAGTTGCAACTGCTCGCCTCCGCCCCGTTGGCGATGAGCAGCTGAGATGAGAAGAAACGGAGGATAGAGGGGTTCGGTTTAGGATTTTTAGGTTTAGGGTTCATCCCATGACCTATAGATTTTAGGGGTTTAGGTTTAGTTTTATAATGGAGTGGCATGAAACCTAAATTTGAAAGCTTGTGAGGATCATTTTAGTCCAATTTTGTCCTGACAATTTTGCTGTCCTTTAGGCTAGTTGATCTTTTGACTTGGGACCTATCACTAATTCCCTTCCCCCCCCCCCCCCCCCCCCCCCCCTCTCTCTACTTTTTTTTTTTTTCTTTCTAAATCTTTTTACTGCACACAATGCTCAGAGTGACCAACTTCCGACCTAAGTTTTGAAATTCGAAAACATAATCAGAAATTTGTCATTGATCCACAATGTAAGAATTACCCGAGTTTCGTCGCTCGATGTGGTTTTATTGATGAAAAATAGGTTAAACAAGCATAAATGATGAGCCCTTTGTCTACAAGACGATAAAGAGCATCATATTTCAGTCCTGAATCGGAAACCTGAGCTCTGAAAACCTTTACACATAATACCTCGGACTCCATGTTTTCTTACGCCTTAGCTCTCTAGCTTCGCATTTGGGGAGGGCCTGTATCGCAGTTTAAGGTAGCCAAACGTTCCGGCACCCGGCGATGAGCCCTCGAAGATTATCGGCAGGTAGCCAGTGGCGGATTTGTATCTTCGCTGAATCTGAAAAATTTCGCACGAATAAAATATTAAGTCATGAAGTAATGGTGGAATTTTTGACTCTTAAAATTATCCAGACACAACCAATTAACAGATGTCAGTCAGCCGCACTACTAATTAATCAGATAGCGAGTATTATCACGTCTGAATATGGTCAATAGAATTACAACCTATTTTCTTTAATATTGGTCAACCAGTAATCCTTCAGGTTTATGCTCAGTTTTGAACTTGGCTCATCATCAAATGGAATGTTGGCTAGAATTTTCCAACCGGCTATCAACTTGATGTCGACCCACCAAGATTGGTGCCAAAAGGCTAGCTAAGACAAATTGGCAAGAAACGGAAAAACCGAGAAACCTAAAAGGCCAGTTGGCGGGTAGAGAAATCTACCATATTGGTTACGAGCAACACTCCAGAGTTTCCCTGGACAAGAGAAGAGTCCATATGGAGAGGGTAGAAAGCAAGACTTGATATAGAGAATTGTATTCATCTCTGCGTCACAAACTATACGCCAAAGAGCTTAAATTAATAAACATGGCTACAATTTTGAATTTGGCTCATGAAAATTATATGCAATAACGGTGTAAACGAGTGGGGAGGTGAAGCACTACGTCAAGACTCGCTCAAAACGAGGCCTATCAATTGGTTGCATCCGACTGATGCTCATCATCGGGTGTCAATATGAGATTCAGAAAGCATGGCAGTGATCGTTCACCAGCAACTTTTAACACAATGTCAAAAAAATAGGGGGAGCTTGACATAAGTCCTTTTTGAGAGATGGCTCCTAGTTGCAGGACAAGTTAATTTCGATATATACCTCAAGTCCCTTCGAAATAGTAGGTGCTGCAGCAAGTACCGCACCCTTCTTTTACTCCCTCAATGACAAAACTGCCCCTCCAGCAAAGAGTATACATTCATCGTCAAAAAGAGTATATTTGCTGGTTGACACAGTGCATGTAGCGCAGTAGCTACAGTGAAATCACTGTAGCAGCCTGGCGAATGTATACTCTTTTCTGAAGACAAATGTATACTATTGCTACAGTGATTTCACTGTAGCAACCCGGTGAATGAACTCTTTCTGAAGACGAATGTATAATATTGCTACAGTGATTAAATTGTAGCAGCTACAGTGAAATCATTGTAGCAACACGATAAATTAATAATATTGCTACAATGATTTCACTATAGCAACTACATTGAAATCACTGTAGCAACCCGGCAAATTTGTACTTTTTTTGAAGACGAATGTATACTGTCAACCAAGGGTATTCTCAGGATTATTTTAGTATAATTGGCACTAACAGTTTCTTTAAACCTGATAGTGGGTGAAATGGAAGGCAACTACGAAATACAGAAACCCTATTTAATATATCAAATTATGGTGTCCTGTGGCTAATATTACAAAATAGCTAGGGACCTTGACCTAATTAGCCAAAAAATATATGTATAAAGTCAAAAGATCTGGATTAATTCACTCATGGGGAGAGTTTGTAATTTGGCAAAGCATTAATAAGATAGGGAAAATAAGAAAAGTATAGAGGCAATAGATGAGTATATTTAAGGGCAAATTACAAAAACCTCCCCTGAACTATGGGGGTAATTTCATATTGGTCCCTCAATTTTTTTTTTGAACAAATAAGCCCCCAAACTATGGACCAATTTGAAATCGTTGTCATCCATTGACGGAATGTGTCAAATGACTAAAATACCCCCATTCTTTCTTCAAAACAGACCAGAAAAGGGGGAGGGAGGTTGCTCCGCAACTCCGGCCGAAACCACCCCCCACCCTTCTTCCTCTCGGTCTGGCACCAACGCTGGCTTGTCCCGCTGGCGCCTCAAGTGTGCACGTAGGCCTCCGTCGGCGCGGGGCTCGGGAAGCAGGTGGGTCTGAGGTGGTATGAGGGAATCGGAGGAAGGTTCTGTAACTTCGGCTGCCACGACCACCCACCCTCCTTCCTCTCGGTCTGGCACAGCTAGCAGCCTACCTTGCCGGCACCTCCGGCGTGCGTGCAGGCCGTAGCCGGCCCAGGGTCTTCGCCGGAACGTCGTCAGTGATTGGCGGGCCTGAGGTGGCTTTAGGAGGTCGGGGAGAAGGTGGTGGTGGTCGGGCCGCCTGAGGTATGGGAGGAGAGAGAGAGAGAAAAAGAGAGGAGTAAAACCGAAAGAACATAAATAAATAATGGCCACGTCAGCTATTTTCGTTAAATCTGACGGTGAACAATTAACAAAAGAATCAACTTGTTAAAGTTGCATAGTTTAGGGGTATATTTGTTCAAAAAAAAAGTTCAGGGACCAATGTAAAACTACCCCCATAGTTCAGGGGAGGTTTATGTAATTTGCCCTATATTTAATTATACCAGACATCGGTTCTCGAATATTATCAGAAATGTTAGATTAAAATTTTCCAAGAAAAGAGGGGGAATTAGTGATCAGTACCTATTGCAAGTTCTGTTTAAGGTTAAGGACGGATAATATTTGTCGTTAGCATTAAGTAGCTCTAGACCGTTCCCTACTATTCATGGAAGAATACTCCACGACAGAGGCAGCTCACCTCTACCTTTTTTTTTTTTGAAAATTCACCCCTACCCTTTTTAGATTCAATCCGACTGCTCTTTTCCTTGTCCAGAGACTGGATGTGACATGGGCCTTGTTTGCATCCTTATTGCAAGTCGGAACTTGTTATAGGGACTTGTCACTAAGTCTCCCCAAAAAAGGACAATTAGTAATGGTCGACAAAGACATGTTTTGATCATTTTTCAAGTTCAGCACAAAATTAGAGAGAGAAAAAAGTTTCTAGATAAAATTCAGGAATAATAGGTGAACTGAAATAATTCTCAACCTACTATGGTCAACATTGGCTTAGATACTTCATTGCATGCATTTACTCGTGTGGTTTTGTGTCCATGGGTTTAAGATTGAGATTCAACTCTTTAGGTGATGGCCGCTACGATGAAACAGTGCAAAACATGTCCTAACTCCTGATTAGCTTCTAGAATATCATGACCATTAGAATAATGTCCATTTAGCGCAATTTTTTTTTTATCATGTTTAAGAATGACCTACAAGCAAGGTTTGAATATTGATTTCGACCATCATTTCGAGTTCTCCAAAAAATAGCTTATTTCGTGAAATATTGCAAAATATCACAATATTTCGCAAAACATTCAATTTCGGTACATGTAAAAAAAGAAATCTTCACGATATTGCATGAAATATTTTGATTTTTTGTACCTTGCCTACAAGTAAAGATGCACATCAAGTTGAAAGATCACCTCAAGAATTTCCTCACTGCTTTGGATGCAGTTTCTTCCAATAACACAAACTGTTCCGCCTGAGCCTCCCCCGGTTATTTTTGCACCAAATAAGCTTGAACTGCCACCTTGACATGATTTGCGGTGCTGCATTTCTTGCACTGATTTAACAAGCCTATCCGTCCCATCCGAGCCAAGTCCACAGTCACTGTAACTGTAATGACACTGCAACAATATAGGTATAGAATGAGAAGATCCATTCTATAGCATAAGCCAAACCCTCTGTTACTGTATCGCTACAGTAACTAGGGGATTGCATTTTCATCCATCTGATCTATAAATCGAATGGCTTAGAATCCTCAAGTTTCCTAGCGTAATAGGGGATTGGATTTTTATTTGTCTGATCTACAAAATCAAATGGCTCATAGTGCGTTATGTCAAATCGGGCGACCCTTTGATAGAGGGTGAGCACTAGTTTTTTTAATATAAGTAATGTTTTAAGTTGAAAAAAGAGATTTAAAAACCTTCCCCAAAATTAAATAGTAGAAAGTACAAGTAGTAATGTGGGTGACTAAGTCTGATATTTTCAGAATGAGGAACTTAACATTGAGGGGCGTAAAACTTAAAGATACCTGATACATAAGTTCTCCAAGAGAGGATAGCTGCTCATCTGTTGCTGCAGCTGTTAGTAGTGCTTTAAAGGCCTGGAAGCATCAAAATAAATGAAGAGCAAGTTTTGATCAGTCTTCAGAAACAAATAGTACAAGTAACAAGTAATTTCTAGCATTTCCCTATCATATTTATAATAATATTTGCAAGTTATACATAAAAACATCTTTCCTTAAATTATTCTTTGGCTTTTCATAAGAGTAAGAACAGCACGAAATACTGCGAACAACAGCCCATCAATCCGTTCAATGGTTGGAAAGATAAAGCTATCACTGAAGTATAGGGCAGAACTTCTACCTACCCTACTACACATTCAAATTTCACACATTCAATCCAATAGGACCTTCAATGCCTTTGTATATTTTAATGTGAAGGTATTTTGTAGGTTAGAGGCCATTAAGTTTATTTTGATGCAAAATTAAATGGAAACTAAAGCATAACTATCCTTAATATCTAAAAAGATGCATCCAAACTGACCACAATTATAAATTTATAATCCATTAGCCGGATGTTACTTAACAGCGGCCAAGTTGCAAGAATATTCAATATCTCACTTTGCACATTAGAAGGCACGACTTTTTCCAATACTATCAATGATTACATTTAAATATAATCAAACACTTTCCAGTATTAACTATGAGGTGAGTCATAATTGCTCCACTGGTTTATAAAGATTAGTATGGCTTAATCTGACCTTTGACATATGAGTTTCATAATTACTGCACTAATAACCAGAATTGATCAACACAAGTTATCATTTTCAGTGAAAGTGACCGAGATGTCCTTGAGGCATACAATTAGAGGCCTTATAAAGCTCATTGAATCATGACATGAGGAGTCGGGAAAAGAGAGAGCGTAGAGTCCCACTTTGCAGGGTCCTACTTTATGATTGTATATGATCCATGCACGTTTGTAGTATCAGAGAGGAGAAAATGTAGGAAACTGCGGACTTGTCAGTTGACGAGTTTAACCTTACTAAGGGATAGACGTGGTCTATTTTGGGGCCATTAAGAAGCCAGTTAAGGCCAAATAAGTACAATATTTCAAGCTTTAACAAAGAGACACTTAAAATAACATATATATATATATATATATATATATATATATATATATATATATATATATATATATATATATATATATATATATATATATATATATATAGAGAGAGAGAGAGAGAGAGAGAGAGAGAGAGAGAGAGAGAGAGAGAAATGCTATATTGCGGCATGCGGTAAGTGCGGCACCGCACCGCTGCCGTCTGATGCACCACTACGTGCATGCGATGCACGCAGCGCGTGCATCAGACGGCTGCGGTGCGGTGCCACACTTACCTCATGCCACAGCATAGCATGCCCCTATATATATATATATATATATATATTGAAAGATTTCAAAATTATATAAAGCTAAGGGACAAACCTCGACGCGGAAATTTTCATAGATGGGATGTTTAGTAGTTGCCCTGACTGCATACTTCCGCTTGGGATCGATAACAGTTATTGTATCATTGTGATCATCATGCTCCTTCAAAAACGTCTCTCCTAGTATGCACTCAGGAAGATTTTTTGCAAATACCCCTTCAAATCTGCCACAAAAGATCAAACAATAAAAGTGATTTCAGTTTTATAAAGCTCATCAAATTACCCTAGTTCCAGGAAGAATCTGACAGCTTACTATTTTTACAGGCAATTGGTCTTGCCGGATTCAATTTTTTACTATTAAGATATTAGGAAAACATTTTGATTAAAATCTAATACAAGTCCTCAGTCAGTAAATGGATCTTACCTGTGTGTTGAGAGGTTACACAAGTAATCTAGTGAAGCTTCAACTTTAAGTATGTCAGTTCCATGTTCCTCGAATTCATCAGAATCCAAATCATCCACATGTTGTGGAACAGTCACACTAGTCAGTGAACTAGACAGTAATGCAGATGCTGCAGACTGTATCATCTTACGACCCATGAAGGTGCCTATTCGTACAGAGCCATAATCAGTTCCGCCAACGCTGTCGAGAAAAGCTCCTTCGTTAGAAGACAGAGAATAGCAAACATCCATTCATCAACCCAAAACTACATAACAAAATATTACATTGTCAGTCATCAACAAATCTTAAAAGACCCGAAGAATGAAATTGGGATTCTTATGGTCATTATGAAAGGAGTTCGGAAAAGGTCGGCTAATGGCTAAATTCATCACAAATGTGTAGGGTTGGCAATTTATAGAAATGTTGCTAAAAAATGTTAACTATGTTTGGTCAAAGAACAAGGTAGGATGGTATACCTGTGCCGTATTCCAGAATCGAAGCCCCAAAAACGTATATGACTTGGAATGGAAACCAGTTCCTTGATCTCTGCGGGCTGCATGAGGACGTAAAGGAGGTGAGACACTGAAACTAGTGTAACAAGAGGCAGATATCTGGGTACAATTAGCAATACAAACCTGGCAAACCATGGCAAGCAGTTTGTTGGCCTCCCCACAAGCAGACGTCATTTGGTCCATCACCCCACAAGGAGCTCCAACTATATGATTCTCAACCTACCATTAATTAGGCTATGAATAAGCTAAGGGAGCATGATGCATAAGGATCTGTTTTAGTTAATAGATAACCAAAATTAGAAGGTTGTAAATAATCATGCCTTTTGGCAAAACAATGCAAGATCCCTTGGAGTGATGTTTAGCCCTGCAGACAATAATAGCCAACAATATTATTCTCATAAATGGGTTTTCGAGAGTATATGGGATGCCATGAAGGCATGAACTACAAACAGCGGGACAGACTGTATTCCACTATTCGCTATCACAAATATTTTGTTAGTTCCTTGATTGATGAGAAAAATGGGATTGATAGTTGGAGTTGGGGATTACATTTAATGAAACTTAAGTTGGAATAGAGTGGAATGATCAGAATCAAGAAACAATGGCCAATCATTTATTTAAACAGATCATTTATGCTATTTTGGATTATATCATGAGAGAGAGAGAGAGAGATCTAGAGAGAGAGAATTGCATAAGAGCAGGTTAGATGGACAGGTGAGTTACTTCCAAGGTGGTATGACTGCTCATGCCTTTTGTGACTTGAGAAAATTTATAAGATGAAAATATAAGGCCCAAATGATACATGGATCAAGGGCCAGGCAATACAGAGAATCCATCAACATGAAACGAACATCGCAAAGACGAGAATATGAAAATGTTGTAAAACCAAGATAGATAGCTATAAAATGATATATTTGATAGTGAGGAATAGCAGGAGTTAGGGACAGAACCAGGATTTTATATTGGGTGGGGCCAAAGCATAATAATTTCATCAGGTGGGCAAAGCGTGAATCAAAAAATAATTATATACTAAGATTCAAAAACTTTTACTATTTAAAATAAAAATAATAATAATAATAATTGAGTGGGGCCATGGTCCCCCCTTGGCCCATGTATAGTTTCGTCCCTGGCAAAAGTTGCGCTAAGGGATTATTTATGTTGAAGTAACCGGCCAACCTGCAAGTGGTTACAGTAGTTGAACCTGTTTGGTTTGCATATGTGACGGGCCACTCCACGCAATTACACTCACCGAAAGCCATGTACTTCCTACATTTCGACCCACGACCAAAATGAAAATAGGTGTGGAAAGGTAGAAAATGGAGGTTGTCTATCACGTCTTTGGTCACTGCCCAGTAGGTGATCTTGGGTCCGATGGAGGTCGGTGATAGCAAGTTGCGGTGGACGATGGTGGTGACACATCAAGTGGAGGACGACGGTGGTGACAACAGTGGCAAGCTACGGAGGGTCCAATGGCGGTGGTTGGTGGTGCATCTGATGGCGGGCAGTGGTGACATGTCAAGTGGCGTTTGGTGGTGATGGGTGTGACGGTGGAAAATAGTCATTATAGGAGGGGGGGGGGGGGGAGATGGTAATCTGCCCACATAACAAAACAGATGCAAGTGAATTTAAAGTAATTACAATTGCATATGGTCCAGCTACATTGCTTATGTAGATGCAGCAAAACAAACCACCAAGTGAGTTTAGTGAAGAGCCAAAATGATAACGGGCTTATACAGCGAAGATCAGAAGATGTTATGGTAGAGAAGGGTTGGATTTGGTATGTGAATGTGCAAACATATAACTATTAGGTTGAGAGCACCACAAGTGTGCTTGATTGTTTAATTTTGAAGAACAACTTGACCAAAAACGGTAAACATTCCTAAGAAAATAATTTATATTTTTACTCGTTTAAGCCTGAACTGATGAGTCATGACTCATAACTGATTTAATCCAATACAAGTCCACAGCACAAGAATAGTCAATCTTAAAGGACTAGCCAATTCAATAGGAAGGGTTAACTGAAAACCAAACCATGAGCAGCAACAACCGCGGACATGGTAGCAACCTCCACTGCTGCAGAAGAAGATACACCTTTGCCTTCTGGAACAGCAGAAGAAACCTAGAAAAGCATACAGTAAATCAGGCATAATAACATGAAAAATTGGCTTGTGTGGCCAATGGATTATATAATAGGACACCAACATGTGAGAAACAGCCCAACCATCACCAAGTTATTGATATGTGGGACCCAGGTACAGGTGGGGTCCACATGTCAGTGAACTTCGGATGATTTAGATGGTTGCATTAAGCAATTTTTACTTTATACAAAGCTAGATGCACAGTCATGGCTCCAAAGTACACGAGGAAAGCCTACACACGTTCTATTTGATATGTTTGTTTATGCACAAGGTCCCAAAAGGGATTAGTGTAATCTCTCACCTTCTTCATTTCAGTTGCTATTTATGGTTTATGGAATGGATAGTAGTCGCATTATATGATTTATCATAAATCTACCATTCTATAATGGACTACTTAGTGAAAAAAAAGTTGACTATTTTTAGAAACTGAAATCTTAGTTACTGCATCTGCTATTCTGAAGTATGCATATAGCAACAATTTGTGTTGCATGAATAACCAAAACAAGGATCTTGAAGAGTTCGACTTTATGGCCATAAAAGCAAAAAAATTATGAACTATGGCGAAAATTCACTTCTCAAATAATAAGACTTGCTCCTTTACACTAAAGGAGTAACCTTAATAGTAAGGATAATAACCAATGTCAAACCGTCACTCATTACTCGAATTCTTATATACTAATTCCAATAGTATCTCCATTAGGTCAGGTCTTTTATAATATCCAGAACCGATAAGCCATGCCAATTATATTGAAGGTTGGATACCTTATTTCCATCCCACTCATATCCAAAATCATACCTCCTGATCAAACATCATGGCTTGCCAATTAAATATTTTAATCAAGTTGATCGGACATGCAAAGCTGCTTAATCGGTTAAGTTTCGATCTGGTTGTTGTATGAACCGAGGAGAGTGCCACAGCGTATTAATCATGCACAGTTTGGTTTTTGACCACATCCTCATGTTCAGAGATCATGGCTTAGCAATAAACATTTGGGTGAGTTTACTTGATTTGCAAACTCCTGAATTCAATGGTTAAGCTATAATTCTGACACATTTATTTTGTTGCATGAGTCAGCAGAAAATAGCGAGATTTTAAGTATGCTCAGTGCGGTATTGAAGAAAAACCTAGGTTCATTTTCTGAATTTCATTGGTTATATTTAAGGTTGGATAATATAATTACCATCCCACTCATATCCATAACCATTCCCTCCTGATCAAGATCATGACATAATAACTAATTTTTTAATCAAGTTGACTCGATCTTGACATGCAAGCTTAACCGGTTAAGTGTGGATATGGTTGTTGTATGAACCGAGGAGAGTGCCACAACGTATTAACTCATGCACAGTTTGATTTTTGACCATATCCTCATGATCAGAGATCATGGCTTACTTAGCGAGTTTACATGGCTTGCAACCCCTGAATATAAGCTATAATTCTCACAAATTCATTTTGTTGCATGGGCCATGTTGAGTTATTGCTTAATTTTGAGGTCCAAGGAAACTAATTGTTCGACCGATCGGTGGGTCTAAACCGACCAATCGGTTTTGCTGTACAGAAAATGTACGTTCTGGAAGACCGATCGGTTCTACTACAGACTGATTTGATTTACTCGCAACGGTGTTTTCCCAGATCGAGGCCAAACCGATCGACCGGACATTAAAGTCGACCAGTCGATTTGTTTGTTTCAGGAATCCGTTCCTTTTAAGTTTGGGCCTTTTGTTTATTGTAAACCCTATACTGTATAAAGGGTACTTTGAAGCCAAACTAAGTATGTACGATTTAAGAGCGACCTGGTGAGATTCTTGAGAGGAAAAGAAACCCTAGGGCGATTAGAGTGTTCTCGTTGAAGTTGAGAGTTGCTTGTAACTTCTTGGTTTCTCCATAATAGTGGATCGTCTTATCGTCTTCGACTATGGTTTTCTCCCGCAAGGGTTTAGACGTAAAACCTTTGTCTCTTCTCTGTGTGCTTTGTATTTGTGTTTTGGACTTTTTCATGTTTTGTGTTTTATTACTTCTATTGCTTGAGATTGTCATTGTGTTCCGCAATTGATCCATCGGAGGATCTATTTGCAATCTGATCTATATTGTGGGGGCCCACCTACGAATGGCTAGCCCCACAACAAACTAGTATCAAAGCTAGTATTTTGTACTTGATCATATTGTAATGGTAACAAATATCTCGAAGGTGTCGAATCTCAAGCTCGATGCTGAGAAGTTCAATAGGAAATCCAATTATGGCTTATGACAAGTGTAAGGGATCTGTTGATTCAACAAGGTCTACACAAAGCTTTGCAAGGTCTGAAGGGCAAACCTGCAAATAGGTCAGATGTGGATTGGGAAGAGTATGACCTCCAGGCATTCAGTACAATTCAGTCCAGTTTGGCGAAGGAGATCAAGTACACCGTCAAGTATGAAAAATCGACAAAGATGATTTAGTCAAAAATTGAAAGCCGATACATGACGTAGTCTCTGACAAACCAGTTGTTTCTGAAGCAACAACCTTATACGTTTCACATTAAGGAAGGTACGTCTATCCACCAGCATCTTAATAAATTTAGTCGGATTAATTCCGAGTTGTTGAATGATGAAGTAAAAATTAAAGAAAGAGACAAAACACTTGCCTCTTTACTTGATCATTTTGAATACTTAGTTAAAATTGTGTTCTATGGGAACAATACAATTGAATTAGAAGAAACTACTGTTACTCTTCTATCCAATGAGTTCAGAAAAAAGATCAGGGTTCAGATTCTCAGGTAGAAAGTTCTGGCTTGTTTATGTAAAGAGGGAGGATAGAAAATAAGGGATCATTGAAGGCAAGACCTAGATCCAAGTCTAGGGTCAAGAAAGAGGTGGAGTGCTATTATTGTCACAGAAGGGTCATATCTAGAGCGATTTTCCTAAGCTAAAAACGAAGAACAATAAGTATGTACAAGATGCTCAGTCTAAAACATCGTTTGACATGGCCAAGTAGTACAGGATTCATCAGATGATGAAGTTTTGTCAGTTATAGTTCATGGGAATCTAAATCAGAAGTGGATCTGAGATTCTGGTTGCTTCTATCCTATATGCCCCAATTAGGATTGATTTACTTCATATCAAGAGGTGAATAGTGATACGTTCTTGATGGATAACGACGTCGCTTGCAAGACGATTGAAAATGAGAAGTCATGATCTGTATGCATGATGGCATTGTAAGGATTTTGATTGATGTTCGACACATTCCATAGTTTTGGAAGAATTTGATCTCTTTTGGTACTTCGGACTCAATGGGTTGCAAATTCACAGCTTAAGGTGGAGTCCTAAAGATATCTCGATGAAATAAGATCATGATAAAGGATGATAAAATCGGGAGCCTCTACGTCCTTTTTGGGAGCATGTTACAAGCAGCGTAGTTATTTCTACTCAATGTTTTAAAAAACGGAAGGCGGAAGACGGGCGGTCAAGTGGTTTCAAGGCGGAAGGCGGAAGGCGGACGACTAGGCGGGCGCCCGGAGAAAAAGGCGGGCGCCCACCTATATAAAATATATTATATATATTCTATATGTATGTATATATATAAATTCATAATTCTATATAAAAAAACAATATTAGAAAGTTTTACATATGCAAACATCAAAACTACCGATCGGAATATAAAAGTTTTATGAAAAGAGAGGAGGGGATTGGGTGGGTAGGGGTATTTCGGTATGGTTACCTCAATACCTATACCCGATTGTCCCTCTAACTTGAGTATACCAGATAATACAGTTGTACTCCAACTTTATTGTGATGTACCCAAATTCCAACCAATTATATATTGTTATCCAAATTCTATCCAATCTCAGACCATACAAGAACCAATATAGTAAAAAATCGTAAGAGCTTCTTAAACATTTCATCACAAAACATTGAAAAGAAAAATTCCTCAAGCAATTGCATATGGTGAAATAGAAAATTCATTACAGAAAAAAAAATTTCCTCAAGCAATTGCATACAGTGAGACCGCCTAGGCGCCCGCCTTTTACCCGCCTAGGCGGGCGCCTAGGCGGGTCGGATCCCGCCTAGGCGCCCGCCTTTGTTCAACCCGCCTGCAGTGCCGCTTTTTGCTGAAGCGGAGCGGCCAACCCCCTAAAACGCCTAGGCGGCCGCCTAGTCGGCCGCCCGGACCGCCTTTTAGAACAGTGTTTCTACTTCATCGAAAGATAAGGAGGAAGTCTCCTCACGGTTGTGGCATATGTGTCGGGGCCATATAAGTGAGAGATGTCTATCTAAGTTGAGCGAGTGGGATTTGCTTTTAGTTGTCAAAAAAGTCAAACTTGACTTTTGTGAACAATGTGTATTTGGGACGTAACATCATGTAAAGTTTGGTTATGTAGTTCATCGCACAAAGGAAACGTTCATACAGATGTTTGGAGTCCTTCCAACGTTGCTTCAGAGGGAAGATAACGATTCTTTGTGTATTTTATGAATGACTATTCCAGGAAGGTCTGGGTCTATATATTGAAGACCAAAGATCAGGTGTTTGAGGCGTTTAAGCGATGAAAGTAGGACAGTCAATTGGGTTGGGCTAGCACGATACTTGCTTGCTCGACCCGGAAAAATATTGGTTGAGCTTTATTTGGTGATGCAGGCACCAATAAGGCACACTACAATCCTGAACCCTTTTAGGGTTTTCTTTGGTCAATGACTAGGGTTTAGTTATCAATATAGCGCAATAAGCCTCAAAAGGACAGCAAACAAAGTTATCTCACGCAGTTCTAAAATTCTATGCCGTCGACATTAAGCAGGATTAAGATTTAAACAATAGAAACACAATATTATCACAAAAACAGATTTCAGCATATAAAAGGATTAATTCGCAGCAGTAAATATTGAAATAAAACAGTAGGCTTGCATCAGATTTTCATAAAGAAAAGGGCTACAGATGCTTGCTAGGGTTACCGACAGACGATAGATAGCGAATCTAATAATTAGGCACAGTTATGGCTTCAACTAGCGATGAAAAAGGATGATGACGGCTGCGATGCGGAGCGGAGGCAATGGAAACGAATGGAAAATGATGCGGATGCGAGGGAAAAGATAAAGAAAAGAAAAGATACTGCCTGGGGTTTCCCGCCGTGGGTCGATTGCGAGAATGCGCCGATGATCCCGCACACGGAGCAAGGCCGGACGTCGGGAGAAGCCGGAACCTTCGGAAAAACTGCACCAAGGCCTTCACGAGGCGAAGTCGTGGAAGCGGCGATGATCGGGGACAAGAGTCTCACCCGGAAGCACTCACGAAGAGGCACAAGTTTCAGCAATTCTTCAAAATCTCATTTCTCTTTTCTTCCTTCATCTTTTTGTAGGCTAGGGTTTTGTTTTGGATGGCTAAGATCAAAGGGAATTAGGGTTTGATGGTGTGGATACAAGAGGCCACGAAAGGCAACTAAAAGAGAGAGAAACAAGGGAGAGAAGAGAGAGGAGAGAGATGGAACGGCAAAGGGGTGGGGCCGGCCTTGGGATCCGCGCGGAAGGGAGTAGGGACGGTCGGTTCACGGGAAAAAGAGAAGGGGGGGCGGTAATGTGAATAGATACCCTATTGGGCTTAAGATAAGCCCATTTAACTCCCTACTGAAGCCCATATGTGCCACGTCATCAAAATTATGTTATTTCGCCATCTAACTGTCGGTTTCGAGATCTAATCTCGTCCGTCGGTACCCCGCAAACACACGCACCCATAATTTTATTAATATCATGCTAAAACTCACCCGAGAAGACCCGGATTCAATTCGAAAAGCCCCCGGATGAGATCATGGACATCCCCCATGAACTGGGCAAGAACAGAAATACAACTAAATACTGAAATAAGGCCCAAAACAGGGAAAAATGGCCAAAAACTGAAATAAACAACTAACAAGTCCCAACGGCTAATGTCATCCTAACATAAAATAAAAATGACAGTAAATAAATGTCTCTGGTGATGATCTGATGATGCTGATCAGGTCTTCATCAATCGCTTCCGCTGCGAAAAACTCGTCCTCGAGTTTATGCCGGAAGACATCGCCGGTAACAGGAGGGAGACCACCACCGTGGGAACGTCGCTGTGTCTGGATCTGATGATGAATTCCCAACAAGTGATGTCTCGGGCAGTCAACAACCTCTGGCCCCCTCGCGAAGAAATTGTTGGCGTCGAGCGAGGGCCAGAAGCTACTGAAGTACATAAACAGAAGCACACGAGCTGTAGGTGGTCGGTCAGTCCCGACAAAGTCAAAGCGCGTAAGTGGCTCAGCTGGCTGAAACTCCCCAACTGGCTCTGACTGTAGCTGTGATGGAAGCTCCGCGGAAGTCGAAGGCTCCATGGGTGTCTCTGCTATAGGTAGGACTGCAGGAGGAGGTGTCTCCTCTGTAAGCTCTGTGAAAGGCAGGAGAAGCCTCTCTATAGTCATTACCGGAGGAAGGGGTTCCTCTGTAGGCACTGCTGAAGGTGGACGGAACTCCCTTGGAGTCACTGAAAGAGGAGGTGGCACCTTTGTAGGCACTGCTGAAGGTGGACGGAACTCCCCTGGAGTCACTGAAGGAGGAGGTGGCACCTCTGTAGTCACTGGAGAAGGTGGAAGGAGCTCCTCTGGAGTCGCTGATGGAAGAGGTGGCTCCTTCGTAGGCATCGGACGAGGAAGCTCCACAGGGGGTGGATGCTCCTCAGGTGGTGCCGCTGGTGGAACCGGGTGCCCCACAGGAGGTGGAGGCTCTGCTGGAGGTGGTGGCCTACTGTATCTGGCAAGCCTCTGGTTCTGCTTCTCTCTCCATGCCAACTCATCCTCAATATCGTCAAGTAAGAGCTGGGTTTCAATATAGCGGAATTTCAAGGATGGCACTGAAAGACTCCGTAAAATCCATTGAACAAAAGGCTTGGAAGATAGATCTAGGCCATGGGCTCGATCTCGAATCAAAGAGGAGTAGCGATGTTCCATCGAAGATCTCGGAAAAAGGGTAGGACATGGCCCAAAAGATTTATATAGTTTGACAAATTGTTTATAGGTGTGGGTATCTAGTGGGTCAAGCGAATAATGATGGGATCGGACGCGATGATAGGACATGGCGTCAGATTGCTCTATGTAAACACGATGCAATCCTAACGCTAGATGTAAACCTAACACTAGATGCAAATTCAAGCACGCAAGATTATGCCTTATGCAAAATCAGCAAAGAAAAATATTAGGGTTTGCTGAAATTCAGCACTCAAAAGAAACCCGAACAGGTTCTTTCGAGCTCTGATACCAACTTGATGCAGGCACCAATAAGGCACACTACAATCCTGAACCCTTTTAGGGTTTTCTTTGGTCAATGACTAGGGTTTAGTTATCAATATAGCGCAATAAGCCTCAAAAGGACAGCAAACAAAGTTATCTCACGCAGTTCTAAAATTCTATGCCGTCGACATTAAGCAGGATTAAGATTTAAACAATAGAAACACAATATTATCACAAAAACAGATTTCAGCATATAAAAGGATTAATTCGCAGCAGTAAATATTGAAATAAAACAGTAGGCTTGCATCAGATTTTCATAAATAAAAGGGCTACGGATGCTTGCTAGGGTTACCGACAGACGATAGATAGCGAATCTAATAATTAGGCACAGTTATGGCTTCAACTAGCGATGAAAAAGGATGATGACGGCTGCGATGCGGAGCGGAGGCAATGGAAACGAATGAAAAATGATGCGGATGCGAGGGAAAAGATAAAGAAAAGAAAAGATACTGCCTGGGGTTTCCCGCCGTGGGTCGATTGCGAGGATGCACCGATGATCCCGCACACGGAGCAAGGCCGGACGTCGGGAGAAGCCGGAACCTTCGGAAAAACTGCACCAAGGCCTTCACGAGGCGAAGTCGTGGAAGCGGCGATGATCGGGGACAAGAGTCTCACCCGGAAGCACTCACGAAGAGGCACAAGTTTCAGCAATTCTTCAAAATCTCATTTCTCTTTTCTTCCTTCATCTTTTTGTAGGCTAGGGTTTTGTTTTGGATGGCTAAGATCAAAGGGAATTAGGGTTTGATGGTGTGGATACAAGAGGCCACGAAAGGCAACTAAAAGAGAGAGAAACAAGGGAGAGAAGAGAGAGGAGAGAGATGGAACGGCAAAGGGGTGGGGCCGGCCTTGGGATCCGCGCGGAAGGGAGTAGGGATGGTCGGTTCACGGGAAAAAGAGAAGGGGGGGGCGGTAATGTGAATAGATACCCTATTGGGCTTAAGATAAAACCATTTAACTCCCTACTGAAGCCCATATGTGCCACGTCATCAAAATTATGTTATTTCGCCATCTAACCGTCGGTTTCGAGATATAATCTCGTCCGTCGGTACCCCGCAAACACACGCACCCATAATTTTATTAATATCATGCTAAAACTCACCCGAGAAGACCCGGATTCAATCCGAAAAGCCCCCGGATGAGATCATAGACATCCCCCATGAACTGGGCAAGAACAGAAATACAACTAAATACTGAAATAAGGCCCAAAACAGGGAAAAATGGCCAAAAACTGAAATAAACAACTAACAAGTCCCAACGGCTAATGTCATCCTAACATAAAATAAAAATGACAGTAAATAAATGTCTCTGGTGATGATCTGATGATGCTGATCAGGTCTTCATCATTTGGGCTTGGGATGGGCTGAGCATAGACATAGTATAAGGCCCAAACTTGAGTTTGGGCTGAGCTTGGGGCATGTTAAGCTCGGCCTGCTTTAAGCCTGAACCCGAATTAGTGAGGATACTTTTGACATTCCAATCATATATATATATATATATATATATATATATATATATATATATAGAGAGAGAGAGAGAGAGAGAGAGATGCTATAATGCGGCATGCGGTAAGTGCGGCACCGCACCGCAGCCGTCTGATGCATCGCTGCGTGCATGCGATGCACGCAGTGCATGCATCAGACGGCTGCAGTGCCGCGCTGCACGTACTGCATGTCGCATTATAGCATGCCCCTATATATATATATATATATATATATATATATATATATATAGGGGAGGGATACTCTCACTAATGCCCTCTTACTAATGGCATCTTACTAATGATCCGGGCCGTTCATTTCCATTTGGACGGATCCGATTAAAACGTCCTCTCTCTCTCTCTCTCACCATTGCTGGACCCCTCCCCCCCGATCCCCTCCCCTCCGGCGCAGCCCCGACCCCCTCCCCTCCGGCGGCAGCCCCGACCCCCTCCGGCACAGCCCCGACACCCCCGATTCGGCACAGCCCCGACCTCCTCCGGCGGTAGCCCCCCGACCCCGACCCCCTCCGGCGCCGGCCCGCTTGCCAGCACCCGCCACCGGCTCCGCGCCCCCCACCGGCCTGCCTGCCCGGGCCCTCCGCACCCCCCGCGCCCCCCGCCGGCCCACCTGCATGCGCCCCCCGCCGGCTTCGCGCCCAGCGCCGGTGTCGCCGGAGGGGAAGGTGGTCGGGGTCGGGGCTGCGGGGGGGATCGTCGGAGCCGGAGCCAGAGGAGGAGGGGATGGGGTCGGGGTCGGGGTCGGGGACGGGGTCGGGGAAGATGGGGCTGGGTTTAGGTGAGAGAGAGAGAGAAAGAGATAGAGAGACGAGGGTTGATCGCAGCCCTCGATCAAATTTGATCGGACGGTCCGGATCATTAGTAATCCCCATTAGTAAGAGGCCATTAGTGAGAGTATCCCTCCCCATATATATATATATATACATATATATATATATATATATATATATATATATATATATATATATATATATATATATATATATATATATATATATATATAAATGGGTTCCTATGGCATGTCATAGGAGTACCCTATGACATATGGTGAATTAGTAACCCTAGAATATTTAGAATGTTCTGATTTTTTATGAGGATGATCAACCTATCTTAGATAAGACACCCACAAAAAATCGGCACATTCTAAAACTTCTAGGGGCATCAAACATGCTTTTCAATTTAACGGTTAAAGCTTCTAGCATTTGATACCCCAACAAGTATTAAAATGCTTTGATTTTATGTCGACGTTCTATCTAAGGTAAGGTGATCATCCTCAAAAAAATTCAGCAGATTCTAAATATTCTAGCATTACTAATTCACGCTATGTCATAGGGTACTCCCTAAGACGCAATCATAGGAACCCGCCCTCATCTATATACATGGATCAAAATCTCAAAATAAATCGTGAAATATCTCGGCTTTATGAAACCTCAACACGAAATCTCATATGGTGTATCGACGGAATGGGATTCACAAGAATATCACGATATATTTGTCTTTTTTTTTTTGAGATATCCCTCTCAATGAATGAGGGGGGGTTCGGCCTAGATCACGATCACGATATATTTGTCGGCACAAAATATCGCGATATTTCATGCCAAAATACACTGGCACATAAATTTTGTGAAAATTTCAGGAGATTTTGAGAAATTTTGGGATTTTGACACTGAAATGTTGGGACTGATTGGTTATATAAGGAGATTAGGGGACCTGGTTCTCAGTAGCTTATTTACATATAATAACAATTAAGTATTTACTTTAAGTTATTATATGTAAATAAGCAAATACCCCCCCCCCCCCTCCATTTGATTTCAATAAAAATATCAAAAAAATAAAAACCAAGTGAATCAAAAAGTATACTTTCAGTTTTAGTAGGAGAAAACAGTTTTTTTCAGTTTTTCATAAAATTTTTATGTTAAGAAAAGCTGTTAAATCAACTCCTTTTTAGCTCAAAAAATCCCACAAGATGTAGAATTACAGTACATTTAGAAAACCATGGTCTGTCGAAGAAATTTTGAATGAATAAAAACTTTTCTTTATAAAAACTCTTTTTCTAGTTAGTAAAAAAACTGTGTTTCGCATTTCAGCATAATTTTTGCACAATTTCAAACTTGCACAACTTTTTTGTTTTAAGTCCGTTTTCAAAATCGTTTGAACTATTATTTTAACAATCAACTAATCTTTATTTTGAAAACATTTTTATCCACAGAAAAGATTAGAAACCATTTGAAAAACATAGATTAAAACAGGACCAAACAAGACTGCACAAGACTCACAGACTCAAATACAGAATACGTGCTTTGTAAAGCTCTACACCCCTAGATAGGGTATAAATATTATGCGAGTGTTCCAAATTGTGTATATATACTTGGTTTATGACTATCTAAAGATTCACTGAAAAATTCCATTAAAAAATTAATATTTCCACCATTTCTATAAAATCACAATATTTCCACACTGTCAAAATATTTCCACGAAATATTTCCATATCCAGAGTGTCGAAATATTGACTGAAATGGAAATTTCGAACCAAAGCATTCCACAGAAAAGATTGTAACCAAAGCATTCCACACAATAATTGCTGCACTGCGCAAGTAGATCGGCACTCCAGGGCCCCTCTTCTTTCGATCCAGCAGTATCAAGAGATGATGAGGAAGCCTAGGGCATAAAATGTGGAATCACAGGCTTGCACTTGTAGGATTTCAATAATTAAATTATCAGGCTTAACATGTGTATTCAGCAACAATGACAGGTTCATGTAATGACATGGCACTATGCAAATCGGCAATTTAGTGGTAATGAATTAGGCTCTATGCTTTATGTTAATGATAGTCAGGCTAAATAAATATTGTAATGGGTTTTTCCTATAGTCACAAACTTGAGAATAAATCGATTAAACCTGATTCACAGACTATATCCTAGCACAATAAAGATGCCTTCAAATCGGGTCCACATGCGCCGGAGAGGGATCGTTAGTGTCGACGGCGCATAAAGATGAACACAAAAAACCCCCACATAGATCCATCGAAGGGGGGGGGGGGGGGGGGGAGTTGGTCTAACAACCCGGACCGTCTGTCGGGGTGGCCGACTGGTCGGCAGGCTGTGGGGCCTCAACAATGCTGTCTAACGACTGGTTGATCGGCTTCGGGCACCCACGAGACGAGCTGGCAGGGTCGGTCAGCCTTTCCATGCATTGAGATGTCGCGAGAAAGCCCGGCAAGTCCTGTCGGGGGGGATTTGGCAAGGGGCCAGGGCTGTTGGGGTCATGCGAACACAAAGAGAAGGAGGCATAAGGGGGTCTTTGACTCAAGTCATGGCGAGCGTGCGTGCACACACACACACACACACACACACATAAAGACCGAGCTTGGGCTACAACATATACACAGAGAACAGGAGGGAGATAGGGGGAGGGGTGGGGAGGGGAGGCTGGGCTCGGGCTGTGACACACAAAGAACAGGAGGGAGAAAGGGGGACAAAACCCTACAAATCCACCTAGGAGAGGAGAAGAGGGCCGCTCATCATAAACCTAGCAAACTTTCATTAATTCATGACTGTCTAATAACTGGGGCCCTGGGTCCTTTATATAGAGGCCCAGATGCACTACAAAAACATAACAAGCAATGTGTGGCTAAACACCACATACAAAATAAGTGCTGGAATAACATACATAAAATAACTACTGATGGTGCATTCGATGCTCTGATGGCTAGTCATTGAGCCACAACGACAAAGTTGTCGTCCTCCGCCTACGTTGCTGGTAGATCCGGAGGCCAGGTGGAGTGTGCATTGAGATGTCCCATTAATGGAGACTGAAAATATCCTTATGTTTCTATACGCCTTGACTAGTACGCTAGAGGGGTAATTGCCTTCCGTCTTGGCAAAAGCGTGACAATCTTGTCTTATAAATAGTGCTGCGCTGGGTTGGACTGTATAGCAAGCTGAAATCCCCTTCTCCCCCCCCCTCTCCTCTTCCTTTTTTCTTTCCTTCTTATCTTTTCTCCAATCTGTTTTTTCTCTTATTCCTTACAACTACAACTTTTTTATATATTATTTCTGCTTGCATCTTCCTCTTCCTTGTGGGTTTAAGGCTGGTTATGTTTCACATCTGATTCACAGGTGGGTATAATGATTTTGAGGTAGTCCGTGATCATTGGCTGATGCAAATTAAAAAACTCTTGCATTCTAAAAATAAATCATGCAATAATGATGTTTGTGTTTATTTGAGTGTTTATCTCTAGTTGACTCCTAGATGACAAATTTCCTCTCACCTCTATGATATTCAGAAATTCAGGAGATAATACTTCCTAAATTACAATATCCATCACAGATTTTGATTTCTACAACAAAGAAAGCAAATGACTATTACTGTCATGAACTTTTCCTATATATTCTCAATAAAAGGTTCAAATAAGCATTTGTTCTAAGAAAATAGTTCCAAAAGTATAGGGGGCCACTATATTTAAATCTTTGCATCAACATAATATGAAGATATACCAGTATACTTATACTGTCAGTGAAGTGAACACCCAGCTCAGTCATCAAGACAAGGACGGTCCCAGCAATATATGCAGCCCACCTGAACTAGGACACAAGTCAAATGAGCCAACAATCAAACAAAGATTGAATCAATCAGTTAATGTTGGTGACTCACTTCTGAGATGGATCTTGTGCAAAGAATTTATGAGCCTTTTCATATGATATTGGTTGATTGCCATCAATCAGATCTGCCAACTCCATGTCAAAGGTTGGCGCACGGTTACTCAACTCAGATCCATACGATACCTGCAAAGAACAGGAGTAGGCAAAAACAATATTTCCTTCAATCAAAGTTGCAAATAAAAATTATTTATGCGTGTGCTTGTGCGCATGTGTGTCATGGTCTTATGACTCTTATCACTACTTGTAGATGCATCATTCAAAGAGAAATAATAAACAATAATTTGCATTAGAAGATTGAAGGTAAGTAAGAGCAAGGGCAAAAGATAAACCAAACCAGAAATAACAAAAGAATTATAAAGATATTCCTCTGGCTAATAATTTGAAAATTGACACTTTACTCAGATTTATTAAGGTATTACATTTCAAAAGGAACAAGAGATCCGTCAATTGAGATTTAAGGTGGACCCATCTAGAAAACCTTAGTAAGTGGGGTGGATGGATCCACCTATCGCTTTAATGGTATCCCCACTAATGAGAGTCCACCTTTTCATGAATGGGCACCAACCGCCACCATTTCTTTTGTAGGTTATTTTTTCAAAATTTTAGTAAAGCCCAACCAAACAAGGACATTATCAGGGCAAAGTCAAGGAGATCTGCTTTGGCTCATTCTTGTGCTATTTTTGCTGGCATGACACAATAAGGCCAAAAATATCATTGTATTCATAAAATCAGTGGTAAAGTTAAAAATTGTCTGGCGGTACTACCCAACCTAAGACTAGGAATCACAAAAGTGGCCTTTGCTTTAATAATAAAGCAAGGGCATAACAATTAATTTCTGGATGGCTTTGCCCACCTTCTGATAGGTCACTCCTGTGAAGTGCAGAAGTACCCTTCGAATCTCAGATTGCAAGTATAAAATTCAAGTTGATGGATTCAGTCCACATGAAAAAAAAAAAAATCATAGTTTCTCTAAAAAAAAGGTATTTCATGAAATAAGAAGGAAATTCACTTCTAAAAGACTGAAACCATTGTTCTTAAGGTTAAAAGATGGCATTCTTCACTGGGTACCATAACAAGATCTTGTAGTCTGCAGTTTTGCACTATTAATGACATCAAAGCATTGGACATCGAAAAGTATATTACAGGCTTAAAACTAGTCCTGTCGTCACTTCCTAGGATATGATTGAACACAAACCAAGTATCCTGGATACATGGATAAGAAAGTCATCTACTAAATAGTTCTCTGCCTGAAGACCCTATGTTTTACCAAGCACCCATCAGTCCTAGCAAAATCAAAGGGATGGGATCCAAGCATTTGCCACATGCAACAAAGATTTGCATTTTAAGCCTGTATCCAGTTAGTCCCTATAATACTGAATGGGCATTGCTTGGGGGCCTAACACTTGTGATGTTACCGACATTTTGCAACTAGAAAAGGAAGCCATAATATAAAATTAACACCCAGAAGACAGATCATAAGAGTCTACTATGTATCAAATGGGCATATTGCTAAGTGGAGTCCAAGATCGTGCTCTTGCAATTTTTCTTCATAAATCACAGAGACAACTACTTATCCAGAGATCTATGTATTGATCACTTACTCCACTAGACTAATAGGGAGTCATTTAAAATCTCCTGGGGTTGTAACTTTCACTGGAATTGTTTGAATTTCGACAGAACTGTTGCATTGTATACATATGTATAGAGGTAGCTTTAATTTTTTGGCAGTACCTCACCAACTAGTTAATATATAATTTGTATATACATTTGAGGGCAGCTCCTTGTGATAGACTTAGCCCTTATTTCTATCATAAGAAGTTATATGGTATCAGAGCCATCTGCTCCACCGATCACCGCCTTCTCCATTTCATTCATTGTTGATTTGACACTTTTGCAAAGGTCTTAAAAATGTCAATTTCGGTGTCAATTTTGGCTGGTCAAGAAAAGAAAATTTGTCGGATTTGGATTTTGAGCAAATATCGGTGGAAATTTTGTATTCATTAAGGAAATATGTTGGTGCAAAGTCTGATTTAAGTCATTTTTATCGTTTTGGTCAAATGTCGGTGTCGGTCTAATATGAAAAAATAGAAATGGAGGGTAAAGATGGAATTTTCACAAAAAAATGGAGTTTCTTTGCTGAAATAGATGGAACTTTAATGAAAATTCTACGAAAAAGATGGATTATTGGATTTTGGTCTTATGTTGGTCATATAGGTTGACATTTCGTTATATTGGACTGAAATTTGGTAATACCAAAATTGGACAATTTCTATGTCGGATCCTTAAAACAAAGACATTTTGGTAGTTTCAGAGGAAATGGTTGACTTTTGAGTCCATGGCTTGTGCTGTCCGTGCTCTTCCCAGGCTGCCACCATCACCATTCGAGGAGAGCATGTGTTGCCTATTTTATCATTAACCACCATCATTGAGGAGTGCTCCACAATCCATCCCTCATCATCGAGCCCCGGCATGCCTCCAGCATAGGGTCCCCTCTATGTGCACACACCGTAACGATGGGATTGCTCAAATTGCATTAGAGCCTTAGAGCTAAAAGCCCAAAAAGCATCCCCATTGTTTATTTCAGATCACAAAATACCGAGATCACCTTTTGGATGTCAGTTGCATGGTGTAATAAGGTCTAACCCACTTTATAAATGGGACCAAAAACTTACAATTGAGGATGTGGGTTTAAATCTAAAAAGACTTACGAGTCTCACTTAAAATTAACTCGACAGCCATGTTAAGGCAATTCACACGCTACGGGTTAAAATCATGTTGTGGCTTTGACAACATTAATTTGTGGAAATTCATCTTGTTTGATTAAGCATGATTTGATTCTTTTCGTTTCCTCCATCCGTTTAAAGAGTATTCTACTGCTTCCTTCTTGTTTGGAACATAACACCACCACGGCAGCCAGTTTCACTGCTCTATACATACCATGAGATACTTTCTTATGGGATTGTTCCACATTATCCCAACGTTTGTCGTCCACCGATGATCTCCTATGTAATTCCAACTGCAATCGCCACTCCATTCACTCGCATACGTTATTCTCAAACACGTTGACCGCTTGGAATGCCATCCCATCGAGGTTCAACGAGTTGTTGACTTCTGCAATGGTTTGTAACAACACTACGAGGAAAGCAAAGTAATATCAGGTAGGCTTGCATTCCAACTTTTTGATGGTTGGTCAAACCACTTTATGCCTCTTGTGCATCCACTTCACATAGCATATTGTTTCAAGTGGCGAGATCCCAATCATGCAGCGTTTGAGCCCTCTTTGTGTTCTAACCCAAGTGGACTACACGATCTCGAGCATTCCTTTTCTAGCACATATTCCTTTATTTTCCCCCTACTCATGCGCACGTTTCCATGCATCACTATCACCCCAACGTATATCATTTTTCCTGAACTTTATGGACAGACTTCAGATTCAATGCCAAGATTGTCATTTCTTGGGAATGCCATTCAGGATTGCTGACAGAAGCGGGTTGACAGCCTTCTGCGACTTCATGGAATATCCACTACATCAACGATTGCTGAAAAACGCAGGTTGACAACCTTCTACGATTTCATGAAATATCCACTACATCAACCACTTCTCTTGGTTTTACCTCTACTATGTCTTATCGTAATTTGCATTCTGTGTCAAGGGTCCCCGGTGCATTAGTTGCTCCGATATCCATCATCATTCTCAACTATGCCTTGGTTGCTATAACTGATTGAGGGCTTTAGATTTCATTCTTCTCCATTAGGTTCTAGAGATGTCAATGCCTTTACCGCTGAATCTAAACTTAGACATTTCTAGATTACATTAATTGTGGAAACTTTTTTGTACTTCCTATACGGCTTTAACATACCCAATAAGTTAATCTTCATTTATTTCCAATTGTATCCATTTCCTTCTGGTTTTAATACCTTTGATCGTTTCTTAGTTACTTCTTGCACATTCCTAGTCTATCCCTGAACTTGTTCTCTATTTCTTAACTTATGGATCAAAAGCGTAACATGTCCTTTGATTCCACTTCTTGTCATATGCATGATTGTTGTATGGTGGAATTGGTTGGACCGGTTCATAGGGATGATTGGACCCATGGTCCGAGTCAAATGCGTGGATGTTGTGCTTTCCTCTCCTACTATTGATTTTTGGCAACATCAATTATCTTTCATGATCATCTTCATACGCTGATTCATATTGGATTTCTTGGTCGTTTCATTAGATTTGAGGTGTCATGTTGTATGGGTTACAAACTGGCTAAGCATGCAACACAACCCTTTCCATCTAGCACTTTCATTATGGCATGCTTCCAAGTTTTACCTAGGTATATTTCATGTACCACTGTTTTGCGCACCTTAGGATTTAACATGTCTTCATTGTAATGATGCCCACTCCATTTGATGACACCATAAAAATCTTTTATGCCATTCTGGTGGTAAGTATTTGTCCCATGAGTTCAGCATATTTAGTTGAGAGTATATTGCCTCAACTCTTGTGTCTTTATACGTATAAAGAGAGTGGTTTAGCCTAGTGCAACTGTGCAAGCATTGACATATTATGGAGATTGTCACTGCTATTTTCATTTGTACAAAGATACTTTTGGGACATTGAAATTTTCACTATGTTTCATCAATCTTGTGCCCTTTCCTATCTTGTATGATGCTAAGAAGCACGGACACGGACACTGGACACGGACACGACACGACACGGATACGCCGACACGATATTTTTCAAAAAACCAGGACACGGACATGTTAGGGGACACACTGAATTATATATATATGTGTGTGTGTGTGTGTGTGACAAGTCTAATATTATGATTTATAATCAAACATAATGCTAATAGTTAACTAAAAAAGTATCCAACAAACATCATAAATGATTCAAGTGTATAGTTTCAAACTTTCAAAACACAAAAAACCAAATAGAACACGCATAAAATCATCATCCATCAAGGCCAACATCAAGTGTTACCACATCATCACCATCGACGTGAAGACCACGGCCTCCATATCTGATAGGATCAAGTACCAACTTGATACGATCTGATATCAACTAGATGGGATGCGTATGCTTGAAATAAACAAGTGCAGAATTTAAAACATCAAATCAGATTTCAGCATAATAAAATCAGATTTCAGCAAAGCCTATTATCATGGTTCATCATTCATTCAATCCCAATCAGATTTTAACTTAACAAAACAATGAAACTGACAAGATGAACATTAATTTCAGATTATAAGGACTGAATTCCAGCAATGATAACAATCACTATCTCAATAATACGCCAATGTTTCAATAACCCACAAAAGACCTAATGATAAACCCTAATGGATGAGACTCTCGGGAAAACAGAATTTTAGGGATCCTATGATGAAATCAGCAATAAGGCCGGTTGGAGAAAGAAGGTTATCACATTAAAATTACCGAGGATCGATCTCACCGTGCTTTGATCAATGCCGGGAGCTTTCCGATGCTCCGTTGTTGCAGATGAATGGCGCGGAAGGGGAGGTGTGGTCCAGAAGACGGGGTGAAGAAGCCGAGACGACGGATCTTTGAAGACGAAGAAACTCCACGTCGATCTTCCGTGAAGCCGTAGACGAATAGTGAGGCGACGGGGTAGAAGCGTGCGAAGGAAGAAAAGGATCAGAAGCAAGGAAGAATTGTCGGAATGGATACACCGAGCAAGCGCACATGCTTCTCCGATTAGGGTTTCAATTTCAAATCATCTCTCCTTTGTGCAATTAGGGTTTTAGGATTTATAGGAAACAACTAGAGAAAACAAAAAAGGAAAGAAAGGAATAGAGAGGCCGGTCGGGTAGAGAGAGAGGGAGAGACGCGCGGGTGAGAGAAGGGGAGTCGGGGTGTCCGCGGGAGAGAGAGAGGGGGACCGGCCGGTTGGGAATTTGGCCTAGGGTTTTGGGTTTTTGATTTCCATCGAATCTCATCCATTGAGATCTATCTTAACTTAAGATCCTACGGCCTAAAACCTAACACAGAAATGAGTCAGTTCGGCATCTGTGGCTCGAACCGGATGCGAACATGGCTCGCACCTACCCAAACCAGAAATAAAAACTGAAATAACTAAAGATCCGTTGGTCGGATCGAAATAAAGTAAAAACCAAAACTGCAGGGCTTCAACTGAGCTTTCCACTGATGAAGACGAATCGACGATCGGGTTCCTGGATCTCCGACGCGGATGGAAATACGCCATCAGCTGTAGAAAAACTGCACGCAGTAGGCTCGTCTGCATCAAGTCCCCCGGACTCAAAAGAACTCGACTCCTGTCGAGCAAGGTCCTGGATCCGGCGGGGGCGCTCCTGGTAGTAATGGCAGCTGCTGAATCCGCTCGAACTGCTCTCCCGGGTCTGGTGGCCAAGTAATCCACCTCAAGTATGCAGCAACTTCATCTCGTATCCCCTGCCCCTTGACGCCAAGCGAAGACCTGAAAGTCAACACCAACATCCTCCGCGGCACGATAAGATCATCAAAATACTCAGATAATTTCATGTGATAATAGGAATTTGGGTTGACATGAAATTCAAATGACATGCGAAAAGAAAGGCCGTGGGAGCATAATGTGCTGCGGGTCATCGGCTTGCGCAATAGGCAATGGTGTATTTGGGAGGCCATGGGGTGCGGGTGCATTATGTGGTGCTCGAGGTGGCCTGCACACGGTGCAAAACAAGTGGATTCTAGATGACGAAGATATGTCATTCAATCATTGTCGGGATTCAGTGAAAAAAAGGAGAAATTAAAATACTCATCATGCCACTTGTTATGATTTCGAAAAATTAAAGATGATGGGTTGTCTGAAATTTGAACGCATGATTCATAAGTATTTTGCATCGAAAAGTGATCAAACATGCCAAAATCGTCTTTAAGATTAAACTCAACACTTGGATGACATGGATGCACATGTGACTGGTTTATGATTGTAGAGATGCCAGGCAAATGATGAATGCGAGTGCGATTAATGCCTACATACTCTAAGTGCGATGTGCATGCAATGGAATGCAAAATGTGGTCTAATCCCTTCTCAATTACTAGTGAACCAGATGAACACCCTACTAGATTATCGGCAAATGGAGGTATGGAATGTTTCTGAGTCAGAAGTGTTTTAGGTGCATGGGGTGATGGAGACTGGTGAATAACCAGCAGTGGTGCAGTCACATCATCTTTCCCCAAGACTAACTCATTGACGTGTTCGCCCTCAGACCCATGACTATCCTCTTCCTTGTCCGTCAGATTTGTCTGTGAATTGACTTGTCGTCGAGGACAATCAGCTGACTTGTGACCTGGCTGATCTACCGATTTGTGTTCTTGTCGCAGGTGTTGGCAACTTCTGTTTTGGCTGATCTGCACGGAGTACGCCATCAGATTTGTGCTCTTTTCCCTAACGCGACGACTAGTGTGCTCGGATACTTTCGAGGACAAATTCTGGAACACACTTTGTTTGGAAGCAGAAGGGAGGAACTTCTGTTGCATCTTTCCCCTCATGTGTGTCCAAGTGGAAATTTTCTCCTTTCCTTTCCTACCCCTAGTGGTCTGCAACTGTTTCCACCAGATCAGTGCATGACCTTTCAGTTTAAGGCTGACAAACTTAACTTGTTTGTCGCGGGGAATTTCTTTCCATTCGAAATACTGGTCGAGTTGCTCGGCCCACTCTAGAAACTCTTCGGGATCCATTCTACCCTCGAACTCAGGAATTTCCATTTTTATGCCCTGATCCCAGCCCCAATGGGATTTCGTTTTCCTATGTGTCCGTCTACTTCGCCTATCAGTCCCGTCAGAGGAACTGACGCTATCACCTCCGGACTCTAGGTCTAATTTGCTACGCCCTGGCGACGCTCTAGTCCTGTGTTCTCGATGGGGTCGAGGTGGATTCTGAGATTTGGTGAAGGCCAAAGTCAAGTTTTCTACTTGGGTCTGAAGCCTACCCATGTGTTCCTATTGCCTTATGAAGGCATCGTGCCAAGTACGGGGTGGAAAAGGTCCAGCCATTATGGATTCCATCGACTCACTTACAAAGAGAAAGGGATTGTCCTAATATGTATGCGATCACGTGATGCGTGGTACTAATTAATGCAAGATACAAAACTAAAATGAAAATAAGAAAAATAAAAAAAAATTTCAGCAACACGCGATGATGCGAAAGATGCGAGAGGACCGGCCGTTGCGTAAGGACGCGACGACAAGTGCGCTCTGATACCAACTTGATAGGATCAAGTACCAACTTGATACGATCTGATATCAACTAGATGGGATGCGTATGCTTGAAATAAACAAGTGCAGAATTTAAAACATCAAATCAGATTTCAGCATAATAAAATCAGATTTCAGCAAAGCCTATTATCATGGTTCATCATTCATTCAATCCCAATCAGATTTTAACTTAACAAAACAATGAAACTGACAAGATGAACATTAATTTCAGATTATAAGGACTGAATTCCAGCAATGATAACAATCACTATCTCAATAATACGCCAATGTTTCAATAACCCACAAAAGACCTAATGATAAACCCTAATGGATGAGACTCTCGGGAAAACAGAATTTTAGGGATCCTATGATGAAATCAGCAATAAGGCCGGTTGGGGAAAGAAGGTTATCACATGAAAATTACCGAGGATCGATCTCACCGTGCTTTGATCAATGCCGGCAGCTTTCCGATGCTAGAGAAAACAAAAAAGGAAAGAAAGGAATAGAGAGGCCGGTCGGGTAGAGAGAGAGGGAGAGACGCGCGGGTGAGAGAAGGGGAGTCGGGGTGTCCGCGGGAGAGAGAGAGGGGGACCGGCCGGTTGGGAATTTGGCCTAGGGTTTTGGGTTTTTGATTTCCATCGAATCTCATCCATTGAGATCTATCTTAACTTAAGATCCTACGGCCTAAAACCTAACACAGAAATGAGTCAGTTCGGCATCTGTGGCTCGAACCGGATGCGAACATGGCTCGCACCTACCCAAACCAGAAATAAAAACTGAAATAATTAAAGATCCGTTGGTCGGATCGAAATAAAGTAAAAACCAAAACTGCAGGGCTTCAACTGAGCTTTCCACTGATGCAGACGAATCGACGATCGGGTTCCTGGATCTCCGGCGCGGATGGAAATACGCCATCAGCTGTAGAAAAACTGCACGCAGTAGGCTCGTCTGCATCAATATCCGGCTAATTGATGGAAAGATTCGCAATCTCAAAAACCATGATGGAAAGATTCGTAATCTCAAGAACCTCAACATCTTCAAATGAGAAAAAATCCTCTCCGGTAATATCCGACACGCTCCAACATGCATCCGACACGCTCCGACACGTGTCGGACAATCTTTCTTCATAGAAGACACGTTTTTTGGTGTGTCCGACACGTGTCGGAGAGTGTCGGATGAGTGTCGGTGTCCGACACGTGTCGGACACGGACACGTTGAGGTCTCGAGAGTGTCGGTGCTTCATAGGTATGATGTTTCTCGAATAGACTATCGCTTATCGTTACCTCCCACTTATGATCATCTTCATGTGTATGGGGACTCCACACGAGGGCAAAACTATGTTCTCCATTCATTATAATGTTTTCTTTGAGTATAACTAACAGTACCCAAAAATCGACACCTGCTCGTTGCCACATGGCAAAGCCGGATGCCAACGCATTATCCACAGAGGAGGCCGTGGATCCCCTGAGAGCAGCCATGACTTGCTAGTGGCCAGCTGAATACTGAGATACAAACGATGTGAGACCGTTCCAGGAAGAAAAACCTGAATCCAACCGGACAACTAGAAGTGACGGGCTCCCACCTCACGGAGGGGGCAAAATTGATGCCTTGAGCATCAACTGCTCAACCTCCCTGAGGTAACCTGACAAAGCTCGCGTCCCAAGCAGGCTATCTTGACAAATATCCCTGCCGGCACCAGCACGAGCTCGCCGAACATCCTTCCACGAACTGATGAAACTCGTCATCCCAAGGACAAATAGAACCACGGGATACACCAGAACCACACCCAAGGCAACTGGCCATGATACATAAATGGCAGACCGAAAGATGGGTTTCCATTACAGAAAGCTCTCCATGAGGAGTTTGCTCCTTTGCACAAGCACCCAGATATAAGATTTTAATAACCCCACTGTAAAGAGTTCGCCACGGGTTGTTTGCGTTTTGTAAAAGCACTTAGATACAAGATGTCCGTACCACCCCACCAAGGACTCGGGCCCAGAAGTCGCCAACGGAACAACCGGTAATTGGAAAAGTCTAAACAAAAGAACTATGGAGTCATCCCCAGTCTCTGGGCACGGGAATGAGCTCGCTCCTCGAGGAAAGCAGAGCCTTCTGGAGGCCTCTTTTTCTATTTGGGGTGTTGCGGCAAGGTCTCTCCCTCTAATATGCTTCCGATCATCTCAATGGTTCTCTGCTCTAGGGACCGCCTCAAAAGATTATAGCAGCAAGCTCCCCAGGGAGTGTGACATCATCAGGAAGCTCGTCCGGTGCCATCCTAACCCAACCTCGACAGCAAGCTCGACTGAGGTGATGTCATCATAAGGTCAGCAGTGAGCTCACCCAGGCCAACCTCGATAGATCACAGTGGTGAGCTCCCCTGAGTCGACGTCAGCACGAATGACAGCGGGGAGCTCGCTTGGTGCCATCTTGGCACAACCTCGGCAGCGAGCTCGACTGAGGTGACGTAATCATGACGTCAGTAGTGAGTTAGCCTAGGCCAACCTCGGAAGATCACAGTGGCGAGCTTCCCTGAGCCAAGATCGTCACAAATGATAGTAGGGAGCTTGCCTGGTGTTATCCTGACCCAACAACGAGCTCGACTAAGGCGATGACAGCATGACGTCAGTAAAAAGCTCGCTCGAACCAATCTCGAATGATATATCAGCGAGCTCCCCTAAACCAACATCGTCTTAAACAACAATAGGGAGCTCGCCCGATGCCATCCTGACCTAGCCCCAGCGGCGAGCTCGTCGGAGAATATCTCTAGCATGTCAACCCCGCAGTTCACTCGAAAGAGATTTTCCCCTAACAAAACCCCAAGGGTTTGAACGACGTCATACTGGAGCTCGCTAACCCGAGCAACCGACTAAGGTATGAGTCTGACACAAGCTGATTAGTGTGACAGTTGGTAGACCATATCAAATGACAAAAATGTCTAACGCGACCATATGGCGATCACATTGGCGAGTAGGCCCTGCTCCAACCAGAGCCCGCCACCTGGCAATCTAGAGGCGGTAAGTTTTGGTCCAGCCAGAGCCCGCTACCTGGCATCTCAGAGACAGTCAGTTTCGGTCCAGCTAGAGCCGTAACCTGGCATCTCAGAGGCAGTAAGTTTTGGTCCAGTTAGAGTACGCCACCTAGTAGCCAGAGGCAATAAGTTTCGGTCTAGTCAGAACCCGCCATCTGGCAGCCCATAAGTGGTAAATTCCGATCCAACCAGAGGCAGCCATGTCAGCCACGTGGGCGAGTACATGGGCAGGCACGTATCGGCCCCCCACTCTTTCCCGAGCTCTATAAAAGCAGCCCCGAGGGTTCCAAAAAAAGAGGTTGAATTCTCGATGAGATAAACTAGCTCCCATTACTCTTTCTTGCTACCTTCCTTTCCCTCTTTTCCCCCGCCTCTCAACCTTGAACTCACTTGAGCGTCGAAGGGTCTGTGCTCCATAGAGAGCCAACTGCTCCATCGTCGAGCTGTGAAAGCGGGAAGATGTTTTTTCCCCCGATAATAACCCCGAGTATAACGGTATCAGTGCTATGATCAGGTCGCACATTGTATTCAAGTCTCCTGCGATGTCATCTTTTTGGAGCATTTCTATCATTGTCTATCAACATCCTACTGTCATATTTCCTTCTCTAACTTCCATTGATCTTTCTTTCTTTCCTTATGTCCTATTACCTACCCATTCTCAAATAATCCTACTTACTACCTCCTTTGAGGTAGTCAGAAAGTAGCTGTAGTAGGCTTTAGAGTTGTACTATCGTCAACTACGGAAGATTTTTTCTTCATCAAATCGATGACCCTCCTTTTACTCTAATCGATGACCCTCATTTCCCATAAGTTGTCGATGAGGTTACAACATCAAGACCCACTTTGCTGGGCATTACTGAGCACTACAGGCCAATGCTCATGGCCCGAGAATGTGACATAGACTATGAGGGATCCTTCATCCCTGTGGCAAAGATGACAGAAAAGTCAAGATCACAATTATTCAAGCCCTTATCGTTATGGTTATTGGTCGTGGATGACAACTCTAACAGTTTGACGTGAAGAGTATGTTTCTTCACAAAGTTCTTCATGGGGAGGTACATGGAGCTGCCATTAGGACTTCATCATCAGCCTAATCTTGTTTACTTTTGCATCATCCCCTATGAGCCTAGATTGAGAAATCCAATACCACTTTTCTTACTAGCAGCTTCTTCCAACATTTAATATGATGATGTATCAAGGTTGTCAAGGCGGCCTATTCGCCTTGTGTTTTTTTTTTAAATACAGTCAACTAAAACTGTTTATTATCATTTGAATATGCAATAATGCAAAGTATGGACATCTCAATTTTCAAATACGTATCATATTTGTTAAACAAAGAAATAATTCACTAATCTTTAGAGGAATGGTTTTTACTTAAGGATCTTGGATGTTAAAAGGCATGGTTTTATCAATTGAGACTTACCCTATGATTCCATTGATGCTTAGAAAAAATCAAGGATAATAGAGACAACGTATTAAATTTTAGAGGATTGGATATGGTCGGATGTTCAGCTGAGCAAAAAAAACCCTAAATCAGAGTGATGAGGAAAAGGAGGTCCAAGGAGCAGGACGACATACTTGGCTGGCGGCCCGCGCAGGGGGAGGGGCGGAACGTGGACATGCGGAACCGTTCTGCGCTTCTATGGACTGCAAAGGACGGGAGGGGAGGAGTGCGATTATGTTCACCTAGGGAGCTACGGAGTGAGATTTTGTTCACCCAAGGTGGACATTACCTTGGTTCACACTGTTCTGGCCTGACAAGTCCCCAGAACATCATTGGTGTTTTGAGCTAATCCCACTGATGACTTGTGGGGCTAGAACAGGCACTAGGGAGACAAGGTAACGTCTACCCATGGGCCCATTAGTCGCGACATCCAATCACAGTATCACCCTCTAAGCCGCACGCCTAATATGAGATGACTAGATGAAATTCTATAGGAACCTTATGATCCCTAATTAGAGGAACCAAAGGAGGTCTCACCGAAGTGCGACAGTCTCTTTAAAAATTACTACCCCCTACGATTGCCCTGATCGGAAGGCACTATGCTGGACTATGAAAGATTTAAATTTCAGCTTTACTAAGTTCTCTCATCACCGGGAATATTACATTTTGCATGCAAGGTGATTAGGTGTCAGGCGGTTCTCTATCTCACTGTCTTGCAAATACTAAACAATTTAGGGGTTTTTGTGAAGTAATTGGCATGAAAATACAAGGCTTGTATTCAAAAGTTTAAACTACAACACACACAGATGTTTTTACGAGGAAACCATTCGCAGGAAAACCTCATCGGCTTCGCATCGGATGGTGAGAGTAATCGACTAAGCTTCAAAGGTCCAGCTACAGACACGGATACAAAAACGCACTGAACCTACTAGGAGTAAGCCCTCCACTCCATGTTGCCTTTTGTCTTGCTTATTTCATCTCTTCACAACCTCCCTGTTTGGCTGTCTACACGTGATCCAACACACATGGCCCTAGTTGTCCACTCAAGTCGTCATTGGGACTCCCATAATTCGCTCACACGGAGACACCAACGCTAGCCCTCACAAGGCTCGAACGTGCCCAAAGGTGAACCGCACTCCACTGTGGGTGGTAGGACCCTTTAAGAGACTACTTTGCTGGAGTAACCCGTCTGACGGACCGCAAAGTGAGACCCGACCCTCTTCCGCTTCGCACAGAAGAACCCAATACATGGGATTTACAAAGGTAAGAGAAGGAAAAACATACAAAACCCAAGGAACTAAAACAAGGGGATAATTGAATCAATTCCACAAGGAAAAACAATGCTTCAGATAGACATGAATGAAGCACACATGGTGGAAAACAACCTACGAGCCATAAGGGATCTTACCTTGGTGGTAGGGTTCGATGGGAGAAAGAAGGGAGAATAATTTCCAATAGGTTCTCCAAAATCAATGCCAAAAGACTCTTCTCCTCTGATTTTCCACAAACACTAATGAGAGGAAGGAGCCTTATTTATGCAGGCGCGCGTCGTCCAAGAGCGGTTGATGAAGACGATGCTATCTTTTTTTGTATTTTCTTTATAACGGGATAACTAGTGATACGGAATCACCGAGAAGAAGTGGTGGAGGGGGTAAAAACCGTGACAGAGAAGAAAAGACTAGAAGCTTAGATGAGAGGGGGCTTGAAATCCATCAGGGTACAAGGTGGGGACTCAAATCCATGAGCCAACGAAGGCATCCGCCATCAATTTTCATTCATCATAATCTGTCCTCTAACGGTTACAATGGGGGCCTTTAAATAGGCTAAACGAAAAGATAAAAATGACAACAAATTTAAAAGCCAATAAATATCCTAACAACTTGCCTAAAATAAAGTTCTCAAATAAAAATACGATTCTAAAAAGATATCATAAGAGATATCCTGCCTTATCCATCCATGGCAGGCTCGGATGGGCCTTCGGGTGGGCCAACGGGCTTGGGCCCAAGTCAGATCACATCATTCGCTTCCGCTGCGAAGAACTCACCCTCGAGTTCATACGGTAAAGCGCAATCATCATCGAGGTTTTCGCCGATGTGGTATCTGTCGTCAGGAGCTGATGGTGGAGGCCCAACAAATGATGTCTCATTACACCGAAGTTACCACCGGGGTCCCATGAGAAGGTATCACTGCCGTCGATCGGGAAACACACATCAAAGCGATGCTGGGGTAGACGACCAAGTCGGATAATAATATCAGACCGCTGCAGTAGCTCGAACATCGGCTCGCCTGAACGAAGGTAGAGCTGAACAAACACTGTAGGCACCAATAGTCGGTCTAGCCCAAGAAAATCAATCTGCTGAGGCTTGGCTAGGGAGACCACTTCGAACGAATCCGCAGTATGTGGTAGCATGGCAGGTGGCAGAAGATCCTCTGGAGGGGGGAGCTCATGGGCTGGTGGTGGTACTGGAGGTGATGGATCCACCAAAGATACAACTGGAGGAAGCTCTGTAGGTGGTGGAGGCTCAACTGGAAGTGCTGGAGGTGGAGACTCATCTGTGGAGGCCGCTAGAGGTGAGACCATTTGCTGTAACTCCCGTTTGATCTCGCAAGCTATCTCATAAGCTTCGTCCAGATCGCTCCAAGATATAGATGAAAACTTGGCCTTTATGTCGGAGCGGAGTCCTCTAACGTACAGTACCACTGCCAAGAAATCTTTCTCTGAAAAACCATAGCGGATCATGCGCCGATAGAATGCTGAAATATACTCATAGACGGAGTTTTTTCCTTGAGAACAACGAATCAACCCTTGCATCTTGGTATCCATGTCACAATGGCAGAAGTGTGGTCCAGGGATAAATATGGAAATCTGTAATTACTGGTTCACTGAAATTTTTTATGGATGGTATAGATGCGTAGAGCTCGAAAAGGACTTCGATTTGGTACCAAGAACGTCCAAATCGGATGAAAAATGAGAGATATGAGGTTTTGAAGTTGTAGGGTCTTAACGGGTCTGTTTTTGTAAACGGGTTGGATCCGAATTCAACTCGGGTTCAGCACTTAAGTGCACAAGAGCAACTAGAAAGGTTGGGGATTTGAGGACTGTTGGATGGGGATCTAAGGGTGGTGGTGGAGGAGTGAATTGGGAAAAATAGAAAGGGACAAAAGGGGGGGTTTCAGATTAGGGTTTTTTTTTTTTTGTTTTGTTTGTTTTGTTGGCAGGTAGGGAGGGAGCAAAGGGGGCGGCGGCTGCAACTGGTAGCACAAGGGAGCAGGGGCAGAGGCTAGGAACCGGCAATTAGGTAAGAAATCTTTCCTTCTTTCTTTCTTTTCCTTTTTCTTACTTTCCTTCTTTTTCTTCTTTCCTTTTCTTTTCTTTCTTTCCTTTTTTTTCTTCTTTCCTTTTTCTGCTACTATCACAGATCTGATGGGGTTGTTTTTTTTTTTTTTGATGGCTGCGGGGTGCGCGGGAGCACGGGACAGAGGGGCGGTTCAGCGGGTGGAGCGAGAGGAAGGGTGGCCTGCGGTGGACGGGCGGGCGGCAAAGGAGTTGGTAGCGGTTGAAGGAGGTTTCCTTTTTTTTTTTTTAACAGATCTGATCTCTCTTCTTTTTTTTTTTTCAAAAGATCTGATCTCTCTTCTTCTTCCTTTTCTTTTTTTTTTGTTGGGATTGTAGGGCGACGTACCAGAAGAAGATGACGACGAATCGGTGAGGATGGTGACGATTGAACGGCGACGATGACGATGGATGACGACGATCGAAGTGAAGATCGTTCGTGGTGCGGAAACGCCACGAAGCCCGAAACTCTGATACCAACTTGATGCAGGCGCGCGCGTCCAAGAGCGGTTGATGAAGACGATGCTATCTTTTTTTTGTATTTTCTTTATAACGGGATAACTAGTGATACGGAATCACCGAGAGGAAGTGGCGGAGGGGGTAAGAACCGTGACAGAGAAGAAAAGACTAGAAGCTTAGATGAGAGGGGGCTTGAAATCCATCAGGGTACAAGGTGGGGACTCAAATCCATGAGCCAACGAAGGCATCCGCCATCAATTTTCATTCATCATAATCTGTCCTCCAACGGTTACAATGGGGGCCTTTAAATAGGCTAAACGAAAAGATAAAAATGACAACAAATTTAAAAGCCAATAAGTATCCTAACAACTTGCCTAAAATAAAGTTCTCAAATAAAAATAAGATTCTAAAAAGATATCATAAGAGATATCCTGCCTTATCCATCCATGGCAGGCTCGGATGGGCGTTCGGGTGGGCCAACGGGCTTGGGCCCAAGTCAGATCACATCATTCGCTTCCGCTGCGAAGAACTCGCCCTCGAGTTCATACGGTAAAGTGCAATCATCATCGAGGTTTTCGCCGATGTGGTATCTGTCGTCAGGAGCTGATGGTGGAGGCCCAACAAATGATGTCTCATTACACCGAAGTTACCACCGGGGTCCCATAAGAAGGTATCACTGCCGTCGATCGGGAAACACACATCGAAGCGATGCTGGGGTAGACGACCAAGTCGGATAATAATATCAGACCGCTGCAGTAACTCGAACATCGGCTCGCCTGAATGGAGGTAAGTAAGACTGAACAAACACTGTAGGCACCAATAGTCGGTCTAGCCCAACAAAATCAATCTACTGAGGCTCAGCTAGGGAGACCACTTCGAACGAATCCACAGTATGTGGTAGCATGGCAGGCGGCAGAAGATCCTCTGGAGGGGGGAGCTCATCGGCTAGTGGTGGTACTGGAGGTGATGGATCCACCAAAGATACAACTGGAGGAAGCTCTGTAGGTGGTGGAGGCTCTACTGGAAGTGCTGGAGGTGGAGACTCACCTGTGAAGGCTGCTAGAGGTGAGACCATTTGCTGTAACTCCCGTTCGATCTCGCAAGCTATCTCATAAGCTTCGTCCAGATCGCTCCAAGATCTAGATGAAAACTTGGCCTTTATGTCGGAGCGGAGTCCTCTAACGTACAGTACCACTGCCAAGAAATCTTTCTCTGAAAAACCATAGCGGATCATGCGCCGATAGAATGCTGAAGTATACTCATAGACGGAGTTGTTCCCTTGAGGACAACGAATCAACCCTTGCATCTTGGTATCCATGTCACAATGGCAGAAGTGTGGTCCAGGGATAAATATGGAAATCTGTAATTACTGGTTCATTGAAATTTTTTATGGATGGTATAGATGCGTAGAGCTCGAAAAGGACTTCGATTTGGTACCAAGAACGTCCAAATCGGATGAAAAATGAGAAAGATATGAGGTTTTGAAGTTGTAGGGTCTTAACGGGTCTGTTTTTGTAAACGGATTGGATCCGAATTCAACTCGGGTTCAGCACTTAAGTGCACAAGAGCAACTAGAAAGGTTGGGGATTTGAGGACTGTTGGATGGGGATCTAAGGGTGGTGGTGGAGGAGTGAATTGGGAAAAATAGAAAGGGACAAAAGGGGGGGTTTCAGATTAGGGTTTTTTTTTTTTGTTTTGTTTGTTTTGTTGGCAGGTAGGGAGGGAGCAAAGGAGGCGGCGGCTGCAACTGGTAGCACAAGGGAGCAGGGGCAGAGGCTAGCAACCGGCAATTAAGGTAAGAAATATTTCCTTCTTTCTTTCTTTTCCTTTTTCTTACTTTCCTTCTTTTTCTTCTTCTTTCCTTTTCTTTTCTTTCTTTCCTTTTTTTTCTTCTTTCCTTTTTCTGCTACTATCACAGATCTGATGGGGTTTTTTTTTTTTTTTGATGGCTGCAGGGTGCGCGGGAGCACGGGACAGAGGGGTGGTTCAGCGGGTGGAGCGAGAGGAAGGGGTGGCCTGCGGTGGACGGGCGGGCGGCAAAGGAGTTGGTAGCGGTTGAAGGAGGTTTCCTTCCTTTTTTTTTTTTTTTCAACAGATCTGATCTCTCTTCTTCTTTTTTTTTTTTTCAATAGATCTGATCTCTCTTCTTCTTCCTTTTCTTTTTTTTTTTGTTGGGATTGTAGGACGACGTACCTAGAAGAAGATGACGACGAATCAGTGAGGATGGAACGGCGACGATGACGATGGACGACGACGATCGAAGTGAAGATCGTTCGTGGTGCGGAAACGCCACGAAGCCCGAAGCTCTGATACCAACTTGATGCAGGCGCGCGCGTCCAAGAGCGGTTGATGAAGACGATGCTATCTTTTTTTGTATTTTCTTTATAACGGGATAACTAGTGATACGGAATCACCGAGAGGAAGTGGCGGAGGGGGTAAGAACCGTGACAGAAAAGAAAAGACTAGAAGCTTAGATGAGAGGAGGCTTGAAATCCATCAGGGTATAAGGTGGGGACTCAAATCCATGAGCCAACGAAGGGATCCGCCATCAATTTTCATTCATCATAATCTGTCCTCCAACAGTTACAATGGGGGCCTTTAAATAGGCTAAACGAAAAGATAAAAATGACAACAAATTTAAAAGCCAATAAGTATCCTAACAACTTGCCTAAAATAAAGTTCTCAAATAAAAATAAGATTCTAAAAAGATATCATAAGAGATATCCTGCCTTATCCATCCATGGTAGGCTCGGATGGGCCTTCGGGTGGGCCAACGTGCTTGGGCCCAAGTCAGATCACATCATTCGCTTCCGCTGCGAAGAACTCGCCCTCGAGTTCATACGGTAAAGCGTAATCATCATCGAGGTTTTCGCCGATGTGGTATCTGTCGTTAGGAGCTGATGGTGGAGGCCCAACAAATGATGTCTCATTACACCGAAGTTACCACCGGGGTCCCATGAGAAGGTATCACTGCCGTCGATCGGGAAACACACATCAAAGCGATGCTGGGGTAGACGACCAAGTCGGATAATAATATCAGACCGCTGCAGAAGCTCGAACATCGGCTCGCCTGAACGGAGGTAGAGCTGAACAAACACTGTAGGCACCAATAGTAGGTCTAGCCCAACAAAATCAATCTGCTGAGGCTCGGCTAAGGAGACCACTTCGAACGAATCCGCAGTATGTGGTAGCATGGCAGGCGGCAGAAGATCCTCTGGAGGGGGGAGCTCATCGGCTGGTGGTGGTACTGGAGGTGATGGATCCACCAAAGATACAACTGGAGGAAGCTCTGTAGGTGGTGGAGGCTCTACTGGAAGTGCTGGAGGTGGAGACTCATCTGTGGAGGCCGCTAGAGGTGAGACCATTTGCTGTAACTCCCGTTCGATCTCGCAAGATATCTCATAAGCTTCGTCCATATAACTCCAAGATCTAGATGAAAACTTGGCCTTTATGTCGGAGCGGAGTCCTCTAACGTACAGTACCACTGCCAATAAATCTTTCTCTGAAAAACCATAGCGGATCATGCGCCGATAGAATGCTGAAGTATACTCATAGGCGGAGTTGTTCCCTTGAGGACAACGAATCAACCCTTGCATCTTGGTATCCATGTCACAATGGCAGAAGTGTGGTCCAGGGATAAATATGGAAATCTGTAATTACTGGTTCACTGAAATTTTTTATGGATGGTATAGATGCGTAGAGCTCGAAAAGGACTTCGATTTGGTACCAAGAACGTCCAAATCGGATGAAAAATGAGAAAGATATGAGGTTTTGAAGTTGTAGGGTCTTAACGGGTCTGTTTTTGTAAACGGGTTGGATCCGAATTCAACTCGGGTTCAGCACTTAAGTGCACAAGAGCAACTAGAAAGGTTAGGGATTTGAAGACTGTTGGATGGGGATCTAAGAGTGGTGGTGGAGGAGTGAATTGGGAAAAATAGAAAGGGACAAAAGGGGGGGTTTGAGATTAGGATTTTTTTTTTTTTGTTTTGTTTGTTTTGTTGGCAGGTAGGGAGGGAGCAAAGGGGGCGGCGGCTGCAACTGGTAGCACAAGGGAGTAGGGGCAGAGGCTAGCAACCGGCAATTAAGGTAAGAAATCTTTCCTTCTTTCTTTCTTTTCCTTTTTCTTACTTTCCTTCTTCTTTTTCTCCTTCTTTCCTTTTCTTTTCTTTCTTTCCTTTTTTTTCTTCTTTCCTTTTTCTGCTACTATCACAGATCTGATGGGATTTTTTTTTTTTTTGATGGCTGCGGGGTGCGCGGGAGCACGGGACAGAGGGGCGGTTCAGCGGGTGGAGCGAGAGGAAGGGGTGGCCTGCGGTGGACGGGCGGGCTGCAAAGGAGTTGGTAGCGGTTGAAGGAGGTTTCCTTCCTTTTTTTTTTTTTTCTACAAATCTGATCTCTCTTTTTTTTTTTCTCAATAGATCTGATCTCTCTTCTTCCTTTTCTTTTTTTTTTTGTTGGGATTGTAGGGCGACGTACCAGAAGATGACGACGAATCAGTGAGGATGGTGACGATGGAACGACGACGATGACGATGGACAACGACGATCGAAGTGAAGATCGTTCGTGGTGCGGAAACGCCACGAAGCCCGAAGCTCTGATACCAACTTGATGCAGGCGCGCGCGTCCAAGAGCGGTTGATGAAGACGATGCTATCGTTTTTTGTATTTTCTGTATAACGGGATAACTAGTGATACGGAATCACCGAGAGGAAGTGGCGGAGGGGTAAGAACCGTGACAGAGAAGAAAAGACTAGAAGCTTAGATGAGAGGGGGCCTGAAATCCATCAGGGTACAAGATGGGGACTCAAATCCATGAGCCAACGAAGGCATCCGCCATCAATTTTCATTCATCATAATCTGTCCTCCAACGGTTACAATGGGGGCCTTTAAATAGGCTAAACGAAAAGATAAAAATGGCAACAAATTTAAAAGCCAATAAGTATCCTAACAACTTGCCTAAAATAAAGTTCTCAAATAAAAATAAGATTCTAAAAGATATCATAAGAGATATCCTGTCTTATCCATCCATGGCAGGCTCGGATGGGCCTTCGGGTAGGCCAACGGGCTTGGGCCAAAGTCGGATCACATCACTTATATAGGGTAGATCAATCCCAAGCCAATTTTAACCATAGGATAATCATCCAAGGGTCTAGAGCAAAGGCTAACTTGGCCAGCCTCAGCCTGAGCAAATACCAGTCAGAACAATGGTCTGGACGCCCAGTCTATTCTACTATTCTAGTCCATTATGGTCCAAAGCACTATGAAGGAGTCCGACCACAGTACCAAACCTCAGTCCGACTCGACTCGAGTCGGCCGAAAATCGAACCGACTCGGACCGACTGTGACTCAGTCCGACTCAGGAACTACTCGGGCGATTTACTATTTTGATTGGTTGCGCTGTGCGCTGCCGGGCCGATAATGCGCTGTGCGCAACGGCCGTCCGATTCGAAATGATCAAGCGGGCAGGAATCGCTCCCGCTCCCGCTCCCGCACCGCACCGCAAACCTGCACCACACAGTAAACCGCTCCCGCACTGTAACAACGAACCGTTGGATTTTAATTGGATTTTCGATCGAGCGGCCTAAAAAATTTTCGTTGTTACTGTAGCGGCTACAGTAACAGCAAAAAGTGTTTTGGGTCGTTCGATTCCGTTGTATTGATGGCAATAGAGTGGCCCTAAACACTTTTCACTATTACTATAGCCGCTACAGTAACATCGAAAAAATTTTAGGCCGCTCGATCGAAAATCCAACGGTTCCTGCCCGTTTGCAGTGCGGTGCGGGAGCGGTTTACTGTGCGGCGCAGGTTTGCGGTGCGATGCGGGAGCGGAAGCGGTTCCTGCCCGTTTGATCATTTCGAATCGGACGGCCGTTGCGCACAACGCATTATCGGCCCGGCAGCGCACAGCGCAACCAATCATCCCTCTCTCTCTCTCTCTATATATATATATATATATATATATATATATATATATATATATATATATATATATATATATATATATATATATATATATATGTATGAGGGCAGGGACCCTGCACCTGAGGTGTAGCTTCGTTGCTGCATCTCTCGCTTGTTTACCACCCTAGAAGTTTTAGAATTTGATGATTTTTGACGGATATGTTATATTGGGTAAGGTGGTCATCCTCACAAAAAATCAGCAAATTCTAGAACTTCAAGGGTCATCAAATGTGCTAGGCAAAATTAACGGTTACAGTGAACGGCCGATAAAGGTTCGAACATTTGATGACCCTAGAAGTTTTAGAATTTACTGATTTTTGTGAGGATGATCATGTTACCCTAGAGAACACATTCACCAAAAATCACCAAATTTTAAAACTTCCAGGATGGTAAACTACGCCTGAGGTGCAGCAACAATGCTGCACCTCAGGTCTAAGATCCCTTCTCTCTCTCTCTCTCTCTATATATATATATATATATATATATATATATATATATATATATATATATATAATTACCGAGTCCCCCGAGTCTATTCTTCGAGCTACTCGACTCGGTGGACTTTTGAATCAAGTCCGAGTTCCGGGTTTTTGAACACTGAGTCCGACCCATTGCCTAGCAGTTCGGATGGTTGTCCGGACACCAAATCCAGCTAGTCCGGACAATGGTCCGGACGACCAATATGGACTTCCAACATTTGTCTGACCAATTGTTTGGTCGTTCGAACCTTTGTTTGGACGCAGAACACAGGCAGTTCGGATAACGGTCTGAATGGCTAGTGTGGACTTTCAATGCTTAGAAAATTTTCTAAGTGTTGGATTCTCACGACCAAGACTTGACGAAAGTGAAATCATCGAATGCGCAAAGCATGATTGGTAAAACCGATGCATGTGAAATCAATGAAATCATGCAAGTGCAAAAACCAAATCCTTATTAGGTTTTTGGGCCATTGCCCGCGAACCCCCACCAGGGGGCGCTGCGCCCTAGACCCCCATAAGCTCACCGAGGAGCTCGACCCCTATGTGCGTAGCGCACATTGGTTCGATCCAGGGTACACACAGTACGACTCGACTAGCCTTATGAAAGTCAATTATAATCGCATCGAATCCTCGAAAAACATAAAAGCAATAAACGATCAAAAGGCATGCAAAATGATGCGATTAAGAATCTCTATTCTACCCCTATAAACCCAAACATCACACGACTCTCAGGTGAGCATCTAAAACCGTGAGATGGAATGTTAAATACTCAGATGATTTTGAACCGTTGTGATGCACTTGACCGATCTTCAGGAGCACATGTATTAGCACAACTCAACAATAAAGGACTTACATGTAATTTCTCATAGATTGATTTAGACTCACAAATTAAGCCAACAAGGATGAGACCCCGCAAGTGGTAATACTAGGCACACCTAGGCATGCGCCTTGTGTTTTGCGCCTAGGCACATGTCGCCTTGTTTCTTCTCGGGCAACTACGCAACACTGGATGTCATGTTTGTTCTCTTCTCTTTGTTTGGTCAGGATGTTCTTCTTTATATCGATATTATGATTATCATCGATGATGAACCAACTCATATTCATTCTGTAAAGGCCTATTTAGGACAACAATTTGAATGGAGGATCTCGGAACCCTCTAGTACCCCTTACGTATCAATCTTTACTTTTTGGTAGTCTTGGATATCTTGACATAGCAGAAAAACATGGCTAATTTGGTCTCGCGAGACACCATGAAGGATGATACACTGCTCATACCCCAATCAGGCTTGACCATAAGGTGACACCTGACTTGTGTGAGCCCTTGGCTAACATAAGACGTTACAATGAGATGGTTGATGCCCTTGTTTATTTTATCGAATTCATCCCGACATTGATGTACAGTCCACATTGTGAGACAGTTTGTTCAATGCCCTACCTCTATAGATTATTCAGCACTTATGTGCATCCTACAATATCTACGAGGCACCATTTTTCACGAAGTGTTTTTTTCCATCCTCCTCGACATTACATTTACATGCCAATTCTAATACCAACTAGCCTATAGATTAAATGTCGTATCACTATCATGGACGATTATGTTTCTTGGTTTCCTGATCCGTCATCCCTTGGTGATCCAGGAAACAAGATATTGTTTCCATGTTCAGTCTTGAAGGAAGTATCGAGCCATGTTCACCACTGTAAGGTTGTTTGGCTTCGTTATTTACTTGGTGACACAGGGCCTTACCTACTACATTCTGCTATCACAATCTGAGTGAAAGATTATCAATAATCCAATCATCCATGAGCATATGAAGTATGTTAGAATCAATTGTCATTTTTTTGCCATCACTATCTTGGGACTTGTTACAATTTACGAACATTCAGAGAGTCTCATACTTTGAAATATCTTGTAGTCCGAGCTCCCTGTATGTCCCTCCTTCAATTTGAGGTGGGTTCTTAGTTTATTCATGTATATATATATATATATGTATAGAGATATTTTATTCATTTAGTAGTAACCTCACTCCTACTTAGTAGTTAGTACTTAGTACATAACTTTGTACAAAAGTTCAAGGCAGGTCCAAAATTTATAAATGATTTTCTAGTGGTAACCTCACTCCTAGTTCCACTTACTCCACCATTAGTGGAAATATAAATGATTTTCTACCAGATGAACCAATCGTAAAATAGCAAAATTTCCAAACTCTGTGATCCATGTAATTATTTGTAAAATGCATAAAAGAAAATTACTATATTATATGGCATACACTTGTTCATTTACTTGAGCTGGATGGGTAGTAGACAAATGAATAGATCACACAATTACTTTAGGTTGATCAAATAGTTTAATAATTTTTAGATTTAATTGCATAATGTGTTCCTTTATTTTCAAAATGACATGTTTATAGGGATGCACTACAAAGAACAGCGATTAAGAAATTAGTTCCATTAAAGGCTTGTAATTTGTTGCAACGTGCAAATAACTACAGCATTTGACAATTGCTGCAACTTTTAATTCATTGGTAAATATGATTACATGGTGGGACAGAAATATAAAACCATGGTGCACATACACATGTAGCCCGGCCTTTTCATGTCTGAAAATGGATATGTTGTAATGTAAGAGCAATTGTCATGACAAATCTGTTGGCCTTGTGACTTCATGGGAAAAAAAATTTAGTAAACCATGTCTGTTCGACATAATCCCATGCCATATTTGCAAGTTAGACTATTGAATTTCAAAGTACACACTTCAAAGTCATGAGCTAGACTAGCTAGTAGAAGTCAAACAGATAGTAAATGTCAGAATAAATTTACTACACAAAAAAGTTCCATTATTTATAGACTAGCTAGTTAGCTCAAAGATGATCATACATTATTTGGATCTTACAGCATATTCTCGGTAATCGTGCATAAGTAGCTAACAGGCTATCACAAATTTGGTAATGATTTCAAACAATACAACACATGGTTCAGGAATAATTTGAGACAGGAAATGTAGAAATTAGCTCTAATACACAAATAAGAGAGGGGAAAAGAAGCAGAGCCCTTGTAGGCCAAATATCCATAGTATGCAAATTAAAGATTGCACAAATACAATATTTGTCAGTAGACTAATGACGTACTATTTGCAGCACAGGCATGGGTCCTTGTCCTTTTGCCCATTGACGTGCTTGAGCATGTTTCCAGAGCTTTTGCTTGCTAGGATGATTTCTCTGAACCGCAGCATGGCAGGCTTCTCTTATCGGCATCTGCGATGAAAAGGGATCTAAGATATGCTACACAAAAGCAACAACAGTAGAACTCAAAAAAAGAATTGACTACTGGTCGGTGCAGTTTTGCTACTGAGCTTTAGGATTAAAGTCACATTAACCAGTAATGCAGATAATTAATTACAAAAATGTTCTGCTTAACCACATTGGTTTCTTCTATGAAGAATCTCATCATGCAATATACATGTCAAATTACGTTACTCTAAGGAGTTCCTGAGATGTAAACGAGAGCAAGAAGCATTAGCGGAAACAGAATCACAAAATGAAAATTGAAAAAACCAAATGATGCAAGAAACATGCTAAAACCTAAGGAAACTTGTACAAGAAGGGGATTGTACAAGAAGGCAAGGAAATGTCACAAAAGCACTTAGAGATACACTGACTAGTCTAGTACAATAAAAAATGGGTAAATTACACTTTGCCCCCTTGAAGTTTAGCTCAAAAACACTTAACCCCCTTGTAGTTTATTTTGTTCCAAATTGCTCCCTAAAGTTTGAAATGTTAGCACAATATACCCTTTTATCAACTACTTAATTTCCTCATTTGGTAATTTATATCTGATTAAAATTGAATTGAAGGGGGCAAAATGTAGTATTTTAACTATAGGGGGTTAAGTGTTTTTTAGCTAAACTTCAGGGGAGCAAAGTGTAATTAACCGTACAAAAATGATGGCTTGTAGTATCGATCCCTTTTCACTATAGGGGAAAAACATCTCAGTCAACAGGATATGTGTTGTTATGCGATATTTGAAATACGATAACATCAATATTTTGGTATCATTTAGTATAGTATTTTATTATCCTTTACCACAGATCCCATCCCATATTTAAAGTTAACTAAAATGTTGCCAATGCTTCCCAATTCGAGAAAATGAGATGATTTCCCATGTCTTCACCTATGTTTTATTTCAATACCCTTTCAGTGTCTTCACATACTGGTAAATCTGTTCAGCGCAACATGTCAGCAACCAAGTTACAACCGGAAACACGTGCCAATAAAGAAGCTAACCTGCAAAACAAGGCTTCCTGAATAATCCGCAATTCCTCCCAATACATCCAACCTTCCAGGTGCTCTTGCCACATAAATTTCCTCCTGCAATAAGTTTAAAAATCCTTTGAAATAAAGAAGTTGAAATATTATAGTTATGTCGTCTTAACAGATATCAACATATATTCTATTCTTACATCAACTAATTTACTAGCTCCTCGACTTGTTAAAAGCTACACCATGCACTAGTAGGGGATATGATATGAATTTAAGTATGCATATGAAGCTGTAGATCATTAAGACCATTCCTAATGGTCAAAGGGGAAGGAGAAAGGTGACGGGGGGGGGGGGGGGGGGGGGGGGGGGGGGGGGGGAGGGGGGGAAGGGTGCATCAAATTCAGATGTGCTCCGTAAGCAAGGTTCGAAATTTCCATTTCGGTCAATATTTCAAACTCTTGGAAAATGGAAATATTTCGTGGAAATATTTCGACAGTGTGGAAATATTGTGATTTGATGGAAATGGTGGAAATATTGATTTTTTAATGGAATTTTTGAATGAAACTCTAGATAGTCATAAACTAAGTATAGATACACGTTTTAGAACACTCAGATAATATTTATACCCTATCTACGGGTGTAGAGCATCACAAAGCATGTATTCTGTATTTGAGTCCGTGAGTTTGGTCCTGTTTTGATCTATGTTTTTAAAATGGTTTTTAATCTTTTTTGTGGAGAATAATATTTCCAAAATAAAGATTAGTTGATTGTTAAATTAATGCTTCAAACGATTTTGAAAATGGACTTAAAACAAGAAAGTTGTGCAAGTTTGAAATCGTGCAAAAATTATGCTGAAATGCAAAACATTGTTTTTTTACTAAGTCTAAAAAAATGAGTTTTTATAAAGAAAAGTTTTTATACATTCAAAATTTTCTTTGACGGACCATGGTTTTCTAGATGTACTTGTAGTTCTACATCTTGTGGAATTTTTTGAGCTAAAAATGATTTGATTTAACCACTTTTCTCAACATACAAATTTTATGAAAAACCGAAAAAACTGTTTTCTCCTACTAAAATTGAAAACCTACTTTTTGATTCACTTGGTTTTTGATTTTTTTGATATTTTTATTGAAATCAAATGGGGGGGTATTTGCTTATTTACATATAATAAAAATTAAGTAAGACGACATTTACTTTAAGTTATTATTTACTTTAAGTTATTATTTACATATAATAACTTAAAGTAAATGGAGAAAATAAAAATTAAGTAAGACGACATTTACTTAAATGTTATTATATGTAAATAAGCTGCTGAAACTGAAACCCCCAGTCCCCTTTTATAACCAGTCAGTCCCAATATTTCAGTGGCAAAATCCCGAAATATCTCGAAATTTCCCGAAATTTCGAGATATTTGAAATATCTCGAAATTTTCCGAAATATCTTGAAATTTCCACGAAATATCGCGATATTTCGTGCCGACAAAAATATCGTGCGATATATCGCGATATTATCGTGATTTCCATATCGTTTGATATCGTAGTAGACATTTCGTGCCGAGGTCTGGGAAAACCGAGATATTTCGCGAAATATCGTGAGATTTTGTACCTTGTCCGTAAGTTAAATAATAAGACTGTAGTCCTAACATTCTTCTGTTCTTTATTCAACAACACAACATGCATCCATCAATAGAAATACCTAGAAACATATTTTTGTTATGATTATGTTTCTAAACACATAAATGTGAACTCATTCGACATGCATGTACAATGATGACACAGACTGACATGAAAGCAACCTTAAATGTCATCACTTTCCAAGTTCCACAATGGTGAAAACAATCACTGAAATTTGTCTTGCAATAAGCAGACATGTCAATGAAGAAATAACAACTTGGATATGATAGCTCCGTCAATATTTTCTACCAATAGTATAAACACAATAGAGAAGTGCGGGTTAAGTCAAGACCTCCCAGTTAAAGAGTGCAGCTGCAGCAAAATGCTCCCTCAACTTGCGCCGTTCGGTATTCTTTCCTGGGTCAGCTCCAGTATGGAGTCCAGCCAAGCTCTTTAAGAAAGTCATTGTATCGGATAAACCATGCAGCTCACCATGGAGTATCTCAAAGTTCTCAATGCATCTTGCAATAGATACACGGTACAAGATCAACCACAATTGAAAGAGGTAGAATTTAAAGCATAACAAAATGGATATAATGACAGAAGAACTAGAAACCCACGATTCCAAAAGAGAGGCATTCCCATTTTCCTCAAGATTTGGTACAGCAGGACGAAGCCTGACTTCATTTTCAGCAAGTGAGTACCAATCAGGAATGCTGATATCTCTACCAGGAGCCCTTTGTAGTTCATACCCAAGTACTATGGCATCACGCAAACGCCTTGCCCCACTCAACTACAAGTACATAAGTAGCCAAAAGAAGAAAAGGAAATTTGTCTTTGCCAGAAGGGCATAACATTAAAAAAACATTGGATAAACTACAAGAATCATACAAAATAACAAAAAGGTGTTCGTTCCAAAGTGTCAAATGTCTTTTGAAGTTCTAAATTGTTGATTTAATCATAGCAATAAGAAGTATCTGGTGCATATAATCTAGAGTAACAGATGGCATGGTATGACATACTGATGGTAAAAGTTCAATTCTGCAGCTCAACTTTATGCAAAAATCATTTTTGCAGATACTCAAAACAGTTCTATGCAAAGGTTGCAGATAGGAATAAATCTTTGAAGGTGATTCAATAACTTACACAGAATATCAAGAATCAGTATTATTTAGAATCTCAAAGTTGGTGATCAGGACAAGAAGCAGAAATACTTCATGTTAAAGAATAAAAGATTGAACCACAACAATACAAGAGAAGAAAAAGGTGAAAGGTTGAATCCCAGCACAGCAATGAACCTACAGTTCTCCACTCTACGGTAGATTTCGAGCATTTCAATTCATGATGGGGGTCTTATATGTTCAATTGTTATGTAAGTTCTTGGACCTGAAAACCCTTATTATTAAAGTAACACAAAAACACAGGAACATTGTTTTTACTACAAGACTAAAGTACAAAGCTGCAAGCACCAGGTGATAATTGTTGTTAATGTATATTGTAGGCTATACATACGAGTTAGGTGTACAGGACTCATTCCCTACACATGTATGTGCCTATATATTCGTGGCTATTTGCCCTAATGACAATTGTCCGTCATTCTCCCAAACCCTAGCCATCTCTCTCTCTCTCTCTCTCTCTCTCTCTCTCTCTCTCTCTCTCTCTCTCTCTCTCTCGCTCTCTTAGGGTTGTGGTAAAATGGTATCAGAGCGGGTTTAATCCCCTCGCCATCCCCTTTTGCTGCCTTCCTCCCCGATCCGACAACCTTGCCTGCGACAGCGACGAGCCCGTCGCCTTGCGCCCTGCGTCCGAGCCCGCGCTCGGCACTCCTGCGCCAGATCGGCCCTTCGTCAGTCTTAGCCGGCCCCTCCAGCAGCCCACCGGCCTTTCGCCTGCCTTCTTGCAGCCCGCCGACTATCCGTCGGCCCTCCTGCAACCTGCCGGTCTTTCACCGACCCTTCTTGCAGTCCACCAGCTATCCGTCGGCCCTCCTACAGCCCGTTGGTCTTTCGCTGGCCCCTTCTGCAGTCCGCCAACTATCCGTCGGCCCTCCTACAGCCCGTCAGACCTCCTGCAGCCCGTCGGCCCTCCGCCGAACCTCCTGCAGCACGTTGTCGGCCCTCCTGTAGCACGTCGACTATCCGTCGACACTCCTGCAGCCTGTTGATCTTTCGTCGGCCCCTCCTGCAGCCTGCTGCCGGTCTCCTGCAGTCCATCGACCTTTTCTGCAGTCCTGCTGGTCTTTCCGTCAGCCTCCCTTTCCTGTCGGCTCCTTGCTACCCGCACCACGTAGCGCGTCTTTCTGCCAACCGAGTCTCTGCGTCTTCTGCAGCTCTCGATGGTTTCTTCAGATCAATCATCGATGGAGACTCCTATGCAGACGACCCCTGTACAATTCTCGACGACACCACTCGAGCAAACGAAGGACTTCCTTACTGTCTCGACTGACTTTTCCTTAGCCACGATTGCTGACTGGACTGCGTGGTCTGCCAGACTGCCACCATCCAGAGTGTCCTAGACGGCCGAGCTTTGTATGAGCATCTTGATGGTTCTACACCTGCTCCTGCTGATACCTTTGGAGCAGGGTCCTCTGACACCTGGAATCTGCATCATCATCGTGTCCAGGCGTTTCTGATTGCCTTGGTTGACCGCTTGCTTCGAGCTGACCTGGTCACCTTTACTACTGCGGCAAAGCTCTGGGTTCATCTTGTGGAGCGCTTTGTAGAGCAGAGCGGGGCCCGAGAGTATCAGTTTCTTTCTCAGGCTCAGTCTGCTCAGCAGGAGAGCAAACGATTCAGCAGTTTCACAGTCTTATGCATGGCTACTGGCATAAGCTCCAGGCTTTGGAGCCTCCTATACTAGAAGTGTCCAGAGTTAGTGCCTCCTGGCGCGAGCTGTGGTTCTTTCGGGAACGACAACTCTACCAGTTTCTGATGGCTCTTCGGCCTATGTTCTCTCCCCTCGAGGGACAGCTGATCCATAGGGATCCCCTTCCTTACCTTGATGCTGCTGTAGTTGAGCTTATTGCCGAGTAGACCTGTCTTTGCACTGTTGCAGCTCGTCGAACCTCAGTACCGTTTTTGTAGCTGCTCCATCTCCATGACCCACTCCCACTGCTCCACTCTCTCGCGGTCCCTCTGGTTCCTCTGGCGCATCTGGTGGCCCATCTAACACTCAGAGATGCACCCACTGTGGCAAGCCGAGGCACACGGTCGACTTCTGTTGGTAGCTTCATCCAGAGAAGCGTGTTGGACCACCTAACCGTGGTCGACCCACTACTGCAGTTGCTGGCGCCACCCCTGCTAATGCTACTACAATGGAACACCTTCAGCGTCTCGAGATGCGTCTTGAGCAGCTCCTTCTGCAGCTTACCTCTGGTTCTTCCGGCTCCTCCGGACCCTCTGCCTTCTCTGCCACATCGGGTACCTCTGCACCTTGGATTATGGACTCTAAGGCCTCTCACCACATGACTTCAGACCACTCTATCCTTACTGCATGCTCACCCGCCTCCCGTATTCCTCCGATCCACACTGCAGATGGCTCTCTGTTAACCATCTCACAGATTGGATCTATCACTACCGCCTCAGACCCTATTGGCCTTCCTTCCCTACCTTTTGTTTTGCATGCACCTCAGCTCTGCATGAATTTAATTTCTATTAGCAGCCTGTGTGATCCTGCCTGACAGTCACAATTTCTTTCTCTTCTTGTGTTGTACAGGATCCACGATCGGGACAGAGGATTGGTGTTGCTCGTAGGGCTGACGGACTATACAACTTGGAGTATCTCCATTTATCTGTTGTTCCTCCTTCGGTCTTCTGTGGTGCTGTCTCTTCTGATACCGACCTGTGGCACAAGAGATTAGGTCATGTATCTGAATCTCAGCTTAAAAGTCTTTTCCAGTCAGGAGATTTAAGCCGAGATTCATTTTCTACTTTTTCTTTTTGTATGGGATGTCAGTTGGCTAAGCATTTAGCTAGCCCCTTTTCTTCTAGTTCGTCGAGGTCTTGTAGTCCTTTTGATTTAGTGCACTCCGATATTTGGAGTCCTGCACCTTTATCTTCTATGAATGGTTATTTTGATTATGTTAGTTTTATTGATGAATATTCAAGTTTCACGTGGGTTTATCTCCTTCGTCAGTGATTTGACATTCCAGAGGTCTATCAGACCTTCACAGCCATGGTTCATACTCAGTTCCATGCTCGTTTCAAGACCTTTCGATCTGATTGCGCTCGTAAGTACCTCTCATCTACTATACGCTCTATCCTTCAGTCTTATGGGACTCTCTTCCAACAATCTTGTCCATACACTCATGAATAGAACGAGATTGCGGAGCAGAAACATCGTCACATCCTTGAGACAGCTCGGGCCCAGCTTCTCTCCTCGTTCGTTCCTTGCACCTTCTGGGCAGAGGCCATTTTGACCTCTGTCAACCTTATTAACATCACCCCTTCTTTAGTTCTCTCGGGTGTTTCTCCTCATGAGTGCCTCTATGGCACCTCTCCTGACTACAGCATGCTGCGTACATTCAGGTCCACATGTTTTGTCTTCTTCCTTCCCACGAGCGTAACAAGCTTTCGGCTAGGTCTACTAAGTGTGTGCTCTTGGGGCTCAGTTCTGAGCACAAAGGATATCGTTGCTATGACTCCTTGGCTCGTTGTCTTCGCATCTCTCGATATGTTTCCTTTGTCGAGGATATTCCCTATTACTTTGCTACGTCTCAAGATGTCACATTTCTTAAGATTCCTACTGCTCCTTCCTCTGTGTCTCCTCAGGCTCCTTCTACAACATCCTCTCCTCCTACTACTGCTTCTCCTCTCGCTCCTGCTCTTGAGCCCTTACCTCCCGTTATAGTAGTAGTCCCTCCTCTTTCTCCTTCCATCTCAGATGATGTTTCTCTTGAGTCTCCTTCCTCTCCCTTGGGTCCATCATCCCCTTCACTTGTTCCACCCTTTCCTCAGGTGTATTCTCGTCGTCGTCAGTCTGCCCTTTTGTCTGTTCCACCTTCGTCTGACAGTGACTCCTTTGGTACGCCGTCTACCTCGAGCAGCCTTCCTCTATCGGATGTAGATTCCAACACTCCTCACTACCCCCAGCGTGAGCACCGCCACCCTAACCATTTTGGCTACTCTCCTGACCGTTTTGGCTTTTCTGCAGTCACTTCCTACTCGCCCTCATTCACTACTTACCTTACCTCCCTTCACACTGACAGAGAGCCCAGGTCCTACAGAAAGGCACTGCAGTACCTTGTGTGGCAGTAGGCTATGGATGAGGAGTTCGAGGCCTTTAAGCAGACTCAGAGTAGGAGGTTGTCCCTCTGCCTGCTGATGTTGAGCCCATTAGCTGCAAGTGGGTCTTCAAGATCAAGCGTCGTCCTGATGGCTTCATTGATCGGTATAAAGCCTGTCTGGTTGCTAAGGCCTTTACTCAGGAGTATGGGATTGATTATGATGAGACTTTTGCTCTGGTGGCTCAAATGACCACCATTCGGACCCTCCTTGTTGTTGTTGTTGCTTGAGGTTGGCCCCTGCTTCAAATGGATGTGAAGAATGCATTCCTTCACGGTGATCTCTTCGAGGTTGTTTATATGCAGCCTCCTCTTGGTCTCAGCACGCCCTCTCGGCATGTTTGTCGTCTTCGTCGGGCTATTTATGTACTCAAACAGGCTCCTCGTGCCTGGTTTGAGCGTTTTCATCGTGCAGTTACGGAGATCGGTTTTGTGGAGAGCTTCCAGGATCATTCCATGTTTGTGCTAACTGCTAACTTCCCCCAAAGGCAAGGTCATCATCCTTCTCTATGTTGATGACATGATCCTTACTGGTAACGACTCGGGTGCCATAGCCTCTCTTCAGCAGCATCTTCAGAGTCAGTTTCAGATGAAGGACCTTGGTCCCCTGTGCTACTTTCTTGGCCTAGAGGTTGCTAGGGGTGTTCGGGGGATTATGCTTTCTCAAAAGAAGACCACGGCTGACATCCTGGGTTGTGCTGCTTTTTCTGACTGTCGGACAGTTGACACTCCTCTTGAGCTTCATGCGAAGCTCCATCCTACTGATGGTGAGTCCCTATCAAATCCTACCAGGTACCGGGAGATTGTCGGTCAGCTTGTCTATCTTTGTATCACTAGGCCGGATATTGCACATGCAGTCAGTATACGTAGCCAGTTCGTAGATGCACCTCACTCGGCACATTATGTTGTCCTTCTTCGGACCCTTCGGTATCTACGAGTCACTTTTACCAGGTTGCTTCTTTTCTCTTTGACCTCTCTGGTTCTTCGTGCGTATTCCGATGCTAACTGGGCCAGTGACCCGACTATTCGTCGCTCTACTACTAGATATTGCCCGTTTCTGGGTGACTTTGATCTCCTGAAAGAGCAAGAAGCAACATGTTGTCTCTCTCTCCAGCACTGAGGCCGAGTTTCGTGCAATTGCTACTACTAGTAAGGAGGTTGTTCATCTACGGCATCTTCTTCGTGATTTTGGTGTCACTACTTCTGGCCCTACAGCTCTTCATTGCGACAATAAGAGTGCTATTTAGATTGTCAGCAATCCGGTTTTTCATGAGCGGGCAAAACACATCGTGCTCGATTGTTACTTCTCTAGAAAGCAGTACGAGACTGGCACTATCTCTTTACCCTATATGTCTTCTGCAGAGCATATTACTGATTTTTTCAGAAAGTCACATCCCTCTCCTCATTTTCGGTTTCTTATTAGCAAACTCTCAGTGTTTGATCCACCGTGAGTTTGAGGGGGGGTGTTAATGTATATTGTAGGTTATACATATGAGTTAGGTGTACAAGACTCATTCCCTACATATGTATGTGCCTATATATTCGTGGCTATTTGCCCTAATGACAATTGTCAGTCATTCGCCAAAACCCTAGCCGTCTCTCCCTCTCTCCTAGGGTTGTGGTAACAATTGTGAATAATCCAAAAATAGCACATGTCAATGATGTCATACACCCACCATTTACAGACTGCACAAGTGCCAAACACCCCACACACACAAAAAAAAAAAGGTAAGCTTGAGCTTGAAAATAAAAATGAGCACAGAGATGAAATTTTTTATTTCTATATCTGAATTTCAAATTGGTTGTTTTCAAGCTTTGAAAAAATACTGGAGAGTATTATAGAAAGATAATATTTTATCAAATGAAATTGACAAACAGAAACACATGGGTCTAGATATACAACATCTGGATGTTCATAATGAGGGTGAAACACCATGTAAAACTTTCAGTCACCAATAAACAATACAAAATGCATGCTGGATGAATCATAGAAGTAAAGCAGCACATGGATTTCAAATTTAGCTTTTTGCTAAGTGTGTAGAACAGCATAAGCGAATTGGAAATACCAATCAATATAAACTTAGCTCACAATATATAAAACAAATGAAACTTTCATGTATAATAACATACCTTATCTGATGCATAATTCTTTCCAATAGCAGTATCCTGTAGTACGCGAGCAACCACCTGAAGGTAAAATTAGACAATTGGTACATGTGCCAGTTCCAACATTAGAGTAGAGGGCAAGATAAAACTGGAATGCTCCAGGTATATGCATGCGCCTATGATCCTCGCTACATGCACAGATCACGGTTGCCAGGGAGAAATATAAACCGAGATTTTGATGGAATAAGGATGAGACGTAAAATGGGTAAAACACATGATCTTATCAAAGATTGGAGGATAATTTAAACAAGATCATCAGTCCAAAAGTCTAATTTGCACCATGCCCTAGAACCTCCAAAGCATCCGTCCATAAGTCTAATTTGCAATTCCACCCTCCTTTGTCTCATTAAGTACTAAAACATCATCTAGGTTAACATATAGTTTGGTACATCTTTCTTCCTTAAGACACCAAACCTATGTAGTTAAAATGATGAATGTTGTTGATTATAATTTCTTTCACCCCTCTTATTGTTTACCTAAGCAAGAAAAGAGTATCCTTGCTTGAGTTTCATGGAAGAAGCCAAATTAGTTGTGCACTATTTCTGTCTTATAAAATGAAAACCACAATTGTTCACCAATTATTTTGATTTTCCTGGTTTTGAGGCCCTGTTGATACATATAGTGAAAACAGTTAACTAGTTCCTCTAATGATCTTTAAAAGTGTATAAAATCTGTAGTTGTCTGTGAACCTCAAACTATTTTGCTTTATGTATAGACAACAATGGATCCATCAATAGCAGTTGGTTCATAATGCTAAAACAGTAAACTAGTTCCTCTTATGATCTTTCAAAGTGTATATAATCCGTGGTTGTCCATGAAACTCAAACTATTATGCTTTATGTATAGACAAGAATGGATCCATCAAATGGGAAGTGCTTGTTCTCCGTTAATTGTTTGCTATTCTGTCACACACCACTTCTTGACATGCTGCAGAATAATCTCCATATAGAAACTGCTTGTCGACCATTCCTAATTATTAAAAAAGTCTTTCACACCATCTCAAGCAGCCATCTGCGGTAACGATGATAAAAAATTCCAATAAGAACCAAAAGCAAATAGCACATATGGTAAAACGGAATCCATGGAAGAATTAATCAAGCATAGATTATGATATTTCCAAATGGTCCTAGATAAAAGAGAATACCTCACCACCATTAATGCTTCCTTCATAGCATGGGCTAAGAGTGAGTGCACGCTCAAGATAAGGCACCCAGTGTCCTGTGAGTAAGTCCCTTCTAATCATCTCAACGCCACCTTGGTAATACTGCTTTGCACAAAAATTTAAGTTCCTGAGTACATGCTAAAGAAAAATAGATATAATGAAGAGAAAAAAACAATGTATACAACCTCAAGCATATTTCTTAAAAAAGGTTCTTCATTAAAATAATCCCTGCGTACAAAGACAAATGGCAATTTGTATGCCAAAGCTTCACTGACAGTGCCGTACCCAATTTTCCCTAGAGAAATGATTAGGTGAAACATGTAAGTAAATTATAGAAGCATATGCTAGTAAGTGTTACCACTTCATCGTACTACTGCAAATTATTACCAAGCATGCAGTCAGAGGCCGCTATCAAGTCAGGAGTGTATACATCTTTTGCAAGTCTTATAAAGTTTGGAGGAAGCTCTTGGGTGTCAGATGCACCGCAAACCTTCATTAAGATAATTATTTTAATAACGCATAGTTAGAACATGTATTCAATTACAATTAGACAAAAACATGACTCCTTGATTTGGTAAACATGCCCCGTACCAGACATAGCCAACCAGCAGGTAGCCACTCTTGTTTCAGTTTCCAACCAGCTGGCTGCAAGTGAAGGATACAAATCAACATGGAACTGTACTTAGAAAAATAAAATTATCAGCTATGGACATAGAAAAACCAACTGGGCATACTGAACCAATAGCATAAACAACAATAGCACAATACCCACATTGAAACAAACAAAAAACAGTGTCTTACAAGAATTGACACTGTAAAGTATGAAGTACTATAAACAATGGAATGAAGGCAATATCAGCAACTGATTAGTATCGCGCTTGTGATAACTATTTCAAGTATAGAATGGCAAGGGTCATGCAATTTACTAATAGTAAGCCAGAAAATTCAAAGGCATTGAGAACTAGGGCATCCTCAAAGATCATTGTTGCATGCATTGGAGGTGAATGTAGTTGCCATAAATGTTCATACTTAATTGGCATCATAATGTAAAAATTCTATAATATAGCCATGCTACGATACCAACAATTTCCTACTTCTATATGAAGTTATTTATAAGAAGAGATATTAAATATTACATGATAACTGAAAAGGCCATGTCCTTTGAATGACATATAGATCCAATTTAATGTGTCAAATTCGTATGTCACATCAGTTCAAGTACATGAGACAAGACTTCCAAACTATATTCATGGTATCAGAAAATTTGTAACCCTGCTACTGTTGTGGTGTGTGATTGTGTCCCCAGTGTTGTGTTGTTGTGTCCCTAGTTTGTTGGTGTCCGCTACTCTTGGGTTGGGGACACACTCCCATCTAAATCAAGCACCAGGTGGAGGTAAACGAATACAAGAGAATTTCTCCTTCTCTCTCTCTCTCTTTCTCTCTCTCCTTCTCCTTGTGTGTTCTTGTGATTGTCTACGGATCTGAACACAACCTCGTGTGATCCGTGGCCTATGGCCTCACTACATGGTATTACAGCTTCAAGATCTAGCTGATCCTCCTCATCTTCATTCGTGGGAAGAAGGGTTGTGAGCTTTTCAACCTTGGTTGATCTAATCTCTTGAGGGAAAGGAGCCAGTGGCCATCCCCAAGTCTACACCGTTGGCTTTGAGGAGGAGCCGGCGCATCGAAAGCTTTGTCGCTTCAAGATCCAGAGATTTTTCGTGTTCCATCGATTTGCGAGTTTTAGCGGCTCATAAGCTCTGCTACAAGCCATTACCTGTTGTGCTCGCAGTCGAGATCCGGACTGCTGCCATCCCCAAAATTTCGGTGAGGAAGAAAGAGGCTTCTGAAATCCTAGAGGAAGGTGAGATGGTGGAGACTTCATCTCAGCCATCCATGTGATCGAACAGCAAAGGCAAGTTTTTTTTTTCCGGATCCGACCCAAGTTCACAATCAGCGATCCGATCTAGTGTGCTTTCAAGTGCTGACCCGATTTTAATTGCTGCAACCTGACCCAATTCTAATTGCTGCAACCCAACAGTGATCCTTCCCATTTATGTTCTCTGTCTGTACGTTTCCCAGCCTTTGAGCTCTGCTCTTTGGGACATGAGGCATCCCAGCTCTCCGCAAAGGGACTCCTTCCTGTTGTCATCCTTTATTTTTCTTTACACTCTGGTGTATCCCGAATGGCATCAGAGGGGAATTCCTCCTACTCCTCAACCATGAACACTCATGCAGTTGGGAATGGTCTCAATATAGGTCAGTCCAATTGGTCGATTCAGATTACCACAGAGAAGTTCAATGGGAAAAACTATATCTATTGGGCCAAGGCAATCTCAATGTATATACGGGCAAGAGGAAAAATGGGCTACTTGAAAGGAACCATCCCCAAGCTGGTAGAATCCGACCCGACATTCGAGAAGTGGGACCAGGAGAACTCCATGGTCAAGACTTGGCTCATTAACTCCCTTATGCCCAATGTTCGGAGGGGGCTCATTCGACTCAGAACGGCCAAAGAACTATGGGACTCCCTTGAACAAATGTACTCCACCATCGGAAACTATGCCCAGTTTTACCGGCTTAAGCAAGAACTCAGGCAATTTCGTCAAGGCGAGCTTCCCTTACATACATACTTTGCAAAACTGAAAGAGAAGTGGAATGACTTGGACTGCTACGCTATTTACAAGCCTCAGTATGTGGCGGATGCTACGGAGTATGTTAAGGATGTTGAGCATCTTCGCATCTATGAATTTCTAGATGGATTGAACCCAGATCATGAGAGTGCTCGGTCACAAGTAATGGGACGGGAGCCCCCCCTCGAGTCACTCAATCTAGTGTATGCCTATATTTAAAGTGAAACTAGCCAGAGACAAGTTATGTGTGCTTCCGCTCGGCCACCACCATCACTTTATTTGCTAATGTTTTAGGCCATTTTCAACTTTATTATTAGTTTAGAACATTGCCTAAACTATGGGGGATGTCCACAATTGGATTAGAGTGGATTTTGGGTGATTTTGGGCTACTCGGATGTGTTTCGGCTTTATTTAATAAATATGTTAACATGTTTTTGTAGGCATCGATGGTCAAGATTAGAACTCGATGGCAAATCTCAAGTGCCTTGATGATGTGGCAAGTCATTGGGCGTCCATTACTGGGCTTTTAAGATACCCAAGGACTACTATAGGTGGCCTTTTTATCTTCTCTCTGCATGTCGTACCCCCCTTTAGGCATGACGTACGACCTCCTTCTCTCTTCCTCTTTTTTTGTTACCCCATCTCTCTCTGCAAGTCGTCCCTCTCACTTCTCTTCTTATTTCTTTCTTTAGTTCTCTCTTTATTCTCCACCCTCAATTCCTTAATTCCCTTTGATCTCCTCCCTTGTTGAAACCCCTTATTCCTAAAAGAAGAAAGGAAACAAAAAAAGAAGGCTGGGATTTTTGATAAAATATGTGCCTCGTTGAGATATTTTAGGAGAGACTTGAGTCCCCATCTTTATCTTTGTCGTCTTCAATTATTAAGAGTGGTACACAGAAGGATCCAAAGCCTCAGAACGACATGCCTTGCTCAGCGAAGTAATCGTCCAAGTCTCCGTGACAATTCGTTTCATGTATCCTTTCCCTCTTTTCACTTCATCTTTGTTGAAATTTTGCACATTATGGAATCATTGCCTCACATCACTTTATGTCCTATTCGTGCCCAGAACATGTCCAGATCATCACAGATCTAATCTCTGACCACTCAGGTACCTGTATGAAAGCTATTAGCTTCTTTTTCATTGAAAAATCATTGCTGTGATTATTTCTTTAATGCGTTATTTCAGATTTTACGAAAGTATCTGAGTTTCATTATAAGGTCTGCATCTTTGTAACTCACCATATATGAATATCTAGTGGGTTTCATTAGTTGTGGAAGCCATCCTTGCCTACATCAATCTTTGAGGATTTTCTTGATCATGTATATAAAAGCTTGCAAAAGCTTCATTTGAGGATAGATAACAAATGAATCAAGCTTGAGTGGTTTTTAGTCTCTCTCAAATGTACAAATGTGTGATGCCTTCTATCCCTAGATGTGATGCTACAATTAAGCTGGTGATTTTCTTCCCTCTCCTCTCCTCCTCCCTCCATGCACCTTCCCCATTTTCACATTGGATTCGCGGCACGCCCTCTCTGATGCGACATCAGCATCAGCATTGAAAAAAAAAACATGACATAGGGCTAGGATTGTATCAAAGGGCATGAGAAAGACAAGGAAGACCTAATATACAAGGATGAAAATTTTGAGAAAGGACTTGGAAAATCTTGCAGTGGTAACTGACATAACCCTCATAAGTTTGAATGGAAGAATAAGATTTATAAACTGTCGCCAAAATACTTAAGATATGATGGGTATGGTTACCATTAGTGAATTTGAGTGTTCAACAACCTGCATTATCCTTTGTAGGATTTTCTCCTCCATCCTTTATCTTTCCACACTCCTCTCTGTCCTTTGTAAGATTTTACTCCTCCCTCATCATATTTCATTGACGCAATTAATAGTGGGTGTGAGTATCTAGTATAGTCCCGAGATGACTTTTCTTTTAGTCAGTTATATAGCCTTACTTTCCCTCCCTCTCTCTACTGTGTCTTCCACATAAAGCATATAAATTTGGGTACCTAAAAAAGCTAGAACCTAGACATTTAAAGTTGTGGAACTGCAGCGACTTGCTTCATAATGTTCTGCAAAAGTGTAATTTGTCGTTGTAGGAAACTATGGACATATACAGACAATAAGAGCTGTGATACAACTAGTGCAAGAGTTAAGCAATTATATACGTCAAGATAGAGGCAAACAGTCATTTATGCCAAGGAAAAACAAGACGGATGTAGGAACATTAAAGCATCATATAACTTTCTATTTCAAATATGGTTTCCTTCAATTTTGACATATGATGCAAATGCAGGTACACAAGGATCAATCATGCCAAGCACACCTACGTCCCAATGAAATAAAAAAGATCTTTGCATCAAAAGGACTATATATCAAAGTTGATTACTTACCTGCCCACCAAAATTGAAAATGACTAACTTCACATCATTTCCTATTCCAAGTTCTTTCCTTGCCTGAACCAACAAGAAGATTATAAAGGAAGTAAGTGCCAACTAGGTGAGTTGGTAAAGTCTCGGGGTTTTGATACCCGAGACCTGGGATCGATTCCCACTTGCATCGAATTAAATAACTGGTAGGTGGCTGCCTTAACCCTCCCTCAAACAAGATGCTGAGGGGTTCTCAAAAAAAAACATTATAAAGGAACTACAAAGTGCAGCAAATGCTGTGAAATCTTTTTTTCTAGTTGTTATATTTGCACCTCCAACCGAGATTTGTGTAACCTTCTAACGACCAAAGGGACATCAATCACATCTCGAAATGCAGGCACTGCAAAATAAAATACAAAAATAGTAATAGGGTTAAAATTGTATCAATGCATACCCGACGCTTATGTGGAGAAACTCAAAGAAAAAGCATGAAGATGGCATTCCATTTAACATACTTGGGCAATATCCAGGAAGCCGGAGTAGGAATTCACAATGAGAATAATCTTCAGCTATCTGAAACAAATAAGTAGAAAAAACTACAATTTAGCATGTTAGGAATTTGGTTTTTCATAGGCAAGAATAATCACAAGGAAGATTAAAATTCATATCCTAGTTTACTCATACAAAACTCCATTATTTAGCATGAGGAGTTTAGGTTTTTCATTTTATATAAAATAAAGTGCACTCTTGACTCTTGAGGAATAACTTGTTTGGACAAAATGAAAAAAAGAGGCAATAAAAGTTCGATAATAACGTAACTAATATTATTACATCATAACCTACACATCAAAAGTTCTTAGCCAAGTTGGCAAGGGCATTTGCAATAGGTCAGGTGGGGTCAGTTTTTGTGTGTGGTGGTGGCTTGTGAAGCTCTTAAATCAGCAAAGCCAAGCTGGGGAGACTTGATGCACCATAAACCCAAGTATACAAGAAATAACGAAAGGAGGAGAAGTCCAAGTTCACCAAACCAAAGGCAGAGGGCCACCGGCTCCAGCCATCTGAATTCTCAAGGGAGTCGGGCCCCTTAACTTTCAGATAAAATTAACTCACTCCTTTTTCAGACTCCAATTCATCATACCTATGCTTTAAAATTCACAGCTTCAGTTCGTACATTGACTTTCAGTTTGATTAGGTGTCCATGTCCTAGTTGAATAGGACTCAAAGTCAGTGAAATATGAAAACCAGCCTCTTTACTACTAGAATGGAAGTGTTGGCTCTTCTAGATGACATTGTAGATACAGAAAATTAATCGCACCCGAACCCGGCCCATACACACAAACCCCACACGAACCCAGGGCCCACCGGACCCGACCCGAGCCAAAGAAGAAGTCGGGGGGCCCATCCTCAAGTGGGGCCCACCCGGCCCCCCTTTGGAAAACCGTGTCCCCTACCCGCGGGTAGGGAGTGGCCGGCCAAGGGAAGGAAAGAAAAGAAAGGAAGAAAAGGAAAGAAAAGAAAGAAAGAAAAGAAAAGAAGGAAAAGGAAAGAAAAAGAAGAAGAAAAAAGAAAGAAAACCGCCATGCACGGGGGGAGGTTATGTAGACGTCTGCATAAATGTGGATCTACGTCGATCCCTCGATCCGACGAACAAGAAACGAAGCCGGGTCGCCATCGATTTAATGTGCAAGATTCAAAATGATTGAGTCATAACTACTCCGCCAGAAAAGGAAAATAAATGAAGGTTTATTCTCCCATAAATGAGGGAATGAATCTTGGGTAGTTATGGGAGAGATAATCAAGGGATTCAAATAAATCTTCCCATATCTCTCCCACACCCCTTCACCTATAAATAGAGGGGGAGGGGAAAGGCTCAAGAGGTCGGAAGACAGAAGGAAGGAAGCTCTGTAAAGGAGGACACTCGCCTTCAACGACCCAAGGCTTCACGAGCCTCGGGCAAGCCTACCCCTTTGGGGATCGGCTTAGTCTATTGAAAGTCCTCATCAATGTGAAGACCCTTGCACACGAAGATCAACCCTTCGACTCCGTGCACGAAGGAGAAAGCTCGGAGAAGAAAAACCCTTCAACTCCGAAGACGCCAGAAGCAAAGGCCGGAGAAGAAGATCGAAGCGGCATCACCCCGTCGTCTTCATCAAGCCTTCGACTCCGATCAAGCCCAAAGAAGAAGATCGAAGCGGCATCACCCCGTCGTCTTCACCAAGCCTTCGACTCCGATCAAGCTCAAAAGCCCGAAGAAGAAGATCGAAGCGGCATCACCCCGTCGTTTTCATCAAGCCTTCGACTCCGATCAAGCCTAAAAGCACGGAGAAGAAGATTGAAGCAGCATCACCCGTCGTCTTCAATAACGTCCGCTCCATTCATGAAGAAGAAGCTTGGAGAAGGACATCCGAAGCGGCGCTACACCCGTCGTCTTCAAAACGAAGCCTTCAAACTCCAATCAAGCCCAAAAGCCCGGAGAAGAAGATCGAAACGGCATCACCCCGTCGTCTTCATCAAGCCTTCGACTCCGATTAAGCCCAAAAGCCCGAAAAAGAAGGTAGAAGCGGCATCACCCCGTCGTCTTCAACAACGTCCGCTCCATTCACGAAGAAGAAAGCTTGGAGAAGGACATCTGAAGTGGCGCTACACCTGTCGCCTTTAAAACGAAGCCTTCAAACTCTGATCACGACAAAGAAGCCCGGAGAAGAGAAGAAGTTAAGCCAACGCTACAACCGTCGAGGAAGCCGGAAGAATAAAGAAGCCTTGGAGACGTCGCCCTCGCCGTTCGAGAAGAAGATCAAGCCAACGCCAAAGCAAAAGCCAACGCAAGAAGCAGAAGCAAAAGCATCGGTAAAGCCCGCGCCAAAGCAAAGCAAGTGCCAAAGCCAAGCAACTACGATGGTCATGAGCAAAGCACTGCACGTTCTAGCCGATACGATGCGAAGTCTGGAAGAACTAAAGCATCGCAAGCCTCTACCTGTCTACGTTCAAGCGCAAATGCCAAAGCAAAGCAAAAGCCAGAGCCACGCCAAAGCCAAAACCAAAACCGACGCTAAAAGTACGATCGACGCCGCGAATCGACGATCAAGGACGTCGAGATCTAGCCAGAGCCGAGGAAGATACGAAGACCGAGGAACGAAGCCAAAACCTCATAGCCGAGAAAGCACGAAGCATGAAAGGGACAAAAGCAACGGTGAACACCCCTTAGCCTCTCAAGAAACCTTCACCCTGTAAAGATCTCTATTTTGGGCAACCCCTTCAGAGCTCTCGCACGAAGTAATGTGGAGACGCGGATCAAAGGGACCCTCTAGAGGATTTTTCCCACAATCTCTTGATCAAATCTTCGCCGCACCCGGCTCACCACCCCCGAGTCCCCGGGCCCGGCCTTTGTAATCTCATTTTGTGCAATAAAGGCGACTCGAATCTTTTTTTTGCGCATACAGACATGAAGGTGTTATTTCACTTGGATTAGAATTTGAACTGGTAAGAGAAGAAAGGGGCATGTACCTATATAAAGGGGCCCTTGGTTACCATAATGAGCATCACTCTCTTACTGTTGTGATTCTACTACGAATTTCTTGGTGGGATGCCCCAAGATTCCTTGGTGTTATGCTAGGAAGCATGGACACTTCCCCAGGCCTCCCGTACCCGTGTCGGACACGTGTCGGACACCGACACTCGTCGGACACTCGCCGGACACGCACCGGACACGCATGTGCCGTGTCCTACATGCTTCTGGGTGCCGGACACGGTCGGACACTCCTCGGACACTCGGGACACTACGGGTTGACGGACTGTTCGATATAGGGTCGGGTTACAAGCTGTGGTGATTCAGTTTTGGGTTCAACCTATCTGATTCTCTGAGATTATAACATTAGAGAATCAGATAGGTTGAAGCCAAAACTGAATCACAGCCATTCTTTTGCATGCCATTTGAGCCTGAGTGTGATTCACTTGTCAGGATGGTTATGATGGACGGTTACGATTCAGGATTGCCTTTAACTTATTTTATCCTTTGAGGTTTCAGATAGGTTGAAGTCAAAACTGAAACACAACCGTTATTTTCCATACCATTTAGAGATGTCTGTGATTCACCGATCGGGCTGGATGTAACTAACGATAGTGATCCAGTATGCATTAAATTTTCATTTTAGTTGTTTTCTATGCGGTTTTTTCGGTTATTGAAACATAAATGAATTGCAAACACACATAAAATATAAATTTAAAAATAGTAATTTATTTTGCCGAATCCCCGCCGTACCCGTGTCCTTTTTTAGGATTCGCCGTTTCGGCGAACCTGTGTTGTGTCATACCCGTGTCCCCGTACCAGTGTCAGTGCTTCTTAGGTGTTATGCCTTGGACACACTAAGTTATTGACTCCTTAGTTTCACGTTAGAAAGGGGATACTTCTAATAGTCATTCCTCTTTCCTATCCATCGTGAGTGATGTTTTCTAAGAATATTTGACAGGGTCTTTGATTTTAGTATTTTAGAAAAGCTTAATCATTTTTCCAGGTCTAGATCTTATACTTGATCCATCTACCCAAATACACCCTTATTCCTGGCCTAGATTCAATACTCGAACCATATAGAAACCTAGATTAACTAGAATCCTCATGTAATCCCTTCTAGTTCCCATAATCTCTGCATCAGAAATAAAGTCCAGCAATCCCTTCTTTTACCCTCACATATCTTTAGTTTAACTCAAAACACTTTTAGATCCATACTCCTTGTAATATGATACTCCCCCTTGACTACTTTTTAGGATCCCAAAACTACTTCGAAAAGAAATTTCAGGTCAAACTCAGATATGGTCGAACTTATAATTTTCTAAATTTCTTCCCCGAGTTGTATCCAAATCCAATCTAGCCAATTCCTATCTCTCTCTCTGCTGAACCACATATATAATCCACGAATAAGTATTACATTTGAAAGCTTTGCCAATACGATGGAGATAGAAAGACAAATTGACTAGGAAAAGGTTGCAAAAATACATTATTTACACATTATGCACTAACGTTGTTAAGTTGTAAATGTGTATGTGCATACACCTGGTGTATAAAGATCATATGATGTATTGTCTATACATAGTTAGCTGATTGCCTAATGAGCGATTATTTTATTCTCTCTCCAAACCCTAGCCGTCTCGCTTTCTCTTCCTCTAGGGTTTGTCACATGGTATCAGAGTGAGGGTGATCGCCGGCGTCGTCAAACGGCTCCCTCGTCTCTGTCGATCGTTCTGTGCGATCTCCTCCCTGCGATATCCTGCATGATCTCCTCCCTACGAGATCCTGCGAGTTGCTCTGAGCATACCAAACCCGAGAGACCCGATTGTGAGCCACGACCTCCCTACGCAATCTCCTGATCGTGAGCAATCGCGAGCCGCTCCTCCCTGCATGACTTGTGCGAGTCGCTGATCGTAACCAAACTTAAGCCGCACCTCCGTGATCTGCCTCCCTTCTTCCAGCGCGACCCGTGCGCTGTCGTCCCGAATCTCCTCCCTGCTACAGCCCTCCTCCTCTATTCCTGGCCGCTCGCAGCTCGTGCGCTGCTGCCCTGTCTGCCTACCTCCTACTCCTCAAGCAGCCCACGCTCTCCTCTGCTTCCACATCTCGCGATCCATCCACTTGTCACCTCCATCTTCTGCAGATCTAGCGGCCTCCATCTGAGTCGCAGTCGAGCCATCGACTTCTCTCGTAGCTGAGTTGCATGCCTCGCAACTCGTAGCCCTGGTTTGTAAGGGCAATTTGTGTGCTGTCGTGCCTCCTTGATCAGATTTGAGATTATTCAATGATTTCGTCTTCTTCAATGACAACTCCGTCAGGAATCCTCTGGTCGTGACTCCCTATGAGATTCCACAAGTTTTCTTCCTCTCGGGACGGACTTCTTTCTCCATGAGGCTTCTGACTAGCTAGCATGGGCAGCCGCTGTGGAATCTACTCTTAATGGTCGCAATCTTTGAGGGCATCTCGATGGCTTTGTCACCTACTCTTCTTCTGATACTGAGTATAGCCCATGGCTGCTTCGTGATCAGCGCATCAAAGCCTACATCATTGCATCCGTGGATCATTCTCACCATCGAGACATGATTGGACGTGCAATTGCTGCTACAATATGGGGACACCTCACTGCTCGCTTTGTTGAGAAAAGCAGTGCACGTGAGTATCAGCTTCTTACTCAAGCCTAGTCGGCAGTGCGGCACAGCAGAACGAGTTGACCATTTAGCAGTTTTACTGTCAGATGCGATCCTACTAACGAGACCTATAGGATCTCGCTCCTGTTCCTAATCCATTACGTGCACTAGAGTACCAGGTTTACCGAGAGCGCCTCCAGCTCTATTAGCTCTTTGCTATCCTTAGGCCTAAGTTCAGTGCTCTAGCAGGTCACCTTCTTCACCGGGACAGCCTTTCTTGTCTAAACGAGGTTGACGCTGAACTGGTAGTTTAGGAGACTCGTTTGCATACCCTCGCCTCCAGGGTCTCGTTTCTTCCACCCAGTCTTCAGGGTGTATTGGTTGCAACTCCACCACCTCTGACCTCAGGTTCTCCAGCTGCTTTTGTGCCTTCTCTTGCTGCTATTGCCTCATATAGCAGACCGTTCTGCAACCACTGTCAGATGCCGAGCCACTTCGTGGACACCTGTTACTCACTTCATCCAGAGAAACATCTTATTTACAGAGACCGAGACTACAGAGACCGAGCCCGTCGTCGAGGTCGTGCACGAGGTCCACCGGCTCCTACTGCAACAACTGTTACCTCTTTAGTCTCGACTGAAGACCCACAATCCCTTCGTGAGAAACTGACTCAGATTAGACTCTCTCAGTAGTCTGCCACTCCTCTTGGACCTTCCAGTGCATCGGGCTTCTCTGCCTCATCTAGTAGTTCTTTTATTTGGATACTGGACTCGAGCATCTCATACCACATGACACTGGATGCCTCCTTGTTCACCGCTTGCCAGCTTGTGATGCACCTGCTACCAATCCCCACCGCGGATGGTTCTCCTTCAACCATCTCATACTTTAGATCCATTACTACTGCCTCTGCTCCCGCTAGCCACCTCTCCTTACCCTCTATGCTTCACGCTTCCACACTCCACATGCATTTTATCTCTGTTAGTGCTTTGTGTGACTTTAGTTGTTCTGTGATGTTTACCTCTTCCTCTTGTTTTGTACAGGATCTACATACTGACCAACTGATTGAAGTAGATCGTAGGACAGGTGAACTATACCAGATAGTTTCTTCACTCTCCAACTCCGTCATCCTCTGGTTTTTGTGGAGTCGCCTCCCCAGATGCCGACCTATGGCACAGGAGACTAGGTCATGTGTCGGAACCATGACTTAAGAGATTACTTCACTCTGGGGCTCTAGGTCGTGGTCCTTTTTCGTCTTTGTCTACTTGTATCGACTGCAAGCTTGCAAAAGCTGCCGCCCTTCCCTTTTCATCTAGTACTCCTCAAAGCTCTGCACCTTTTGATCTTGTCCACTCCGATATTTTGGGGCATTCTCTTCCTTCCAAGAATGGATATTTATATTTTGCCTCCTTTGTGGATGATTACAATCGTTACATATGTGCCTACCTCCTTCGTCATCGCTCATATCTCCTCCAAGCCTATCAAGATTTTACATTTATGATTCACACACAGTTCAGTAGGTGCAGCAAGATCTTTTGATCTAATTATGCTCTTGAGTACATGTCTATCTCTGTGCGTAATCTCATTCAGTCTCATAGGACGTTTTATCAGCACTCGTGCCCTCACATCCACGAGCAAAATGGTGTTGCTGACAGAAAGCATCGCCATATTCTTGTGACTAATCGTGCTCCCCTCCTTTCTAATTCTATCCCTTGGCGATTCTGGGTTAAGGCCCTTCTATCCTCTTTCCAGCTTATCAATATCACACCTTCGTCGGTCCATCCAAATGAAGTATCCCCTCACGATCGACTTCTTACTACCACACCCGACTACAGTCCTCTTTGTATGTTCGGGTGCACCTATTTTGTTATTCTTCCTCCCTATGAGCGCACGAAGTTGTCAGCTCAGGTAGCTAAGTTCATTCTTCTGGGGATCAGCACTGAGCATAAAGGGTATCGTTGTTATGACCCTCTTGCTCGTCGTTTGCATATCTCTCACCACATCTTCTTTGTCGAGGATACGCCCTACTACTCTCCCGAGGCTTAGGATCTCACCTTTCTTGAATTCTCACCTCCTAGGCTGGCTCTACCCACTCTACCAGCTTCGTCAGCTCCGTCAGCTTTGCTGATTGTCTTGTCTTCTTCTCCACCAGGAAGCCCCTCCGAGGCTTTCTCCTTTCAGTTTTTGCCCCTCTATCCTCCGAGAGTTGTCTCGCCCTTTCCTCAGCTCTACTCTCGCTAGACCGATCATGTGTTTCCTCTCCCTTTCTCTTCAGTGGACGTCGGTTCTTTGTACATCTGGTGCACCTATTTTGTTATTCTTCCTCCCTATGAGCGCACGAAGTTGTCAGCTCAAGCAGCTAAGTTCATTCTTTTAGGGATCAGCACTGAGCATAAAGGGTATCGTTGTTATGACCCTCTTGCTCATCGTTTGCATATCTCTCACCACATCTCCTTTGTCGAGGATACGCCCTACTACTCTCCCGAGGCTTAGGATCTCACCTTTCTTGAATTCTCTCCTCCTAGGCTGGCTTTACCCACTCTACCAGCTTCGTCAGCTCCACCAGCTCCGTCAGCTTCGATGATTGTCTCGTCTTCTTCTCCACCAGGAAGCCCCTCCGAGGCTTTCTCCTTTCAGTTTTTGCCCCTCTATCCTCCGAGAGTTGTCTCGCCCTTTCCTCAGCTCTACTCTCGCTAGACCGATCATGTGTTTCCTTTCCCTTTCTCTTCAGTGGACGTCGGTTCTTCTACTATTGAGGTTGCTCCTGGTACTCTATCTACTATGCCTGCTCTGTCTTAGCCGGTTGTGGATCCGTACCTGCCTCACTACCCTCAGGCTCAGCGCTAGCACCACCCACCTGCTCGCTTTAGCCACGATATAGAAACCCCTAATCGCTTGGCTTTACTTCGGTCTACAGCCATGGTTTATAATACCAGCGATAAATTACCGATATATCGCTATATCGCCGGACTCCGACAGATATCACCAATTTATCGCCAGATATCGCTAAGGATCGCCAAGTTCAGCGATAAATTGGTTCCCAGCCTTTATAGGATTTCTGACAAAAGGGGAAATGTCACCTGATGTCGCCCTGTTATCGCTAGTATCGCCCCGAAGAGTCATTTGCCCCCTTTTTCCCCATTTCATCCCGTTTTTTTTGGTTTGGTTTGGTTCAGGTCTTCGCTTGGCGTCGAGGGGCAGGGGATACGAGATGGAGTTGCTGCGTACTTGAGGCGGATTACTTGGCCACCGGACCCGGGAGAGCAGTCAGAGCAGCTTCAGCGGTTGCAGTTACTACCAGAAGAGCCCCCGCCGGATCCAGGACCTTGCTCGACAGGAGTCGAGTTCTTTTGAGTCCGGGGGACTTGATGCAGACGAGCCTACTACGTGCAGATTTGCTACAGCTGATGGCGTATTTTCATCCGCGCCGGAGATCCAGGAAGCCGATCGTCGATCCGTCTGCACCAATGGAAAGCCCATTCGGAGATCTACAACTTTGGTCTTTATTTTATTTCGATCCGACCAACGGATCTTTAGTTATTTACATTTTTATTTCTGGTTTGGGTAGGTGCGAGCCATGTTCGCATCCGGTTCGAGCCACAGATGCCGAACTGACTCATTTCTGTGTTTACTTTTTAGCCGTAGGATCTTAAGTTACGATAGATCTCAATGGATGAGATTCGAAGGAGAATCAAAAACCCAAAAACCCTAACCTAAGCCCTACCCGACCGGCCCTCTCTCTCTCTCCCGCGGACACCCCCGATCCCCTCTCTCTCACCCGCGCGTCTCTCTCTCTCTCTCTACCCGACCGGCCTCTCTCTCTCTTTCATTCCTTTTTTGTTCCCTTGTTTGTTTCCCCTATAAATTCTAAAACCCTAATTGCACAAAGGGAGAAGAATATGAATTGAAACCCTAGAACGGATAAGCGTTGCGCTTGTTCGGTGTATCCCTTCCGAAGAATTCCTCTTTGCTTCCAGTCTTTTCTTCCTTCCGCAAGCTTCTACCCCGTCGCCTCACCATTCGTCTACGGCTTTCGCGGAAGATCGACGCGGAGTTTTTTCGTCTTCAAAGATCAATCGTCTCGGCTTCTTCACCCCTTCTTCTGGACCACGCCTCCCCTTCCGCGTCTTTCATCTGCATCAACGGAGTTCCCGTCAGCCGCCGGCATTGACCAACGCACGGTTTGGATTATCCTCTGATAATTTTCATGTGATATTTCTTTCCCGCAACCGGCCTTATTGCTGATTTCATATTAGGGTTCCTAATATTTGTTTTCCCGAGAATCTCATCCATTAGGGTTTATCGGTAGATCTTTGGTTGTTCTTGAAACATTGGCTTATTACTTTGAGATTGTTATTGTTATCATTGCTGGAATTCAGTTATTATAATCTGAAATTAATGTTCATCTTGTCAGTTCTATTATGTCGTTAAATTAAATCTGATTGGGATAATGAATGGATGATGAACTATGATCATAGGTTTTGCTGAAATTTATTTATACATGCTGAAATCTGATTTTTATGTCTTAAATTCTGCACTTGGATTTATTTAAGCATACGCATCCCATCATCTTCCCAAAATGATATTCCACCAAATAAAGCAGGGGAAAAAAGTAACTAAATTAGAAAAGAAACTAAGCAAAATCAAGGCCCGCACAAAAGAGAGAATAAAAAAGAGAACAAAGTTTGTCATGTAGAAACTTCTGCCTTAATAAAGAAGTCCATGTTGTCAAAGAACACTTCAAAAGATAGGTAACAAAAACCTGCCAAACGATTGACCGATGGTGATGTCCAGCTGCCATAACATACTCCGCATATATAAAATCCCAACTGGAAAAACAGACAATAAGAAGAATAAACAAATAGCAGATATGTTCACTTTCCAAAGTGAGACACATATCAAGCATTTGAATATAAGCAGGGAAAATGAACAGATACAGGTTTTGAGAAGAATCACGAAGAAATTTTTAAAACATTTAATTTTTGGACCACCTTATTAAAACACAACTAAAAAATTGCTTACAAATTTTCACCAAAGACCTTTTCACCTAACTATACATTAACAGACTCAACATTTTGGGACAAATTTTCATAAAGTATTCCACAAAGTTCTATTGAAACAGTCCATTCACATAACTCTTAACTATAAAAACCAAAATTATGACAGTAACCTGAAATTTGTGACACAAACAGAGCGAATCCCAGCATCTACTGCTGCTCGGCATGCTACGGGAACAACATCTGAGACCTGTCTTTGTAAAATCAATATGGATTACAAAAGATTATTCAACACATAAGTCTACGTCATAATGAAGTTGGACTGATGATAACTCACAAGACAATTCAGCACATAATGATTCATATAGTACACAATTTGCATGAAAGCAAGATATATCATCAAAATTCATATAACAGGAGTTTTTTGTTTCAATTTCATGTGTGGAAAAAAGTGAAGTACCACTAAATCAGCCATCAGTTTTTTTTGTCGATTTCACGTGTGGAAAAATAACAGCAAGTCCACAAAAAAAATAAATAAATAACAGCAAGTACCACTAAATCAGCCTTGATGGAGTTCAGCCACTTGACTTCAGATGCCAAAATAGAGGCTCGAGGCATCACAGCTGTCTCAGAATACTGCATTAAAAGAGAAGACCACACATTAATGAGATTCATCAAGTGAAAATATATAATAAAGTTACCTCAAACAGCAGACATCAAGAGTCCAAACCCAACTAGTTGAACACATAATTAAAGGCAAGCATGAGCAGAAGAACGCAAGTGGGGAAAGGGGCAAAATACAAAAATGGGAAACGCACATAAGCCTCACTAACAGCTAACTAAACCAGACCTTCTGCAAGGATGCAAGACGGTCCACCGTCAAAGCATCAGCTTGCACGGCTCCACAGTCCAGTACAAGCTGTCATACCACAAATTATGTCAACATATTAGCATGGAACAGAATAATGTCAAACAAAACAAGTGCAAAACATTAGTTAGTGAAAGGCAATTTAGCCTCCATAAGTAACCTTGCGAATGTGGAGATTGGGAGATTGTATCTCGCTGGTAAAAACAAAGTCCGGGGCACCTGTAACCACATGAACATCATGTCCAGCTGAAACCAGATGCCGCACAACCTGCAGGAGTGATTACATCGATAAGTTTTCCATCACACTGACTATCAAAATTGCAACAAGAAATTGAATTCACAATTCTCTCTTATCCCATCAAGAGGGGATCGACTATAGGGAAGATTGACTAGAATTTTACAACTGGCTATCAATTTCATTTCAACCTAATACGATTGGTGCCAAAAAACTGGCCCAGGCAACTTAGCAAGAGAGGTCCATGCTAAGAACCCAAAAGGACAGTTGGCGCATTGGGATACCTACCTTGTTGGTTATACAGTTTAAGCTGCAACCAGGAAGCATCTCTCTACGTTTCCCTAGACTAGGAAAGAGTCTAGACAAAGGGGAAGAAGACAAGCTTTGATCGGGTATTGCATTCATAACTATGCTACTTATATAAGCCAAAGAGTTGAAATAAAGTAGCATTCCCATAAATTATAGGGGGATGGGGAGTCGGGGACCATCACAATGCTCTGTTTTAAATAAACATGCTAAATTATTGGTGCTTGGCATGTGGGTTGATGAAACATGCCAGGGATTAGCCAAAGCGATAAATTGCATACAACAATTTGTTAAGATGGACAAGTGGGTGAGTTTGAGAACTTTCTTCTTCACAAGGCTTTCTACATATGGTGGCTAGCCAAACACATATATTAAGCGCTCTTTAAGAGTCTTAAGACAATAAATCACATTTGGTTGCATAGGTTCAGGCAAAGTACATCTCCAAAATACCGCTAGCCCGTCATCTTGATGTGCATTCACTGTGTATACACTGGAGCACCCATTGGCGACAACTTCAACTCCAGCTTTCTATTTGAGACCCGTACACTTGACAGTTTTTTAGCAAACAATTTCATGCAAGGGTCCTTATATTGGATTTTGCAAAAATAGAATTCAAGGCCACAACGGAGGATTAGGGTGGCTAATGGGCCTGGGCCGGCCCGAGGCCCATCGAGCTGAGCCGAGTTTGGGCCAAATGAGGACATGGTAGCTTTGGGCATCAAGTCGGGCTAGGCTGGGATATCAAAGCCCTTTTTTTTTTGGACTGGGCTCAGGCAACATTAAACTGGCCCGAAACCCGGATATAAGGCTCGGCTAGAACTCGGCTCGAAGCCCGTGCATGTAAATGCAGTTTGGACCGAATAGAAATCCTTTAGTGATCCCAAATCCCTTCATTATTCCTTTCATATGTAACTGCCTAACTGGTGCCACTACAAATCCTCTCTGTGATCTCGTGGGCTATGGAATGTGGTTGATTCAAAATTCAAAACCCAAATCTTATTCAATCTTTCTTGAAAAAAAAAAGCACATCCAATCCCTTAAATTGGGGGCCTAACCATATAATATGCTAACCATACAAGACTACAATAACCATGTAAGCCTATAAAGCTATCTGACAGTCCTCCCCCTTGAAAGAAAGAGACCATCGTCCCGAAGGAGTCAAGGCCGGGTCCAGAGGTTCAAAACAAAAAATATAATTGTCGATGGCGTCGGCACCCATAGGCTCCAGAATCCCTTTCACATTGCACCTCAACCTTATCGAAATTCTGGATACGGCCTTGGTTATAGAATGCTGTGAATTTGAAAATTTAAAAACCAAAAGTAGTTTCCAAACAAAAAACAAAAATTAAAAACTAAATCGGGCCAGGTTCGAGCTGGGCTTGGGCCTGGGCAACACGTTTTGAGTTTGGGCTGGGCTTGGGCCTAGCCCAAAATTTTAAAACCAGGCTTGGGCATGTCCAATGTGACTTGGGTTGGGCCCAGGCAAGTGGTGGCCTGACCCGAGCCCGGCCCATTAACAGCCCTACGAAGGATCTGCCTCAAAGAATGAGCAATCCAAGTTCTGCCAAGTGGACTTGGAGCATACCCACCTATTTCACAGAAGGGACTCTCGGACCGTTCAGGGGAGAACTTTCTCTCACCAACTTCTATAGGAAATCCTCGATCCCACCAAGGTGTACGTAACCCAATGCAATAGTTCAAGTCGATCAGGGAGATCAGAATCTCCATCCCAAGATTAGTTTCGTGACAAAGTTCCCCTTTGGCAAGCGTGCAAAGTCTCCGTGAGAGAGAGAGAGGCTCAGCCATAACCTCCATAAAAAAATGAAGCTCACTTGAAACTTCGGACTGACCACAAGACAGATTCTGACCCTTTATCAACATCCTCCAGACCAAGACGGCAAAGGACTTCAAGTAATCATATGGAGAACCTGGTTCTCTAAAGATCGCAAAGAGTTATGCTTCCTCTATTTTTGTATTCAGAGAATTCTTCTCTCTCATGTGTGTTGTGCAGACATGCTTTGTAGCATAAGGGCTTGAATGCAGAGTTCTCTCTCATATATAGAGAATGTTTCTCTGTAGAAAGAGTACTAACTCTCTCATGTTCTAGCTCTAGCAGTTGTTAGCCATCCATAAGCAAGATCTTTGCTCTTCCAGGCTTCCAGCCTACAGCTTTTTGGCATCGATTTTCGCTTACTTGGATTTGGGCCATTAAAATCCAAAAAATGAGCCTAGTTCTTCGCGCCTTTGATAAACAGTCATCCATTACCCGGACAGGATAACTAGAAGTATCTCAGTTGTCAATATAACCACTTCTAAGAGCCCAGGAACAAACAATTGTCCATAGATATCGTACAGCTAAGCTCTGCATAGTCATGAAGAGGACAGTTAGCTTCCAACTGTCTGTGAAGTGGGTGTCAAAACACATGTCGCACAGTGGCTATCAGCCCAGCAAAAGATACCAATCCATTGACTCAACAGAAAGCATAGTGCATGTATGCTCAACGCAACCATCTTGGTGGCATGTGCAATCGAAGCGACATATGTGTGCAACTGATCACCGCAGTGGCACATGCAGCCAAGGTGTTTCTCGCAGTGGCACTTAGAGCCCATAACAATAGACCTTTGGGCTTAAACTGATAACATGAGACCTTTGGATCAACCATGGACAATCCGAGGGAGGCCATGAGCTCGACCGATGACTCACTCATGATACACATGCAGTGCGCTCGAATTTTGCATCTCAATAGGATTCTGACCGAGCCATTGGCTGGAACCTGCATCAAACCGACCTAGACTAGTTTGACCTGAACAAATACAAAGAGGTCTCGAGCCTTCGCCAAGCCACACAACTTAAGTCACACCAGGCCGATCCTGGCAACTCCAAGGGCACCCACTTGGGCGACCCAAAAAGGCATCTCGGAGACGTGCACAGTGTGCAGACAAATAACCTATTGCACCATTTTGCTCGTGGCTCGTGGAAGCGTGCACACATGTGCATGGCAAAATCCGTCATGCAGGAGAATCAAACCCAAGATCTATAGTATATAGCAGCCCACTAACCACGTAGGCAAGTTTTCTTTGGTGGAAATGAAACATGTAAAAATCATTAACAGGAAAACACGAGGAAACCAGCAATCCCCCACATGTTTTAACATATATAAAACTCTCATCAGGAGAAACCAGCGCATAAGCACATGTTCATATATTTGAACTTATAAAGAGTGAGCTGCTTCTGACCCACCAAGTAGTGAAGTATACCAAGTCCTTGAAATTCCAAAAGTTTAACGTGTAGTGCATGCAAGATCATACACCGACTCCCTGTGCTCTGGTAGCACACATTTAATCCAAGGCGTAAACAACTTGGTTTCTATAACGCTCTAGAGAAGGCCTACAATTCCTATTGGAGACGACTAGCATCTCTATTTTCAAATAGGTAAGTACATCGAGTGACTCCTTTGATAAACCATCTCACTTGAAGAACAATCTTTGCCCAGTATTTATGACTTCCCTTTTAAGGGCCACAAATCCATTTGTGGGCACATCCTACTAGCCCAGCCAGTTGCATGAGTTAATATAACCAAGTAGAAATTCGGAACATACATAATAAGAATGATGTCCCTGTTTAACATTAAATAATGGCTTCCTTAAAGGATCACACATCCACCTATGATGTACCCCAAGCGCCGCCAATTACGAAAGACAAAAGTACAAAGTTCAACCTCTTTAATTACAAGATACTGTACACATACATCAGGACATAGGGATGAAGTACTCATCACTCGTAGGCTACGAGGTGTAATGTATTTGTAGAATCTGCAAGATGCAAAGTGTACATGGTCCCTCAATCCAACTTGGTTTTCCCTTCAGCCCCGTTATGATATTCTTGCCAGTGAGTATGATTTATGTTACTGGGAAACCAACAAATATAGGAAACAACCACAATCCTCTTAGAGTTCTCTCAACTAGGTATTGCAAAAACCCCTTGTTTATTGGAACGATGAGGTTTTGTACCGGCCTCGTATCCAAAACATGATCTCACAGTGATAGTAGCTCCTGAATGGAATGATGTTTCTGCTGAATATGACTTGACTTTCCGCTGAGGATCTTGTTCACCACTAAGGCTATTGCAACTCGCCAATTGCCGCAGGTCGGCATTGGGAATCCATGGTTGTAAGTGAATGGCGGCTCCCACAATAAATTTCTTAGCCACACTCATGGCCGTCAATGCCACAAACTAAGGCTTGGTATCAATACCGGAATGGACATATGCTTCTACGATTATCAGGGGATGGTCACCCCAACAAACATGAAAAACAAACACTAGCTGATTTAGGTTACTTAAAATCAGAGTTACAACTTTACAACTCTCATCACTAACTGCCAATTCATTAAAAGAAACCTACATCCCTTGACTATAATGATGTTGGAATGAAGGTCGAGGAAGCAATGCTTATTGCTGGTGTGATAATAGTTCTGTCAACTATTACGTCTTTGATTCTGATAATCTCCTATACGCAATGTTTTAAGTATCGTTATCGCTGTCGATATCGCCAAATTGCCCGGGGGAAAAATCAATGATAAATCGCTTAATAATCGTCAATTATCGCTAAAAATTAGGGAAAAGAGGAAAAAAATGGGAAAATAAAGGTTTTTTGGGAGGATTTTTCTATATATCCCTTTAGGATGTATATATACACCATTATAATCAATAACATACAAAAACAATTATTTACTCTAGGGGACACTCAATTTAGGCTCTATAGACAAGTCTGTAAACTGTCCCACACTCTCTGTGAACTGTTAAAAACTTTGCAACAGTCTGTGAATTAAACAAACAGAATAAGATAACATACACTATGAACTATGATAAAACATATCAAAACACATATGCTTCACATTATGTAGATCGGATGTGTAGTATTGACATAATAAACTTTTATTAGGGTTCATTCACTTTATTTGGTCTAAGTAGAAGAAACCCATGAAAACCCCTGAATCCCAATTAATTTCATAATAAACATTTCATCATCTTATCTTCTCGAAAATCTAAAGAGCAAAAAAAGATTTGAAAACATACCTCAATTTATAAGCTTGGAAAAAACCCCAAATCCGTGAAGGGAGGCTTCGAATCCACCAAGAACAACAAATGGAGGTTTATATTTGGTTTAGAAACCTAAATCAAACCAAAAAAAGTCATGAAATGGGGAAAAAATGGAGCAAAGGGAGATAATTGGCGATAAATAGTGATATATCACCGATATATAGGCGATATGTCAAGTTTTTCTCCGAAACAGGAGAATTTTGGTTGTTTTCCTATCGGAGCCTAGCTTTATTCTATTCAACAACTCAAATGGGGTGATGCTTTCCTTGCCATAAGGCACTTTATTGAGGATATTAGTTGCACTCACTAGTGCTTCCCCCCACAAACTATGTGGTAGCTGTAAACTAATTAGCATTAAATTGACCATTTCCACCAGAGGCATATATGATGTTGGAGTAAAGTTGGATCCCAGACAGGCTTCCATTTTAGTCATCTTTAGCATTCAATTTGAGGCCTTGGGAATCTAAATTGAGGCAGTTAAGATTATGTACTTTTTTATTAGTTTTTGCCCCTTGTTAGGTCATTTATTTATTTTCAGGGAGAGGGGTCCTGAGGGGAGTTGCAAAATGATTTAGTTGGACTTGGACTTTTGTGTAAAAGGGCCTAACTAATGAGGATAAGGCTAGCTAGGTTAAATAAAACATAATTTTTTTTAATGAGATATGGAAAGCTTCTATAGAGAGCAATCTCTCAACCCACGAGAATGTGTTTGGGAATCCCTCTACCCCGTGAGGGAGGAGTCTTGTAACTTCTCCCCTGCAGGTTAAAAGAATCCCCTTGAGATCTTTTAGAACGAAAAAAGGAAGGTCGAGGCTTATCAAAGAATGCAACAATGGACTCTTTTTCCCTCGTTTTGTGCTCCTTTATAGAAAAGTCAATAAAACATGCAAAATTTTGTACAAAAAATTTTAAAAAAATTTAGAAAAAGAAAAAAAAAACTTCCCACTCCCACTTCATACCTAGTCCTATCATTTAGTTTGAGTCATTCTCATGTGTATTTGTTGGAGAAGGTTTTGTTCTAATAAGGAAAAGACATTAAATGCTGAAATCAATTTTTAATCATTACTCTTATTGATAACTCATTAACATAGAATCATCAACTTTTTTGCTTGTCCACAGCATTCTCCTATAGTTTATTGATTGATCATACCCATCGGACTAGTACATCGGCATAGATTGATATCGATTTCATTAAGATCCCCTGCATCAAGTGGTATCAGAGTGAGGTTTTCCACTTTTTTGCCGCGGAGGTATCATGCTAGAATCTATGGCTACAATGCATGGATGTGTAAAGCAACGTTAATCAAGCCAAAGTTAAAGAGATTGTGGTAGTAAATAGAATTGTTGCTAATCCCGTAGGGCAAGTGAAAAATTTGCAGTGAGATGTCTAAGCGTGATCACGAATAGAGGATCAAGAGGATCTTTGAGGAGGACACTAAGATTGGAATTCCTTATCAAGATACAATGTAAAGGGGTTACCTGGAAAAAGTAATTAATCTAGAATCCAATGGAAGAAAAAAAAAGATTAATGTTCTAGAATTCTCGGGGAGGATGCATTTGGAGGACAATATGACGCTAGTATCGACAACTACTTTGAGTGGAAGTCAATGGAGAGTGCATGAAGGTTCTATTTGTCACATCAAAGTTGTAGGGAAACACAATAGCACAGTGGAAATGCATGCAAGAGCATGCTTTTCTTGTTGAATACTCCATGACCTATTAGAAGTCCGACAATCTTCAATAGGGATCACGAACATTGATAACTATACAAAACTTTCAACAACCAGTGGGCTTGGGTTAGTCTGGCCAAGTCCACCACATGGATGATCGCAACATGATATCTGGCAGGATTGCAGACTTCTGTTCGTCTGAGATGAGCATCGGACGGATCATGGCATTCTATGATGCCTACATGTTTTCCCATCAGTACGAACGGGTAAACAGATTGAGATCAAGGAAGTCATAGTCGCAAGATACCAACCACACCCGTCACACTAATGGAAGTTCATTGTGGTACATGTTAATGCTAGTGTACAAACATGGGGATACATACACCGTAGACTCCATGTATAGGATACCTATAGCAGTAGATTCCACGTATAGGACACCCACTAGGGTATATGTATTTGCCCATTGGCCTACTAAGAGGGTCAATCGATCTTCTCCTAAAAACCCTAGCCTCTCTCTTTTCCCCTCTTCTCATGCTAGGGAATGTGAGTAACATGGTATCAGAGCTCAAGCCCTAATCCGCTCTTAAATCCCATTTTGACCTCCTCTCCGCGGTTTCCGAGATCTCATATCTCCCTACGATCTGACCTTCTCTTCACCAGCGAGCTCAAGCAGATCCGGAGCCCCTTGATCTCCTCCACAAGCTCCAAATCTGTGAACGTTTCCTCTCTGCAAGCGCTGTCTAGAGCTGCGACCGATCTGGTGAAGCTCCTCTCCAGAGAGCTCGAATAGATCTGATTCGGTAAGCTCAAATAGATCCGGTCCGACGAGACCACATTTGTGAACGCCTCTTCTCTGGTAAGCTCGAGTAGATCCAACGCCGGCGAGACCAGATCTGCGAACGCCTTCTCTCAGCGAGTGATGCCTCGATCTGGCTCCTCTCCAATGAGCTCAAACAGATCCAGCCCGATGAGCTCGAACAAATCCAGTACGGTGAGACCAGAACTCCTCCACAAGCAAACATGCAAGATCTCCACAAACAGCACCAAAGTCGGCGACCCAGAGATCTCTTCGTGCTCTTCTCCGGGCAGTATTCTCCAGATCTGCAGGTCTGCAGACCTCTTCTTCGACGTCTTCTTCGTCTACAGATCCACACAACTCCACTCCAACGGATCCCTGAGATCCCCACTTTGTGCTCTTCTCCGAGCAGCACTCTGCAAATCTGCAAACCTCAAGCCAGATTTGATCACAAGCAACCCCAGATCTGCATGGTCTCACTTACCGCCTTGCAGCTGTCACCTTCCACCAGATCTCGCCGCCGAGATGTCGGATCTACAGTCCGACGAACGGATCTACGGACTGATCTTTTCCAATGAGGGACCGGCGACTGCTTGGTGATTGATGTGCTACTATCGTTTGGTGTTTGGTGTGCTGCCTCTACATCAGATCTCCAAATCTGATCCCTTGTGTTGTGTCTTGTCGTAGCCCTTGAGCCACTATGGCCGATTCCTCCGAAGATGCCCCTCCAGCCATACCACTCTCTTCCAAGAGCCTTCCGTTCAAGTACATTGGCAATTTCCTGCTGAGTTCGATGGATTTTCCACCCGCCTCCTCCATCGACTGGGAGGCATGGACGGCTACCGTCCAGACCACACTCCTCGGACGTGGTCTCCTTTGGCAACTCGACAAGACCACCCCTTACCGAGTCCAGCCTTCCTCGCCACCCTTCAAGCTTGGTGCCTTCGTGATGCACGGGTCGCCGCATACCTTGTCACATCTGTTGATCGGACGATACAAGCCGACCTCGCCGCTTTTAGCGCATCTGCAGCTATATGGCGTTAGTTAGTTGAGCGCTTTATGGAGTCTAGAGGCGCTCGTGACTGCGCCATTCTCTCTCAGGTCCAGACTGAGCAGTAGGGCGATCGTACGATCCAGCAATTCCACATGCAGATGTATGGTTACTGGCAGGAACTTCAATCGTTGGTCCTTCCCGTCTCAGTCGAGTACCGGGCCGCTCACCAGGCCTTCTAGCACCGTTGTCAGCTTTACCAGTTCCTGATGGCCCTTCGCCCTGAGTACAACCTACTTACAGGTGCCTTGATCCACCGGGATCCACTACCGTGCCTGGATGTTGCGAGTTCGTCGCTGAAGAGACTCGGCTGCGCACTGTCACCAATAGGACAACTCCGCCGTCCAGCTACACAAGCGTCCTGACAGCGGCCTCGGTCGCCTCTCCTACTGTTGCTCCTGGTCGTGATTGGTATGTGTGCACTCACTGCCACAAACCAGGTCACGTTGTCGCTACCTGATGGAAGCTACATCCCGAGAAGCAGCAAAGACCCAGGGGTCGTGGTCGACCAGTTGGCTCCACCGCTGTTACTGATACTGCTTCGTCTACTCCTCGGACGGTTCCATCTTCTCCCCGCAGTACCCTGGATGCTCTTGACACTACTCTGCTCTTTCAGCAGCAGGTTGCATAGCTCCAGCTCCGCCTCGACCAGTAGGCGGCCTTCAGCTCTGTCGAGGCTTCCAGCACCTCCAACTCCTCTGCTCACTTAGCCACTCCCGATACCTCGCTACTTGGATCCTGGACTCTGGGGCCTCCTACCATATGACTTCAGATGCTTCCCTACTCACCGTTTGCCGACCTGCACCGCACATCCCGTCGATACACACTATTGATAGCTCTTCTCTAGCTATCTCTTTACCCTCTGTACTGCACATGCAGCCTATGCAGTCAAAATCGGTAGTCGGCCCTAGTCGGTCAAGGGCCGACTTGGACTAGCCGGGACTAATTCGAGACTAGTCGGCCAAAAATTATTCTAACCCCTCCCCCCCTCCCTAAACATATATGATATATGAACTAGCATAAATGTCAATAAGTATATGATATTAGTCGGTTAATAACAATACATACCTTCACACTTCACAGCATGGGTATAAATACATAACAGTCTAACATAACACAGTTGTATTGGCTTCATGCCCATGTCAAAAGACTCAGAACTAAGAATTCATCACAATATTTGTTTGATGATGTTTAATCAATGAACAACCCCAATTTTGATTATAGGGTTATATGGATATCAACAAATAAACTAATTGTTTGTCTATGTTTTTATCTGAGATTATCAAGTGCTCAACAGATGATTACAGGGAAGAGCCATAGTTGTGAGTCTTGCGACTCAAGACTTTGAGCCAATGTAAAAAAATCCAAACAAAATTGCTTGCGCAGACTCCTTTAAAAAAAAAAATTTGCTTGCAGAATGCTGCCTGGGGACTAGTCCGGCAGTCGTTAGTCAGGGACTAGTCGGGCTAGTCGGGTCTAGTCGGGGACTAGTCGGGCTAGTCGGGTCTAGTCAGGGACTAGTCGGGATTCCGCCCAGCAATGACGGAATCGAAATTAATCGGTCGGCAAAATGCCACCCAGGGACTAGTCGGGGACTAGTCACCGACTAGTCCCGACTTTGATAGCATAGCATGCAGCTCATCTCCATTAATAGCCTCTGTGACTCTGGATGTGTCGTGACTTTTTTCCTTTCTTCTTGTGCTGTGTAGGATCCACGTATCGGACGGGTGATTAGCTTTGGTCGTAGAACAGGTGAGTTGTACCACTTGGAGCATCTTTACCTTTCCCTTATTTCTCCGCCTGGCGTCTGCAGCCTAGTTTCTCCTGATGCCGACTCGTGGCACCGAAGACTCGATCACATTTCTGAGCAATGACTTAAGAGATTACTCTAGACTGGAGTTCTAGGTCATGGTCATTTCTCTTCTTTATCTACATGTATCAGCTGCAAGCTTGCCAAAGCTACAACACTATATTTTTCCTCTAGTGTCTCTCAGAGTTGTACTCTCTTTAACCTCGTGCACTCCGACATCTAGGGTCTTGCACCTCTTCCTTCGATGTGTGGCTATCGCTACTACAACTCTTTCGTCGATGACTTCAGTAGGTATACTTGGGTTTACCTCCTCCAACACCGATCTGAGGTTCCCCAGGCCTACGAGACCTTCACCTAGATAGTCCACACACAGTTCAGTTGTCACAGCAAGACCTTTTGGATTGACTGCGCCCTCAAATACCTCTTTGCTGCTATGCGGATCCTTCTGCAGTCCCATGGGACTTTATTCCAGCACTCATGTCTTCACACCCACGAGCAGAACGAAGTAGCCAAGAGAGAACACCATCACAACCTTGAGACTATGCATGCTCTTCTTCTTTTAGCTTTTGTTCCTCGTACCTTCTGGGCTGAGGCTGCATTGACCTCAGTCAACCCCATCAATATCACCCCTTAGTCTGTTCTCCCGGGTGGTGTGTCTCCTCACGAGCGTCTTTTCTCCTCTCCTCCTGATTATAGTCTGCTCCATACCTTCAGATGCACCTACTTTGCTCTCATTCTACCTCACGAGTACATGAAGTTGTTCGAAAAGGCAGTTAAATGCGTCCTCTTAGGGATCAGGGCCGAGCACAAGGGGTATCGTTGCTATGACCCCTTAACTCGTTGCCTTCGCATCTCTCAATACGTCTCCTTTATCGATGATGCCCCTTACCACTCCTTTACGGCTTAGGACTTCACTTTTCTATAGACTCACTCCACCATAACTCCAACTTTTGAACCTCTTTCACCACCTCTTCCACCTAGCTCTACTTCTCACCATGTTTCCGGAGACTCGTCCATGGACTCTTCCCTAGACACCTCTCCTCCTTTCATACCCTCTTCCCCTTCGTCACCGCTTGATTCCTCCAGTTCTCCTAGTGCTCCGACGCCTCTGATACTCCGCCTGCTACGCCTAGTCAGTCGCCGCCGATCGTGGATCCTCGCTCGCTGCCTCGGTACCCTTAATGTGAGCACCGCTCACCAAACCGTTTTAGCTTTGGCCCTGGGCCACCTGGCTGTTTTGGTTTTGCCACCGTCACCTCCTACTAGCCATAGTTCATTGCATTTCTTATCGCCCTTCACTTTGATCAGGAGCCTCGATCGTACAGAAAGGCCGTCCAATCCCCTCAATGGCAGTAGGCCATGAGCGAGGAGTTTCAGACCTTTGAGCAGACTAAGTCTTTGGACATCGTCCCCCTTCCTGTTGGTATTGAGCCTGTTAGTTGCCAGTGGGTCTACAAAGTCAAACGGCGCCTTGATAGTTCCATTGAGCGGCACAAGGCTCCATTGGTGGCACGTGGCTTCACTCAGGAATACAGCATAGACAACGTGGAGACCTTCGCGCCTGTAGCTCAGATGACATCCGTTCGTGCACTACTTGCAGTCGCAACAGTTCGTCGGTGGCCTCTTCTCCAGATAGATGTAAAGAATATCTTTCTTTCCGGTGACCTTTCAGATGTTGTCTATATGCCACCACCTCCAAACCTGCACACTCCTCCCCAGCACATATGTCGCCTTCGTCAATCTACGGGTTTAAGCAGGCCTCTCATGCTTGGTTTGAGTGCTTCTGATGAGCCATCACCGAGATCGGCTACGTTGAGAGCTCGCAAGACCACTCACTATCTGTATGGTCCTCTCCTTAGGGCCAGGCGATTCTCCTGTTGTACGTCGAAGACATGATCATCACAGGTGATGACTCCACTGTCATCACCTCCCTTCAGCAGCATCTCCGGCGCCGATTCCAGATGAAGGATCTAAGTCCTCTTCACTACTTCCTCAGGCTTGAGATCGCCCACAGTGAGCAAGGGATTCTACTCTCCCAGCAAAAGTATACCGTTGACATCCTCAGCCGAGTTACTCTTTCCGATGCTCGCTCCGCTGCTACTCTCGACCTTCGCTTGAAGTTTTGTCCTACAGACGGTGAGCCTCTCTCAGACCCCACTTGGTACCAGCAGATCGTCGGTCAGTTGGCTTATCTTTGTATCACCAGGCCCAACGTTGCTCACAACATTAGCATCATCAGCCAGTTCGTTGAGGCCCCTCGCTCTTCTCACTACGTTGCCCTTCTTCGGATTCTTTGTAATCTCTGAGACACCATCACCCGGTCGCTCTTCTTGTCCTCGACTTCACCTCTAGTCTTACATGCCTACTCGAATACTGACTGGGCTGGTGATTCAACTACTCGTCGATTGACTACATCTATTATCTATTCCTTGGAGACTCGCATCTCATGACGCAACAAGAAGCAAAGCGTTGTCTCCCTTTCCGGTACCGAAGCAGAGTTTCAAGCCATGGCCTCTACCACCAAAGAGATCGTTTATTTGCGACGTCTCTTTGGAGATCTAGAAGTTGAGATCTCCGCGCTAGGGTTTTAAATCTCGGTCAATATTGGTACATACCGGTTTTAGCAGGTTCGAGACCGGTACTGCATCCAATCCCGATAACTGGCTCGTACCGGTCCGTATCGGCCGGTTCAGACTGGTACTGACAGGTTTTTTTTTTTTTGGTTTTTTTCCTCAACCGGTATCAGTCCGTATCGGCCGGTATCGGTACATACCGGTTCGAGGCCGGCCGATACCACAACTGATACCGTGATTTTAAACCTTGCTCCACGCCTATAGCTCTTCACTGTGACAACTGAAGTGCCATACAGATCGTCACCAACCCGGTTTTTCACAAGAGGACAAAGCATATTGAGCTCGACTGCTACTACTCTCACCAAGAGTATGAGACCGGGACCATTGCTCTCCCCTTTGTTTCCTTCGAAGAGCAGATTGTTGACTTCTTCACAAAGTCCCACCCTGCTCCACGCTTTCAGTTTCTACTCAGCAAACTCATGGTGCATGATCCACCTTGTGTTTGAAGGGGGCTATTAATGCTAGTGTATAGACGTGGGGATACACCGTAGACTCCATGTATAGGATACATATACCTGTAGAACCATGAATAGGATACCCACTTGGGTATATATATTTGGCCATTGGCCTAAAGAGAGGGTTAATCGATCTTCTCCCCAAAAACCCTAGCCTCTCCCTCTCTTCCCCTCTCCATGCTAGGGAATGTGAGTAACAGTACAAAAAGTAAGAAACATATAACTCCTAGAACATGTCCAAAAGGTAAGTAATTCAGAGCAAGAAAGAAATGAAGAAAACTATAAGTTCTTCAAATCGAGTGGACATCGAAGGACCGATTCATGTTTCACATGCAGAGTAAGAGTACATACCACTTTCATGTGTCCGAACATGTGAGTTAATCTTGTTAAAGTTGAGGAAGAAGTGGAAGACCAAGGTGATCCAGTATCTGATGCAATTGTGGAAGGCGGTGAGGAATAATAAATGAATTTTGTGACGACCTGAGTTCCTCCCCAAATGGTGGTATCTGTTGAGGAGGGGAGTAATCGGATATATTAAGATAAGGATCCCCACTCCCATTACCGATGTGGGACTAAACTGTGTGAGGCATGACCATCTCAACACCCCCCTTTACACTGGACACAAGAGGCAAGGGCACAATTGGGCGGAGCTCCCAGAGCGAGTACCAGATCTGATACCATGTGACGACCCGAGTTCCTCCCCAAAAGGTACCTATTGAGGAGGGGAGTAATCAGGATATTAAGACAAGGATCCCCACTCCCATTACTGATGTGGGACTAAATCGTATGAGGCATGACCATCTCAACAAATTTATTGCCAGTCAATGGCTTGCCAGTGTATTTTGTCATCACCAGAAGTCAAAATACTAGGACTGGCAATGGGCCGAGCCGGGGCTGGGCTTAAACAAGCCAGGGTCCAGGCCCATATTTTTTTTCTTGGCCCAAGCCCAGCCCGTTTTGTATCGGGCTTTAAAGACAAGGCCCAAGCCCAAGCCCAAGCCCAAGCCCGTATCAAAGATTCGAGCCTGGGTAGGGCCCTGGCCCAAAAACCTTCAATGATCAACTTTCTTCAGTGGACTTATTTGGCATTAATCGATGTTGTTAGCATAATTTTTTTATTTTATACAAATATATATATTTTTTTATTTTATAAATTATCATGTAAGCAATGACTATAAGAAACTCTAAAATTTTTCCGAACTAATTGTTGTTACCTAATCGAATAGAAAAAGTCAATTCCTAGGTATGTTGGGTAGGCCTGACCCCAACTATGAAACTGGGCTTGATTCAAGTCGGACCTATACAAGCACAGGTTCGGCCCATTTTGGTTTCAGGCCAACCTATAAGCCCGAACCCATTTATAATGTTTGGGATATAGGCCCAAACCCATTCGAAATGGGTCGGGTATAATCAGGCCTAGGCAGGATCCAAGCTCATTGCCAGCCCTACAAAATACTAAAGAATATTTTCATACTTCAGGTGTTTTGAAGACGGGTGGGATTATAGCTAATGAGGGACATTCAACATAAATCGATCAAATCTTAGTATCTACTCTTCCAAATCAAGCTGTTTATCGGATGAGTCCATCGAAGCATGAATTTAGCTTTCCACACCTTAAAGAGGCACCCATGCACTCCATGAATGACATTCAGTCCCATGCGGCCCAAATAATAGGATTCAAGATTATAAGAACAAACAAGTGTTTATTGATGATGTAGAGTTAAGATCTGCACAATCGAGAAGGGGCAGTTAGCACACCGGCCATCCACAAATTGGACTTAGCTGATTGAGAGGTCAACAACGTTATTTGTTGCACAGTGGGCTATCAGCATACCGAAAAAAGATTGATCCATTGGCTCGATAACACATGCGGCACAGGTACTCCCAACATAGTCGCCACAGACATGTGTGCATTCAAATTGACTATTGTGGTAAAACATGAACCTGTGGCCCCTGTAGCGGCACATGCACACGTGACCGTTGTGATCCACGTGAGCCCGTTGTGATCAAATTGGTAACAATCAAAATCCTTTTGGCAACAAGAACTTGAGGGATACCCTAGTGCTTGGACAAGAACTCAACCACGACCTTCACTCAATGTGCTTGAGCTGTGCACTCGAATTGGATCTTGATTGAGTCATTGGCTTGAAATTGCATCGAACCGGTCCTAATCAGTTCTACCAACCCAAATCGGAACCAAATTGATCCTTTCAAACACTCAAAGCCATGTCTAGGTCGCGCCTAGATGCACACCTTATTCCGCACTAGGATCGAGCCAGGGTTGAACCTAGTCTGACAAACTGACGAGAACGCACATGGCAAAAGACTTAGAAGTTAGTTTTGGAGAAATCCGTCATGGAAGGGACTCAAACTCATAAGTTCTAGAACTGCATAGGCATGTTTTCTTTGGTGTGGGAAACACATACAAATGCAACAGATAAACCATCGATTTTAAAACACCGTTTTCGAGGAAACACGACAAAACCAACATAAACTCTTCTTGAGAACATAAATACCAAGTATGCGCATCCATTATTTCTCAGTTTTCCCCCACATTCCTTGCAAAGATCACAATTCTCCATTAATAAAAGGGTTTTTTTGACCTTGCCCCCCACTTAATTGGTTTAATTAAGAAGTACCCCATGTGGCTTTAATTTTCAAGTCTTACCCCTTGTTGACCGTAAATCAACATAGCCTTTTGCAATGAAAAATAGGTTTTTGGGGGGTAAATTTCGAAAATTAACGTGAGAGGGGGTACTTTTTAGTTACCCTAATTAGTTGAGGGCAAGGTCAAAAAAAACCCTTAATAAAATACTCGAATTTGGTAGATTTATCCATTCGAAACAAGCCAATTCTCTATTTAAAAGTTACATCCGTTCGTTTATGTTTTCCCGCGATACATTTTGGGTCCAAAATGAATGATTAAAATCTCTACAAGGTATGGAATGGATCAAAATTCACAAATCAATGGGGAATCCGTCTATACTACTAATGTACCCATCTGTTAATCTTTCAATCCCTGCTCGAATTCCTATTAAAGATCACAAACATTCCACAAATCAATCATACCCATTTGCTCATTCCTCCATCCACAGAATGAAAAGCATAGAATTCTTGAAAATACAGAGGGAAATGGTCCACAGAGATCGCCTCACCTCGACAACTCGAGTGGCGTGGCCGAACCCGTGGCCGGTGACGTAGTAGGCGAAGATGAGGCGCTCCGGCGAGGCCGAGAGCCCACCATCGACGTCGCCGATACTCATGGTTTTCCACACCAAAATCGACAAACTAATCAGCCTTCTTCCCCTGTTTTGGTGAAAGATTGGGTGAAAAATCGCCCCAAAAAGCCAGGAGGAAGCGATCGGAACCCTAGAAACCCAGATGGAGGAGGGGAAGGAGAGGGGGTGAAGGAGACCGCTGGTGAGAGCTCGCGTCGCGTTTTCCGAGGAGAATGGAAAGCTGTTCAAGGTAGTAAGCAGTACTGGCGTGTAACGGTCACCAGAGTCGTAGGTTGTGGCGTGACGCTCTCATTCTGTCCTGCGTTCACGAGCCTCAAAGCAAATCCACCTCAAGATTCGTGCTCGCCCAACATTCGATTCCCCCGAATATGCTCCAACTTGCCCTCATGCTCTTACACCAAATGGGAGAATAATGAATAAATTCAACGGCAAATTACGAAAACCTCCCCAGAACTATAAACCTCATTTTATATTGGTCCATCAACTATTTGTTTGAACAATTTGATCCCTAAACTATGCTCCGTCTGCATTTAGCCCCCTTAGTCCAATTTCTATTCTATAAATACCCTTGAACACGCGATCTAGTGTGTTAAATATTTCAAAACAATTTTGAGTCTTATTGAAAATTAATAGGGGTATTTTTGGGATAAAACATTGATGGAGAAGGCGAAATGCAAACTGTGCTAGTTCAGGGATCAAATTGTTCATAAAAAAAGTTGAGAAACCAATTTGAAATTAGGTGAATAGTTTTGTGGAGGTTTTTGTAATTTACCCTATATTCAATCACCCGTCCACAATCCCAAGATGCCATGTTTTTAAATCTAGATCATTCATCAAACGCAAAAAAATGAGCGTATGGCGAGTCAAAACCATCGGGTCAATCGTGGTTGAATCATGATGCAAGCACAGTGATGGGGTTGGGACTTGGGATGGATGATGGCCGGATACTGTGAGGTTTTAATTTTTTAGGTTATAAGTATCTATATAACAAAGAGATAGCGGTCTACAAGCTGACTAGACAAAATGAAACGCTGACTAGAAAAAAAAAAATGCACATACTGACTAGACATCTATATAACATGGCATAAGGGATTATTTGTAAAAACAAATAATTCACTCTATTAATTAAAAATGTCAGCTACCCCTGATGAGTGTGCCTCAGAGACCGTTGGATGGACCGGAGACAAACAAAGAGTGAAGATGGTTTGTAAACATTCCATACAAATATGCTATAAATGTCCACATGTTTTGATCCTCTTCATAAATTTCTATGAATCACCATCCTACGTGTGGGCAAACAAAATTCCATTTACAAGCGGCATTAAATTTCATTTAATGGGATTCCAAAACAAACTCTGATCCCCTAAATTGAACCCCCTTCATCGCACCCCTCAATTGCACCCAAAAAATAATAATCATCAAACCCCTCCATCCCACATCAAAGTAGCCTCCTATATTGTCGCTGGTCCTTCTCTCAATGCCCATTAATTCCTCTTTCTCATGCTCCAACTAGCCTAAGATTCTACAAGCTGACTAGACAAAATGGAACGTTGACTAGACAAAAACGCATATGCTGACTAGACATCTATATAACATGGCATAAGGGATTTTTTGTAAAAAAAAAATAACTCACACCATTAACCCCTTATGAGTGTGTCAAAAACCGTTGGATGGGCCGGAGACAAACAAAGAGTGAAGGTGTGTAAAAATTCCATACAAATATGTTATAAATGTCCACCTGTTTTGATCCTCTTCATAAATTTCTATGAGTCACCATCCTACGTGTGGGAAAACAAAATTTCATTTACAGGCAGCATTAAATTCCATTTAATGGGATTCCAAAACAAAATTCCATTTACACTCTGATCCCCTTAATTGAACCCCTTCGTCGCACCCCTCAATTGCACCCAAAAATAATAATCATCAAACCCCTCCATCAAAGTAGCCTCCTATATTGTTGTTGATCATTCTCTCAATGCCCATTAATTCTTCTTTCTTATGCTACAACTAGCCTAAGATTCTACAAGCTGACTAAATGAAATGGAACACTGACTAGACTAGTGAGTGGTGGACGCCTCGCTCAAGTGGGGCGATGGTGACATGCGGGACCCAGCAAGCGAGTGGTGGACGCCTCGCTCAAGCGGGGCGAGCAAAAATTTGTTCACTTGTTTTCGCTGGCTTAAGCGAGGGTTAAGAGAGATCATTGGAGATTATTTTTGTCACATCACTAGCTCAAATGGGTGAAGTGAGCTAGGTAAGTGAGGCCGTTGGAGATACTCTAATCAACCCCCCCCCCCCCCCCCCCCCCCCCCCCCCCCCCCCCCCCCCACACACACACACACACACAAAAAAAAACTCCATAACCCCCCTTACCTGGCCTGCCACATCAGATAAGGCAGATTAGACGACCAATGGGTTACTCCATTGTGCATTGCACCAACCCTCCTCTCTTGCCCTGATCAGACGGTCCGTAACATCTTATGATTCATAGTTACTGCAAGTGCTTCAACATCATTTTTATTTTTTATTTTTTTTGAAGAAAGAAATGGATGGTGAGGGAAGTGGGCGACGGGCGAGCGTGCAACAAGTGATTGATCGATGAATGGGCAAGCGAGTGACATGTGGGCAGGCGATCGACCGAGTTGCCTCCGCTAAACATGTTTTTTCCGCCAAAGGAGGGGTGTGTGGCTTTTTGTTGGAGGTGGTGGCAGTCGATGGAGGCTACTAGAGGTTCAGGAATTGTCTAGAGTATGTGTTACCGCCTAAGGTGGCCACTGCAGTGCCCATGCCGTCGAAGACTGCTAGGGTTGTGCTGCCGCTGAATGTGATTGTTCGAGTGCCGACAGGCACATGCTGACTAGGCCAAAACGGAACAAAAAGCTGACTAGACAAAAGGAACATTGACTAGATAAAAATGCTCCGTCTCTCTCCGATAAGGAAGGAGATAGAAAGATTCCGACGAGAGATTTGAAGAAAGATAGAGATAGAAAGAGAGAAGAGAGAGATCACGAGAGGTTCCGGATGAGAGGGGGAGTCGCCAAGCTTTTAGGAGAGGGGGAGATCGCAATGGCAGCTGATGTGGTGCATGGGGTCGACTGGAGTCGGCGGCTGCGATCAGTTCTAGAGAGAGAAAAAGGAAAGAGAGAAAGATCGGAAAAGAGGGTGCCACCTTTCCTCCAATTATTTTGTTAGGAATGTCCTCCTATGACTGCATTGGGCGCAACCTATCAGAAAGTGGGACCTAGCACGCAATAAGGGTGGTACTTAGAGCATCTCCAACGGACCCCAAAGCAAAATTGGCACTCCAACCGAACCCCCACCCTCACCCCCATTTATGGGGAGACCACGGTCAACCCCCATCTTTGGGGGGAACTGTTGTGAAAAAACTATTAAAAAAATAAAATCAATGATGTACAACCAGATGCACATGTACTATCAACAACCCAAAAGTTGCATATGGTGCAACAGCTATAAAATCTGACACTTCAACGGCTACAAAAAATCAGACCCCTTGTTCAACGGCTATAAAAAATTCTGAAAGTTGCAATTTAAAAAATATGGTAAAAAATCCGAAAAACAAAAGAGAATTTTTCTTTTTGAAAATTACTTATAAAACCTTCGTTTGTTTCACACATCTACGACCTCAAAACCCTACCTTCTTTTTCTTCCACCTCTTGATAAAATGGATCTCCGTTATGGGTTTGTGCGATACACGAGCGGCGGTAGCTCAAGAGGTGGGACAAGATGCTTCTTTGGGTACGGTGACAATGGCACAAGCGACAGTATGGGAGACTTCCCCGGCTATGGAGACGGTGGCTCAAGCGGGGGAACGGGAGGCTTCTCCGAAGATGGGGGTGACGGTCGATATTCAACGTAATTTTAGACGCAACTAATGATTCCAAAGGTGCAACCAATGACCGTCTTCTCTCCAATCTTTAAGCAACCTGGGCCAATGTTGTGGGGATGTCAACACACCACTAGCTTCAAAGTCAAAGAGGATACTATGTTGATCTCGATGTGGCTAAACATAAGTGTGGACGCTGTCCAAGCTACCTACCAAAAGCACAAAACGTTTTGGTCCCGAATCTTCAAGTTCTACATGGACAACAAGGATTTCGAGTCCAATTGTAATGAAAATTATGTGTCGCACCGGTGGTCGGTCATCCAAGCGGGTGTCAGCAAATTTTGTGCATACCTCTCTCAAATTGAATCCTAAAATCAATCCAGCATCATTGAACAAAATAAGGGAAAAATCCATAAATATCATGTTGAATGTTAATCTTGTTTTTTAACTGACTTTTTTTCCCTTGATTTTGTAGATCCAAGCTGCAAATGAGCTTTACAAATCTAACTTCAACAAAAGATCCGTCCCATGTAAGCATGCATGGCTCTAGCTTTGGCACCAGCCTAAGTAGGTGGAGGACTACAAGTTGAAGAGATCAATGAAGAGGGCCAAAACTCGTGCTTCTGCATCGCCTTCTGTGGGGGAAAATCTTCGTGCCGACCCGAAGACTTCTCCGCACCAGTCAATTGGAGTTTGGAGTTGAAGATCGTTGCTCGATCTGTCGATTGGAGTTGGAGCTCTTGATATGCAAACAGAGAAAGTTGGACATGAAAGATGTGATCTCGGAGTTCAGCCGAAGCCTACGTCTCCGTGCTATAGGGAGCAACCCGAATTCACTAACACTTGTATCGAAGTGATCTCGACAGGCCGAGTATCACTTAAACCACTCTGATCTCTTTAAAGGAGAGAAGAAGATCGAAGAGAGGATGGAAACTGAAATCCAGAGCTCTGGTTTCTGAAAATCAGAATTCAGAAGTGGAAATCGAAATTTCGGGATCCATTTACATTCAAAGGTTCTGCTATTTATAGAATTTCTGGGGAAGAACTCCTGGGTAGAATTTCTGGGGAGGAACTCCTGGGTAAATGGCGGTTTCTGCTGCCGTATCTGGGGATCCTCCAGGTAAAGCTGGTGGACCCCGCTACCGTCTCCTGGAGGGGATTCCACAGGCTCTTGGGCCCACCAGGCAGGGCCGGTGGGTCCCGCTGTAGTCTTCGGGGGCCCACCAGGCAGGGCCGGTGGGTCCCGCTGTAGTCTTCTGTTGGAAATAAATCCATGGTAGAGGCCCGCAGCGGAAGCAAAGAATAGGTCCGAGGACCGAGAGCGGTGTGCGTTACATATCAAAAAATCTTATCGAAACGATCTACATATGCGTGTATGAAACTAGCATGGCAACTACTCGAACCCCTAACGACGATCTAACGCAAAAGAACAATCTAGCATGAATGCATGTTCTAATTATGTTAGATCTACTTGTTAGAGATCATACTTGCGTGCGGAATCTTTCACCGCGACAAATTTCTTCTTTGTCGATGGAGACGGGCTACGGATCTGCTCGACATAGCTTCGGTACGACGGCCATAACTTTCTGCTCCGAACTCCGATTGGGCTGAAATTTGGACTGCAGGTAGCCAACTTCGAGACGCAACTTTTCCAACAAGTTTCACGTCGTTTGGACTTCTGTAGCTCCCGGAATCGCAGAAACAACGTTGATTTTCTGTGCAGATTCTGGACAGCAAAAGGTTGCGGGAGACTCCTTCTAGTTCACCCGATCTCACACGATGCATGGCACCTCGTCGATGGATCTCTGAGTGCCTCCATACGACGAGCCTTCTCTTTCTACGAAAACACCATGCGAGGAAGACGAGTCGTCATCCAATGGCGCAAACGAGGGAGAGAGAGACGAGAGAGGAGATGCGAAGAGAGAAGAGGGGCTTCGGTTTCCCCATGGCTTGCATGGCCGGCCCTAGGGCTTGCCCATGCTACTAATTTCGTGCACCCTCTCTCTCCTTCTCATATATATAGCCGGCCTATCTATATGGATAAGGACAGTATGGATAAGGATGATTGATTCAAACCTTATCCCTATATATCTCTTCTTTATCTCTATCCTTTCCTTGTTTTCGAAAACGGTCAAAACCAGCCCGTTTTCTGCGCCTCATAACCGGCCCCTTCATCGGAGGCAACAACCTCTCGAAACTAATGGGGCCGGCCTTGACCAGTCTCTCAACACTTAGGGCCGGCCCCCTTAGTGCATAGTGGCGCATGGTATGACCAAAACGCCCTTATGCCACTAGTTGACCGTTCCTCGTGTACGAGACTTTACAAGGCACACATAAGTGAAGTGCACCAGTGATTTCACTATTCTCTGAGGTTCCCGTAGGGTGCCCCTAGTGAAGTCAACTAGTCAACTCGCAACATGTCCCGGTGCATTGCACCCATGTGGCAAAGTCCACTTATGGCAAGGAATTGCTACATGCGTCTCTACACTAACCTAGGGTTTCCCCTTAGTGCACACACGTAGCTACGCATCTACCGTGCACTAGTGCGAAGCACTCACGGAGCGTATGCTTGGACTTCTCGCTTCCTCTAACTACGTTCTGTGTTTCGAGGAGATGGTATAAGAACCGTACATAATGTCGATAAGGTGGAACCTTCAGGGACCAGGGTTCATGGCTTCCAACTCAGACTCGATCGACACACTACCCGAGTGTACCATCGATCCTCTGAGTCCGAGTTAACCTGCGTAGCCACCCAGAGTGCGACGCAGGCTACACTCCAATCCCCCCAGACTTACTATGTTCTCCCACATAGCCCTGCTCTCCGCTTAGTATGGTAAACTCGCTGTCCCTCCACTGGTGCCATGACGCAACTCGAGCGGTGGAGAATACCGTCAGACTCGAGTGCTCATATGACTCGGTTCCTTCCAGGTTGACCACGTACATCATACCTCCGATAACTCTGCCGAGTAACCGGATCCGTCACCAGTCGAACTGATGACCACCTGGCCAGGGTTTAATACGACGTAGGTCAGACCAAGGAACGCACCTCCCGTTAGGGGTATGGATAGCCTGCAGGAGTGACATGCTGATGCAACGCCAGCCGGGTAACCCAGTACACCGTGGTTTTGGATCACTGCATTCGGATCCTCACACATTGGTGCGCCAAAGCACCACACAACTGGTTAGTCCACCAAATATGGCTCCTCAGGGTTTAGGACCGTTTTACCCTAAGCAGAAACACGGTTTAGTGCACCGGTGTCTGCTCACCGATCTGTGCACCGTGTTGGTTCCGTTCGGCCACAGACACTGTGCCTGGTAATGACCGTGGTGGAGACACCCACGCTCTGTCATCCCAACAGCTTAACCTGATAGGGCGACCAACCCTAATCAGAGCTGCGAACGTATTTAGGTTACATGGGACCAGTCCCTTGAGTCTCCCACTCAAGAGGATTACCATGTAGCCATGGCTCTCTGTTCTGTAATCAGAACACGTACTAAGGTACGTACCTAGATGCAATCTTATACTATCAACCATACATAGCTAAACTATAGGTTTTTACGAGCTATAGACCTCACCAATTCTAACAATCTCCTACTAGGTCTAACGAGGAATAACGGTGTTGAGCTCTGTAGCTTCTACATGCTACCCAAAAGCCTTTGCAGGAATTCCCTAATGGAATTGGCAACATTGTCTGTAGATTCCACCTCAGTACCGCTACTTGCATTTCCTCCTATAACTGTCAGATCAAGTGAAGTTTGTACTTGATGGGTTTCCCCTCACGGTGGTGCCTAGTCTCCTTGGACCTTGCTTACCGCTCTTCTGTTGCAACAACAGATAACTGAGCTTCTGGTACGCGTCCCAAGTTCTCTAAGAACTTCCTAAGCCTTACCACCTGATATATTACCTAGCACGCAACAACGTGCTAAGCCTCTGTGGTAGAGTCTGTGATTCACTCTTGCTTCACACTCTACCAACTACCGCTTCTAATCCCAAGATAAAAATAATCCCTGAAATCGATTCTCTGGAACACACATCTGACACTAAAGTTAGATCCTGTGTGTCCAATCGATATCAGGACCTGTGAAGTGCAAGCTAACTCACAATCCTTACTTAACGAGGATTTCTGAGTATACCCTTCACATCGGTCCAAAGATCTGGACCCGGGTTCGACTGAAACCGACCCATCTTCCTACTGCGCAATAGATATCTAGCCTCGTAAAACGAATCTGGCTAGAATCTTATCTTCATGCGTAGCCTGTGACAGCAAGAGAATCTTGCTCTGGTTATCTAGAGTTACCTTGATTCCCAGAGCATAACTCGCCTCACTAGGGTCTTTCACATCGAATTGTGATGACTACAAACCTTTACCGTAAACAATATTCTTACGTCATTTTCAATCAGTAGGATATCGTTAACGTAAAGTACTACGTACACCCTTGTAGCTTTTTTACCTTTCTTGTACCCACTTGGTTTATCCTCATTCTGATCAAATCCGTGTGAGCGGATTCCCTTGATCAAAATAGACATTCCATCCTGGATGCTTGCATCAGTCCATAAATGGACCGTTGCAACTTGCATTCCATATCTTTCTAACCTACTGACACAAAGCCTGAGGCTACATCATCCATATGTCCTTTCCAAATTCCCGTTAGGGAATAACTGTCTTGACATCCATCAACCAGATCTCCCAAGTATAATGGGCTGTGATGGATTAAGAGAATCCGTTATAGACTTAGGCATAGCTATCAGTGAGATGGTTTTGACATAGTCAATCCCTTCTCCTTTGGTAACTAATCTAGCTACTTAATTCTTAATCGGGTGCTCTTCTTATACACCTCCTACACCCTGAAGGGTGATAGTGCTATAAGTGTCAAGACTGTTCCAAGGGACATTGATGCATGCTTGCCTCCATGGTCTTTTGTCAGTCAGAGCTGTCAGAAGCTCCCACTACTTCTTCGTAGCTCTAGGGATCATCCTCCTGAAACTCTGGATTAACTATCAAAGTTTCTCCATAGTATCTTTCAGGAGCTCTGATGGTCCCACAACGACGAGGTGGTGGTGGTACAAAGGAAGCTCCCACTACTTCTTCGTAGCTCTAGGGATCATCCTCTTGAAACTCTGGATTAACTATCGAAGTTTCTCCATAGTATCTTTCAGGAGCTCTGATGGTCCCACAACGACGAGGTGGTGGTGGTACAAAGTGAATCGTTTCTACAGTACCTGGTATACTAGTTTCTTGTATCATCTACTCCCACTACGTTTTCAGATGCGCACTCTCTACCAGTACCCAGTAGTTCACCCAGAACTACCTTACCGGTAAACTTATGGTCTATAATATAATCCTGGTCTAGGTAGATGGTATTCGTAGAAACGATTACCTTCCAAACCTTAAGATTATAGAACAGTCCACCTTATGCCTCCTAAGGGTAACCTACAAACAGATATACCTGGAACTACATCTCCATCTCATCCCTCTTGTCCTTTTGCACAAGTGCAGGACAACCCTATATCTCGAGACTCTATAGTGTCAGCTTTCGCTTAGACCATAGCTCTCTATAGGTCTGGGGCACTGATCTAGATGAGAGAGAGTTTCAGATATAAGCTACTGTTTTAAGGTACAACCCCACCAAAGGGTGGGTAGTACATTTGGCAATATTCATCATACTACGGACCATGTCAAACAGGGTCTGATTCCTTCTCTCGGAGACTTCATTCTGACGTTTCATCCTAGGAGCATTTAATTGGGAGATAATCCCATGCTCCTTCAGGATCCTATGTAACCCATCCGATAGGTTCTCATTCCCTCGATTAAATCGAAGAGACTCCTATCGTCTGGACGATCTTGGAACCATAGACGTCAAAATTAACTAACTCCCATACCTTCATGGCCCTTTTAGTTATTCTGCCTTCCAGATTACACTCATAGGTTAGAAGGATCTCCGATGATTCTGTGAACAGAAACTCGGCCTTCTGTCACCTTTGAATTTATCTGAGGCAAAATATCTAAATCAGAGGGATCACAAATGGGATAGATTCTCCGAAGGATTTAGATGAATTTAAATTTAACGCTGCAGCTGTCATGAAATCTATTTCCGAATTAAGATTAAATTTAAAGAGATTATTCTGATCTATTCCTCTAGTACTTAAGCTATCTTTTCAGTTTAAGATACACACATACGGTGCTGTCTAAAACTAAAAAACTTTATTTACTAAGGAGGAAACAGAACTACATCTCTAAAAAAAAACAAAATCTGTATTTCGAAAAAACTAAGACATTCATATCTAACAGCTTCCGCAGCGGCTTATGGCATCAGTACCTATGTTAGGATTACTTCACTATAAAGTAGCCTTCTGCTTTCCTTGAATCTCTGTAGACTCGAAGTCTACATTCTAAGAAGCATAAGAACTGCTACTAGATAGCGACTCAAATCCTAACATCCTGAGGCCATACTCAATCTTCAAATACCCCCTATAGTCGCCAAAACAGAAACACTTCTGTCCTTAGCGTTACCAAACTTAGGAGTCCATACTAGTTTCTGCACTAAAATAGTATTCGATCTCTTATAAGTTACTCCCTTGGGTTCTTCTAAAGAAGACCTAGGTTAAGCACTAAAGGCATTGCCTTTAATCTTGATCTCATCCTTTGTCTCTTGGAAATCTCCTTAGATGTTCTGCGTTTATCATCTCTAACTTGTTAAAGCTAAAGTCTCTGATAACGCCTTCGAAGGTTCCAGACAAGGATGCAAGATAGACGTCTTCCACCACCTCGTCATCTGGTACTATGTCTTTGGAATCTAGTTCGATCTGGAACTCAAGGATGTGTTCCCGAACAAGCATTCCCTCTGACATCTTGGTACCGACAAGTATCTTGGTGGATAAGCGATGAGTTTACTGACTTCGCCTAGCAGATATCTTATGCAAGTAAAACTTTATTAGAGAAGACCCGGCATATCTCTGACTTGCTTCTAAGGAGTTGTCTGCAAGTCTGCTATGACACAGAACTTTCACATCTCCTCAGATTCTCGCTAGTCATCATATGCCCTAGTTAGTGCCCTAGTGATATCTGGACCCATTAGGTCTAGTACAGGGATATTAAGATTACAAGCCAATGTACGTTTTCTACCCTATGCATAAGCTAAAGTTAGCGCTTTCGCTCTACGTAGTTAGAGACCCGATAACTGGTTCTCTTATGGGATAGCGGATAGGGGAACTATATGGTTGAATGAAGAAGAATGCAGGAAAACTTATTTTATGGATTTTTAAAACAAGCTAATTATATCCAAATGTCAGCGCTACCCTCACAGCGAAGACACCTCTATGGATTAATTTAACCATGTATGTAAGATCTCGGAATAGGCTACACCTGTCCGAGGGGGCAGTGTGCAGGTCATCCGCTTACACGGGTCTTTCCCTTGACCCTATCCAAATCTGCCAACTAAGGGCTTTGATGAACCATGGTTATCTTTTGGCCAGTACCACGTGATCACCATTGTCTTCGCAACGAATACCTCACGTGTACTTCGGATGCTTAACCACGAGCCTAGGCAATTACGGAACGAAAGTTCTAACGGCCCCCACGAGGGTGGGTAAAGCCTGAACCCTTGGCGCCGTAACCGCCATATCCCGAGGGAGATCACTAAGTAACTTGGCATGGAAAAACACAGCTCTCACCCGAGGGGGTTGTTGAGTTATGCCCTCCCACCCGAGCACGAAGTGATTGGCCGTGGAGGCCAGAGGATCTCTAAAAGTCCTCTCTTGCATCCCTTATTAAATTTGAGGGTTATTTAATGCAAGTATGAGCGTATACTAAGGTCACGACAACCTATACACTAGACCCTGGTCATACCGTGCTCCCACTAGCGTTTCAAGCCTTTCGTGAAGCATTAATCGATCTCGGAATATCATAGTCCCTGCCTCAAGTGGATTTCTCCACTCAAGGGTCACATTACATATCCCAAGAACATAGATGCTTCGCAAACTTGGCTATCACACTAATGCCCTGGAGCCTAACCTAAGGTCAGACTGAAAGGAAAGGTCTTCCACTACCATGGCGCCTCGCTTATAAATTTGACGAATGATGTCATAGTAGAATTCCAACTCATTCTAGGTTTCGATGCTTGCCAAATAGGCACACCCGACTAATCGGGTGTTGACCTAATGGGGGCATAACCAAATGTGAGGAATTCATACTATCATCAAGGGTCAATTAAATAATAGGCGTCACTAGTGGAATCCTATCCTAATAAGGTCGCTAGGACCCAAGGGGAAAGGGCATCCCTCTAACACAGATAATCAAATTATTGCATCGGGGTTCTCTACATAAATATAAAGAACTACTGAAAGAAACAAGCACACAACTGAATCAAGTTCAGGGTCCGACCCCTGAACCTGACTGGCACAGCGCAGGCTCTCTGTCTCCTTCGCAAGGTTCCTCGATCCGGTGCAAGCCTCTGTATACGATCTCCTGACGTTTTCTGCCCTTTGCCGTCAACGTGTACGCTTCGCCGGATCGTCATCGTCCTCCAAGGTTCCGCTCATCTTCCCGGTAGTGGATCTCCACGGCAAGTCCTCCTCTTCAATCTGTAACTGAAAAAGATCTAGTACGCTTCGAGCAAGTACTCGCTCGTACACAATTTCCTAGAACAAAAAGGAAAACAAATCTAGCTAAAAGCCTAGGAATCAAGGATGGTAAATCTTCACCTCTTGCCCGACTATGGCTCTAAAATCTATCCACACACAGAAGGAAAAATATCCAGACAAAATCGCTAACACGGGGTCCGACCCCCGGTAGCAAGCAATCACATATCCAGAATAATTTTAGAAGCGGCGCCCTGCAAGAACGATTCATAGAACATACAAAAAATATAATATGCATGATCTACTCGTAGAACCCCGATGGCGGCACATACTATTCATGCGCGCACATGACGGTTTCATGAAAAATATGAAACGCACACCACTAGCGTGCTCTGATACCAATTGTTGGAAATAAATCCATGGTAGAGGCCCGCAGCGGAAGCAAAGAATAGGTCCGAGGACCGAGAGCGGTGTGCGTTACATATCAAAAAATCTCATCGAAACGATCTACATATGCGTGTATGAAACTAGCATGGCAACTACTCGAACCCCTAACGACGATCTAACGCAAAAGAACAATCTAGCATGAATGCATGTTCTAATTATGTTAGATCTACTTGTTAGAGATCATACTTGCGTGCGGAATCTTTCACCGCGACAAATTTCTTCTTTGTCGCTGGAGACGGGCTACGGATCTGCTCGACATAGCTTCGGTACGACGGCCATAACTTTCTGCTCCGAACTCCGATTGGGCTGAAATTTGGACTGCAGGTAGCCAACTTCGAGACGCAACTTTTCCAACAAGTTTCATATCGTTTGGACTTCTGTAGCTCCCGAAATCGCAGAAACAACGTTGATTTTCTGTGCAGATTCTGGACAGCAAAAGGTTGCGGGAGACTCCTTCTAGTTCACCCGATCTCACACGATGCATGGCACCTCGTCGATGGATCTCTGAGTGCCTCCATACGACGAGCCTTCTCCTTCTACAAAAACACCATGCGAGGAAGACGAGTCGTCATCCAATGGCGCAAACGAGGGAGAGAGAGACGAGAGAGGAGATGCGAAGAGAGAAGAGGGGCTTCGGTTTCCCCATGGCTTGCATGGCCGGCCCTAGGGCTTGCCCATGCTACTAATTTCGTGCACCCTCTCTCTCCTTCTCATATATATAGCCGGCCTATCTATATGGATAAGGACAGTATGGATAAGGATGATTGATTCAAACCTTATCCCTATATATCTCTTCTTTATCTCTATCCTTTCCTTGTTTTCGAAAACGGTCAAAACCAGCCCGTTTTCTGCGCCTCATAACCGGCCCCTTCATCGGAGGCAACAACCTCCCGAAACTAATGGGGCCGGCCTTGACCAGTCTCTCAACACTTAGGGCCGGCCCCCTTAGTGCATAGTGGCGCATGGTATGACCAAAACGCCCTTATGCCACTAGTTGACCGTTCCTCGTGTACGAGACTTTACAAGGCACACATAAGTGAAGTGCACCAGTGATTTCACTATTCTCTGAGGTTCCCGTAGGGTGCCCCTAGTGAAGTCAACTAGTCAACTCGCAACATGTCCCGGTGCATCGCACCCATGTGACAAAGTCCACTTATGGCAAGGAATTGCTACATGCGTCTCTGCACTAACCTAGGGTTTCCCCTTAGTGCACACACGTAGCTATGCATCTACCGTGCACTAGTGCGAAGCACTCACGGAGCGTATGCTTGGACTTCTCGCTTCCTCTAACTACGTTCTGTGTTTCGAGGAGATGGTATAAGAACCGTACATAATGTCGATAAGGTGGAACCTTCAGGGACCAGGGTTCATGGCTTCCAACTCAGACTCGATCGACACACTACCCGAGTGTACCATCGATCCTCTGAGTCCGAGTTAACCTGCGTAGCCACCCAGAGTGCGACGCAGGCTGCACTCCAATCCCCCCGGACTTACTATGTTCTCCCACATACCCCTACTCTCCGCTTAGTATGGTAAACTCGCTGTCCCTCCACTGGTGCCATGACGCAACTCGAGCGGTGGAGAATACCGTCAGACTCGAGTGCTCATATGACTCGGTTCCTTCCAGGTTGACCACGTACATCGTACCTCCGATAACTCTGCCGAGTAACCGGATCCATCACCAGTCGAACTGATGACCACCTGGCCAGGGTTTAATACGACGTAGGTCAGACCAAGGAACGCACCTCCCGTTAGGGGGTGTGGATAGCCTGCAGGAGTAACATGCTGATGCAACGCCAGCCGGGTAACCCAGTACACCGTGGTTTTGGATCACTGCATCCGGATCCTCACACATTGGTGCGCCAAAGCACCACACAACTGGTTAGTCCACCAGACATGGCTCCTCAGGGTTTAGGACCGTTTTACCCTAAGCAGAAACACGGTTTAGTGCACCGGTGTCTGCTCACCGATCTGTGCACCGTGTTGGTTCCGTTCGGCCACAGACACTGTGCCTGGTAATGACCGTGGTGGAGACACCCACGCTCTGTCATCCCAACAGCTTAACCTGATAGGGCGACCAACCCTAATCAGAGCTGCGAACGTATTTAGGTTACATGGGACCAGTCCCTTGAGTCTCCCACTCAAGAGGATTACCATATAGCCATGGCTCTCTGTTCTGTAATCAGAACACGTACTAAGGTACGTACCTAGATGCAATCTTATACTAGCAACCATACATAGCTAAACTATAGGTTTTTACGAGCTATAGACCTCACCAATTCTAACATCTTCGGGGGCCCACCAGGCAGGGCCGGTGGGTCTCACTGTAGTCTTCGGAGGCCCACCAGGCAGGGCTGGTGGGTCCCGCTGATTTGCAGATTTCTTGCCAAAATTTGCACCCACAGTTACCCCCTCCAAGTTAGCTAAGAGGTCACTTTGGCTGGCTTGGATTCGTGGTGCAAAGTTAATGACCCCTGTTACACATGTAGAAGAGCTTTTGTCGAGTGTTAGCGTTTTTTGAAAATAAGATTTTCATCGATCAACTTCTGACTGATCAGTCAAAATTGACCGATCGGTCAAGTTTGACCGATCGGTTAAATTCAACCAGTCGAGGTTGGAGTGATCGGTCAGAAAACACAGTTTTCTGACCGATCTAGTAGAATTTCGACCGATCGGTTGAATTTGACCGATCGATCAAATTTGATCGATCGGTTAATTTCAACCGGTCGAGTTTGGAGTGATCGGTCAGAAAACACAGTTTTCTGACCGATCCAGTAGAAATTCGATCGATCGGTTGAATTTGACCGATCGGTCAATTTTGACCGATCGGTTAAATTCAACCGGTCGAGGTTGGTGTGATCGGTCAAAAAACACAGTTTTCTGACTGATCCAGTAGAAATTCGACCGATCGGTTGAATTTGACCGATCGATCAAGTTTCACCGATCGGTTAAATTCAACCGGTCGAGTTTGGTGGGATCGGGCAAAAAATCAAGTTTTTTGCCTGATCTAGTAGAAAATCGACCGATCGGATATATTTGACCGATCGGTCAAGTTTGACCGATCGGTTAAATTCAACCGGTCAAGGTTGGCGGGATCGGGCAAAAAATCAAGTTTTTTGCCTGATCTAGTAGAAAATCGACTGATCGGATGAATTTGACCGATCGGTCAAGTTTGACCGATCGGTTAAATTCAACCGATCGAGGTTGGCGGGATCGGGCAAAAAGCCAAGTTTTTTGCCTGATACAGTAGAAAATCGACCGATCGGATGAATTTGACCGATCGGTCAAGTTTGACCGATCGGTTAAATTCAACCGGTCGAGGTTGGCGAGATCGGGCAAAAAACCACATTTTTTGCCTGATCCAGTAGAAAATCGACCGATCGGATGAATTTGACCGATCGGTCAAGTTTGACCGATCAGTTAAATTCAACCGGTCGAGGTTGGCGGGATCGGGCAAAAAGCCAAGTTTTTTGCCTGATCCAGTAGAAAATCGACCGATCGGATGAATTTGATCGATCGGTCAAGTTTGACCGATCGGTTAAATTCAGCCGGTCGAGGTTGGCGGGATTGGGCAAAAAGCCAAGTTTTTTGCCTGATACAGTAGAAAATCGACCGATCGGATAAATTTGATCGATCGGTCAAGTTTGACCGATCGGTTAAATTCAACCGGTCGAGGTTGGCGGGATCGGGCAAAAAGCCAAGTTTTTTGCCTGATCCAGTAGAAAATCGACCGATCGGATGAATTTGAACGATCGGTCAAGTTTGACCGATCGGTTAAATTCAACCGATCGAGGTTGGCGGGATCGGGCAAAAAGCCAAGTTTTTTGCCTGATCCAGTAGAAAATCGACCAATCGGATGAATTTGACCGATCGATCAAGTTTGACCGATCGGTTAAATTCGACCGGTCGAGGTTTAGTTTCGAACCTGCCCATTCGAGGCGGCAGTATAGCCTGTTCTTCTTCTTGATCTCCGGGCAAAGTTTTGAACATTGATGGAGTTTGATTTTTTCTGTTTTTGAATCTTTGGTTTGTCTGAATGAGGGTTTTTGAACCGGCGGTCCGGTTCACTTGGACCGGTGGCTCGCATGGACCGGTGGCTCACTTGGACCGGCGGTCTGACGCTTCGTCTGGTTCGACGGTTCGCCTGGTTCTGTGCTTGCTACGGATAGATGCCACGTGTACCTGCAAAAACATGCGATTTGATATGGTGATGACACGTGTCTTCTCGATTTGTGCGCATAATTCCCTCAGGATACTTAAGCTTTTCTGGTTGTCATTTTTGCCTCACGCTTTCGGAAAATTTTCGAAGTCCAGAACTTTTGCTTCCAGTCTCTCGTTCTCTGTTTCCTTTCGATCGGTCAACTGGCGTCTTCTGGCAGTTCGAAGAAGAGCGCAGTTCCTTCTAAGAGGAAGGGGAAGGAGATTGCTGAAGAATCATCCCCCCCCCAAAGGTCGCGGCAAGGGCAAAGCAGTGCTCGTGGAGTTGGGTCAACTGGGCAAAAGATATACTGGAGTGGGATTCGCTTCTGCTCCATCAAGGCCGGAGCATGTTCCGAAGGCGAAGTTCGTCTTGGGCCCTCTGATGCCTCTAGCGGAGGAGCCTGCCTATGTTTACAACACAGGTGGCCAGCTCACTAACTCGAAAAGGGCAAAGTGGCAAAAGCTCCTGGCGTGCTTCACAGAGGGGAAGATCCGGCCGTCACTGCCAGGGGTTCTATCTGGTTTTGGCATCGACAAGCAGACTGTGTTTGTGAACGTTGCCAGCATGGAGCAGGTGATGGGGACAGTGGTCTCCGTGGGCCAACTGAACTGCGGCCTTCGTCTTCCGCTGCTGCCGTTTGTCGCGAGGCTGCTAAATAGCTCCGGCCTTTGCCCAGGACAGCTCACCGGCAATTCATGGAGGATAATCTACGCCTTCTGCCGCGTAGAGTCTGATTTCCAGAAGGAGTTGAGGGAGTGCTACTCCAGCCTCCCAGACGACGAAGAGGCCCGGATAGAATTGGGCTACTTCTTCTATCATTATAGATGGGCTTCGAGGAAAGATAGCCCTTTCTTCAACCTTACAGGGGTTTCTGCTCTACGCCCCCTCGCCGACACAGTTGCCTCTGATAAGCTATACACTGAGTGGCCGCTCTTAGTTGCTGGTGCCTGGACGCCACTCTCAGTGCCAGAGACTCCTCTCGCTGACGTGAACAAGGAGATCAAGATGTACTATGCAGGAGGAGAGCTAGCTTGGCCTTCAGAGAGGGTTGGGGCCATCGACAACCTGTTCCTGGAGTTGACCTGCGGTACCAGGTCATGGAAGCAGTTTTCGAACTGCCCAGTCAGGTATGGCAACGCCAACCTCCTCCACCGATTACAGGCCAGATACGAAGACAACAAAGTCTTGTACTCAGACTACGAGGAGGATCCTCAGTCTGGCAAGATTATCAGAAAGATTCGAATTGAGAAGAAGGCCTATGGTGCGAGGCGCCGATTGCCCACCACTGAGGAGAAGCTGGTGATACAACGAGGCCCAGCGAAGAAGAAGAGGAAAATCCTCATCAAGCAGAAGGAAGATGAGGACCAAGAAAAGAAGGAGGAAGATGAAGAAGAAGAGGAAGAAGAAAAGAAGAAGGAAGATGAGGAAGAAGAAGAAGAAGAGACCGAAAATGGCAGCAACGGCAACAGCGGCAACGACGATGATGATGAAGATGGGGGTGGTGAGGATGATCTTCCTCCCACCCCCACTGGTGGGGATGGTGGAAATGGGGGTGGTGAGGAAGAAATTCCTCCCACCCCCACTGGTGGTGAAGCAGAAGAAGAAGACTCTCTGCCTATCCCCATCGATGAGGCTAAGGCCCGTCGCATGGAGGGGGTTATGGATGCGGAAGGCGACGGCCACAAGGTGGTTCCCGCCTACCACTTCGAGGAGTTGAAGAAGCACCCGATGCGCTTGAAGATCAAGTTCTCGGGGAGTGGTGGGGTTGGAAGCAACCCTACGCCCCTCGATCAAATCCCTCCCGAAGTTCCTCGTATCGAAGAAGTGACTACGAGCGGGGCTTTGGAGGTTGAACAACCTCCACCCCCCTCGCGTTCTTTGGCTGAGGTGGTGGCTGCTCTAATGGCTGGACTTGATCAGCCAAGCGGGCAGCAAGAGGAAGGGGGTGTCTCACCTCCCCAGGGTGCTCCCTCTCCTATTCACTTGGAGAGAGAGAGCCATGTGGGCGATGGGGCTCCCCAACCCCAGCCAGAGCCAACTCCCACCAAGGAGAAATCGACCCCTCGGGGTAAGAGCTCCGACCGTGGGAAGGGAAAGGCTCCTCGAGTCGATGCCTCAGGTATCTGTACTAATTTGCCTCGATCGCCTTGCCTTCGAAGTTTGAATTTATTTTAACTCTTTGAACTTTTGTTGATTATAGGTACGCCTGCTGGCTCGACTCAGAAAATAAAGAACTTGGGTGAGGTTGACATCAACCACCCAACGGCTGTGATCCGGAAGCTCTGTAACCTTCCGGAGGCTACTCTGGATGAAGCCTTTGACAGGCTTGAAGTAGTGGTATGTGCATCAGCTTGATCGATCATTTGAGTTGTATCTTCAAAATAATTCTAACTCTTTTGTTTCTTTGCAGAACTCAGCAGTTTTGAAATTTGCAAGCAAGCTCTTTAGGAAGGCAGGAGAAAGGGAAGCTTCATCTGAAGTATCCCGTTTGACTGCTGAATTAGAGGCTGCAAACGAAGAGAGAGACAAACTGAGGGAACTTCTCTTCTCCAAGAAGGAGGCCTTGAAAGCCAAGATCGAGGCTCTTCGCAAGGAGAAGATCGAAAGCAAGGGCTGGCAGAATGGGTATGAGGCCCGGGGTCACGAGCTCTAGGAGTTGAAGAATCGATTTTTCAAGATCGAGAACTTATCCTTTGATCGTGTGGCCCGAATAAAGGAGTTGGAGGCTGAACTTGCTGCGAGGGATGCCGCTCTTACTGCTAAGGAGACAGCCTCAGCTGCCAAGGAGGAGGCTCTAAAAAAGGAGCTGGAGCATATGCGTGCTGAATGCACGAGTTACAGGGAGACGGCCGAGAAGGCGGTGGAAGCCCTCAGGGTCCATGCTAGTAGTGTCCGATCTTCCAAGGCTTCTGTGGCGAGCAAAGCTCATGGTGGATCCGAGGGAGAGAAGTCGCGCGCGCAAAGTGTGGCCAAGCCTTGAGATCTTGCATCTTCTTTTTTGTCATTTGAACTTGTAAACTCTTGATATGTAACAGCTTACTACTGTACTTAGCAAATTTTTGATAATAGAAATCTTTTTGGTGTTTGAAAATTGAATGTCTCTGGTATTGAATTCTTTGAATGCTGAATTCTGGAATGTTTGGATATGCATACACTTTGAATATAAGGGGTTAAGTCGCAACTTGATTACCCGAACCGGTTAAGTATCTTGAAAATTGAACTTGAATTCGTTTAACATTTGTATGTGAGGGGTCAAGTCACAACTCATACACCCAAACTTGTTAGACGATATCGAAATTGATTGAAATTGAAAGTCGAAATTGAAGGTTAGTTTAACATCTGTAAGTAAGGGGTAGTGTCGTAACACAAACTCCCAAACCTGTTAAACCGACTAGCGACTTGAAGGTTGCGTTGTATGACAACCTGAAATCGTTTTAACATTTGCTCGTAAGGGGTTGAGTCGCAACTCAAGCACCCAAACTTGTTAAAAGACCTTGTAATTTGAATATGGATAATTTGAAACTGCTTCAGAACTAGAACATTTGAATATTTGAAAGAGATCTTTATTCATCATGGAATTTACATCATGGATAGAACAATTTGAGATGTCTAGAATTCCAAGCTCGCGGCAATCTATCTCCTTCTGGTGAGATCAGTCGATAAGAGCCTTTGCCTCCCACTGATTCGACAATATATGGACCTTCCCAGTTGGGAGCAAGTTTCCCACTGCTGTGTTCTTTAGTGTTGTAGAAAACTACTCTGAGAACTAGGCTGCCCACTGGGAACTGTCTCTTATAGACCTTCTCATCGTAGGCTCGTTTGATCTTCTGCTGATACTTGGCAATACGAAGGGATGCTTGGTCTCGTAGTTCTTCAGAGAAGTCCAGGTCATCAGCGCAAAGCTCTTCGTTGATCCCTTCTTTAACTGCCCTGGTCTTCAAAGTATTTGATATATTCTCCGTCGGGAGTACTGCTTTCGATCCATATGTCAGACGGAAAGGTGAGAACCCTGTTGATCTTCTCGGAGTTGTGCGATATCCCCAAAGAACTTTAGGTAGGACTTGTTCTCACAATCCTTTCTTGTCGTTGAGTTTCTTCTTGAGTATACCAAGAATAGCTCTATTGGATGCTTCAGCTTGACCATTGTATTGAGGATATCTTGGAGTCGAATAAAAGAGCTTGATTCCGTTCTTCAGGCAGAACTCCCGAAACTTGTCGGAGTCAAATTGAGCCCCATTGTCAGCGACAAGAACTTGGGGCGTGCCAAACCTTGAGAAGATATTGTATTGAATAAACTTGATCACTTCATCATCGGTCTCCCAGAAGAGTGGCACAGCTTCGACCCATTTGGTGAAGTAATCAGTGGCCAGTAGTAGATACTTCTTCTTGCTCGGAGTTGGAGGAAAGGGACCCAAGAAATCCAACCCCCATTGATGGAAAGGCCAGGGACTTGATAGTTGATGGAGCTCATCTACAGGGAGATGGATGGCACGGGCATGTCGTTGGCAAGGCTTGCATCTTTGAACAACTTGCTGAGCATCCCTTGCCATTGTTGGCCAGTAGTAACCTTGTAGCTTCGTCTTGGCTTCAAGAGATCTTCCTCCCGAATGATTTCCACAAGCTCCAGAGTGGATATCAATCAGGATTGCCTTTGCTTGTTCGGGACCAATGCGCTTGAGCATCACCCCATTGTGAGATTTGAAGTATAGGTCTTCTCCTTGAGTGATATAGCATAGGAGCTTCCTTTGAAGTCTTCGGGCTTGATTGGGATCTTCTGGCACTTTGCCATGTTTGAAGAATTCAAAAATTGACTGTCTCCAATCTTCAAGCTCACTTGTAGTAGTAAGATTCAACATCAATTGATCTCCACCCCCAGATCTCTTTGTAGTAGCAAGGATCTGTTGTTCGGGGGTGGTCTTGGGCACTTCTTGATAATCGATTTATATTTGTCTTCCTCCGAGCGAATCACCAAGAACTGAGGCAGCGTTGGCTAAGGCATCTGCTTCACGATTCTCTGCTCTTGGAATTTGAACGAATTCAGTATTAGTAAAACGTTGTTGAAGACGTCGTACTAAAGCCAAGTAGAGTTGCATTCTTTCTTCACGAGCTGTGTACTCTCCATTGATTTGCCTTATGATCAACTGGGAGTCGCTGTAGACGATGATTCGATCTACCCCCAGGGATTCAGCCATTTCGAGTCCGGAAATGAGTGCTTCATATTCGGCTTTGTTGTTGGTGGCATTGAACCCGAGGAGAGTGGCTTTCTGTAGATGATCAAGTTCGGGGGATACCAAGACTATCCCAGTTCCCGAACCGATCGCACTTGAAGCTCCATCAGTGTAAAGCTTCCATGGAGGAGTTGTGGCGATTGCTTCGAGGCTTGGATCGGTTTTTGTTGCAAGATTGATCGGAGGATCAGCTTCATCTTCTAAGCGCATATCGACATCTTCTTCCCAAGTGATGGGGTCTTCAACCGGAAAGTCAGCTAGAAAATCAGCAATGGCCTGACCTTTGATGGAAGTGCGAGATTCGAATTGAATCCCCAGAGCACTCATTTCGATCACCCATTTGGTCATTCGACCAGCTCGACCAGCTTTGTCCATGATATCTTTGAGTGGGTGTTCTGAAATGACAGTGATCTAGTGAGAGACAAAGTAGGGTTGGAGACGTCTTGATGCAGTGAGCAAAGCCAGAATGACTTTCTCAGTTTTTGAGTAACAAGTCTCAGTCGAAAGAAGAGTATGACTGATGTAGTAGACTGGATGCTCGATGCCTTCTCTTCTGCTGACTAGGACCGCACTGATTGCTTGATCGGTCATGGCGAGATAGAGCAATAAGTCTTCTTTGGGAAGAGGAGCCGTCAGGATAGGAGCTTGCACCAGATATTTCTTGATGCCTTGAAAAGCCTCTTCGCAAGTTGAACTCCACCCTGAAGTATCCGCCTTTCGTAGTTTGTCGAAAAGAGGCTTACATTTGTCGGAAGACTTTGAGATGAATCTATTGAGGGCATCAAGTCTTCCAGTGAGGCGTTGAACTTCCTTTCGATTCGTAGGTGATGGCATGTCAAGGATGGCTCGAATTTGGTCGGGGTTGGCTTCAATGCCCCTCCTGGTCACAAGATGACCCAGGAATTTGCCCGATTGAACTCCGAAAGCACACTTGGCTGGATTGAGCTTCATACGGTACTTCCGAAGGACTTGGAATATTTCAGTCAGATTGGATAGATGGTTTTCTCTATTGGAGCTCTTGGTAAGGAGATCATCGACGTATACTTCAACATTGCGGCCGATCTGACCTTCAAACATCTTTGTGACTAGCCTCTGATAGGTAGAATCGGCATTTTTGAGGCCGAACGGCATTACGTTGTAGCAGTAGAGACCTCGGCTAGTCACAAAGCATGTCTTCTCTTGATCATCAGAGTGAAGTGGAATTTGATTGTATCCAGAGTATCCATCCATGAAAGATAATAGCTCGTGGCCAGCAGTGGCATCGACGAGTCTATCTATCCTTGGCATGGGAAATGGATCTTTGGGACAAGCCTTGTTGAGGTTGGTGAAGTCGATGCACACTCTGACCTTCCCATTTTTCTTTGGAACAACAACTATATTGGAGATCCAAGTAGGACACTCTACTTCACGAATGAAGCCTGCGGTGAGTAATTTACTGATCTCTTCTTGAACTGCAGCTTGGAGTTCTGGTCGGATTGTGCGTGGCTTTTGTTTGACAGGCTTCACCTCTTCCTTGATCGCGAGCCGGTGACAAGCGTCATCTGGATTGATCCCAGGCATGTCTTCAAAGCACCAAGCAAAGACGTCGATATTGGACTGGAGGAAAGATACCATGTCTCGCGCTTCTGCGTCACTAAGACCGGTACCAATGAAAGTTTGTCGATGGAGATCTCCGCCGCCGATATTGATTGGAATGATTTCTTCAATTGAAGGTGAGGCTTCCCATTCGATTGGTGGGGGTTCGGTCAGCAAAATCTCCTTTGATTGCTATTTGGAAGGACCAGCTTCATCTCGTAGTCGCTTTGGAGGAACAATATTGATCTTACGATCTGTTTTCGCCACAGCAGCTTCAAAAGATCTTCCGTCTTGCTGATCGCCTCGAATACAGACAATGCCTTCTCCCGTTGCGAACTTGAGGAGTTGGTGATAGGGAGAGGAGATGGCATTGATCTAGTGGAGGAATGGTCGCCCGAGAATGACGTTGTAGCTGGACGTTCCTTTGACGATAGCAAATCTCACCGAGACTCGAGTTTCTCGGCTGAGATCGAGGGTGAATCTTGCTTCGCCCATAGTGATGCTTTGTTCACCGTTGAAGCCGGTGATCACTGTTGGAACAACATCAAGACTTGAATATTTATGCCCCAGATGTTTGAAGCAGTCTGAGAACATAATGTCGATGGAGCTTCCTGTGTCGATGAGAATTTGATTGACAGTGCTCCCGTCAATGAGAAGCTTCAAGACTAGAGGGTCTTGATGTGGAGTATGAACTCCTTGAAGGTCTGAGTCGTTGAAGACGATGGAGGGCCAAGCTAAACCCTTGATAGGCTTCTCGATCCATGTGTCTTCTTTGTTCGCCGTAGCACAAATATGGAAGATACGACGAACCTGCCGATCCACTTCTTTCCCCGTCACCGCTTGGTTGTGCAACGATCCATGGATGCCGAAGACGTTGGCATTCACAGTAAAAAGAGATCGGTTAGAAGAGATTTGATGGATCCAGCAAGCTTCTTTCCCCTTTGCAGAGGATCGGCGTTGATCTTGCCCTTCTTTGGTGAACTCTTGTAGATGGCCCTCTCGCAGCAAATCTTTAAGATGAAATTTTAGCCGGTAGCACCGATCGGTGGAATGACCATGACTTTGGTGGAAGTCGCAATAAACTGTTTTGTCCGCCGTGAATTTAGTGTTCGGCTGAAGCGGATTGGGCCTTTGAAGAAATTCTTCGTGTTGAATGCGGTCGAGGATCTGTTCGACCGGTAAATTCCACTCAGTGAAAGTGGTCTTCGTCGGAGATCGTCTTCTATCATTCTTCGATCATTTATTGGCAGGAGGAGCTGTTGCCTCTGCGTTGTGAGCCTTGGCAGCATATTTTGGAGCTTCTCTTTCAGCAGGCCTTCGCTTCGACTCTATCCTTTTTCGGGCTACTTGATTATCCTCAACCTCGATCTCCCTCTGGATTCGATCAAACATTGAACCCAGGGAAGGAGGAGGATTGCGGATGAAGTCATTGTAGATGTGTAGATCAAAGCGGAGGGCATTCTGGAAAGCCAACATGATGGCTTCATCATCCAGATGTCTTCCAGAGAGGGCAGCATGCTCGTTGCGAAATCTCCTTGTGAAACTGCGGAGAGTCTCGTCAGCACCCATCCTTAGCCGATAGAGGGAGTCGAGCTTCTTTTCTGGCTTCAGATTGAGTTGATAATGCTGCACGAAGAGGTTAGCCAAAACACTAAACTGGGTGATGGACCCAGCCCGGAGATTATGATACCAATCGAGTGATGGCTCATCGAGACTTCCGGCGAAAGTGCCACAAAGCACATTGTTTTCTTCTTCGTGCGGTGTCAAGGCTTGCTTGAAGGCAAGTATATGGAGAGTTGGATCTCCTCTGATGCAATTGAATTTGGGGAGAGTGGGAGTTCTTCATCCCCTTGGAAATATTGATTCAAACAAACTCCGATGGAGAGGTCCAGCAGAGGAGTACCCATCTCTACGACCATGCCCCCGAATTGGATGTAGATCGTGAGGCAGAATCGAGAGATCTTGTTCAGGCCTCTGAATATCAGCAGGTTGGAGTCGGTGGCAAAGGTCCGATCCGAGTCCACGTTGGAGTGGAATGGAAGGGGAGACTCTACTCTTTGAGGGAGCACCCTTCATCTGGTGTCTTCTTGGTATATCGGGCTTTGAAGAAGCCTTTCTATCGCAGTTGCGACCGGAAGATGATTGGGAGGACTCGTCGTCGAGGCGATCCCAAACACTCTGCTTCCATGGGGCAGCAGAGGGAGTTGGGTCGCGTCGGATCCTCTCGAGGGCAGCAGTGCCCATTGACCTCCATTGCTCGGAGTGGATTGATGGTCATGGAAATTTGACCCTCTCGTTAGTAGAGGGGATAAGTAGAGCAATTCCAGCCTCGGAGGCTGCCTTCTTGAGGGCGTCCCTCTCTGCGGTGAGGGTGGCGTTTTGTTTTGCAAATTGAAGCAATTGGAAGTCGACCGTAGAGATTTGATAGGTCGATGGAGGGTCTTCAGCAGGAGCGGGGGTAGTTTGCCCAATCGACTGTCGTGCGGGCTGGGCGATCGGTCGATCGACAGATCTCCCACTCCCTAAGCGAACCCCCATCTCGGGGACAGCAAGGGGCTGTCTGAAGTTGAGCCTTTGACTCATTGAACGAGTCTCAGGACGAGCTTGTTGTTGAGTGTTACTTCCTTCTGGTTGACCCTGATGCTTCGTTCTCGCCATTTAGTAGAGAGCGAAGGGTACAACAAGAGTGCTGATGTCCGAAAAGTTGTCTGATCAACTGAGGGGGCGAGGAAGTTTGACTATACGATCGGTTGTCTGCTCAACCGATCGAGTAGTTGCAGAGAGATTTTGGCTTTTCGTTCGAATCCCACAGACGGCGCCAAACTGTGGGGGAAAATCTTCGTGCCGACCCAAAGACTTCTCTGCACTAGTCAATTGGAGTTTGGAGTTGAAGATCGTTGTTCGATCTGTCGATTGGAGTTGGAGCTCTTGATATGCAAACAGAGAAAGTTGGACACGAGAGATGTGATCTCGGAGTTCAGCCGAAGCCTACGTCTCCGTGCTATAGGGAGCAACCCGAATTCACTAACACTTGTATCGAAGTGATCTCGACAGGCCGAGTATCACTTAAACCACTCTGATCTCTTTAAAGGAGAGAAGAAGATCGAAGAGAGGATGGAAACTGAAATCCAGAGCTCTGGTTTCTGAAAATCAGAATTCAGAAGTGGAAATCGAAATTTCGGGATCCATTTATATTCAAAGGTTCTGCTATTTATAGAATTTCTGGGGAGGAACTCCTGGGTAGAATTTCTGGGGAGGAACTCCTGGGTATATGGCGGTTTCTGCTGCCGTATCTGGGGATCCTCCAGGTAAAGCTGGTGGACCCCGCTACCATCTCCTGGAGGGGATTCCACAGGCTCTTGGGCCCACCAGGCAGGGCCGGTGGGTCCCGCTGTAGTCTTCGAGGGCCCACCAGGTAGGGCCGGTGGGTCCCGCTGTAGTCTTCGGGGGCCCACCAGGCAGGGCCGGTGGGTCCCGCTGTAGTCTTCGGGGGCCCACCAGGCAGGGCCGGTGGGTCCCGCTGATTTGCAGATTTCTTGCCAAAATTTGCACCCACACCTTCTTTGTTCTCTCCCAGATTTAATTAATATTGAGGATAATACCACCGAGCTAGAATGGTCACCAGGAAGGAAGGCCGAGAAAGGAGCTTATCAAACACAAGGAAATGGATAGTGCTCCGGAAGTACAAGGCAAGATGTTTGAGTTCTTCTCTGATGTGAGGTGCGATCAAAAGGAACTGAAGGAGGTCAAGATCAAAGCCTATAAGAGGTCGTGGGAGACTGACCAACATAAACTTGTAATGGAAGCGAAGAATATTGCACATAATGAAGAAAGGATCAAAACAAATCAAGAGAGGATTAAGGTGGATAATGCGCGAACTGCAATCGATGCTGGTGTTCTTGCCTTGGAACGGGAGAAATTTCAGGTCCATGAATTATAGTTTAATATTTCAATTGTATCTTTGCTTTAATGAAGACTAAGTAATTTTTATTTCAAATTGAATTTGCATTGCACTACATTATGGAATTACAACATAAAATAATTCATTCGTACGATCTATTCTAATTCATTCGTACGATCCATTCTAATTCATTCGCACGATCCATTCTAATTCATTCGTATGATCCATTCTAATTCATTCGTACGAGCTATTCTAATTCATTCGTACGATCCATTCTAATTCATTCGTACGATCCATTCTAATTCATTCGCACAATCCATTCTAATTCATTCATACGATCCATTCTAATTCATTCGCATGATCCATTCTAATTCATTCGTATGAATATTTCCATTCTAATACGTTCGCACAATCTATTCTAATTCATTCGTACGATCCATTCTAATTCATTCGCACAATCCATTCTAATACATTCGCACAATCTATTCTAATTCATTCGTACAAGCTATTCTAATTCATTCGTACGAGCTATTCTAATTCATTCGTACGATCCATTCTAATTCATTCGCACGATCTATTCTAATTCTTTCGTACGATCCATTCTAATGGATTCGTACTATCCATTCTAATACATTCGCACAATCTATTCTAATTCATTCGTAGAAGCTATTTTAATTCATACGCATGATCCATTATAATTCATTCGTACGATCCAATCTAATTCATTTGTACAATCTATTCATTCTAATTCATTTGCGCGATCGATTCTAATTCATTCGTACGAGCTATTCTAATTCATTCGGACGATCCATTCTAATTCATTCGTACGATCCATTCTAATACATTCACACAATCTATTCAAATTCATTCATACGATCTATTCATATTCATTTGTACGATCCATTCTAATACATTCGTGTGAGCTATTCTAATTCATTCATACGATCCATTCTAATTCATTGGTATGATCCATTCTAATTCATTCGTACAAGCTATACTAAATCATTGGTACGAATGTATCTATTCTAATTCATTCGTACGATCCATTCTAATTCACTTGCACGATCTATTCTAATTCATTCGTACGAGCTATTCTAATTCATTGGCACGATCCATTCTAATGCATTCGCACGATCTAATCTAATTCATTCGTACGAAGGCATCCATTCTAATTCATTCATACGATCCATTCTAAGTCATTCGTACGATCCATTCTAATTCATTCGTATGAATAGCTCGTACGGATGAATTAGATTAGATCGTGCGAATGAATTAGAATGGATCGTTCGAATGAATTAGAATAGATTGTGCGAATGTATTAGAATGGATCGTATGAATGAATTAGAATGGAAACATTCGTACGAATGAATTAGAAAAGATTATGCGAATGTATTAGAATGGATCGTATGAATGAATTAGAATGGATCGTGCGAATGAATTAGAATGGATCATACGAATGAATTAGAATAGATCCTGCGAATGAATTAGAATGGATCGTATGAATGAATTAGAATGGATCGTACAAATGAATTAGAATGGATCGTGCAAATGAATTAGAATAGATCGTGCGAATGAATTAGAATGGATACCTTTGTATGAATGAATTAGATTAGATCTTGCGAATGAATTAGAATGGATCGTGCGAATGAATTAGAATGGATAGTACGAATGAAATAGAGTAGCTCGTACAAATGTATTAGAATAGCTTGTATGAATGTATCAGAATGGATCGTACAAATGAATTGAAATAGATCGTACGAATGAATTAGAATAGATTGTGCGAATGTATTAGAATGGATCGTACGAATGAATTAGAATGGATCGTACGAATGAAATAGAATAGCTCGTACGATCCATTCTAATACAATCGTACGATCTATTCTAATTCATTCGTACGATCCATTCTAATACATTCGTATGATCTATTCTAATTCATTCGTATGATCTATTATAATTCATTCGTACGATCCATTATAATTCATTCGTGTGATCTATTCTAATTCATTCGTATGAGCTATTCTAATTCATACGCACGATCCATTCTAATTCATTCGTACGATCCATTCTAATTTATTATCAGGATCTATTGTAATTCATTCATACGATCCATTCTAATTCATTCATACGATCCATTCTCATACATTTGTACGATCCATTCTAATTCATTCGCACGATCCATTCTAATTCTTTCGCATGATCCATTCTAATTCATTCATACGATCCATTCTAATTCATTCACACGATCTATTCTAATTCATTCGCACGATCCATTCTAATTCATTCGCACAATCCATTCTAATTAATTGGTACGAATGTATCCATTCTAATTCATTCGCACGAACCATTCTAATACATTCTAATTCATTGGAACGAATGTATCCATTCTAATTCATTGATACGAATGTATCCATTCTAATTCATTCGTATGATCTATTCTAATTCATTCGCACGATCCATTCTAATTCTTTTGCACGATCCATTCTAATTCATTCATACGATCCATTCTAATTCATTCGTATGATACATTCTAATTCATTCGTACGATCCATTCTAATTCATTCGCACGATCCATTCTAATTCATTCATATGATCCACTCTAATACATTCGCATAATCTAATCTAATTCATTCGTACGAATGTTTCCATTCTACACGATCTATTCTAATTCATTCGTACGAGCTATTCTAACTCATTCGTACGAGCTATTCTAATTCATTCGCACGATCCATTCTAATTCATTGGGACGATCCATTCTAATTCATTCACACGATTCATTCTAATTCGTTCGCACGATCCATTCTAATTCATTGGTACGAATGTATCCATTCTAATTCATTCGCACGATCCATTCTAAGTCATTCGCACGATCCATTCTAATTCAATCGAACGATTCATTTTGATACATTCGCACAATCTATACTAAGTTATTCGCACGATCTATTCTAATTCATTCGTACGAGCTATTCTAATTCATTCGCACGTTCTATTCTAATTCATTTGTACGATCCAATCTAATTTATTTGTACGAATATATCTATTTAAATACATTCGTACAATCTAATCTAATTCATTCGTACGAAGGTATCCATTCTAATTCATTTGCACGATCTATTCTAATTCATTCGCACGATCCATTCTAATTCATTTGTATGATCCATTCTAATTCATTCGCACGATCCAATCTAATTCATTCGTACGATCCATTCTAATTCATTCGCACGATCCAATCTAATTCATTCGCACGATCCATTCTAAGTCATTCGCACGATCTATTCTAATTCATTCGTACGAGCTATTCTAATTCATTCGTACTAGAATGGATCGTGCGAATGAATTAGAATGGATCGTGTGAATGAATTAGATTAGATCATACGAATGAATTAGAATAGCTCGAATGAATGGATCATACGAATGAATTAGAATAGATCGTGCGAATGAATTAGAATGGATCGTACGAATGAATTAGATTGGATCGTACGAATGACTTAGAATTGATCGTGCGAATGAATTAGAAAGGATACATTCGTACCAATGATTTAGAATAGCTCATACGAATGAATTAGAAAGGATTATACGAATGTATTAAAATAGATACATTCATACGAATGAATTAGAATAGCTCGTACGAATGAAGTAGAATGGATGGTGCGAATGATAGAATAGATCGTGCGAATGAATTAGAATAGATCATGCGAATGAATTAGAATGGATACATTCGTATCAATGAATTAGAATAGCTCGTACGAATGAATTAGATTAGATCGTGCGAATGAATTAGAATAGATCGTACGAATGAATTAGAATAGATTGTGCGAAATGAATTAGATTAGATCGTGCGAATGAATTAGAATAGATTATGCAAATGAATTAGAATGTCACGATCCATTCTAATTCATTCGTACGTGCTATTCTAATTCATTCGCACGATCTATTCAAATTCATTCGTACAAGCCATTCTAAGTTATTCACACGATCTATTCTAATTCATTCGTGCGAGCTTTTCTAATTCATTGATACTAATGTATCCATTCTAATTCATTCGCACGATCCATTCAAGGTCATTCGCCCGATCTAATCTTATTCATTTATACGATGGTATCCATTCTAATTAATTCGCATGAGTTATTCTAATTCATTCACACGATCCATTCTAATTCATTCGCACGATCCGTTCTAATTCATTCGTACGATCAATTCTAATTTATTCGTACGAGCCATTCTAATTCATTCGTACGATCCATTCTAATTCATTCGCACGATCTATTCTAATTCATTAGTACGAGCTATTCTAATTCATTCGTATGATCCATTCTAATTCATTCATACGATCCATTCTAATTCATTCGTACGATCCATTCTAATTCATTCACACGATCAAATCTAATTCATTCATACGATCTATTCTAATTCATTCGTACGATCCATTCTAATTCATTCGCACGATCAATTCTAATTCATTCGTACGAGCTATTCTTATTCATTCGTACGAGCTTCTATTCTAATTCATTCGTACGATCTATTCTAATACATTCGCACGATCTATTATAATTCATTCGTACGAGCTATTCTAATTCGTTCGCACAATCCATTCTAAGTCATTCGCATGATCTATTCTAATTCATTCGCACAATCCATTTTAAGTCATTCGCACGATCTATTCTAATTCATTTGTATGAGCTATTCTAATACATTCGCACAATCTATTCTATGTCTTTCGTATGATTTATTCTTATTCATTCGTACGATCCATTCTAATTCATTCGTGACATTCTAATTCATTCATACGATCCATTCTAATTCATTCATACGATCCATTCTAATTCATTCGTATGATCTATTCTAATTCATTCGTACGATCCATTCTAATTCATTCGCACGATCCATTCTAATTCTTTCGCATGAATGAATTAGAATGGATCGTACGAATGAATTAGAATAGATCGTACGAATGAATTAGAATAGATCGTGCGAATGAATTAGAATGGATCGTGCGAATGAATATGAATGGATCATGCGAATGAATTAGAATGGATCGTGCGAATGAATTAGAATGGATCGTGCGAATGAATTAGAATGGATCGTGCGAATGAATTAGAATGGATCGTACGAATGAATTAGAATGGATCGTGCGAACGAATTAGAATAGCTCGTACGAATGAATTATAATAGATCGTGTGAATGTATTAGAATGGATCGTACGAATGAATTAGAATGGAAGCTCGTACGAATGAATTAGAATAGCTTGTACGAATGAATTAGAATTGATCATGCGAATGAATTAGAATGGATCGTACAAATGAATTAGAATGGATCGTGCGAATGTATTAGAATGGATAGTACGAATGAATTAGAATGGATCGTGTGAATGAAATAAAATGGATCGATCGTGTGAATGACTTATTCATTCGTACGAGCTATTCTAATTCGATCGCACGATCCATTCTAAGTCATTCGCACGATCTATTCTAATTCATTCGAACAATCCATTTTAAGTCATTCGGACGATCTATTCTAATTCATTCGTATGAGCTATTCTAATACATTCGCACAATCTATTCTAAGTCATTCATACGATCTATTCTAATTCATTTGTATGATCCATTCTAATTCATTCGTGACATTCTAATTCATTCATACGATCCATTCTAATTCATTCGTATGATCTATTCTAATTCATTCGTATGATCCATTCTAATTCATTCGCACGATCCATTCTAATTCTTTCGCACGAATGAATTAGAATGGATCGTACGAATGAATTAGAATAGATCGTGCGAATGAATTAGAATAGATCGTGCGAATGAATTAGAATGGATCGTGCGAATGAATTAGAATGGATCGTACGAATGAATTAGAATAGATCGTGCGAATGAATTAGAATGGATCGTGCGAATGAATTAGAATGGATCGTGCGAATGAATTAGAATGGATCGGGCGAATGAATTAGAATGTATCGTATGAATGAATTATAATGGATCGTACGAATGAATTAGAATAGATCGTGCGAATGTATTAGAATGTATCATACGAATGAATTAGAATGGATCGTGCGAATGAATTAGAATAGATCGTGCGAATGAATTAGAATAGATCGTGTGAATGTATTAGAATGGATAGTACGAATGAATTAGAATGGATCGTGTGAATGAAATAGAATGGATCGATCGCGCGAATGACTTAGAATGGATCGTGCGAATAAATTAGAATGGATCGTACCAATGAATTAGAATGGATCGTGCGAATGAATTAGAATGGATCGTATGAATGAATTAGAATAGATCGTGCGAATGAATTAGAATGGATCGTATGAATGAATTAGAATGGATCGTACGAATGAATTATAATAGATTGTGCGAATGTATTAGAATGGATCGTACGAATGAATTAGAATGGATCATGCGAATGAATTAGAATAGATCATATGAATGAATTAGAATGGATACCTTCATACGAATGAAATAAACAGATTGTGCGAATGTATTAGAATGGATACTATTGGGGGTAGCTGAAACCGCATATCTTGGACAACATTGTAGCACGCTTGAGGTGGATCTCGCTCGGGAGCCCGTCCAGGAGTTGGAACCCGCCCCCCCGGCTCGACTGGGAGCGAGATCCACATTGGCCTGTATGGACACCTTGTATCTGAGTGCATTACATCTAAGGCTCGGTAAATTGCTTGGATGAAGAACGCTAAGGAGCTCGCTCTCAGCTCATGCGGAATCTCGCCCCAGCTCATGCGGGAGCTCACCCCCAACTCATGCGGGAGCTCGCCCCCAGCTCATGCGGGAGCTCGCCCCTGACTAATGTGGGAGGTCGCCCCTGACTAATGCGGGAGCTCGCCCCTACCTCATATAGGGGCTCGCCCTCAGCTCTTACGGGAGCTCGCCCCTGGCCCGCACATGACCTTTTGCCAAAGAGAAAACTTAGAAGGGTATTAATGAATGCCGGTAGAGCGCTCAAGGAGCTCGCCAGGCCACGCCCATTGTCAAAGAGGTCGCCCTCCCAGGAGCCCGACTCTTGGCATAGGCAAAAGGCGGCGGATCAACGGCTCGCACAGAAGCCCGCCGGAACCTCTTCCGGTTTGTCAGGGAGATCGCCCTTGTCGCCCCCAGAAAAGCGGCGTAAAGGCTGCTAGGTGTCGAAACCCATCTGAAACTACGTGGACGATTGTAGTCCACGGAAGCCCGCCCGAGTTGGTTCGGGACCTACCAGACTTGAACATTCCAGAAGATCCACCTGGCAACGACAAGATCGATACTCTCCCCCACTACACCGACTGGCGAGCTAGACGACAAAGGCTATCAGGAGCCCATGCGCTAAAGGCTGCCAGAGGCCCATGTGAGCCAGAACGTGGGGGGTCAAGAAGGTGCTAGAAAAAGCTGCCAGGTGTTGCATTCTGGTAGGTCGCAATATGCTATAAATGCCCACCCCCAGGCTCCAAAGTACAGGTTCGAAACCCTTATCCCTACCACTTTGGTTTACGATCACACTCCATCAATCAGCTGAGACTGACTTGAACGTCAGAGGGCCTGCGCTCCTAAGGGAGCCAGCCGTTCTTACGTTTTTCTTTGTCTTGCAGGGAGACCGCTCGAGCCAGTGAAAAATATCCCCAAACATTTGGCGTCGTCTGTGGGATCTTTTGACTGGTTCCTGCGAGAACGCCCACGACCACGCGTCTAAAAGCCGTGACCGTCGTGACCCAGAAGATGGCTCCAGCGGCAAGGGGATGCAGGTGTACGAGGACCCAGGCGGGGTTTGCGCGCAGTGGACCCTCAGCTGAGACCCCTCAGCCCCTAGTCCCGCTCAGTGACCAGCTCCTGTTGGAGATGTTGGCCACCCAGCGGGCCATGATGGAGGAATTGATGCGGTTGCATCAGGTTCCGTCGACAAGCCAAAGATCTGGGCCGGCAAGGGTATCATCCCCCGTGCGACCACCAGTTTCGGCGTCGCGTCTACCCACGACCGTTCAGGCTCGGCGGGCTTCCCATCCGGAGCCCCCAGCTGAGAGAACGGCCGTGCGTGGGGTACAGGAAACCCCGCTTACGAGGTTGCAAAAGCTGATGACCCAGAGGTCTAGCAACCAGGCGACCTCGCGGGCGACACTTCCTCGCCGCCGTAGCAGGAGCGCCAATTCCAATGAATTAGAGGCTAGATCTCTGGAGAGAGACCGTGACCCACGCCATCGACGATGAGGGAAGGAGCCCGCGGTGGCTCCACCACATGAAGCTTGAGAGGTCACCGCCTCTCATCGACCCACCATCGTATCCAATGAGCCCATGGGTGGATGGCGAGAAGGCTGCCATGAAGGAACCCACCCGCGACGTCACGACGTGGGGCCAAGCCTGCCACGAGGAGTGTGCATGACCGGATAGGCCCTGCGCAGCCGCCTCCGGGAGTTTTCCCTGGGCACTGGCAGCGACCTAGCACTCCGGTGGACCTACTGGAGGACCTCGCTGCCCACGGAGGGAGCTCGCCCTTCACAAGCGAGGTGCACTAAGGAGGTTTCCCTCACCATTGGACCCCGCCCAAGTTTGTACTGTTCGATGGATCGCAAGATCCCGTCGACCACCTCCTGGCTTACCGGAAACTATTGTTTTTCCGAGATCAAGACCATGTCTTATACCGGGCGTTCCCCAGCAGTTTAACCGGTTCGGTGTTACACTGGTTCCACAAACTACCGTCCGGGATGATCCCGGATTTTCCTACTCTCTCCAGGCTATTTCTAGAACAATATCACTGTAACATGCAGCCCCCGAAGAGAATCGAGTCTCTATTTACCTTGGCCATGGGAGCCCGCAAAACACTGAGGTGCTATGCGACGCAGTTCCGAAGCGCCTACTTAGCTCTGGAAGACGCGACTGGCCAAGACCGCACGACGGTGAGCGCTTTCAGGAGCGCCCTCCCCGAGGGGGGCAAACTTCACGACGCACTGGTGATCAAAGACCTTCGCACGATGGTCGAGCTCTTCACCCTTGTCCAGCAGCATATCAAGCTCGAAGACGCGGTGCTAGATCGAAAAGGGAAGGCGATTGAGCAGCGACCTCCTCCGGCTCTGTGACTTCTCGTCGTCAAAGCTGTAGAGAGACGGGAAATACCCCTGACAGTACCTTTACCTGGCCCACCCGCAGCTCCTGCCGTGTAGCCCGCAGAGATCCCCACAGTGGCCGCTGGAAGGTCGGCAAACTGGCGCCTACCTCCAGGACCCGGAGAGCGGGATTTCACTGTGTTGACCCACTCCCCGGGACAAGTTTTGCACCAGATCAGGAATGAACCTTTCGTTCAGTATCCTCAGCCCCTGTAGGTCGGAGAGCCCGGCTCTACCGATAATACCCGGCGATGCGCGTTTCATTGCAGCCCCGGACATCACACCAATAGATGCCGAGCTCTGAAGAACCACCTGGAAGATTTGGTCGCCCTAGGCCATTTGGATCAATTCATCTCGCCCCCGAGGAGATTCGAAGTGACCCCCGTGCGGGCCCCTCGAGAAGGAGATCGCCCAGGGCCCAATGAGCCCGCTTTGCCTCCACTTCCTCAGGGTGGACCGACGGTCTGTCACACCATCAGCGGACGTCTGAACGGCCCAAGATCCGGCAACGAGGTTCGCCGACAAGTTAGAGAAATAGAGCGAGCTCAAAAGGTATTTTCCGTCTCTCTAACCCCTGTCTTACTCCAAACACCAAGGGTAGAAGCCCGCGATTTCATCTGGTTCTCGGAGGATGACATGGCTGGGGTTGTTACCCCCCATAATGACCCCCTCGTCATACGCCTCATGATGGCAAACATCGAGGTACGGCGGGTCCTGGTGGACCCAGGAAGTACTGTCGACATCCTGTTCATGTCGGCCTTCCAGTGAATGGGGTTGAGACAGATTGATTTGTCTCCCTCGACGGGCTCGCTCAGTGGTTTTACCGGCGAGGTCGCTAAGGTTGTGGGGGAGATAACCCTCACCGTGACAGCGGGCCCGGAGGTCCGTCAAACCCGCTTCGTGGTGGTGGACGGGCAGTCCGCTTTCAATGCCATCCTAGGGCGACCTTGGTTGAGGCAAATGAAGGCGGTATCGTCGCCTAATCACCAGGCCCTCAAATTCCCCACGGATAGCGGGGTCGTGGTAATTCGAGGAGATCAAGTCGCTGCTACCAGATGCGGGCAAGACGTCCTTCATCTCATGGATGTGGAAACCGCGGAGGCCAAGAGGCCGGCGCCCTCCTAGCAATTAGTGCCCACCACGAGCAAGCTCCCTCAAAGCCCAAGAGGGATTACCTCGCTTAAATCCCCTACTCCACCCCCGGGTGGGAGCGGCGTGGATCCTAAGTTGGAGGAGGAAGGTCGCCTATCGGGATCCCAGAAAGAAAGTTTTCCCGTTGCTGAGCCGCTACAAGAAATCGACATCGGTGGCGAGGGAGGGTTAAGGATCGTCCATCTCGGGACCTCGCTAACTAAAGGCGAGGTCCTAACCTTAACCAACCTACTCAGGGACTACCGCGAAGTGTTCGCCTGGAGCTTCGAAGACATGCTAGGAATTGACCCAGAGGTCGCCTGCCATCGTCTGCACACCCTGCAATACTTCCCGCCGGTCAAGCAAAAAGCTCGGCACATACCCACTGCAAAGTCCACTGCAGTGGCAGCAGAGGTAGAAAAACTAAAGTGGGCTGGATTTATTCGAGAGGCACACTTCCCTGAGTGGATCTCAAACATTGTGGCGGTCCCGAAGAAAAACGGAGCGGTCAGAGTATGTATCGACTTCTCCGACCTCAACAAAGCATGCCCGAAGGACGGATTTCCACTTCCGCGAATCGGCGCGCTGGTTGACATAGCTGTCGGATTTCGAGCTTTGTCGTTCATGGATGGGTACTCTGGATATAATCAGATACCTCTCCAGGTCGACGATCATGAGAAGACCGCCTTCTACTCCGGAGCGGGGTACCAGAAGCTTTTCTGCTACCGGGTTATGCCATTCGGACTCAAAAACGTGGGTGCGACCTACCAAAGGTTGGTCACTCAAATGTTTAAAGATCAGATCGGCAGGAATGTCGAAGTTTACGTAGATGACCTCTTGGTAAAGAGTCAAGAGCGAGAGGGGCATGCTGCCGATCTCCGCAAAGTCTTTGAAGTTTTGAGAAAATACCAAATGAAGCTAAACCCGGCAAAGTGCGCATTCGGAGTGACCTCCGGGAAATTCCTAGGGTACTTGGTCACCCGCAGGAGGATCGAGGCCGACCCTGGGCAAATCCGAGCGCTCGTCGAGATGCCTGCCCCAAGAACAAGGTAGGAGGTTCAGAGATTGAGTGGACGTATTGCGGCGTTGAATCGGTTCATCTCCAAATCTTCAGACAATTGCCGACCTCTTTTTGAATTACTTCGAAAGGGAGCGAGCATCTGTTGGGACGACAAATGCGAGCTCGCTTTTCGGAAAATCAAGGACTATTTGGCAAGCCCACCAATTCTAGCGGCACCAAAAGATAGCACCGAGCTGGGTGTGTATCTTACGGTTACCGAGAATGCGGTAAGCGGGGTCCTCGTAGTGGAAGAAGCGAAGGTAGAGCGGCCTGTTTACTTTGTAAGCCATACAATGCTTCCCGCCGAGCTTCGGTATCGACCAATTGAGAAGGTAGCCTTGGCCTTGGTCCTCACCGCAAGAAAGCTCTAGCCCTACTTCTCGGCGCATACCGTCAAGGTCATCACGGAGCACCCTTTGAAGAGCGCACTTTCTAGGCCCTCGGTGGCCGGAAGGCTTTATCGATGGTCCGTCGAGCTCGCCGCCTATGGTCTGGAGTATGTCCCTCGAGTTGCTATCAAGGGACAGGTTCTCACGGATTTCTTGGTGGACTTCCCCATAGAAGAGCCAGTCCAGTACCAGGAGGATGAGCAAACTGAGGCACACCCTGGGAAGGCGAGGTTCTTGGGCGATCAAGGCAAGTTTCCTAAAGCGAAGAATTTAGAGATACCAGATTGGGAACTGTTCGTCGATAGTTCCTCCAACGCTTCGGGAGCAGGGATCGGGGTCGCACTGATCGCCCAGACGATACTTCTCGAGAAGTCAGTTCGATTAGATTTTGCTGCCACAAACAATGAAGCAGAATACGAGGCACTGCTGGCTAGATTAGAGCTCACCCAAGAGGTGGGTGCTAAACGATTAAAAGTCTTTAGCGATTCCCAACTAATCATTTGCCAAATCAATGGAGAATATGCTTCCCGAGATACACGAATGGCGGGCTACGTAGACCTGGTGAAAGGCAAGGCCGCAGGATTCGAGAAGATTTCCTTCGAACAAATTCCACGGACCGATAATAGGCGGGCTGATGCATTGGAAAATGCCGCCTCCCTACTAGGAGCATCAGAAGCACGCCAGATTTTCATCGAGGTCCAAAGTCAGTCTCGGCTCTAACTAATAGAGCCCGCCGTAAACCAAGTCTCAGTCGGCGTGTCGCCCGGCGGGTGGACCGCGCCCATTCTTCGTTTTCTCTAAAAAGGCGAGCTCCTGGAGGATAGAGAGAAAGCCCGACGAGTTGAGAAGTGCGCTGGTCGCTATCTCATTCACTGGGATCGCCTTTTCCGAAGGTCATTTGGCGGGCCAAATCTTCACTGCATCGAGAGCCCCGAGACCAAAGAAGTTTTGAGTTGCATTCACTCCGGGGAGCTGGGAAATCACGCTGGTGGGCGGTCTTTGGCTGCGAAAGTCAGGAGGCAAGGATATTGGTGGCCCACTCTGGAACAAGACGCTTTGAAGATCGCTCAAAAATGCATCCAATGCCAGAAGCACGCCATAACGAACCATATGCCCGCTGAAGAGTTGCACCCTCTGGTAAGGCCCTGGCCTTTTCAGCAGTAGGGGCTCGATATTGTGGGCCCTTTTTCCATATCAACTCGGCAGAAGAAATTCATCTTGGTAGCTATGGACTACTTCACCAAATAGGTGGAAGCGGTCCCGCTAGCTAAGATAGGCGAAAAACAAGTAAAAGACTTCCTTTGGAAGAATATTTTCTGCAGGTTCGGACTGCCATGAGTACTTATCACCGATAATGGTTGCCAGTTCGACAATCGCTTGATCAGAAGCTTTTGTGATGAATATGGGGTCGACCTAAGGTTTTCTTCTCCGAGGTACCCTCAAAGCAATGGGCAGCCCGAAGCCACCAATCGTGTAATCCTGGACAACCTCAAGAAGAGATTGGAAGGAAAGAAGGGATTATGGGAGCAGGAGCTCGATGGCGTCCTATGGGCCTATCGCACTACTCCACGTCGCTCAACTAATGAGTCGCCTTTCGGTCTCACTTATGGGTGCAAAGCTGTGCTGCCCGTGGAGGCCGAGCTGCCCACCGAAAGAAGGCTCGCGGCAGATGAGGTCGACAACGACAATCTGCTCGCCGACTCCCTCGACCAGCTCGAAGAACGACAGGAGCGCGCCAACCTGCACCTCGTCGGGTACAGACAAGAAATGAAGTGCGCGTATGACAAAAGGGTCCGCCATCGAGCGTTCAAACCCGATGACATGGTAATGAGAAAGGTATTCGCAAACACGCAAGAGCCCAACGCCGGAAAGCTCGCGGCGAACTGGGAAGGCCCCTACATAGTGCACCAGGCATGAGGATCTGGGGCCTACTAGTTGATGACTGCTGAGGGTGACCTACTCGAGCGACCTTGGAATATTCTGCATCTTCGGAAGTTTTACACCTAAAGCTAGCGATCTCTTGTAAAAGGTTTTCTTAGAAAGAAAGGAATGAGCGACCATATTTGGATCCATCAAAGTCTTTAGAATTCAAAAGACCTTTATGGGAAAAAGCCCGCTGTGGGGAGTGTACAAAAAACAATCCGTTGTTATGCGAACTTGAAGCTAGACCGGTTTCCTCAGAGGACGCCAGAAAGCAACCTTGAGATCCCGGAGTAGTCCGCCGTTGCGCAGACTTAAAGCAAGACTGGTTTTCTCAGAGGCCGCCAGATAGCGACCTTGTGATTTCCAGGGTAGTCCGCTGTTAAGTGGACTCTAAGCCGAGCTGGGATCCTTCGTGTTCACCCGCCATGAGCGGAAGCATCCCAGAGTGATTTAGGGAAGCATGAGGAGGATGACCACCCTCTCATGTAGCCCGAACATCCCTTGGTAACCCCTCTAAGGGCATGTCCAGTAAACAGGGTCTTTGAGGGTAATTAACTGGGCAGGGGGCAGCTAGCACTTATTAGTTTCCTTCAAAACAAAAATGATTTTAAATCTCTGAGTATAGGGATATTTTCGAAGTTATTTGGTTCGCTTGTCTCTTTCTTTTCCGGGCTCAGAGATTATATTAAGATTTAGCGAGCATGCCGAGTTTTTCATTTGCATATATTTCAAAATAAAATGTTTGAAACGAATTAGATGCCCCGCCCGGGGTATGACCCTCAAGATTGCTGTAAAGTTTCTAAAGCGGGCTCATGAAAGTAAGGAAGAAAGCAACACAGAGAAAGGAGACAGAAAAGTGCGGACTAAAAAAGATCTTTTCATTAATTGACAAAGGTTACAAAAATCCAAATTACAAGATGGGCGAGCTCAGGGCTTGCTTGTCTCCGCCCCGCTGTCGTCCCCTCGGCGCCGCTTCTTCGACCTTTCGGTCTTATATTTCTCCACCGTGGCTAGGGCGCCCTTTTTGAGAAGATCGTCCAGCTAGGCTTAGAGGCGATCTTGCTGAGCCCGAAGGCCGTTGGCGTGCGTCTCCTTCAGGGCGATGATCTCCGCCTTCAAAGCGGTAACCTCGCTCTGAAATCGAGCCGCCTCCTCCTGGGCGGTTTCCCTGGCGGACACGGCCTCATCCCGCTCCGCCTTGACCTTTTGGAGGTCGTGTTGGAATTGGATCCATGTATCAGAGTCGCAGCAGAAGCAAAAGAAAGATCCGAAGATCATACGGTGTATGTTTCATTGCAATTCGTGATAGAAAACAATCTACATGCAAATCTATGATCTTAGCATATGTGCGGACACCCTAGAGGCATACTACGATCTACGGAAGATATGTATGCATCTACTTAGATGTTTAGATTCATCATACCTTATGGATCTATGATCCAGAGATTACAGAATGATGAAGAACCGCACTTGAATCGCAAGGGAAACTGTCGGATAGCACCTTGTCCTTTGCGAATTGAAGAATCCTCGAAATCTCGTCTCTGAGTGCAGGGATTACGAGCCGGCGGAGGAATCCATTGCGAAGACGATGGCGAGCCATGAGATTTTCTCCTCCTTTTTTTCCTTTCTTCCTTCTCCTTCCTTCCTCTTCCTTCTCCCTTCTTTTTCCTCTCTTTTCCTTGGCCGAAACCACAAAGGAGGAGGACTAGGGTCGGATTTTTGGAGGGGAGGGAGTAGAACCATTAGGGCCGGCCCTCCCCTCCCTATTTCCTTTATAGGGCCGGTATCCCATGGCTCCAAGGAGCCTAGGGCCGGCCCCTAGGTGGATAGGGATGAGGGGGGGGGGGGGGGGGTCGGATTTAGGTCTTCCGGGTGTCTATCGTGAAGTCCGGACGAAAACGCCCTTCACGAAAAGCGGAAAACTGAAAGTGAGACTGAGTGAGGTGCGCTACTCGGAATCGAGTTCCGTCAGCGCCTATGAGCTCCTGGAATTATTCCGCTCAATCTAAAATCTATATTCAATATATTCTGAGCCATATTTTAGTATTTACCAAAATACCCCTACGGCCCGTAACACATGTGAATTAGGTTCTTCGGCTCCGGGCTTGCGCTCCATCGCGTTACTTCACATCCAACGTATCCAACTAGGTCGGGGAACAATTCCTATACACAATGACAGGGTGGAACCTTCAGGATTCGGGATCTCTAGCTCCAACCGGATCCGTGATTAACTGTTCCGGTGACACACCGAAAGTTCCGTTAATCAGCCCTAATCCGATTAACCCGCGTAGCCACCCAGAGTGCGACGCGAGTTGAACTCTAGTGATCCTAAACTTATGTTACTCCCTCGTAACCCTGTTCTCTACTATACTCCGATAATCCTTAGTCCCTCCTATTACTGGTGTCATGATACGACTCGGGCGGTGGGGAGCACCGTCAGATCCCGATCGATCATCTGACTAGGGTTTGATGACTTGTCATCTATAACACCACACACCTTCCGGTGCTATGCCTAGCATTCGGAACATCGTCAGTCATACTGACAACCACCAGGCCGGGGTTAACTGTGTGGACAGATTGACTCATCAAACCGCACCCATCCAACACTGGACGTCGGATAACCTGTAGGGATTACATGTCACTCAAGCGCCAGCCGGGTAACCCAACGTACCGTGGTATTGGACTATGGAAGGTCCACACACATTGGCACATCAAAGCACCACTCAACTGGTTGGCCCAGTGAGCATGGTCCCTCAAGGTTAAGGACAGATTATCTATAGTAGTAAGATGGTTTCTACACCAGTGTCTGAATCACTGAACAGTGCACCGTCTTGGTTCCTGTTCAACACGATCATTGTGCTTGGTCAGATGAATGAGAATCCCACGTTCCCGTGGTGGAGACTTCACCACATCCTCTACCTGCCAACAGCTTATTCTCGGTGAAGCGACCAGCATCACCAAAGCTGTGAACTAGTTCTAGGTCTACACAGAACTGGTCCACTGGGTCTCCCAAGCATGGATCCTCCATGCGCCTTAGTGGCCTACTGTATTCCCTAGGGTCCTTTTTATTATATGAATATTATCATATACCAGAGTAGTATTCTAATTAAAGCAATAACCAAAGTCATCTTTATTAATGTTAATATAGAAAATCCATGCTAAGGACACACGAGCTACAACAATCTCCCACTTGGCCTAGCGGGGAACAACAGTCTTAACTCCCATGGCGTCCACGTGCTTCTCAAAAGCCTTGGTCGGTAACACCTTTATGAAAGGGTCCGCCATGTTATCTGCAGACGCCACCTGAGTCACTGCAACCTCCCCTCGCTTCTGCAAGTCCCGGATAATGTAGTATTTCTGCTCGATATGCTTACTCTTCTGGTGATATCTTGGCTCCTTGGATTGTGCTACCGCTCCACTATTGTCATAGTAAAGGACAATAGGATCTTGAGCTCCCGGTACGCATCCTAAGTCCGTGAGGAACTTCTTGAGCCACACCGCTTCCTTAGCTGCTTCGCACGCCGCAATGTACTCAGCCTCTGTCGTCGAATCCGCGATGCATCCCTGCTTCACGTTCCTCCAACTGACAGCTCCTCCTCCTAATGAAAACACAAACCCTGATGTCGATCTCCTGGATTCCGGATCTGACACAAAGTCAGAATCCGTATATCCAATCGGCATCAGTTCCTGTGAAGAGTAAACTAACTCATAATCTCTTGTCCTACGGAGATACTTGAGTATACTTTTCATAGCAGTCTAGTGCCCTGGACCCGGATTTGACTGATACCTGTCTATTATGCCTACTGCATAGCATATATCTGGTCTCGTGCACTGCATGGCATACATCAGACTCCCTACAGCCAAAGCATAAGGTATCTTCTGCATCTCTGCCCTCTCCTCAGGAGTCTTAGGACCCTGATCCTTAAACAATTTCATTCCATGTCTGAATAGAACCAGTCCCTTCTTGGAGTTGTGCATACTGAATCTGACCAAGATAGTATCTATGTAGGCTGACTGTGACAGCGAGAGAATCTTGTTCTGGCGATCTTGAGTTACCTTGATCCCCAGAACATAACTCGCTTCACCCAGGTCTTTCATGTCAAATTGAGAGGATAACCACACTTTCACTGTAGACAACGTTCCAACATCGTTTCCGATGAGCAGGATATCATCCACGTAAAGCACTAGAAAAACTACTGCAGTCTTATCGCTCCTTTTATAAACACATGGTTCATCCACATTCTGTTCAAATCCATAAGACTGGATAGCCTGATCAAAATGCATGTTCCAACTTCTGGATGCTTGCTTCAGTCCATAAATGGACCTTTGCAACTTGCACACCAGACCTTCCTGACCTTTTGCGATAAAGCCTGGAGGCTGAGACATGTAGATGTCTTCTTCCAAATCCCCATTGAGGAATGCGGTCTTGATGTCCATTTGCCAGATCTCCCAATCATAATGGGCTGCAATGGACAAGAGGATCCGGATAGACTTAAGCATAGCCACTGGCGAAAAGGTTTCATCATAGTCGATCCCTTCTTGCTGGGTATAACCCGTAGCGACTAGTCTAGCTTTGTAAGTCTCAACTGTACCATCCGGACCTCTTTTCCTTTTGTACACCCACTTACACCCAACAGGTTTAATGTTGTGAGGTGGTGTTACAAGTGTCCAGATCGAGTTTTGGGACATCGATGTCAGTTCTGCCTCCATGGCTTCCTGCCATGCTGCATGGTCAGTGGATACCATCGCTTCGTCATAGTTCAGAGGATCATTCTCCTGAAACTCTGGATCAACCATAAAGGCTTCTCCAATATATCTATTAGGAGCACTTGTGGTCCTCCCACTGCGACGAACCTACGGTGGTTCCATAGGAGTCGATTCTACAGTACCGTTAATCTTAGTGGTATCGGCTCCCACTACGTTTTCTGTCTGCGTACTCCCATTAGTACCAAGCAATTCTTCAAGAACTACTTTACTGGTGGGCTTATGGTCTATTAAATAATCCTGCTTCAGGAATACGGTATTCGTCGAGACGACAACCTTTTTATCCTCAGGATCATAAAATAGACCACCCTTTATCCCTTTTGGATACCCAACGAACAGACATACCTTAGTTTTTGACTCTATCTTATCTCGCTTGTCCTTCCGCATATGTGCTGGACAACCCCAAATCCTAAAGTGCTGTAGGCTTGGCTTTCTCTTTAACCACAGCTCCCAAGGAGTTAGGGGTACTGACTTTGATGGAACAAAGTTCAAAGTATATGCTGCCGTCTCTAGGGCATATCCCCAAAAACTAGGTGGCAATATTGCATAACTCATCATAGTCCGAACCATGTCTAACAAAGTTCGGTTTCTCCTCTCAGATACATCGTTTTGTTGTGGTGTCCCTGGTGCAGTCAACTGGGATACGATCCCATGCTCACGCAGGTACCCTATAAATTCATCCGATAGGTATTCGCCTCCTCGATCCGATCGAAGAGACTTGATACTTTTACCCGTCTGCTTTTCTGCTTCAGCTCTGAACTCCTTGAACTTATCAAAGGATTCAGACTTCCGCCGCATTAGGTATATGTATCCAAACCTCGAGTGATCATCCGTGAAGGTAATGAAATACTCGAAGCCTTCTATAGCATGGACACTTATGGGCCCACATACATCAGTGTGTACCAACTCCAATACCTCCTTAGATCTGCTACCTTTGGCTCAGAAAGACCTTTTAGTCATCTTGCCTTCCAGGCAAGACTCACACGTCGGTAGGCTTTCTGAAACATTTGGACTTAAGAGTCCTACCTTAACCAACCTGTGAATCCTGTCTGAGGCTATGTGTCCAAGCCTTAGATGCCAAAGGAGTGTTGGATTATCTGAGGGATTTTTCCTTTTAGATGAATTAATCACACAAGCTTCAGTTATGTTATCCTGCTTATGATTGGAGTTAATTACATAGAGACCATTCTGTATCTTTCCCTTACAAACAAAGGAACCATTCAATTTAATTGACACACCAGAAGCATCAAATAAAACTGAAAAACCTTTATTATTCAACAAGGAAACAGAAATTAAATTACGTCTCAAGGACGGTACATAAAGTATGTCTCTAAGTAATAAACTTCTTCCATCAAGGAACTGCAAGATGACATCTCCAACTGCTTCAGCCTCTGCCACGGCCTCAGTTCCCATGCTTAGGATCATCTCCCCATCACCCAGTTTTCTTGTCTCTTTGAATCCCTGCAAATTATTGCAAGCATGGTTAGTGGAACCAGAATCCATAATCCATGAGACTGGAGAACAACTGGATGCTACTAGGGATTCCACTATATGGATTTGAGATATACCTGTCTCAGCCTTCTTGGGAGCCGCACAACAGTCGTCCTTCCAGTGCCCCTTCTTGCCGCATCGGAAACATTTTCCTTTGGGCTTCGCCGGACCATTCTGCTTGGGAACCTGTAACTGCACCTGGCCCATCTTCACGGGCTTCTTAGTCTTTCTTTTCTGAAACTTGCCCTTGGCTTTCAAAGAAGAATTCTGCTCTACGTTCAGGGATTGGGCTCCTGCCTTCATCCCATCCTCTGCTGCCTGGAGCGCCGCTAGGAGCTCTGCGTTAGACATCTCCAACCAGTTAAGGTTGAAGTTGGTAACGAAGCCCTCAAACGCTCCTGATCGAGACGCGAGGAAAATATCGGTCTGGATCTTTGCATCCAAGATGACATCGAAGGAACCAAGCTCGTTCACATAGCCAAACAATTTTAGTATATGATCCCGAACTAAAGTCCCCTCTGCCATCTTTGTGGACACCAATTTCTTGATGGTCAGGTAACGAGTTACCCGACTACGACTCTCGAACATTTCCTTTAGGTAGAGCATCATGTCTGAAGCAAAGGCCATGTCTTCGACTTGCTTCTGAAGGACGGTCTGCAAGGATGCCACTATATAGCACTTGCATATCTCATCAGCATCTAGCCAGTCTTTCCATTCCTTTAACTGGGCCTCAGTTGCATCTGGTCCCGGCATGGTCGGTTGAGGGGTACTTAGGGCAATTGTGTGTTTGCCAACCCTTAGGACGAGCATTAGGTTACGCTTCCAGTCCTCGTAGTTTGGTCCCGTAAGTTTGTTATCATTAAGTATGGAGGCAAGGGGGTCGAGCTTGGTCATGATTTCTGTAAACAATGGTTTAAAGCAATAGTTAGGGTCTACTACAATCTATTTCATGGAATTTAGAAATAGATAATGTCTACTCCAGCCGCTATATCTTCACCACCTCAAGTGAAGACATCCAGGAATCTAAATTCCCTGGGCTGGAGCACTGAGACTATCGGCCCTGAATTGGAGACAACATCTCGGTGAGAGCATGCAACCACTTCTGCCAACAGGGCTTTTACGACCCAGTCTTCATCAGAATTACCCATGGTAAACTGAAAGACTTCCCAGTCTCCTTTTGGCCAGCTTTATGTGACCTGCGTGCGCAGCAACAGCGGCTTCACATAAGCTTTCGGATGCTTCCCACAAATCTAGGTGGTGTCGGCAGGGGGGTTCATAGGCTCCCGCGGTGCAGGATAAAATCATCACCCACTGCCACCGGCATCCTCCATGTCCCGAAGGAAACCACTAGGCGAACTAGCATGGAAGGAAACACAGCTCTCACCCGGTAGGAATATCGAACTGCGTACCTCTCACCCAGACCCTTAGCCGGTTGATTGTGGAGGCCAGGGGCTCCCCTTTGGAGGGAACCTCTTACACATCCCTTCTTTATGAGGTTTATGTATATCTAGATAGGTCACGACCTCCTAGACAAAGACCCTGGTCTACCGTGCTCCCACTAGGATTACAAACCCTCCCACAAAGCATTAGTATCCTCGGAAAATATCATAGTCCCTACCTTGAATACTTAGCTTTTGCCTTTCTTGCAAGGATCACATTACATAGATTCCAAGGATCCCGATACTTCACTAGTTTGTCCATAATCCTAAGATCTGGAGCCTAGCCTAAGGTCAACATGGAAATGACTCCCACTACGATGACACCTCGTTCACAATTTGATGCCTGATGTCATAGTAGACCTCATCTCATTACAGGTTTCGATGCTGGCCAAATAGGGACATCCGACAACCTCCGCCGGACCTTAACCTAATGGTGGCATAACCAAATCGTGATGAGTTCATACTACTATCAAACGTCATCTAGAAACGGGTATCACACTGTGAAAGCCTAACCTAACTTGGTCGCTAGGACCACATGGGGAAAGGGCATCCCACTAGGGTTATCATACTTCTTATGGAGACATTAGTTAATTATCTCTAAACAAATCTAACACTGCGTCTATCTCGGTGCACAATACTTGGCTACCTGAACTACCACGAGGGCGGTTACCACCTTTCCTTTTAGCTAGCCACCGGATTCACACGTGTTAGAAGCATATAGAGACACCGATGAATCCATAATTTTAGTACTAACCCTAAGCCTGATCTAGAGACTAACTCACAAGCAAGAATGGTAATCACATTATCATCGGGGTTCTTTAAATACTGAATAAAGAGAAACAACAGAGAAAGCATCCAAACTGAATCAAGTCCAGGGTCCGACCCCTGAACCTGAATAGCACAGCCAAGACATCCTGCTCTTCCGTTCTGCACGATCTCTGACGATGATCCCCTTTATCGCCAACGTGCACGCTTTCACCAGGTCTTTACACGCCATGGTACCGCTTGCCCGAACCGTGGATGTAGCATCATCTCCTTCTTCCTGTGATCGAAAAACTAACACGCTCCGAGCAAGTGCTCGTTCGTGTACAATTTCACTAGAAAGTAAAGAAGACAATCCTAGAAATATGGCCAGGGAACCGAGGATGGTCAACCCCCACCCTCGCCCATCTAGAGCCTTACAAATCCACCATAATAATCAATACAAAATAAAATCCGGGGTTTGACCCCCGGATGCATACAATCACTGATTACTATTCAGTGCGGCACCTGCAAAAAGACGATACATAGCATAATCCATATGCATGATCTACGCTGAACCCCGACGAAAACATATGCCATCATATATTCACATGATGTTTTCACGAATTCATGCATGAAACATACACCAAAGCGTGCTCTGATACCAATTATTGGAATTGGATCCGTGTATCAGAGTCACAGTAGAAGCAAAAGAAAGATCCGAAGATCATACGGTGTATGTTTCATTGCAATTCGTGATAGAAAACAATTTACATGCAAATCTATGATCTTAGCATATGTGCGGACACCCTAGAGGCATACTACGATCTACGGAAGATATGCATGCATCTACTTAGATGTTTAGATTCATCATACCTTATGGATCTAGATCCAGAGATTATGGAACGATGAAGAACCGCACTTGAATCGCAAGGAAAACTGTCGGATAGCACCTTGTTCTTTGCGAATTGAAGAATCCTCGAAATCCCGTCTCTGAGTACAGGGATTACGAGCCGACGGAGGAATCCGTTACGAAGACGATGGTGAGCCATGAGATTTTCTCCTCCTCTTTCTCCTTTCTTCCTTCTCCTTCCTTCCTCTTCCTTATCCCTTCTTCTTCCACTCTTTTCCTTGGCCGAAACCACAAAGGAGGAGGACTAGGGGTCGGATTTTTGGAGGGAAGGGAGTAGAACCATTAGGGTCGGCCCTCCCCTCCCTATTTGCTTTATAGGGCCAGTCTCCCATGGCTCCAAGGAGCCTAGGGCCGGACCCTAGGTGGATAGGGATGAAGGGGGGTCGGATTTAGGTCTTCCGGGTGTCTATCGTGAAGTCCGGACGAAAACGCCCTTCATAAAAAGCGGAAAACTGAAAGTGAGACTGAGTGAGGTGCGCTACTCGGAATCGAGTTCCGTCAGCGCCTGTGAGCTCCTGGAATTATTCCGCTCAATCTAAGATCCATATTCAATATGTTCTGAGCCATATTTCAGTATTTACCAAAATACCCCAATGGCCCGTAACATATGTGAATCAGGTTCTTTGGCTCTGGGCTTGCGCTCCATCGCGCTACTTCGCATCCAACGTATCCAACTAGGTCGGGGAACAATTCCTATACGCAACGACAGGGTGGAACCTTTAGGGTTCGGGATCTCTAGCTCCAACCGGATCCCTGATTAACTGTTCCGGTGACACACCGAAAGTTCCGTTAATTAGCCCTAATCCGATTAACCCGCGTAGCCACCCAGAGTGTGACGCGAGTTGAACTCTAGGTATCCTAAACTTATGTTACTCCCTCGTAACCCTGTTCTCTACTATACTCTGATAATCCTTAGTCCCTCCTATTACTGGTGCCATGATACGACTCGGGTGGTGGGGAGCACCGTCAGATCCCGATCGATCATCTGACTAGGGTTTGATGACTTGTTATCTATAATACCACACACCTTCCGGTGCTATGCCTAGCATCCGGAACATCGTCAGTCATACTGACAACCACCAGGCCTGGGTTAACTGCATGTGTGGACAGATTGACTCATCAAACCGCACCCATCCAACACTGGACGTCGGATAACCTGTAGGGATTACATGTCACTCAAGCGCCAGCCGGGTAACCCAACGTACCGTGGTATTGGACTATGGAAGGTTCGCACACGTTGGCACATCAAAGCACCACTCAACTGGTTGGCCCAGTGAGCATGGTCCCTCAGGGTTAAGGACATATTATCTATAGTAGTAAGACGGTTTCTGCACCAGTGTCTGAATCACTGAACAGTGCACCGTCTTGGTTCCTGTTCAACACGATCATCGTGCTTGGTAAGGTGAATGGGAATCCCACGTTTCCATGGTGGAGACTTCACCACATCCTCTACCTGCCAACAACTTATTCTCGGTGAAGCGACCAGCATCACCAAAGCTGTGAACTAGTTCTAGGTCAACACAGAACTGGCACTGGGTCTTCCAAGCATGGATCCTCCATGCGTCTCAATGGCCTACTGTGTTCCCTAGGGTCCTTTTTATTATATGAGTATTATCATATACCAGAGTAGTATTCTAATTAAAGCAATAACCAAAGTCATATTTATTAATGTTAATACAGAAAATCCACGCTAAGGACACACGAGCTACAACAGGTCGGAGGCGGTTTTTTGTTGGGCCGTCTCCGCCACGGCCATGCCGGATACTAGGGTCGCGACTCTCTGCCGAAGCTCCTCTGCCTCTGCCTTCAGAGCCTCGGAGCGGTTAGCCCACTGGAGCTCATGGATGTGCTCGTCCACCTTGCGCTCGGACCCCCGAAAGGAATCATCGAACAAGGCAGCAAGCGCCTTCCCGGCCTCGGCGACCTCCGCGGCCAGTGCCTGGCTCTGCTTCTCCTCCTGCATGAGAAAGATGAAAAAGTTAGCAGGAAAGGGAATTTTTAAACAAAGATAGAGATGGTGAGAGATACCTCGGCCAGGCGTTCGCTTATGGAAGCGAAGGGGGCTCGGGCGAAGACGTTGCGACCCAGCAATTACCGCAGATAGTGGGGCACCCTCCCTTCTTCCGCGGAGGAGCCCGCACTGGGACCGCCTGGAAATTCGGTAGGAGGCGGAGCGCTAGTAGAGGGAGTGGGGGCTGACACCTCCTCCGGGCGAACTCCTGCTCCTGGCAGGCTAGGAGGGGTCGCCCCGGCTGCTTCGGCTTCCAACTCCGAGCTCGAGGACTCAGAGTCGGAGCCGACGTCCACGAAGCTGGGGGACCTATAGATCAGGTCCCCCAGACCCTCCGGGGAGCCCGCTTCCTCCTGGCCCTTGGCGGGAGGCGAGGGCAGAGGAACGGGTGCTGGAGCTGCGAGGGGCGTAGAGGTCACAGCGGTGGGGACAGATTCGCCCTGCTGGACCTCCACCCCGGTAGCAGGAGAGGGAAGCTCCTACCCGCTTGGTCCCACCCCTTGCGCTGGAGCTGGCAGAGTGGGGAGCCTCTCCACTTGAGCGGGGACGCTGGGCTCCACTTGAGAAGGTGGAACGGCGGGCCCTTCCTCCTCGGAGCCCGTTTCCTCCTCCTCAGAGTCCGTCCACTTGGGCTCCGAATCTAAGCCCGCCTCCTCCAGCGCTTTCCGTTGCTGCTCCGCCTGGGCACTTGTAGACGCGGGCCTCGCGGGCTTGGCCCTCTTCTTCCCGCGGCCTTCCATCTCCGGCGTCATCACTGCCATGCGGAGGGGGACTGTCAGATCACCGAGAAAGTTGCCCATTATTATTCGAGCCATCCCGGATTTGACTTCCGCCATGGATAGCAGGAGGTCGATATTCGGGTCGTCGGGCTTGACAAATTGAATCTTGTGGCGAATAGTGGGGAGTGGGGCGGGTGGCTGACCTGTGCCGACGTCTTGGCGAGGAGGTTACGGAGGAGCAGAGGCCTCGCCCTAGCGGAGCATCTCCATGGTGTCGGGGTCGTTGAGGCAGATGGGCGAAGCCCGCCTCTGGACCGTCTTCTTGCGGGGGTTGCCTCCCGAGCTCCCCGCCCCTTTGCTGATCCCTTCGGAGGGAGGAGGGGCCTCCTTCTTCTTCCGGACGATCTTCTGCTTGAGCAGGATCGCACTGGTCTTCCCGTCCTTCAGCTGGAAGGCAAAGTCGGGGGCGGTGATCTTTTCCGGAGTTCGCCCTCCGAGATAGTAGAGGAACGCCTCGTCCAATGATCGCTCCCGATCGGGCGCGATGCACTTCTTCTTCCCCGCCTGGAAGAAGGACAGCTCCCTGAAGATCATCATCGTGGGAATCCCAAGATGAGCCGGGACTCTGCTATTCCGCCCGCGCCAGTCGTCGACCGCCATGAAAGGGTAGTCCTTCCAGTAGCGGTCTTTGTTCTCGATGGAGGAGAAGGGGAGTACCTCACCACGCCGCCCGGCGAGGTAGAAGTATCCGCAGCCCGCAGTGCTGAAGACCGGCCCAGGTTTGAGAAGCCATTTCTTGAGCAGGTAGCTGAGTGGGATCCTCACCTTTAGGGCGGTCTCCAGCTGGGATAGCCCGTAGAGTATCCCCTAGGAGTTCCCTGAGAGTTGGGCGGGGCAAAGCCCCGTCAACTCGAAGAACTCCCCGGCGAGATGACTCAGCGGGAACCGCAGCCCAGACCACAGTAGCCCAACAGAGGCTACGGTGCCCTAGGGCGGCCTCCCGCGGAGTGGCATCTCGGTGACGAAGATCTCTTGAGGGAGATCGATCGCCACCCGGATACTGTCCCCTACGGGCACCCCGACGGGGTTTTGCAACCAAACCACCGCCGTTTCGACGGTAGGCTCGGAGGCTTGGGCGGCGGCGGCAGCAGCAGAACAGTAGCGGTGACGTCGGAAGCGGAGGCCATGAGGGAAGCATGAGCTGAAGCGATAAAAAGTAGGGAAGAAGGGAGAGCTGATTTGCGCGGAAGGATGGAAATCCCCACCTCCACCCCTATTTATAGAGAGGTTAGAGGCAGGGGGATCGGCGGGTCAGTTAATGCTCGAGCATGCTCAACGAGGCGATGCGACGGTGACGGAGGCGACATCTCATTTCTTTCCAATCGCAAGGCGCCACGTGGTCCACGCGTGGAGAAAGCTGCGCCAGCGTCGGCGACATCCTTTCTGACAAAAGAGGGGACAAATCGGGAGGAGATACGTCTCCCACGCTGATCGAGATCTCATGATGAGATTCATTGTATCAGCTTCGGACCTCGAGTCTCGCGTCACATTTAAGATGATACGACCGTCGGAGATTTGGTGCGAAGCCCGAGCCATAAGGTCGCCTGCGGTAGGTGCCCGCAGCTCGCCCGAAGTAGACCCTGACCGCGTGTGGCAAGCTCGCACCGGAAGGAGATCGCTCGTGGCTGACGCTCCCGGCCCGCCCGGTACTTGTAGGCAGCAGGTAGCTGCGTTCCTAGGACAGAGCAACATCATCCTCGAAGCCTCGCTTATGAGATACTGGGAGTCAAAACTCTCGACGCAAGGTCACCAGCGGCCGGTACCTACAGCCCGCCCGAGGAGAACCCCGTCCGTGTGCGACTAGCTCGCACAGGAAGGAGGTCATCAATGGATGGTCCTCCCAGCCCGCCCGGTGTTTGCGATAAGACTCCTGAGCAAGCGCCAAGTTTTCTTGATCGCTCCCTCAGGAGGGAGTAATATTGGGGGTAGCTAAAACCGCATATCTTGGACAACATTGTAGCACGCTTGAGGTGGATCTCGCTCGGGAGCCCATCCAGGAGTTGGAACCCGCCCCCCCGGCTCGACTGGAAACAAGATCCACATTGGACTGTATGGACACCTTGTATCTGAGTGCATTACATCTAAGGCTCGGTAAATCGCTTGGATGAAGAATGCTAAGGAGCTCGCTCTCAGCTTATGCACATGAACTTTTGCCAAAGAGAAAACTTAGAAGGGTATCAACGAACACCGGTAGAGCGCTCAAGGAGCTCGCCAGGCCACGCCCGTTGTCGAAGAGGTCTCCCTCCCAAGAGCCCGACTATTGGCATAGGCAGAAGGCGGCGGATCAACGGCTCGCACAGAAGCCCACCGGAACCTCTCTCGGTTTGTCAGGGAGATCGCCCTTGTCGCCCCTAGACAAGCGGCATAAAGGCTGCCAGGTATCGAAACCCCTCTGAAACTACGTGGACGATTGTAGTCCACGGAAGCCCGCCCGAGTCATTTCGGGACCTCCCAGACTTGAACGTTCCAGAAGATCCACCTGGCAACGACAAGATCGGTACTCTCCCCCACTACACCGACTGGCGAGCTAGACGACAAAGGCTGTCAGGAGCCCATGCGCTAAAGGCTGCCAGAGGCCCATGTGAGCCAGAACGTGGGGGGTCAAGAAGGTGCTGGAAAAAGCTGCCAGGTGTTGCATTCTGGTAGGTAGCAGTATGCTATAAATGCCCACCCCCAGGCTCCAAAGTACAGGTTCGAAACCCTCATCCCTACCACTTTGGTTTACGATCAAACTCCATCAATCACCTGAGACTGACTTGAGCGTCGGAGGGCCTGCGCTCCTAAGGGAGCCAGCCGTTCTTACGTTTTTCTTTGTCTTGCAGGGAGACCAATCGAGCCAGTGAAAAATATCCCCAAACAGATACTACGAATGAAATAGAATGGATCGTACAAATGAATTAGAATTGATCGTGCGAATGAATTAGAATAGATCGTACGAATGAATTAGAATGAAAACATTCGTACGAATGAATTCGAATAGACCGTGCGAATGAATTAGAATGGATCGTATAAATGAATTAGAATGGATCATGCGAATGAATTAGAATGGATCGTGCGAATGAATTAGAATGGATCGTACGAATGAATTAGAATGGATCGTACGAATGAATTAGAATAGATCTTGCGAATGTATTAGAATGGATCGTACGAATGAATTAGAATAGATCTTACGAGTGAATTAGAATAAATCGTGCAAATAAATTAGAATGGATCGTACAAATGAATTAGAATAGATTGTGCGAATGTATTTGAATGAATTAGAATGGATAGTGCGAATGAATTAGAATGGATCGTGCGAATGAATTAGAATAGATTACGTGAATGTATTAGAATGGATCGTACGAATGAATTAGAATAGCTCATACGAATGAATTAGAATGGATCGTATGAATGAATTTGAATGGATCGTACGAATACATTAGAATAGCTTGTACGAATGAATTAGAATAGATTGTGTGAATGTTTTAGAATGGATAGTGCGAATGAATTAGAATGGATCATATGAATGAATTAGAATGGATCGTGCGAATGAATTAGAATATATCATACGAATGAATTAGAATGGATAACTTCATACGATTGTGTAGACACACGAATTTCATCGGACCCGGACCCGACTTACGTGTGCCAACGTGGATGCAAACCCGACGCGCTCGGACCCGGACCCGACTCGAAGGCCCCTACGTGGATGCAAACCCGACGACTCGGACCCGACTCGCACCTAGCAAAAGAGAAGCGGACCCCACTTCAAGAGGGGCCGGCCCTTACTAGGGTCCGAACCCCATGGGGCCGGCCCCTACTAGGACCCGAACCCCATGGGGGGCTGGCCCTATTGGGACCCGAACCCCATGGAGGGGCTGGCCGGCCCTGCAAGGAAAGAGAAGAAAAGGAAAGAAAAGAAAAGAAAGAAAAGAAAAAGAAAGAAAAGAAAGGAAAGAAAAGAAAAGGAAAGAAAAGAAATAAAAGGAAGAAAATACCGCCATGCGCGGGGGGAGGTTGCGTATGACGTCTGCACACACGCGGATCTGCGCCGATCTCTCGATCCGACGCACAAGAAGAAGCGCCCGATCGCCATCAATTTCGTGTGCGAAATCCAGCCATAATTGCCTCGCCAGAAAAGGAAAACAAATAAACGTTATTCCCCTCATCAATGGATGAATAAATCCAGGGTAATTATGAGAGAGATACAAAAGGGATTTAAAATTAAAAAGTTCCCATATCTCTCTCCCCACCCCTTTGCCTATAAATAGAGGGGGTGGGGGAATGAAGAAGAGGTCAAAAATTGAAGACGAAACGCCGGAGCTCTGCAGAAGAGGAGACGCTTCTTCATCGACCCAAGGCTTCACGAGGCACAGTCAAGCCTGTCCCGAGGGATCGGCTTACTGAAAGTCCTCATCAACGTGAAGACCCTTGCACACGAAGATCATCCCTTCGACTCTATGCACGAAGAAGAAAGCTCGGAGAAGAAGAACCCTTCGACTCCGAAGATGCCAGAAGCAAAGGCCGGAGAAGAAGATCGGAGCGGCACTACCCCGTCGTCTCCAACAAGCCTTCGACTCCGATCAAGACCAAAAGCCCGGAGAAGAAGAGGAGCGGCACCACCCCATCGGCTCCAACAAATCCTCGATCCCGATCAAGCCTCAAAGCCCGGAAGAGAGAAGCGAAGCGTCATCACCCCGTCGTCTTCGACTAACGCCTGCGCCATCCACGAAGAAGAAAGCCTGGAGCAGATCGTCTGAAGCGTCGCTACCCCGTCATCTTCATCAACAAAAGCCGACGCTACAACCGTCGCACGGAGACCATCGCTACCCTCGTCGTCTTCATCAACAAAAGCCGACACCACAACCGTCGCACGGAGATCGGTGCTACCCCCACCATCTTCGAAAGCATTCTTCGACTCCGATCGCGCCAAAGAAGCCCGGAGAAGAAGAGAAGTCCCATCGACACGCAAACCGTCGAAGCACCGGAGAAGTAGCCCACGTCGTTCGAAGAAGAAGATCGAGTTGACGCTAAAGCTAAAGCCAATGCAAGAAGCCAAAGCAAAGCCGCAGTAAAGCCCGCGCCAAAGCAACGCAAGTGCCGAAGCCAAGCGACTACGCCGGCCACGAGCAAAAGCACTGCACGTTCTAGCCGATACGACGCGAAGTCCGGAAGAACGAAAGCATCGCAAGTCTCTCCCAGCTACGTCCAAGTGCAATCGCCGAAGCAAAGCAAAAGCCAGAGCCACGCCGGAGCCACGCCAAAGCCAAAAAGCCAAAGCCAAAGCCAACGCCAAAAGCTCGATCGACGCCACGAACCGATGATCAAGGACACCGAGGTCAAGCAAGGAACGAGGAAGACGTGAAGACCGAGGAACGAAGCCGAAAACCCCCTAGCCGAGAAAGCGCGAAGCACGGAAGGGACAAAGCAACGGTGGACATTCCTTAGCCTCTCCAAAACCCTCTCCCTGTAAAGACCCCCGTCCTAGGCAACTCCTTCAGAGCTCTCGCACGAAAACCACGTGGAGACGTGGATCAAAGGGATCCCCCAGAAGATCTTTCCCACAATCCCCTGATCAAAACTCGCCGCAACCCGGACTCGCTACACCCGAGCCACCCGGGTCCCGGCCACAATTGTAATCTCGTGTGATTCGCAATAAAGATGACCCGCGCTTTTTTCCGCGTCCACAGATTGAATTAGATTAGATCATGCGAATGAATTAGAATGGATCGTACGAATGAATTAGAATGGATCATACGAATGAATTAGAATAGCTCATTCGAATATATTAGAATAGATCGTGCGAATGAAATAGAATGGATCGTACGAATGAATTAGAATGGATCGTGCGAATGAATTAGAATGGATCTTGCGAATGAATTAAAATGTCACGATCTATTCTAATTCATTCGCACGATCTATTCTAATTCATTCGTACGAGCTATTCAAATTCATTCGTATGAGCCATTCTAATTCATTCGTACGATCTATTCTAATTCATTCGTACGAGCTATTCTAATTGATTCATACGAATGTTTCCATTCTAATTCATTTGTATGATCTATTCTAATTCATACGTATGATTTATTCTAATTCATTCGCATGATCTAATCAAATTAATTCATTCACACGATCCATTCTAATTCATTCGTACGAATGTATCCATTATAATACGTTCGTACGATCCATTCTAATTCATTCGTACGAGCTGTTCTAAATCATTAGTATAAATGTATCCATTCTAATTCATTCGCATGATCCATTCTAAGTCATTCGCACGATCCATTCTAATTCATTTACACGATCTATTCTAATTCTCTAATTTATTCGTACGAATGAATTAGAAAAGATTGTGCGAATGAATTAGAATAGATTGTGCTAAATCAATTAGAATGGATCGTACGAATGAATTAGAATGTCATGATCAAATCTAATTCATTCGTACGATCCATTCTAATTCATTTGCATGACCCATTCTAAGTCATTCGTACGATCCATTCTAATTCATTCACACGATCTATTCTAATTCATTCGTATGAATGATTTAGAATAGCTCGTAGGAATGAATTTGAATGGATCGTGACATTCTAATTCATTCCCATGATCCATTCTAATTTATTCTTATGATCTATGCTAATTCATTCGCACGATCCAATCTAATTCATTCATACGATCCATTCTAACTCATTCGCACGATCTAATCTAAGTCATTCATACGAGCTATTCTAATTCATTCGTACGATCCATTTTAATTCATTCGCATGATCCATTATAATTCATTCGTACGATCCATTCTAATTCAATAGTACGATCCATTCTAATTCATTCGCACGATCTATTCTAATTCATTCGTACGATCCTAATCTAATTGATTCGTACGAAGGTATCCATTCTAATTCATTCGTATGATCTATTATAATTCATTCATACGATCCATTCTAATACATTCACACAATCTATTCTAATTCATTCGCACGATCCACGTTAATTCATTCGCATGAATGTTTCCATTCTAATTTATTTGTACGATCCATTCTAATTCATTCGTACGATTCATTCTAATTTATTCGCACGATCTATTATAATTCATTCGTACGAGCTATTCTAATTCATTCATACGAGCTATTCTAAATCATTGGTACGAATGTATCCATTCTAATTCATTCACACAATCCATTCTAAGTCATTCGCACGATCCATTCTAATTCATTTACACGATCCATTCTAATTCAATCGCACGAATTATTCTAAATCATTGGTACGAATGTATCTACTCTAATTCATTCGCACGATCCATTCTAATTCATTCGTACGATCCATTCTAATTCATTCATACAATCTATTCTAATTCATTCGCATGATCTATTCTAATTCCTTCATACGAGCCATTCTAAGTCATTCACACGATCTATTCTAATTCATTCACACGATCCATTCTAATTCATTCATACGATCATTTCTAATTCATTCGTATGATCCATTCCAATTTATTCGCACGATCCATTCTAAGTCATTCGCACGATCTAATCTAATTCATTCATAAGAAGGTATCCATTCTAATTCATTCGTATGTTTCCATTCTAATTCATTCACACGATCCATTCTAATTCATTCTCATGATTCATTCTAATGCATTCGTACGATCCATTCTAATACATTCGCACGATATATTCTAATTCATTTGTACGATCCATTTTAATTCATTCGCACGATCCATTCTAAGTCATTAGTACGAGCTATTCTAATTCATTCGTACGATCCATTCTAATTCATTCGTACGATCCATTCTAATTCATTCGCATGATCTAATCTAATTCATTCGTACGAAGATATCCATTTTAATTAATTCGTACGATCTATTCTATTTCATTCGCAAGATCCATTCTAATTCAATCGTACGATCCATTCAAATTCATTTGTACGATCCAATCTAATTCATTTGCACGATCCATTCTAATTCATTTGCACGAGCTATTCTAATTCATTGGTACAAATGTATCCATTCTAATTCATTCACATGATCAATTCTAATTCTTTCATACGATCCATTCTAATTCATTCATACGATCCATTCTATTTCATTCATACGATCCTTTCTAATTCATTCGTACGATCTATTCTAATTCATTCGTACGATCCATTCTAATTCATTCGCACGATCTATTCTAATTCATTCGTACGATCCATTCTAATTCATTCATACGATCCATTCTAATTCATTCGCACAATCTATTCTAATTCATTAGTATGAACTATTCTAATTCATTGGTACGAATGTATCCATTCTAGTTCATTCGCACGATCTAATCTAATTCATTCATACGAGCTATTCAAATTTATTCGTATGATCCATTCTAATTTATTCGCACGATCCATTCTAATTCATTCGTATGATACATTCAAATTCATTCGTACGATCCATTCTAATTCATTCTTACAATCTTTACTAATTCATTCGTACGATCTATTCTAATTCATTGGTACGAATGTATCCATTCTAATTCATTCGCACGATCTAATCTAATTCATTCGTACGAGCTGTTCCAATTCATTCGCACGATCCATTCTAATTTATTCGCACGATCTAATCTAATTCATTCGTACGAAGGTATCCATTGTAATTCATTCGTATGATCTATTCTAATTCATTCGTTTGATCTATTCTAATTCATTTGTACGATCTATTCTAATTCATTCAAACGATCCGTTCTAATTTATTCGCACGATCCATTCTAATACATTCGCACGATCTATTCTAATTCATTCATACGATCCATTCTAATTCATTCGTACAATCTATTTTAATTCATTCGTACGAGCTATTCTAATTCATTGGTACGAATGTATCCATTCTAATTTATTCGCACGATCTAATCTAATTCATTCGGACGAGCTATTCAAATTCATTCGTACAATCCATTCTAATTCATTCGCACGACCCATTCTAATTCATTCGTACGATCCATTCTAATTCATTCGTACAATCCATTCTAATTCATTCGCACGATCCATTCTAATTCATTCGTACGATCCATTCTAATTCATTCGTACAATCCATTCTAATTCATTCACACAATCTATTCTAATTCATTCGTACGAAGGCATCCATTCTAATTTATTCGTATGATCTATACTAATTCATTTGTACGATCCATTCTAATTCATTCGTTTGATCCATTCTAATTCATTCGCATGATCTAATCTAATTCATTCGTACGAGCTATTCGTACGAATGAAATAGAAAGGGTCATACGATCCATTATAATTCATTCGCACAATCTATTCTAATTCATTCATACGATCCATTATAATTCATTCGTACGATCCATTCTAATTTATTCATACGATCCATTCTAATTTATTCGTATGATCCATTCTAATACATTCGCACGATCCATTCTAATTCATTCGTACGATCTATTCTAATTAATTCGTACGATCCATTCTAATTCAGTCGCACGATCCATTCTAATTCATTCGTATGATCTATTCTAATTCATTCGTACGAGCTATTCTAATTCATTCGCACGATCCATTCTAATTCATTCGTACGATCCATTCTAATTCATTTGCACGATCCATTCTAAATCATTCATACGATCCATTCTAATTTATTCGCACGATCCATTCTAATTCATTTATACAAATATTTCCATTCTAATACATTCGCACAATCTATTCTAATTCATTCGTACCATCTATTATAATTCATTTGTACAAGCTATTCTAATTCTATGGTTCGATCCATCCTAATTCATTCGTACGATCCATTCTAATTCATTCGTATGATCCATTCTATTACATTAGCACAATCTATTCTAATTCATTCGTACGAGCTATTCTAATTCATTCGTACGAGCTATTCTAAATCATTCGTACAATCCATTCAAATTCATTCGCACTTAAATCATTCATACGATCCATTCAAATTCATTCGCACGATCCATTCTAATTCATTCGTACAATCCTTTCTAATACATTCGCACAATCTATTCTAATTCATTCGTACGAGCTATTCTAATTCATTCGCACGATCCATTCTAATTCATTTGTACGATCCAATCTAATTCATTTGAACAATCTATTCATTCTAATTCATGCGCACGATCTATTCTAATTCATTTGTACGAGCTATTCTAATTCATTCACACGATCCATTCTAATTCATTCGTACGATCCATTCTAATACATTCGCACAATCTATTCTAATTTATTCGTATGATCTATTCTAATCCATTCGTACGATCCATTCTAATAAATTCGTACGAGCTATTCTAATTCATTCGTACGATCCATTGTAATTCATTGGTACGATCCATTCTAAATCATTCGCACGATCTATTCTAGTTCATTCGTACGATCCTAATCTAATTCATTAGTATGATGGTATCCATTCTAATTCGTTCGTATGATCATATCTAATTCATTCGTACGATCCATTCTAATACATTCGCACAATCTATTCTAATTCATTCGTACGATCTATTCTAATTCATTCGTATGACCTATTCTAATTCATTCGTACGAATGTTTCTATTCTAATACATTCGTACGATCCATTCTAATTCATTCGGACGATCTATTCTAATTCATTCGTACGATCCATTCTAATACATTCGTATGAGCTATTCTAATTCATTCGCACGATCTATTCTAATTCATTCGTACAAGCTATTCTAATTCATTCGTACGATCTGTGGGGAAAATCTTCATGCCAACCCGAAGACTTCGCCACACCAGTCAATTGAAGTTTGAGTCGATGATTGTTGTTCGATCTGTTGAAAGGAGTTGGTGCTTTCAATATGCAGACAGAGAGAGTTTGACACGAGAGATGTGATCTCGGAGTTCAGCCGAAGCCAACGTCTCCGTGCTATAGGGAGCAACCCGAATTTCACTAACACTTGTATCGAAGTGATCTCGACAGACCGAGTACCACTGAAACCACTCTAATCATTTCAAAGACAAGAAGAAGATCGAAGAGAGGAGGATAAGGGGAAGCTGAGAAATTCCAGAGCTCTGGATCTCTGAAAATCAGATTTCAGAACTGGAAATCAGATTTCGGATCCATTTACATTCGAAGGGCTGCTATTTATAGGATTTTCTGGTGGCAAATGGCGGTTTCTGCTGTCGTATCTAGGGATCCTCCAGGTAAAGCTGGTGGGCCCTGCTACCGTCTCTTGGGGTATTCCACAGGCTCTTGGACCCACCAGGCTGTGCCGGTGGGTCCCGCTGTAGTCTTCGGGGGCCCACCAGGCAGGGTCGGTGGGTCCCGTTGTAGTCTTCGGGGGCTCACCAGGCAGAACCGGTGGGTCCCGCTGTAGTCTTCGGGGGCCCACCAGGCAGGGCCGGTAGGTCCCGCTGTATGCAGACTTCTTGCCAAAATTTGCACCCACACGATCCATTCTAATTCATTCGTACGAGCTATTCTAATTCATTCGTATGAATGTTTCCATTGTAATTCATTCGTATGATCCATTCTAATTCATTCGTACGATCCATTCTAATTTATTTGCACGATCTAATCTAATTCATTCGTACGAGCTATTCGTACGAATAAATTATAATGGATCGTACGAATGAATTAGAATAGCTCGTACGCATGAATTAGAATGGATCGTGCGAATGAATTAGAACGGATACATTTGTACCAATGATTTAGAATAGCTCGTACGAATGAATTAGATTAGCTCGTGCGAATGACTTAGAATGGATCGTGCGAATGAATTAGAATGGATCGTACGAATGAATTAGAATGGATCGTACAAATGAATTAGAATGGATTGTGTGAATGAATTAGAATGGATCGTACGAATGAATTAGAATGGATAATGCAAATGAATTAGAATGGATCGTACGAATGAATTAGAATAGATTATGCGAATGAAATAGAATGGATCGTACGAATGAATTAGAATAGATCGTACGAATGAATTAGAATAGATTGTGCGAATGAATTAGAATGGATCCTACGAATGAATTAGAATAGATCGTGCGAATGAATTAGAATGGATCGTATGAATAAAATAGATTGGATCGTACGAATGTATTAGAATGGAAACATTCATATGAATCAATTAGAATAGATCGTGTGAATGTATTAGAATGGATCGTATGAATGAATTAGAATGGATCGTGCGAATAAATTAGAATGGATCGTGCGAATGAATTAGAATGGATCGTACGAATGAATTTGAAAAGTTTGTGCGAATGTATTAGAATGGATCGTACGAATGAATTAAAATAGATAATATGAATGAATTAAAATGGATACCTTCGTACGAATGAATTAGATTAGGATCGTACGAATGAATTAGAATGGATCGAGCGAATGAATTAGAATGGATCGTACAAATGAATTAGACTGGATCCATTTTAATTCATTCGTACGATCGAATCTAATTCATTTGTACGATCCATTCTAATTCATTCGCACGATCCATTCTAATTCATTCGTACGATCCAATCTAATTCATTTGTACGATCCATTCTAATTCATTCGTACGATCTATTCTAATACATTCTTATGAGCTATTCTAATTCATTCGCACGAATTTATCCATTCTAATTCATTCGTACGATCCATTCTAATTCATTCAAACGATCCATTCTAATACATTCACACAATCCATTCTAATTCATTCGTATGATCTATTCTAATTTATTCGCATGATTCATTCTATTTCATTCGCACGATATATTCTAATTCATTCGTAAGATCCATTCTAATTCATTCGCATGATCCATTCTAAGTCATTCGCATGATCTATTCTAATTCATTCGCACGATCCATTCTAATTCATTCGTATGATCTATTCTAATTCATTCGTACGATCTATTCTAATTCATTCGTATGATCCATCCTAATTCATTCCAATTCATTCGCAAATGAATTAGAATGGATTGTGCGAATGTATTAGAATGGATCGTACGAATGAATTAGAATAGATCGTGTGAATGAATTAGAATGAATCATGCAAATGAATTAGAATAGATCATACAAATGAATTAGAATGGATTGTGCGAATGTATTAGAATGGATCGTACGAATGAATTAAAATGTATCGTACGAATGAATTAGAATAGATCATGCGAATGAATTAGAATAGCTCATACGATTGTATTAAAATAGATTGTACTAATGAATTAGAATGGATCGTACAAATGAATTAGATTGGATTGTGCGAATGAATTAGAATGGATTGTGCAAATGAATTAGAATGGATCGTACAAATGAATTTGAAAAGTTTGTGCGAATGTATTAGAATAGATCGTACGAATGAATTAAAATAGATAATACGAATGAATTAAAATGGATACCTTCGTACGAATGAATTAGATTAGGATCGTACGAATGAATTAGGATGGATCGAGCCAATGAATTAGAATGGATCGTACAAATGAATTAGATTGGATCCATTCTAATTCATTCGTATGATCGAATCAAATTCATTTGTACGATCCATTCTAATTCATTCGTACGATCTATTCTAATTCATTCACACAATCCAATCTAATTCATTTGTACGATCCATTCTAATTCATTCGTTCGATCTATTCTAATACATTCGTATGAGCTATTCTAATTCATTCGCACGATCTATTCTAATTCATTCGTACGATCCATTCTAATTCATTCGTACGATCCATTCTAATTCATTCGTACGATCCATTCTAATACATTCGCACAATCCATTCTAATTCATTCGTATGATCTATTCTAATTCATTTGTATGATTCATTCTAATTCAGTCGCACGATCTATTCTAATTCATTCGTACTATCCATTCTAATTCATTCGCACAATCCATTCTAATTCATTCGCACGATCCATAGTAATTCATTCATATGATCCTTTCTAATTCATTCTTATGATCTATTCTAATTCATTCGCACGATCCATTCTAATTCTTTCGCGAATGACTTAGAATTGATCGTGCGAATGAATTAGATTGGATACATTCGTACCGATCCATTCTAATTCATTCTATTCTAATTCATTAGTATGTCTATTCTAATTCATTCGCACGAGCTATTCTAATTCATTCGTACGATCCATTCTAATTCATTTGCACAATCTATTCTAATTCCTTCTTACGAGCTATTCTAATTCATTCGTACGATCCATTCTAATTCATTTGTATGATCCATTCTAATTCATTCGCACGATCTATTCTAATTTATTCATACGAGCTATTCTAATTCATTCGTACGATCCATTATAATTCATTCATACAAGCTATTCTAATCCATTCATACGAGCAATTCTAATTCATTCGCACGATCCATTCTAATTTAATCGCACGATCTATTCTAATTCATTCGTACGATCCATTCTAATTCATTGGTACGATCCAATCCAATTCATTCGTATGATTTATTATAATTCATTCGCACGATCCGTTCTAATTCATTCGCATAATCTAATCTAATTCATTCGTACGAAGGTATCCATTCTAATTCATTCGTACGATCCATTCTAATTCATTCGCACGATCCATTGTAATTCATTTGCACGATCCATTCTAATTCATTCTTTCGAATGTTTCCATTCTAATTCATTCGCACGATCCATTCTAAGTCATTCGCACGATCCATTCTAATTCATTTGCACGATCTATTCTATTTCATTCGTATGATCCATTTTAATTCATTCTCACGATCTATTCTAATTCATTCGTACGAGCTATTCTAATTCATTCATACAATCCATTCTAATTCATTTTTACGAGCTATTCAAATTCATTCGTACGATCCATTCAAATTCATTCTCACGATCCATTCTATTTCATTCGTATGATCCAATCTAATTCATTCGCACGATCCATTCTAATTCATTCGTACGACCCATTCTAATTCATTCGTGCAATTGAATTAGAATGGATCGTATGAATGAATTAGAATAGATTGTGCGAATGTATTAGAATGGATCATACGAATGAATTAGAATGGATAGTACGAATGAATTAGAATAGATCGTGCGAATGAATTAGAATAGATCCATTCATACCAATGAATTAGAATAGCTCGTATGAATGAATTAGAATAGATCGTGCGAATGAATTAGAATGGATCGTGCGAATGAATTAGATTGGATCGTACAAATGAATTGGAATGGATACCTTCGTACGAATGAATTAGAATGGATCGTATGAATGAATTAGATTGGATCGTAAAAATGAATTAGATTGAATCATACGAATGAATTAGAATAGATCATGCGAATAAATTAGAATAGATCATACGAATGAATTAGAATGGATACCTTTGTACGAATGAATTAGACTGGATCGTGTGAATGAATTAGAATGGATCGTGCGAATGAATTAGAATAGATCGTGCGAATGAATTAGAATAGATTGTACAAATAAATTAGATTGGATGGTACGAATGAATTAGATTGGATCGTGCGAATGAATTAGAATAGCTCGTACGAATGAATTAGAATAGATCGTGCTAATGAATTAGAATAGATCGTACGAATGAATTAGAATGGATACCTTCGCACGAATATATTCGTACGAATGAATTAGAATGGATCGTATGAAAGAATTAGAATGCATCGAACAAATGAATTAAATTGGATCGTACAAATAAAATAGATTGGATCGTAATAATGAATTAGAATGGATCATACGAATGAATTAGAATAGATCGTGTGAATGACTTAAAATGGATCGTGCGAATGAATTAGAATGGATCGTGCGAATGAATTAGAATAGATTGTGACAATTAGAATGTATTAGAATGTATTAGAATGGATTAGAATGTATTAGAATGGATCGTGTGAATGAATTAGAATTGATCGTGCGAATGAATTAGGATGGATCGTACGAATGAATTAGAATGGATCATACGAATGAATTAGAATAGATCGTACGAATGAATTAGAATGGATCGTGCGAATGAATTAGAATAGCTCTTACGAATGAATTAAAATAGAACATACGAATGAATTACAATGGATACCTTTCGTACGAATGAATTAGATTAGATCGTGCGCATAAATTAGAATGGATCGTACGAATGAATTAGAATTGATACCTTCGTATGAATGAATTAGAATGGATTGTGTGAATGAATTAGATTGGATCGTACGAATGAATTAGAATGGATCGTGTGAATGAATTAGAATAGCTCGTATGAATGAATTAGAATGGATCGTACGAATGAATTTGAATAGTTGGTACGAATGAATTAGAAAAGCTCGTACGAATGAATTAGAATAGAACATGTGAATGAATTAGAAAGGATCGTACCAATGAATTAAATAGCTCATGCGAATGAATTAGAATGAATCTTACGAATGAATTAGAATAGATCGTACGAATGAATTAGAGTAGCTCTTATGAATGAATTAGAATGGATACATTCGTACCAATGAATTAGAATGGATCGTACGAATGAATTAGATTAGATCGTGCGAATGAATTAGAATGGATCGTACGAATGAATTAGAATGGATCGTATGAATGAATTAGGAAGGAAACTTTCAGACAAATGAATTAGAATAGCTCGTACGAAAGAATTAGAATGGATCCTGCGAATGAATTAGGTTGGATCGTACGAATGAATTAGAATGGATCATATGAATGAATTAGAATGGATCGTACGAATGAATTAGAATGGATCGTGCGAATGAATTAGGATGGTTACATTCGTACCAATGAATTAGAATAGATCGTATGAATAAATTAGAATGGATCGTGCGAATGAATTAAAATGGATCGTACGAATAAATTAGAATTGAAACATTCGTACGAATGAATTAGAATAGCTCGTACGAATGAATTAGAATAGATCGTGTGAATGAATTAGAATGGATCGTGCGAATGAATTAGAATGGTTCTTGAGAATAAATTAGTATAAATCGTATGAATGAATTAGAATGGATCGTGCGAATGAGTTAGAATGGATCGTACGAATGAATTAGAATGGATTGTGTGAATGAATTAAAATAGATCGTACGAATGAATTAGAATGGATCGTACGAATGAATTAGAATAGATCGTGCGAATGAATTAGAATTTATCGTGCGAATGAATTAGAATGGATCGTGCGAATGAATTAGAATGGATCGTGCGAATGAATTAGAATAGATCGTGCGAATGAATTAGAATAGATCGTACGAATGAATTAGAATAGATCGTGCGAATGAATTAGAATGGATCGTGACATTCTAATTCATTCGTACGTACCATTCTAATATATTCGTACGATCCATTCTAATTTATTTGCACGATCTATTCTAATTCATTCGTACGAGCTATTCTAAATCATTGGTACGAATATATCTATTCTAATTCATTGACATGAACCATCCTACTTCATTCGTACGATCCATTCTAATTCATTCGCACGATCCATTCTAATTCATTCCTACGATCCATTCTGTTACATTTGCATGATCCATTCTAATTCATTCGTATGAATAGCTCGTACGAATGAATTAGATTAGATCGTGCGAATGAATTAGAATTGATCGTGCGAATGAATTAGAATGGATTGTGCGAATGAATTAGAATGGATACATTCGTACCAATGATTTAGAATAGCTAGTATGAATGAATTAGAATAGATCGTGTGAATGTATCAGAATGGATCATACGAATGAATTAGAATAGCTCGTACGAATGAATTAGAATAGATCGTGCGAATGACTTAGAATGGATCGTATAAATGAATTAGAATGGATCGTGCAAATGAATTAGAATGGATCGTGCGAATGAATAAGAATGGATCGTGCAAATGAATTAGATTGGATCGTATGAATGAATTAGAATGGATCGTGCGAATGAATTAGAATGGATCATGCGAATGACTTAGAATGGATCGTGCGAATGTATTAGATTGGATCGTGCTAACGAATTTGAATGGATACATTCGTACCAATGATTTAGAATAGCTCGTACGAATGAATTAGAATAGATCGTGCGAATGTATTAGAATGGATCGTACGAATGAATTAGAATAGCTCGTACGAATGAACTAGAATAGATTGTGCGAATGAATTAGAATGGATCGTATGAATGAATTAGAATCGATCGTGCGAATAAATTGGAATATAACGAATTAGAATGGATCGTGCGAATGAATTCGAATGTCATGATCAATTCTAATTCATTCGCATGATCCATTCTAATTCATTCGCATGATCCATTCTAATTCATTCATACGATCCAATCTAATTCATTCGCATGATCCATTTTAATTCATTCGCACGATCTATTCTAATTCTTTCGTACGATCCATTCTAATACATTCGCACTATCTATTCTAATTCATTCGCACGATCCATTCTAATTCATTCGCACGATCCATTCTAATTCATTCGCATGATCCATTCTAATTCATTTGTACAAATGAATTAGAATGGATATATTCATACCAATGAATTAAAATAGCTCATACGAATGAATTAGAATAGATCGTAGGAATGAATTAGAATGGATACATTCATACCAATGAATTAGAATAGCTCGTACGAAAGAATTAGAATAGATCGTGCGAATGAATTAGAATGGATCGTAAGAATGAATTAGAATAGATCGTACGAATGAATTAGAATGGATTCACTCGATCTATTCTAATTCATTCATATGATCCAGTCTAATTCATTCGCATGATCCATTCTAATTCATTTGTACGAGCTATTCTAATTCATTCGTCCGAGCTATTCTAACTCATTCGCACGATCCATTCTAATTCATTCGCACGATCTATTCTAATTCATTCGTACGATCCATTCTAATTCTTTGGTACGATCCATTCTAATTCATTCATACGATCCAATCTAATTCATTCGCACAATCTATACTAATTCATTCATACATGCTAATCTAATTCATTGGCACGAAGGTATCAATTTTAATTCATTCACACGATCTATTCTAATTCATTTGTAATTAAAATGGATCGTACATATAAATTAGAGCGGATCGTGCGAATGAATTATAATGGTTCGTGCGAATAAATTATAATCGTACGAATGAATTAGAATAGATCATTCAAATGAATTAGAATGGATCATGCGAATGAATTAGAATGGATCGTACGAATGAATTAGAATAGATCATACGAATGAATTAGAATGGATCATGTGAATGAATTAGAATGGATCGTGCGAATGAATTAGATTGGATCGTGCGAATGAATTAGAATGGATCGTACGAATGAATTAGAATGGATCATACGAATGAATTAGAATAGCTCGTACGAATGAATTAGAATAGATTATGTGAATGTATTAGAAGGGATTGTACGAATGAATTAGAATAGATCATACGAATGAATTAGAATGGATACCTTCGTACGAATTAATTAGATTAAATCATGCGAATGATTTAGAATGGATCGTACAAATGAATTAGAATGGATCGTACGAATGAATTAGAATAGCTTGTACGAATGAATTAGAATAGATCGTGCGAATGAATTAGAATAGATCGTACGAATGAAATAGAATAGGTGGTACGAATAAATAAGAATAGATTGTGCGAATGTATTAGAATGGATCGTACGAATGAATTAAATTGGAAACATTCGTATGAATGAATTAGAATAGCTCGTACGAATGAATTAGAATAGATCGTGCGAATGAATTAGAATAGATCGTGCGAATGAATTAGAATGGATCGTATGAATGAATTAAAATGGATCTTGCGAATGAATTAGAATAGATCTTGCGAATAAATTAGAATGGATCGTATGAATGAATTAGAATGGATCGTGCGAATGAATTAGAATGTCATGATCAATTCTAATTCATTCGCACGATCCATTCTAATTCATTCGCATGATCCATTCTAATTCATTCATACGATCCAATCTAATTCATTCGCACGATCCATTTTAATTCATTCGCACGATCCATTCTAATTCTTTCATACGATCTATTATAATATATTCGCACTATCTATTCTAATTCATTCGCACGATCCATTCTAATTCATTCGCACGATCCATTCTAATTCATTCGCATGATCCATTTGTGGGGGAAAATCTTCGTGCCGACCCGAAGTCCTCGCCTCACCAGTCAATTGAGGTTTCGAGTCGAAGAGATCGTTGTTCGATCTGTTGATTGAAGTAGCTGCTTTAGATATGCAAACAGAGAGGGAGATACAATCAGAGAGTTGACACGAGAGATGTGATTTCGGAGTTCAGCCGAAGCCTACGTCTCCGTGCTATAGGGAGCAACCCGAATTCACTAACACTTTTATCGAAGTGATCTCGACAGGCCGAGTCTCACTGAAGACACACTGATCTCTTCGAAGGAGAGAAGAAGATCAAGAAGAGTCGAAGATTGAGAGGGTTGGAACTTCCAGAACTCTGATTTCTGAAATCAGATATCAGATGATGATGGCACTGATCTTCCTTTCTGGATTCTTTCTGGATTTTCTCTCTGGATTTGAAATCGGATCCTTTTACATTCGAAGGCTCTGCTATTTATAGGATTCTCTGGTGGTAAATGGCGGTTTCTGCTACAGCATCTGGGGATCCTCCAGGTAAAGCTGGTGGGCCCCGCTACTGTCTCCTGGAGGATTCCACAGGCTATTGGGCCCACCAAGCAGGGCCGGTGGGTCCCGTTGTAGTCTTCGTGGGCCCACCAGGCAGGGCCGGTGGGTCCCGCTGTAGTCTTCGTGGGCCCACCAGGCAGGGCCGGTGGGTCCCGCTGTAGTCTTCGTGGGCCCACCAGGCAGGGCCGGTGGGTCCCGCTGCTTGCAAACTTCTTGCCAAAATTTGCACCCACAGTTACCCCTCCAAGTTAGCTAAGAGGCCTCCTTGGCTGACTTGGACTCGTGGTGCAAAGCTAACGACCCCCTGTTACATATGCAGAGGAGCTTTAGCCGTGTGTCAGCGTTTCTCGAAAGTAAAACTTCCATCGGTCGAATTTGATCGATCGGTCGAATTTGACGATCGGTCGAATTTGACCGATCGATCGAATTTCACCGATCGGTCAAATTTGATCGATCGGTTAAATTCAACCGGTCAAGGTTGGAGTGATCGGTCAGAAAACACAATTTTCTGACCGATCTAGTAGAAATTCGACCGATCGGTTGAATTTGACCGATCGGTCAAGTTTGACCGATCGGTTAAATTCAACCGATCAAGGTTGGAGTGATCGATCAGAAAACATAGTTTTCTGGCTGATCTAGTAGAAATTCGACCGATCGGTTGAATTTGACCGATCGGTCAAGTTTGACCGATCGGTTAAATTCGACCGATCGGTTGAATTTGACCGATCGGTCAAGTTTGACCGATCGGTTAAATTCAACCGATCAAGGTTGGAGTGATCGATCAGAAAACATAGTTTTTTGACTGATCTAGTAGAAATTCGACCGATCGGTTGAATTTGACCGATCGGTTAAATTCAATCGATCAAGGTTGGAGTGATCGGTCAGAAAACATAGTTTTCTGACTAATCTAGTAGAAATTCGACCGATCGGTTGAATTTGACCGATCGGTCAAGTTTGACCGATCGGTTAAATTCAACCGATCAAGGTTGGAGTGATCGGTCAGAAAACATAGTTTTCTGACTGATCTAGTAGAAATTTGACCGATCGATTGAATTTGACCGATCGATCAAGTTTGATCGATCGGTTAAATTCAACCGATCAAGGTTGGAGTAATCGGTCAGAAAACATAGTTTTCTGACTGATCTAGTAGAAATTCGACCGATCGGTTGAATTTGACCGATCGGTCAAGTTTGACCGATCGGTTAAATTCAACCGATCAAGGTTGGAGTGATCGATCAGAAAACATAGTTTTCTGACTGATCTAGTAGAAATTCGACCGATCGAATGAATTTGACCGATCGGTCATGTTTGACCGATCGGTTAAATTCAGCCGATCAGGGATCGGGCAAAAAACTAAGTTTTTCGCCTGATCCAGTAAAAAATCGACCGATCGAATGAATTTGACCGATCAGTTAAAATCAGCCGGTCAGGGATTGAGTGATCGGGCAAAAAACTAAGTTTTTCACCTGATCCAGTAGAAAATCGACCGATCGAATGAATTTAACCGATCGATCATGTTTGACCGATCGGTTAAAATCAGTCGGTCAGGGATTGAGTGATCTGGCAAAAAACTAAGGTTTTTGCCTGATCCAGTCAAAAATCGACCGATCGAATGAATTTAACCGATCGGTCATATTTGACCAATCGGTTAAAATCAGTCGGTCAGGGATTGAGTGATCTGGCAAAAAACTAAGTTTTTTGCCTAATCCAGTAGAAAATCGACCGATCGAATGAATTTAACCGATCGGTCATGTTTGACCGATCGGTTAAAATCAGCCGGTCAGGGATTGAGTGATCTGACAAAAAACTAAGTTTTTCGCCTGATCCAATAGAAAATCGACCGATCGAATGAATTTAACCGATCGGTCATGTTTGACCGATCGGTTAAAATCAGCCGGTCAGGGATTGAGTGATCTGGTAAAAAACTAAGTTTTTCGCCTGATCCAGTAGAAAATCGACCGATCGAATGAATTTGACCGATCGGTCATGTTTGATCGATCGGTTAAAATCAGCCGGTCAGGGATTGAGTGATCTGGCAAAAAACTAAGTTTTTCGCCTGATGCAGTAGAAAATCGACCGATCGAATGAATTTGACCGATCGGTTAAAATCAGCCGGTCAGGGATTGAGTGATCTGGCAAAAAACTAAGTTTTTCGCCTGATCCAGTAGAAAATCGACCGATCGAATGAATTTGACCGATCGGTCATGTTTGATCGATCGGTTAAAATCAGCCGGTCAGGGATTGAGTGATCTGGCAAAAAACTAAGTTTTTCACCTAATCTAGTAAAAAATCGACCGATCAGATGAATTTACCCGATCGGTCAAGTTTGACCGATCGGTTAAATCCAGCTGATCAAATCTAAGTCTTGAACCTGCTCTTTTGAGGAAGTAGTATAGCTTGTTCTCCTCTTTTGATCTTCGGCAGAGTTTTGAATATTGATGGAGTTCGATTTTTTCTACTTTGAATCTTCGGTTTGCCTGAATGCGGTTTTGAACCGGCGGTCCGGTTCACTCGGACCGGTGGTTTGCTTGGACCGTTGGTTTACGTGGACCGGTCGGTCTGACGCTTCGTCTGGTCCGACGGTTCGCCTGGTTTTGCTCTTGCTACGGATAGATGCCACATGTACCTGCAAAAATACACGATTTGATATGGTGATGACACGTGTCATCTCGATTTGTGCGCCTAATTCCCTCAGGATACTTAAGCTTCTCTGGCTGTCATTTTCGCCTCACGCTTTCAGAAAATTTTCAAAGTCCAGAGCTTTTGCTTCCGATCTCCCTTTCTCTGTTCCCTCTCGATCGATCGAATGGCATCCTCCGGCAGTTTGAAGAAGGTCGCGGTTCCTTCCAAGAGGAAGGGGAAGGAAATCTCTGAAGAATCATCCCCTTCCAAAGGTCGCGGCAAGGGCAAGGCAGTGCTGGTGGAGTTGGGCCAACTGGGCAAGAGGCATGCTGGAGTTGGATTCGCTTCTGCTCCATCAAGGCCGGAGCACATCCCGAAGGTGAAGTTCGTCTTGGGCCCTATGCTACCTCTGACGGAGGAGCCTTCCTATGCTTACAACACAGGCGGCCAGCTTACCGACAAGAAGAGGGCTAAGTGGCAAAGGCTATTGGCATGCTGCTCAGAGGGGAAGATCCGGCCTTCATTGCCTGGAATTCAATCAGGCTTCGGCATCGACAAGCAGACTGTGTTTGTGAACGTTGCCAGCAATGAGCAGGTGATGGGGACAATGGTCTCCTTGGGTCAGTTGAACTGTGGACTTCGCCTTCCGCTGCTACCATTTGCCGCGAGGTTGCTAAACACCTCCGGCCTTTGCCCAGGACAGATCACCGGCAACGCATGGAGGATAATCTACACCTTCTGCCGCATAGAGTCAGATTTCCAGAAGGAGCTGAGAGAGTGCTACTCCAGCCTTCCTGACGACGAAGAGGCCCGGATCGAATTGGGTTACTTCTTCTATCACTACCGATGGGCCTCGAGCAAAGATAGCCCTTTCTTCAACCTCACAGGGATTTCCGCTCTACGCCCCCTCACCGACACATTGGCCTCCGATAAGCTGTACACGGAGTGGCCGCTCTCAGTAGCTGGTGCCTGGACGCCACTTTCAGTGCCAGAGACTCCTCGCGTTGAGGTAAACAAAGAGATCAAAATGTATTACGCAGGAGGAGAGCTAGCTTGGCCTTCTGAGAGGGTTGGGGCTATTGACAACCTGTTTTTGGAGTTGACCTGTGGGACCAGGTCATGGAAGCAGTTTTCAAACTGCCCAGTTAGGTATGGCAACGCCAACCTCCTCCACTGATCGCAGGCCAGATATGAAGATAATGAAGTCTTGTACTCAGACTACGAGGAGGATCCTCAGTCTGGCAAGATTATCAGAAAGGTCAGAATCGAGAAGAAGGCCTATGGTGCGAGGCACCGATTGCCAACCGCTGAGGAAAAGCTGGTGATACAGAGGGGCCCAGTGAAGAAGAAAAGGAAAATCCTCGTCCAACAGAATGAGGAAGAGGACCAAGCAAAGAAAAAGGAGGATGATGAAGAAGAAGAAGAAGAAAAGAAGAAGGAAAGCGAGGAAGAAGAAGAAGAAACCGAGAACGGTAGCAATGGCAACGACGGCGACGATGATGACGATGAGGATGGGGGTGGTGAGGATGATCTTCCTCCCACCCCCACTGGTGGAGATGGTGGAAACGGGGGTGATGAGGAAGAAATTCCTCCCACCCCCACTGGTGGCGACCAAAGGCAGGGGGGTGGTGGGGATGATCTTCCTCCCACCCCCACTGGTGGCTTGGAAGAAGAAGATTCCCAGCCTATCCCAATCGATGAGGCGAAGGCCCGTCGTATAGAAGGGGTGATGGATGTAGAGGGCGAAGGCCGCAAGGTGGTTCCCGCCTATCATTTCGACGAGCTGAAGAAGCGCCCGGTGCGTTTCAAGATAAAATTCTCAGGGAGTGGTGGGGTTGGAAGCAACCCCACGCCCCTTGATCAAATCCCTCCTGAAGTTCCTCGTCTCGAAGGAACGACTACGAGTGGGGGTTTGGAGGTTGAGCAACCTCCACCCCCCTCGCACTCTCTGGCTGAGGAGGTAGCTGCTATCGTGGCGGGGCTCACTCAGCCAAGCGGGCCACAAGAGGAAGGGGGAGTCTCACCTCCTCAGGGTGCTCCCTCTCCTCACTTGGAGAGGGAGAGCCGTGTGGGTGATGGGGCTCCTCAACCCCAACTAGAGCCAACTCCCACCAAGGAGAAATCGACCCCTCGGGGTAAGAGCTCCGATCGTGGGAAGGGAAAGGCTCCTCGAGTCGATGTCTCAGGTATCTGCAGTAAATTGCCTTGATTATCTTGCCTTTGAAGTTTGAAGATATTCTAACTCTTTTGAACTTCTGTTTGATTTGCAGGGACTCCTGCAGGCATGGCTTCAATTTTGAAAGATTTGGGTGAGGTTGACATCAACCACCCAACTCCCGTGATCCGGAAGCTCTGCAACCTTCCGGGGGCCCCGATCGAGGAAGCCTTTCATAGGCTTGAAGTGGTGGTAAGTGCACCAGCTTGAATTGTCTTTCGAGTTGAATCCTTCGATATACTCATCATTTCTTGTTTGTTCGCAGAACTCAGCGGTTCTGAAATTCGGCACGAAGCTCTTCAAGAAGTACGGAGAGCGAGAGGCTTCATCTGAAGTTTCTTGCTTAACGGCTGAATTGGAAGCTGCCCATGAGGAAAAGGATAAGCTAAGGGAGCTTCTATCTTCCAAGAAGGAGGCCTTGAAGGCTAAGATTAAGGCCCTTCGCAAGGAGAAATTGGAGAGCCAGGGGTGGAAAAGTGGTTATGAAGCTCGGGGTCACGAGCTTGAAGAATTGAAGAATCGATTCTTCTGGATCGAAAACTTGGGCTTCAATCGTGTGGCTCGAATAAAGGAGCTGGAAGCTCAACTTGCTGCGAAGGATGCCGCTTCAGCAGCTAAGGAGGAAACCCTCAAGAAGGAGTTGGAGCATGCGCTGACCGAGTGCAAGAGCTACAGGGAAACAGCTGAGAAGGCGGCAGAAGCACTCAGGGTCCACGCTGCCAGCGTCCGATCTTCTAAGGCTTCAGTGGTGAGCAAAGCTCGTGGTGGATCCGAAGGAGAGAAGTCGCGCGCGCCAAGTGTGGCTAAACCCTGATGTACTTCTACCTTTTTTCTTTGCTGTACTTTGTAAACTCGTGATATGAAAAGGCTCAATCTTGTACTTGGCAATTTTTTTTTTGATAATAGAAATCTTTTTGGTGTTTGAAAGTTGGATGTCTCTTGAGTTGAATGTCTTCGAATATCATGTTCTGGATAGCATTGGAATAGATACAATCTTTTGAATGTAAGGGGTCGAGTCGCAACTCGATTACCCAAACTTGTTGTAACTTTGAAAATTGAATTTGAATTCGTATAACATTCGTATGTGAGGGGTTGAGTCGCAACTCAAGCACCCAAACCTGTTAGACGATATCAAAATTGATTGAAATTGAATATTGAAATTGAAGGTCAGTTTAACATTTGTAAGTAAGGGGTAGTGTCGCAACACAAACTCCCCAACTTGTTAAACCGACCAGTGACTTGAAGGTTGCTTGGAATGACAACCTGAAATAGTTTTAACATTTGCCAGTAAGGGGTTGAGTCGCAAGTCTAACACCCAAACTTGTTAAAAGACATGGTAACTTGAATATGGATAATTTGAAACTGCTTCAGAACTTGAATTGAAAAGCTGAACACTTGCACATTTGAACATTTGAAAGAGAACTTTATTCATCATGGAATTTACATCATGGATAGAACAGTTTGATGTGTCTAGAATTCCAAGCTCGTGGCAATCTATCTCCTTCTGGTGAGATCAGTCGATAAGAGCCTTTGCCTCCCACTGATTCGACAATATATGGACCTTCCCAGTTGGGAGCAAGCTTCCCGCTGCCGTGTTCCTTCGTGTTGTAGAAGACTACTCTAAGGACCAGACTAGCAATAGGGAATTGCCGTTTGTAGACTTTCTTATCATAGGCTCGTTTGATCTTCTGCTGATACTTGGCCACACGAAGGAGGCTTGGTCTCGTAGTTCTTCAGAGAAGTCTAGATCATTAATTCGAAGCTCTTCGTTGATCCCTTCTTCAACTGCCCTGGTCTTGAGAGTATTTGATATGTTTTCTGTTGGGAGTACTGCTTCCGATCCATATGTCAAACGAAAGGGTGAGAACCCTGTTGACCTTCTCGGGGTTGTGCGATACCCCCAAAGAACTTCAGGTAGGACTTGTTCCCACAATCATTTCTTGTCATTGAGCTTCTTCTTGAGTATACCAAGAATAGCTCTATTGGAGGCTTCAGCTTGACCATTGCATTGAGGGTATCTTGGAGTTGAGTAGAAGAGCTTGATTCCGTTGTTCAGACAGAACTCACGGAACTTGTTAGAGTCGAATTGAGCTCCATTGTCAGCAACAAGAACTTGAGGTGTACCAAATCTTGAGAAGATGTTGTGCTGAATGAATTTGATCACTTCATCGTCGGTCTCTCGGAAGAGTGGCACAGCTTCAACCCATTTGGTGAAGTAATCCGTGGCCAGCAGTAGATACTTTTTCTTGCACGGAGTTGGTGGGAAGGGACCCAAGAAATCCAACCCCCATTGATGGAAAGGCCACAGACTCGACAATTGGTGAAGCTCATTGTGGGGGAAAATCTTCGTGCCGACCCGAAGACCTCGCCTCACCAGTCAATTGAGGTTTCGAGTCGAAGAGATCGTTGTTCGATCTGTTGATTGATGTAGCTGCTTTAGATATGCAAACAGAGAGGGAGATACAATCAGAGAGTTGACACGAGAGATGTGATCTCGGAGTTCAGCCGAAGCCTACGTCTCCGTGCTATAGGGAGCAACCCGAATTCACTAACACTTTTATCGAAGTGATCTCGACAGGCCGAGTCTCACTGAAGACACACTGATCTCTTCGAAGGAGAGAAGAAGATCAAGAAGAGTCGAAAATTGAGAGGGTTAGAACTTCCAGAACTCTGATTTCTGAAATCAGATATCAGATGATGATGGCACTGATCTTCCTTTCTGGATTCTCTCTGGATTTTCTCTCTGGATTTGAAATCGGATCCTTTTACATTCGAAGGCTCTGCTATTTATAGGATTATCTGGTGGTAAATGGCGGTTTATACTGCAGCATCCGGGGATCCTCCAGGTAAAGCTAGTGGGCCCCGCTACCGTCTTCTGGGGGATTCCACAGACTATTGGGCCCACCAGGCAGGGCCGGTGGGTCCTACGATAGTCTTCGTGGGCCCACCAGGCAGGGCTGGTGGGTCCTGCTGTAGTCCGCGTGGGCCCACCAGGCAGGGCCGGTGGGTCCTGCTGTAGTCCGCGTGGGCCCACCAGGCAGGGCCGGTGGGTCCCGCTGTAGTCTACGTGGGCCCACCAGGCAGGGCCGGTGGGTCCCGCTACTTGCAGATTTGTTACCAAAATTTGCATCCACAGTTACCCCCTCCAAGTCAGCTAAGAGTCCGCCTTGGCTGGCTTGGATTATTGGTGCAAAGCTATCGATCCCCTGTCAAAAGGAGCTCTATCGAAATGTTAGCGAAAAAATAGACTGATCGGTTAAATTTGACCGATCGGCCAAACTTAACCGATCGGCCAAACTTGACCGATCGGTCAAATTTGACCGATCGGTCGAATTCAGCCGGTCAAGGTTGTAGTGATCGATCAAAAAACATAGTTTTTTGACCGATCCAGTAGAAAATCGATCGATCGGTTGATTTTGACCGATCGATTAAGTTTGACCGATCGGTTAAAATCAGCCGGTCAAGATTTGGTTGATCGGCAAAAAACACAAGTTTCTTCCCTGATCCAGTAGAAAATTGACCGATCGGTTGATTTTGACCGATCGGTCAAGTTTGACCGATCGACTAAAATCAGTCGGTCAAGGATTGGGTGATCGGCAAAAAATACAAGTTTTTGCCTGATCCAGTAGAAAATCGACCGATCGGTTGATTTTGACCGATCGGTCAAGTTTGACCGATCGACTAAAATCAGCCGGTCAAGGATTGGGTGATCGGTAAAAAACACAAGTTTTTTGCCTGATCTAGTAGAAAATCGACCGATCGGTTGATTTTGACCGATCGGTCAAGTTTGACCGATCGGCTAAAATCAGCCGGTCAAGGATTGGGTGATCGGCAAAAAACACAAGTTTTTTGCCTGATCCAGTAGAAAATCGACCGATCGGTTGATTTTGACCGATCGGTCAAGTTTGACCGATCGGCTAAAATCAGCCGGTCAAGGATTGGGTGATCGACAAAAAACACAAGTTTTTGCCTGATCCAGTAGAAAATCGACCGATCGGTTGATTTTGACCGATCGGTCAAGTTTGACCGATCAGCTAAAATCAGCCGGTCAAGGATTGGGTGATCGGCAAAAAACACAAGTTTTTTGCCTGATCTAGTAGAAAATCGACCGATCGGTTGATTTTGACCGATCGATCAAGTTTGACCGATCGGCTAAAATCAACCAGTCAAGGATTGGGTGATCGGCAAAAAACACAAGTTTTTTGCCTGATCCAGTAGAAAATCGACCGATCGGTTGATTTTGACCGATCGGTCAAGTTTGACCGATCGGCTAAAATCAGCCGGTCAAGGATTGGGTGATCGACAAAAAACACAAGTTTTTTGCCTGATCCAGTAGAAAATCGACCGATCGGTTGATTTTGACCGATCGGTCAAGTTTGACTGATCGGCTAAAATCAGCCGGTCAAGGATTGGGTGATCGACAAAAAAGACAAGTTTTTTGCCTGATCCAGTAGAAAATCGACCGATCGGTTGATTTTGACCGATCGGCTAAAATCAGCCGGTTAAGGATTGGGTGATCGGCAAAAAACATAAGTTTTTTACCTGATCCAGTAGAAAATCGACCGATCGGTTGATTTTGACCGATCGGTGAAGTTTGACCGATCGGCTAAAATCAGCCGGTCAAGGATTGGGTGATCGGCAAAAAACACAAGTTTTTTGCCTAATCCAGTAGAAAATCGACCGATCGGTTTATTTTGACCGATCGGTCAAGTTTGACCGATCGGCTAAAATCAGCCGGTCAAGGATTGGGTGATCGGCAAAAAACACAAGTTTTTTGCCTGATCCAGTAGAAAATCGACCAATCGGTTGATTTTGATCGATCGATCAAGTTTGACCGATCGGGTAAAATCAGCCGGTCAAGGATTGGGTGATCGGCAAAGAACACAAGTTTTTTGCCTGATCCAGTAGAAAATTGACCGATCGGTTGATTTTGACCGATCGGTCAAGTTTGACCGATCGGCTAAAATCAGCCGGTCAAGGATTGGGTGATCGACAAAAAACACTAGTTTTTTGCCTGATCCAGTAGAAAATTGACCGATCGGTTGATTTTGACCGATCGGTCAAGTTTGACCGATCGGCTAAAATCAGCCGGTCAAGGATTGGGTGATCGGTAAAAAACACAAGTTTTTTGCCTGATCTAGTAGAAAATCGACCGATCGGTTGATTTTGACCGATCGGTCAAGTTTGACTGATCGGCTAAAATCAACCGGTTAAGGATTGGGTGATCGGCAAAAAACACAAGTTTTTTGCCTGATCCAGTAGAAAATCGACCGATCGGTTGATTTTGACCGATCGGTCAAGTTTGACCGATTGGCTAAAATCAGCCGGTCAAGGATTGGGTGATCGGCAAAAAATACATGTTTTTTGCCTGATCCAGTAGAAAATCGACCGATCGGTTGATTTTGACCGATCGGTCAAGTTTGATCGATCGGCTAAAATCAGTCGGTCAAGGATTGGGTGATCGGCAAAAAACACAAGTTTTTTGCCTGATCCAGTAGAAAATCGACCGATTAGTTGATTTTGACCGATCGGTCAAGTTTGACCGATCGGCTAAAATCAGCCGGTCAAGGATTGGGTGATCGGCAAAAAACACAAGTTTTTTGCCTGATCCAGTAGAAAATCGACCGATCGGTTGATTTTGACCGATCGGTTAAAATCAGCCGGTCAAGGTTTGGGTGATCGGCAAAAAACACAAGTTTTTTGCCTGATCCTGTAGAAAATCGACCGATCGGTTGATTTTGACCGATAGGTCAAGTTTGACCGATCGGTTAAAATCAGCCGATCAAGTTTTGAGGGTTAAGGCGAAAGAGCCTGTTGTTTCGTCTGATCCTCTGGTAAATTACCCACCATCCCGCCGGTTGATCGGACAAAATACTTGTGCAACGAGGTGAATCTTCAGGCCCAGTGGTTTGGTAGAGCCAGTGGTTCACTTGAACCGGTGGTTCATTTGAACCGGTGATCCGGCCGGTTCGACGTTTTGTCTGGTCCCGACTGTTCGCCTGATTTTGCGCTTGCTATGGATGGATGCCACGTGTACCTACAAAAACACGCGATTTGATATGGTGATGACACGTGTCATCTCGATTTCTGCACTTAATTCCCTCAGGATACTTAAGCTTCTTTGGCTGTCATTTTCGCCCCACGCTTTCAGAAAATTTTCGAAGTCCAGAGCTTTTGCTTTCAATCTCTCGTTCTTTGTTTCCCTGTCCTTCTCCTTTCTCGATCGATCGAATGGCCTCCTCCGGTAATTCGAAGAAGAGTGCAGTTCCTCCTAAGAGGAAGGGGAAGGAAATTGTTGAAGTCTCATCTGTCCCGAAGGGCCGTGGCAAAGGCAAGGCTGAGTTGATCGAGCTTGGTCAATTGGGCAAGAAGCACCAGGGAGTGGGGTTTGCCTCTGCACCTTCCCGTCCGGAGCACATCCCCAAAGCAAGATTTGTTCTTTGCCCGTAGCTGCCTCTGTCGGCAGAACCGGAGTTTGGGTATAATATTGGTGGCAAACTTACTGACATGAAGAGGGAGAAGCTGCAGAAGTTGTTAGCATGTTTCACAGAGGGGAAGTCTCGACCAGCGCTTCTGAGAGTTCTATCTGCTTTTGGTATCGACAGGTGGACAATCTTCGTCACGTATGCGAGCAAGGAGCAAGTGATGGGAACCATCGTCACCATTGGCCAGCTCAACTGTGGACTGCGCCTTCCATTGCCGCCTTTTGCCGTGAGGTTGCTGAACACCTCCGGTCTTTGTCCCGGGCAGGTAACTGGAAACGCCTGGAGGATCATCTACGCTTTCTGTCGCGTAGAGTCTGACTTCCAGAAGGAACTCAGGGAATGTTATTCCAGCCTCCCTGATGGTGAAGTAGTCCGGATCGAGCTGGGGTATTTCTTTTATCATTATCGATGGGCTTGGAGGAAAGATAGTCCATTCTACAATCTGACAGGTGTCTCCGCCCTTCGCCCGATTATTGACACCATCGGCTCAGACAAGCTCTACACCGACTGGCCGCTATCGGTGTCCGGTGTATGGACTCCTCTGTCGGTACCTGAGACTCCCCGGTACAAGGTGCACAAAGAGGTAGATATGTACTGTGCAGGAGGAGCTCTCTCATGGTCTTCGGAGCGAGTGGGGGCTATTGACAATCTTTTCCTGGAGCTGACATGCGGGACTCGATCATAGAAGCAATTCTCGAATTGCCCGGTTCGACACGGCAATGCCAACCTCCTCCATCGATCGAAGGTTCGTTATGAAGATAACGAGGCCATCTATTCCGATTATGAGGAGGACCCTCAATCCGGCAAAATTGTTAGAAACATCCGGGTCGAGAAGAAGGCGTACGGAGCCAGGCGTACCTTACCCTCAGAGGAGAAACTGGTGATCCGTCGCCAAGGCCAGACAACGAAGAAAAGGAAGGTCTGTGTTGAGGAGGAGGAGAAGAAAGATGAAGAGAAAAAGGGGGAAGAAGAAGAAGTGGAAGAAGAGAGAGAGGAGGAAGGTGGAGGTGAAGAGGATGAGGGTGGCGATGATGATAACAATGATGATGCTGATGACAGTAATGGCAGCGACGAAGGAGGAAATGAAGATGATGAAGATGATGAAGATGGGGGTGATGGGGATACTCATCCCACCCCCCTTGGAGGAGATGGTGGAAATAGGGGTGGTAAGGGAGAAATTCCTCCCACCCCCACTGATGGTGGCCAAGGACATGGGGGTGGCGAGGAAGAAATTCCTCCCACCCCCACTGGTGGGGATGATGTGGACTCACAACCCATCCTTATTGACGAGGCTAAAGCCCGTCGTATGGAGGAGGTTATGGATGTGGAGGGCGACGGCAAGAGAGCACAGCCCGTCTTCCACTTCGAGGAGTTGAAGAAGCGACCAGTTCGCTTCAAGATCAAGTTTTCGGGGAGCGGTGGGGTTGGAAGCAACCCTACGCCCCTCGACCAGATACCCCCAGATGTGCCTCGTCTTGAAGGCCCGACTGCAAGCGGTGGTTTGGAGGTTGAGCAGCCTCCTCCTCCCTCACGCTCTCTAGCTGAGGAAATGACAGCCCTTGTGGCTGGGCTCGAGCCGCCACAAGGTGAAGAGGGGATCTCACCTCTTCGGGGCATTCCCTCTCCAGCCCACATAGAGAGAGGAAGTCGTGTTGGGGATGAGACTCCCCAACTTCAGAAGAAGCCGACCCCCTCTAAGGAGAAATCTACCTCAAAGGGTAAGAGCTCTGGCCATGGGAAGGGAAAAGAGCCTAGGGTCGATGCCTCAGGTATTCGGAATGATTCACCATCTTGATTGCTTTGTCTTTGAAGTTTGAAAATATTCTAACTCTTTGAACTCTTGTGTTGATTGCAGGTACGCCTGTTGGCTCGACTCAGAAGATAAAGAATTTGGGTGATGTTGACATCAACCACCCCACGGCTGTAATCCGGAAGCTCTGCAACCTTCCGGGGGCTACTCTGGATGAAGCCTTCGACAGGCTTGAACTGGTGGTAGGTGCATCTGCTTGATCGATCATTTGAGTTGTATCTTCAAAATAATTCTAACTCTTTTGTACTTTTGCAGAACTCAGCAGTTTTGAAAGTCGCAAGCAAGCTCTCCAGGAAGGCGGGAGAAAGGGAAGCTTCAGCTGAAGTATCCCGTTTGACAGCTGAACTGAAGGCTGCCTGTGAGGAGAGGGACAAGCTGAGGGAGGTGCTGTCCTCAAAGAAGGAGTTTCTCAAGGCCAAGATCGAGGAGCTTCGCAAAGAGAAACTGGAGAGCAAGGGGTTGCAGAACCGTAACGAGGCATAGGGTCATGAACTTGAATCCTTGAAGAATCGGCTCTGCAAGGTTGAGACCGTGTCTAGTGATCGTGTAACTGAAATTAACGAGCTGAAGGAACAACTTGCTGCCTAGCATGCTGCCTTTGCTGCCCGAGAGGAGACCTCCAAGAAGGAGTTAGAGTATGCGCTATCTGAAGTCAAGAGCTACCGGGAAATAGCCGAGAAGGCGATGGAGGCACTTAGGGCCCATGCCAGCAGTGTCCGATCTTCAAAGGCTTCGGTTCCGAGCAAAGCTCGCGCTGGATCCGAGGGAGAGAAGTCGCGTGCGCAAAGTGTGGCAAAACCTTGAGATCTCCCATCTTATTTTTTGTTGTTTACACTTGTAAGCTCTTGATATAAAAAAGCTCACTCCTATACTTGACAATTTTTGATAATAGAAATCTTTTTGGTGTTTGAAAATTAGATGTCTCTTGAGTTGAATGTCTTTGAATATCATGTTCTGGATAGCATTAGAATAGATACAATATTTTGAATATAAGGGGTCGAGTTGCAACTCGATTACTCAAAATTGTTGTAACTTTGAAAATTGAATTTGAATTCGTGTAACACTTGTATGTGAGGGGCTGAGTCGCAACTCAAGCACCCAAACCTGTTAGACGATATCGAAATTGATTGAAATTGAATATGGAAATTGAAGGTTGTGGGGGAAAATCTTCGTGCCGACCCGAAGACCTCGCCTCACCAGTCAATTGAAGTGGAAGTTGAAGATCGTTGTTTGATCTGTTGTTGAGGATGTCGTTCTCAATACTTAAACAGAGAAATGCATTCAGAGAGTAGACACGAGAGGTGATCTCGGAGTTCAGTCGAAGCCTACGTCTCCGTGCTATAGGGAGCAACCCAAATTCACTAACACTTATGTCAAAGTGATCTCGATAGGCCGAGTATCACTAGAAACACTCTGATCTCTTCGAAGGAGGGAAGAAGATCAAAGAGAGATGGTAGATGGGGAGCTGAGAGATTCCAGAGCTCTGGATTCTGAAAATCAGATCTCGGAAGTGGAAAATGGATTTTGGATCCTTTTACATTCGAAGGCTCTGCTATTTATAGGATTCTCTGGTGGTAAATTGCGGTTTTCTGCTGTCGTATCTGGGGATCCTCCAGGTAAGGCTGGTGGGCTCTGCTACCGTCTTAGGGGGCCCACCAGGCAGGGCCGGTGGGTCCCGCCGTTGTCTTTGGGGGCCCACCAGGCAGGGCCGGTGGGTCCCGTTGTGGTACTCGGGGGCCCACCAGGCAGGGCCGGTGGGTCCCGCTGTTGCCTTCGGGGGCCCACCAGGCAGGGCCGGTGGGTCCCGCTGTGGTACTCGGGGGCCCACCAGGCAGGGCCGGTGGGTCCCGCTGTTGTCTTCAGGGGCCCACCAGGCAGGGCCGGTGGGTCCCGCCGTTTGCAGACTTCTTGCCAAAAATTTGCACCCACAGTTACCCCCTCCAAGTTAGCTAAGAGGCCACCTTGGCTGGCTTGGATTCGTGGTGCATAGCTAACGACCCCCTGTCACACATGTAGAGGAGCTTTGTCGAGTGTTAGCGTTTGAAAATAGACTGATCGGTCAATTTTGACTGATCGGTCAAATTTGACCGATCGGTTAAATTTGACTGATCGGTCAATTTTGACCGATCGGTCGAATTCAACCGGTCAAGGTTGGAGTGATCGGTCAAAAAACAGAGTTTTTTGACCGATCTAGTAGAAAATTGACCGATCGGTTGATTTTGACTGACCGGTCAAATTTGACCGATCGGTTGATTTTGACTGATCGATCAAATTTGACCGATCGGTCAAATTTGACTGATCGGTCAAATTTGACCGATCGGTCGAATTCAACCGGTCAAGGTTGGAGTGATCGGTCAAAAAACAGAGTTTTTTGACCGATCTAGTAGAAAATCGACCGATCGGTTGATTTTGACCGATCGGTCAAGTTTGACCGATCGGCTAAAATCAGCCGGTCAAGGTTTGGGTGATCGACAAAAAACACAAGTTTTTTGCCTGATCCAGTAGAAAATCGACCGATCGGTTGATTTTGACCGATTGGTCAAGTTTGACCGATCGGCTAAAATCAGCCGGTAAAGGTTTGGGTGATCGGCAAAAAACACAAGTTTTTTGCCTGATCTAGTAGAAAATCGACCGATCGGTTGATTTTGACCGATCGGTCAAGTTTGACCGATCGGCTAAAATCAGCCGGTCAAGGTTTGGGTGATCGGCAAAAAACACAAGTTTTTTGCCTGATCCAGTAGAAAATCGACCGATCGGTTGATTTTGACCGATCGGTCAAGTTTGACCAATCGGCTAAAATCAGCCGGTCAAGGTTTGGGTGATCGGCAAAAAACACACGTTTTTTGCTTGATCCAGTAGAAAATCGACCGATCGGTTGATTTTGACCGATCGGTAAAGTTTGACCGATCGGCTAAAATCAGCCGGTCAAGGTTTTGGTGATCGGCAAAAAACACAAGTTTTTTGCCTGATCCAGTAGAAAATCGACCGATCGGTTGATTTTGACCGATCGGTCAAGTTTGACCGATAGGCTAAAATCAGCCGGTCAAGGTTTGGGTGATCGGCAAAAAACACAAGTTTTTTGCCTGATCCAGTAGAAAATCGACCGATCGGTTGATTTTGACCGATCGGTCAAGTTTGACCGATCGGCTAAAATCAGCCGGTCAAGGTTTGGGTGATCGGCAAAAAACACAAGTTTTTTGCCTGATCCAGTAGAAAATCGACCGATCGGTTGATTTTGACCGATCGGTCAAGTTTGACCGATCGGCTAAAATCAGCCGATCAAGGTTTGGGTGATCGGCAAAAAACATAAGTTTTTTGCCTGATCCAGTAGAAAATCGACCGATCGGTTGATTTTGACCGATCGGTCAAGTTTGACCGATCGGCCAAAATCCGCCGGTCAAGGTTTTGGTGATCGGCAAAAAAGACAAGTTTTTTGCCCGATCCAGTAGAAAATCGACCGATCGGTTGATTTTGATCGATCGGTCAAGTTTGACCGATCGGCTAAAATCAGCCGGTCAAGGTTGGGGTGATCGGCAAAAAACACAAGTTTTTTGCCTGATCCAGTAGAAAATCGACCGATCGGTTGATTTTGACCGATTGGTCAAGTTTGACCAATCGGCTAAAATCAGCCGGTCAAGGTTTTGGTGATCGGCAAAAAACACAAGTTTTTTGCCTGATCCAGTAGAAAATCGACCGATCGGTTGATTTTGACCGATCGGTCGAGTTTGACAGATTGGTTAAATCCAACCGATCAGGTCTAAGTTTCGAACCTGTACTTTTGAGGAAGTGGTATAGCTTGTTCTCCTCTTTTGATCTTCGGTAGAGTCTTGAACATTGATGGAGTTCGATTTTTTCTGCTTCGAATCTTTGGCTTGCCTGAATGCAGTTTTGAACTGGCGGTCCGGTTCACTCGGACCGGTGGTTTGCTCGGACTGGTGGCTTGTCTGGACCGGTGGTCTGACGCTTCGTCTGGTCCCGACTGTTCGCCTGGTTTTGCGCTTGCTACGGATGGATGCCACGTGTATCTGCAAAAAACACGCGATTTGATATGGTGAAGATACGTGTTTTTTCGATCTGTGCGCCGGTTTACCCTGGGTATATAAGTTTTTCTTGCTGTCATTTTCGCCTCACGCTTTCAAAATTTTTTTCGAAGTCCAGAGCTTTTGCTTCCGATCTCCCGTTCTCTGCTTCCTTGTTCTCTTTTTTCCGATCAATCGAATAGCGCTTCGGGTAGTTTGAAGAAGAGTGCAGTTCCTTCCAAGAGGAAGGGCAAGGAAATTGTTGAAGAAACGTCTGTCTCGAAGGGCCGTGGCAAAGGCAGGGCCGAGTTGATTGAGCTTGGCCAACTGGGCAAGAGGCACCAAGGAGTGGGGTTCGCTTCTGCACCCTCCCGTCCGGAGCATATCCCCAAAGCGAGATTCGTTCTCTGCCCGCAGCTGCCTCTGTCGGCGGAACCGGAGTTTGGATATAATATTGGCGGTAAACTTACAGACGTGAAGAGGGAGAAGCTGCAGAAGTTGCTGGCATGTTTCACAGAGGGAAAGGCTCGCCCAGCGCTTCCGGGAGTTTTATCAGCTTTTGGTATCGATAGGCGGACAATCTTTGTTTCGTACGCGAGCAAGGAGCAAGTGATGGGAACCATCGTCACGATTGGCCAGCTCAACTGTGGACTGCGCCTTCCATTGCCATCTTTTGCCGCGAGGTTACTGAACACCTCTGGTCTTTGTCCCGGGCAGGTTACTGGAAACGCCTGGAGGATCATCTACGCTTTTTGTCGCGTGGAGTCTGACTTCCAGAAGGAGCTCAGGGAATGTTATTCCAGTCTCCCTGAAGGTGAAGAAGCCCGGATCGAGCTAGGGTATTTCTTCTATCATTATCGATGGGCTTGGAGGAAAGATAGTCCATTCTTTAATCTGACGGGTGTCTCCGCTCTTCGGCCGATCATTGACACTATCGGCTCGGACAAGCTCTACACTGACTGGCCGCTATCGGTGTCCGGCGCATGGACTCCTCTGTCTGTACCTGAGGTTCCCCGGTACAAGGTGCACGAAGAGGTAGATATGTACAGTACAGGAGGAGCTCTCTCGTGGCCTTCGGAACGAGTGGGGGCTGTTGACAATCTCTTTTTGGAGCTGACATGCGGGACTCGATCTTGGAAGCAATTCTCGAATTGCCCGGTCCGACATGGCAATGCCAACCTCCTCCACCGATCGAAACTTCGTTATGAAGATAACGAGGTCATCTACTCGGATTATGAGGAGGACCCCCAGTCAGAAAAAATTGTTAGAAAACTTCGATTTAAGAAGAAGGCTTATGGAGCTAGGCGCAGCTTGCCCACGGAGGAGAAATTGGTGATACAGAGGGGCCCGGCGAAGAAGAAGAGAAAAATTCCCATCAAGCAGGTGGAGGATGAGGAGAAAAAGAAAGAGGAAGATGGAGAAGAGGAAAAAGAGAAAGAGGAGGAAGGTGGAGGCGAAGAAGATGAGGGTGGCGATGATGATGATGACGATGCTGATGACAGCACTGGCAGCGACAGGGGAGAAAATGGAGACGATGAGGATGATGAAGATGAAGATGATGAAGATGGGGATGGTGGGAATACTCCTCCCACCCCCACTGATGGTGGCCAAGGACATGGGGGTGGTGAGGAAGAAATTCCTCCCACCCCCACTGGTGGTGCTGATGAGGACTCGCAGCCGATCCTCATAGACGAGGCTAGGGCTCGCAAGATGGAGGGGGTTATGGATGCAACGGGCGATGGCCCTAAAGTGATTCCTGCTTATCACTTTGGGGATTTGAAGAAGAATCCACTGCGCTTCAAAATTAAGCTATCGGGGAGTGGTGGGGTTGGAAGCAACCCCACACCCCTCGATCAGATACCTCCCAAGGTCCCTCGTCTCGAAGGAGCGACTACGAGCGGGGGTATGGAGGTTGAACAACCCCCACCCCCTTCGCGCTCCTTGGCTGAAGAGGCGGCTGCTCTCATGGCGAGGCTCGATAATTCGAGCGGGCACGAAGATGAAGGGGGAGCCTCACCTCCTCGAGATGTTCCCTCTCCCGCTCACTTGGAGAGAGGAAGCCGGGTAGGTGATGCTACTCCCCAACCCCTGCCAGAGCCAACCCCCATCAAGGAGAAAGCGACCCCCAAGGGTAAGAGCTCCGACCGTGGGAAGGGCAAGGCTCCTCAGGTCGATGCTTCAGGTATCGGTACTAACTTGCCTTGATTGTCTTGCCTTTGAAGCTTAAAAATATTCTAACACTTTGAACTCTTGTGTCGATTGCAGGTACGCCTGTTGGCTCGACTCAGAAGATAAAGAACTTGGGTGATGTTGATATCAACCACCCTACTAGCATGATCCGGAAGCTTTGCAATCTTCCGGAAGCTACTTTTGAAGAAGCCTTCGATCGGCTAGATGTAGTGGTATGTGCATCTGATTGATCCACTATTCGAGTTGTATCTTCGGAATAATTCTGACTCTCTATCCATCTGTAGAGCTCAGCAGTTTTGAGAATCACAAGCACTCTCTCCAGGAGGGCAGGAGAACGGGAGGCTGCATCTGAGGTATCCTGTTTGAAAGCTGAACTGGAGGCTGCCCATGAGGAGAGAGATAAGCTGAGGGAACTTTTGACTTCAAAGAAAAACTCTCTCAAGGCCAAGATCGAGGATCTTCGCAAAGAGAAAGAGGAGAGCAAGGTGTTGAAGAACCGTTGCGAGGCGCAAGGTCACGAACTTGAATCCTTGATGAATCGGATCACCAAGATTGAGACTGTGTCTTGTGATCGTGCAATCGAGATCAAGGGGTTGAAAAAACAACTTGCGACCCAGCACGTTGCCTTTTCTGCTAAAGAGGAGACCTCCAAGAAGGATCTAGAGAATGCGCTATCGGAAGTCAAGAGCTACAGAGACACAGCCGAGAAGGCGGTGGAGGCACTCAGGGTACATGCCAGCAGTGTCCGATCTTCCAAGGCTTCGGCTGCGAGCAAGGCTCATGGCGGATCTGAAGGGGAGAGGTCACGTGCTCCAAGTGTAGCCAAACCCTGATGTATTTCTACCTTTCCTCTTTGCTGCACTTTGTAAACTTGTGATGAAAAGGGCTTACCCTTGTACTTGACAATTTTTTGATAATAGAAGATATCCTTTTGGTTACCTGAAATTGAATGTTCCTTACATCAAATGTCTTTGAATGTTGTTCTGGAATGTTTGAATATATACACACTTCGAATGTAAGGGGCCAAGTCGCAACTTGATCACCCAAACGTGTACTTGAAAATTGAATTTGAATTCGTTTAACACTTGTATGTGAGGGGTCGAGTCGCAACTCAAACACCCAAACCTGTTAAAACGATATCGAAATTGATTGAAATTGAATATCATTTAACATTTGTAAGTAAGGGGCAGTGTCGCAACACAAACTCCCAAACTTGTTAAACAACCTTTGTAACTTGAATATGGATTAAACGTAGATAATTTGAAACTGCTCCATAACTTGAATTGGAAAAGACTGAGCATTCGAACATTTGAAAGGGAACTTTATTTATTACTGAATTTACATCATGGATAGAACAATTTGAGATGTCTGGCATTCCAAGCTCGTGGTAGTCTATCTCCTTCTGGCGAGATCAGTCGATAAGAGCCTTTGCCTCCCACTGATTCGACAATGTAGGGACCTTCCCAGTTGGGAGCTAGTTTTCCACTGCTATGCTCCTTGGTGTTGTAGAAAACAGCTCTGAGGACCAGACTGCCGATTGGGAATTGTCTCTTGTAAACCTTTTGATCGTATGCTCGTTTGATCTTCTGTTGGTATTTAGCAATACGAAGGGTTGCTCGATCTCGTAGCTCTTCAGTGGAATCTAGATCATTGATTCGGAGTTCTTCGTTTATTCCTTCTTTGATTGCTCTGGTCTTCAAAGTACTTGATATGTTCTCTGTTGGAAGTACTGCTTCTGATCCCTACGTTAGGCGAAAGGGCGAGAACCCAGTTGATCTTCTCGGAGTTGTGCGATAACCCCAAAGAACCTCAGGTAGGACTTGTTCCCACAATCCCTTCTTGTTGTTGAGCTTCTTCTTGAGTATACCCAGAATAGCTCTATTCGAAGCTTCAGCTTGACCATTACACTGAGGGTATCTTGGAGTTGAATAAAAGAGTTTGATTCCGTTGTTCAGGCAGAACTCTCGGAATTTGTCGGAGTCAAATTGAGCTCCATTGTCAGCAACAAGTACTTGGGGTGTACCAAACCTTGAGAAAATGTTATGTCGAATGAACTTGATCACTTCATCATCGGTCTCTCGGAAGAGCGGCACAGCTTCGACCCATTTGGTGAAGTAATCTGTGGCTAACAACAGATACTTCTTCTTACTGGGAGTTGGTGGGAAAGGACCTAAGAAGTCCAACCCCCACTGATGGAAAGGCCATGGACTTGACAGTTGGTGAAGCTCATCTGCAATGAGATGAATTGCCCGAGCGTGTCGTTGACATGGCTCGCACCTTTGGACAACTTGATGGGCATCTTTTGCCATTGTTGGCCAGTAGTAACCTTGTAACTTTGTCTTGGCTTACAGAGACCTTCCTCCTGAATGATTTCCGCAGGCTCCAGAATGGATGTTGATTAGAATCTCCTTCCCTAGCAATGGATTAATGCATTTGAGTAACATCCCATTGTGAGATTTGAAGTATAGATCTTCCCCTTGAAGACTATAGCTTGGAAGTTTTCTTTGAAGTCTTCGAGCTTGCATCGAGTCTTTGGGCATCTTGCCTTGTTTAAAGAAGTTGAAGATGGGCTGTCTCCAATCTTCGGGCTCGTTTGTGGTTGTCGAGTTAAATCTCATTTGACCTCCACCCCCAGATCTCTTTGTAGTAGCAATGATCTGTTGTTCGGGGATGGTCTTGGGCACTTCTTGATAATCGATTTGTATTTGCCTTCCTCCGAGTGAGTCTCCAAGAACTGAGGCAGCATTGGCTAAGGCGTCTGCTTCTCGATTCTCCGCTCTCAGAATTTGAACGAATTCAGTACTAGTAAAACGCTGTTGAAGAAGTCGTACTAGGGCCAAATAATGTTGCATTCTTTTTTCTCTTGCTGTATACTCCCCGTTGATCTGCCTTATGACTAGTTGGGAGTCGCTATAGATAATGAGTCGATCTACCCCCAGAGATTCAGCAATTTCAAGTCCCGAAAGGAGTGCTTCGTACTCGGCTTCGTTGTTGGTGGCATTGAATCCAAGGAGGACAGCCTTTTGCAGATGATCGAGTTCGGGGGATACTAAGACTATCCCAATGCCCGAACCGATCGCGCTCGAAGCTCCATCAGTGTAAAGTTTCCATTGAGTTGGAGTAGTGGCAGGAGCCTCAAGGCTTGGATCTATTTTAGCAGTTGTATTAGATAGAGGCTCGTCTTCATCTTCAAGACGCATATCGATATCTTCCTCCCATGTTATGGGGTCTTCTACTGGGAAGTCAGCTAGAAAATCAGCGATTGCTTGACCTTTGATCGATGTGCGAGATTCAAATTGGATCCCAAGAGCACTCATCTCGATCACCCATTTGGTCATACGACCCGCTCGACCAGCTTTGTCAACGATATCTTTGAGTGGGTGTTCGGAGATGACAGTGATCTGGTGGGAGACGAAATAAGGTTGCAGACGACGTGATGCAGTGAGTAAAGCCAGTATGACCTTCTCAGTTTTTGAATAGCGAGTCTAAGCTGGAAGAAGAGTATGGCTAATGTAATAGACTGGATGTTCGATGCCACCTCTTCTACTAACTAGGACTGCGCTGATTGCTTGACTGGTGACGGCGAGATAAAGCCATAAGTCTTCTTTTGGAAGTGGAGCCGTCAAGATAGGAGCTTGCACCAGATATTTCTTGATGCTTTGAAATGCTTCTTCACAGATCGGACTCCAACCGGAGGTATCCGCCTTTCGTAGTTTGTCGAAGAGGGGTTTGCACTTGTCGGAAGATTTTGAGATGAATCGATTGAGTGCTGCTAACCTTCCAGTGAGGCGTTGAACTTCTTTTCGATTTGTAGGTGAAGGCATATCCAGAACTGCTCGGATTTGGTCGGGATTAGCTTCGATGCCTCTCCTGGTCACAAGGTGACCCAGGGATTTGCCCGATTGAACTCCGAAAGCGCACTTAGCTGGATTGAGCTTCATACGATATTTTCAAAGGATTTGGAAGGTTTCTGCCAGATCAGACAGATGACCCCCTCGACTGGAGCTCTTGGTAAGCAGATCGTCTACATAGACTTCAACGTTGCGATCGATCTGGTCTTCGAACATCTTGGTGACTAGCCTTTGATAGGTAGATCCAGCATTTTTGAGGCCGAATGGCATTACATTGTAGCAGTAGAGACCTCGGCTAGTCACGAAGCAAGTCTTCTCTTGATCGTCTGGATGAAGTGGAATTTGATTGTACCCAGAGTATCCATCCATGAAAGATAATAGCTCGTGTCCAGCAGTGGCATCGACGAGCCTATCTATCCTTGGCATGGGGAATGGATCCTTGGGACAGGCCTTGTTGAGATTGGTGAAGTCGATGCATACTCGGACCTTTCCGTTCTTTTTTGGTACAACTACTATGTTGGAGATCCACGTAGGATACTCTACTTCACGAATGAAGCCTGCTACGAGTAACTTACTGATTTCCTCTTGAACAGCAACTTGTAGTTCTGGTCGGATGGTGCGTGGCTTTTGCTTGACAGGTTTCACTTCATCTCTGATCGCAAGCCGGTGACAAGCGTCATCTGGATTGATGCCAGGCATGTCTTCGAAGCACCAAGCGAAGACGTCGATGTTGGACTGTAGGAAGGACACCATGTCTCGCGCTTCTGCGTCGCTAAGACCGGCACCGATAAATGTTTGTCGAGGGAGATCTCCACTGCCGATATTGATAGGGATGATTTCTTCAATTGAAGGTGAGGCTTCCCATTCGATTGGTGGGGGCTCGATCAGTGGAATCTCCTTTGATTGCTATTTAGAAGAGGGACCAGCTTCATCTCGTGGCCGCTTTGGAGGAGCGATGTTGATCTTGCGATCTGTTTTTGCAGCAGCAGCTTCACAAGATCTCCCAGCTTGCTGATCACCTCGAATGCAGACAATGCCTTCTCCCGATGCAAACTTGAGTAGTTGGTGGTACGAAGAAGAGATGGCATTGATCTGGTGGAGGAATGGTCGTCCGAGAATGGCGTTGTAGCTGGACGTTCCCTCGACGATCGCAAACCTCACCGAGACTCGAGTCTCTTGGCTGAGGTCGATGGTGAATCTCGATTCACCCACCATGATGCTTTGTTCGCCGTTGAAACCAGTGATCACAGTTGGAACGACGTCAAGGCTTTGATATTTATGTCCCAGACGTTTGAAGTAGTCTGAGAACATAATGTCGATGGAACTCCCGGTGTCGATGAGGATCCGATTGACGGTGCTTCCGTCGATGATGAGTTTCAAAACCAGGGGGTCTCGATGTGGAGTATGAACTCCTTGAAGATCAGTGTCGTTGAAGACGATGGACGGCCAAGCAAGACCTTCGATGGGCTTCTCGATCTAGGTCTCTTCTTTGTTTGCAGTAGATCGAACATGGAAGATGCGCCGAATCTGCCGATCGACTTCCTTCCTGGTCACTGATTGATTGTGCAATGATCCATGAATGCCAAAGATATTGGCATTCACGGTGAGAGGTGATGGGTTGGAAGAGATCTGATGAATCTAGCAAACCTCTTTCCCCTTTGCAGAGGATCGACGTTGATCTTGTCCCTCTCTGGTGAATTCATAGAGATGGCCTTCTCTCAGCAAGTCTTCGAGATGAAACTTTAGCCGATAGCACCGATCGGTGGAATGGCCATGGCTTTGATGGAAATTGCAATAGACAGTTTGGCGGCCGTGAACTTTGTGTTCGGCTGAAGTGGATTGGGCCTTCGAAGGAATTCTTCGTGTTGAATGCGGTCAAGGATCTGTTCGACAGGTAAATTCCACTCGGTGAAAATGGTCTTCGTCGGAGATCGACGTCCATCATTCTTTGATCGTTTGTTCGCTGGAGGGGCTGCTGCCTCAGCGTTGTGAGCTTTGGCAGCATACTTTGGAGCTTCTCTTTCAGTAGGCCTTCTCTTCGACTCTCACCCTTTTTGAGCGACTTGATCGTCTTCCACCTCAATCTCTCTCTGGACTCGATCAAATATTGCACCCAGAGAGGGAGGGGGATTGCGAATGAAATCGTTGTAGATATGTTGTTCGAAACGGAGTGCATTCTGGAAAGCTAACATGATAGCTTCATCATTCAGATGTCTTCCGGAGAGGGCAGCGTGCTCGTTGCGGAACCGCCTTGTGAAGCTGCGGAGGCTCTCGTCGACACCCATCCTCAACCGATAGAGGGAGTCGAGCTTCTTCTCCGGCTTCATGTTTAACTGATAATGCTGCACGAAGATATTGGCCAATACGTTGAACTGGGTGATGGACCCAGCTCGCAGATTGTGATACCAATCGAGGGATGGTTCATCGAGACTTCCCGCGAAGGTGTGGCAAAGTACGTTGTTTTCTTCTTCGTGCGGCGTTAGGGCTTGCTTGAAGGCAAGTATATGGAGAGTGGGATCTCCTTTGATACAATTGAATTTGGGGAGAGTGGGTGTTCTCCATCCCCTTGGAAATATGGACTCGAAGAGGCTTCGATGGAGAGGTCCCGCTGATGAATACCCATCTCTACGACCATGCCCTCGGTTTGGATGTAGATCGAGTGGCAAGATCGAGAGGTCTTGTTCGGGCCTTTGAGTCTCAGCAGGTTGGAGCCGGTAGCGAAGGCCTGCTCCGAGCCCTCGTTGAAGTGGAATGGGCGAAGAAACTCTGCACTTTGAGGGAGCTTCCTTCATCCCATGTCTCCTTGAGATGTTAGGCTTTGAAGAAGTCTTCTTGGTGCGGTTGCGACCAGAAGAGGATTGAGAAGACTCGTCATCGAGGCGATCCCAAACACTCTACTTCCATGGAGCGGCAGAGGGGGTCGGGTCGCGACGAATTCTCTCGTGGGCATCAGTGCCCATTGACCTCCATTGCTCGGAATGGATTGATTGTCTTGGTTGATCGACCCTCTCATTAGTCGAGGGAATGGGAAGAACAATTCCAGCGTCGGAGGCAGCCTTCTTGAGTGCATCTCTCTCAGCAGTGAGAGTAGCATTTTGCTTTGCCAGTTAAAGCTATTGGAAGTCGACCGCTGAGACTTGATAGGTTGAGGGAAGATCCTCAGCAGGAGTACGGTTTGTATGCCCTATTGATGGATGAGGAGGTGGGACGATTGGTCGATCGACCGATCTCCCACTACCTGATCTAGCATCGATGTTGGGGACAGCAAGGGGCTGCCCGAAATTGAGCCTTTGACTCATTAAACGAGTCTCAGGATGAGGTTGTCGAGTGTTACTTCCCTCTGGTTGACCCTGGTGCTTCGTCCTCGCCATTCAGAGAGCGAAGGGTGCAACAAGAATACCAATGTCCAAACGGTTGTTTGATCAACCGAAGGTGTGAGGAAGTTTTGGCTATTGATCTGGTAGTCGAAGTAGAGAGGACACGACTTCTTGCTCGATCCCACAGACGGCGCCAAACTGTGGGGGAAAATCTTCGTGCCGACCCGAAGACCTCGCCTCACCAGTCAATTGAAGTGGAAGTTGAAGATCGTTGTTTGATCTGTTGTTGAGGATGTCGTTCTCAATACTTAAACAGGGAAATGCATTCAGATAGTAGACACGAGAGGTGATCTCGGAGTTCAGCCGAAGCCTACGTCTCCGTGCTATAGGGAGCAACCCAAATTCACTAACACTTATGTCAAAGTGATCTCGACAGGCCGAGTATCACTAGAAACACTCTGATCTCTTCGAAGGAGGGAAGAAGATCAAAGAGAGATGGTAGATGGGGAGCTGAGAGATTCCAGAGCTCTGGATTCTGAAAATCAGATCTCGGAAGTGGAAAATGGATTTTGGATCCTTTTATATTCGAAGGCTTTGCTATTTATAGGATTCTCTGGTGGTAAATGGCGGTTTTCTACTGTCGTATCTGGGGATCCTCCAGGTAAGGCTGGTGGGCTCTGCTGCCGTCTTAGGGGGCCCACCAGGCAGGACCGGTGGGTCCCGCCGTTGTCTTCGGGGGCCCACCAGGCAGGGCCGGTGGGTCCCGTTGTGGTACTCGGGGGCCCACCAGGCAGGGCCGGTGGGTCCCGCTGTTGCCTTCGGGGGCCCACCAGGCAGGGCCGGTGGGTCCCGCTGTGGTACTCGGGGGCCCACCAGGCAGGGCCGGTGGGTCCCGCTGTTGTCTTCGGGGGCCCACCAGGCAGGGCCGGTGGGTCCCGCCGTTTGCAGACTTCTTGCCAAAATTTGCACCCACAAAGGTCAGTTTAACATTTGTAAGTAAGGGGTAGTGTCGCAACACAAACTCCCCAACTTGTTAAACCGACTAGTGACTTGAAGGTTGCTTTGAATGACAACCTGAAATAGTTTTAACATTAGCCAGTAAGGGGTTGAGTCGCAACTCTAACACCCAAACTTGTTAAAAGACCTGGTAACTTGAATATGGATAATTTGAAACTGCTTCAGAACTTGAATTGAAAAGCTGAACACTTGCACATTTGAACATTTGGAAAAGAACTTTATTCATCATGGCCTTTACATCATGGATAGAACAGTTTAAGGTACGTGTCTAGAATTCCAAGCTCGTGGCAATCTATCTCCTTCTGGTGAGATTAGTCGATAAGAGCCTTTGCCTCCAATTGATTCGACAATATATGGATCTTCCCAGTTGGGAGCAAGCTTTCCACTGCTGTGTTCCTTTGTGTTGTAGAAGACTGCTCTTAGGACCAGACTGCCGATTGGGAATTACCGTTTGTAGACTTTCTCATCATAGGCTCATTTGATCTTCTGCTGATACTTGGCCACACGAAGGGAGGCTTGGTCTCGTAGTTCTTCAGAGAAGTCCAGATCATTGACTCGAAGCTCTTCATTGATTCCTTCTTCAACTGCCCTGGTCTTGAGAGTATTTGATATGTTTTCTGTTGGGAGTACTGCTTTCGATCCATACGTCAGACGAAAGGGTGAGAACCCTGTTGACCTTCTCGGGGTTGTGCGATACCCCTAAAGAACTTCAAGTAGGACTTGTTCCCATAATCCTTTCTTGTCGTTGAGTTTCTTCTTGAGTATACCAAGAATAGCTCTATTTAAGGCTTCGGCTTGACCATTGCATTGAGGGTACCTTGGAGTTGAGTAGAAGAGCTTGATTCCGTTGTTCAGACAGAATTCGCGAAACTTGTCAGAGTCGAATTGCGCTCCATTGTCAGCAACAAGAACTTGAGGTGTACCGAATCTTGAGAAGATGTTGTGCCGAATGAACTTGATCACTTCATCATTGGTCTCCCTGAAGAGTGGTATAGCTTCAACCCATTTGGTGAAGTAATCTGTGGCCAGCAGTAGATATTTCTTCTTGCTTGGAGTTGGTGGGAAAGGACCCAAGAAGTCTAACCCCCACTGATGGAAAGGCCATGGACTTGATAGTTGGTGAAGCTCATATGCAGGGAGATGGATAGCTCGGGCATGTCGTTGGCATGGCTCGCATCGTTGAACAACTTGCTGGGCATCCCTTGCCATTGTTGGCCAGTAGTAACCTTGTAGCTTCGTTTTGGCTTCAAGAGATCTTCCTCCTGAATGATTTCCACAAGCTCCAGAGTGGATATCAATCAGGATCGCCTTTGCTTGTTCGGGACCAAGGCACTTGAGCATCACCCCGTTGTGAAATTTGAAGTATAGATCTTCTCCTTGAATGGTAAAGCATGGGAGCTTCCTTTGAAGTCTTCAGGCTTGATTGGGATCTTCTGGTACTTTGACATATTTGAAGAAGTCAAAATTGACTGTCTCCAGTCTTCAAGTTCATTTGCAGTAGCAAGATTCACCATCAATTGATCTCCACCCCCAGGTCTCTTTGTAGTAGCAAGGATCTGTTGATCGGGGATGGTCTTGGGCACTTCTTGATAATCGATCTGTATTTGCCTTCCTCCGAGTGAGTCTCTGAGAACTAAGGCAGCATTGGCTAAGGCATCTGCCTCTCGGTTTTCTGCTCTTGGGATTTGAATGAATTCGGCATTAGTAAACCGTTGTTGAAGATGTCGTACTAAGGCCAAATAGAGTTGCATTCTTTCTTCTCGAGCTGTATACTCTCCATTGATTTGCCTTATGATCAGTTGGGAATCGCTGTAGGCGATGATTCGATCTACCCCCAGGGATTTTGCCATTTCGAGTCCAGAAATGAGTGCTTCGTATTCGGCTTCGTTGTTGGTGGCATTGAATCCGAGGAGAGTGACCTTCTGGAGATGATCGAGTTCAGGGGATACCAAGACTATCCCAGTTCCCGAACCGATCGCACTTGAAGCTCCATCGATGTAAAGCTTCCATGGAGGAGTTGTAGCAATAGCCTCGATACTTGGATCAATTTTTGTTGCAAGATTGATTGGAAGATTATCCTTATCTTCTAAACGCATGTCGATATCTTCTTCCCAAGTGATGGGGTCTTCAACTGGAAAGTCAGCTAGAAAATCAGCAACAGCTTGACCTTTGATAGAAGTGCGAGATTCGAACTGAATCCCCAGAGCACTCATTTCGATCACCCATTTGGTCATTCGACCAGCTCGACCAGCTTTGTCAACGATATCTTTGAGCGGGTGTCCTGAAATGACAGTGATCTGGTGGGAGACGAAGTAAGGTTGGAGACGACGTGATGCAGTGAGCAAGGCCAGGATGACCTTCTCAGTTTTTGAGTAGCGAGTTTCAGCCGGAAGAAGAGTGTGGCTGATATAATAGACTGGATGCTCGACGCTATCTCTTCTACTGACTAGGACCGCACTGATTGCTTGATCGGTCACGGCGAGATAGAACCACAAGTCTTCTTTTGGAAGTGGAGCAGTCAGGATAGGAGCTTGCACCAGATATTTCTTGATGCCTTGAAAAGCTTCTTCATAAACAGGACTCCATCCCGATGTATCTGCCTTTCGTAGCTTGTCGAAAAGAGGCTTACACTTGTAGGAGGACTTTGAGATGAACCGATTGAGGGCAGCAAGTCTTCCAGTGAGGCGTTGCACTTCCTTCCGATTGGTAGGCAATGGCATGTCGAGGATAGCTCGAATTTGGTCTGGGTTAGCCTCAATACCTCTTCTGGTCACAAGGTGACCCAGAAATTTGCCCGATTGAACTCCAAAAGCGCACTTGGCAGGATTGAGCTTCATGCGATACTTTCGGAGGACTTGAAAGGTTTCTGCTAGATCGGATAAATGTTTTCCTCGAGTGGAACTCTTGGTGAGGAGATCATCGACGTAGACTTCGACGTTGCGACCGATCTGATCTTCGAACATCTTTGTGACTAACCTTTGATAGGTGGATCCAGTATTTTTGAGGCCGAATGGCATTACATTGTAGCAGTAGAGAGCTCGGTTAGTCACAAAACATGTCTTCTCTTGATCATCCGGATGAAGCGGAATTTGATTGTATCCAGAGTACCCATCCATGAAAGACAATAGCTCATGGCCAGCAGTGGCATCGACGAGTCTATCAATCCTTGGCAAGGGGAATGGGTCTTTGGGGCAAGCCTTATTGAGATTGGTAAAGTCGATGCAGACTCTGACCTTCCCATTCTTCTTTGGAACAGCAACTATGTTGGAGATCCAAGTAGGATACTCTACTTCACGAATGAAGCCTGCTGCGAGTAACTTACTGATCTCCTCTTGAACAGCAACTTGTAGCTCTGGTCGGATGGTGCGTGGCTTTTGCTTGATAGGCTTCACTTCTTCTTGGATCGTAAGTCGGTGACAAGCGTCATCTGGATTAATTCCAGGCATGTCTTCGAAACCCCAAGCGAAGACGTCGATATTGGACTGGAGGAAGGATACCATGTCTCGCGCTTCTGCGTCGCTAAGACCGGTACCAATAAACGTTTGTCGAGGGAGACCTCCACTGCCGATGTTGATTGGGATGATCTCTTCAATTGAAGGTGAGGCTTCCCATTCGATTGGTGGGGGTTCGGTCAGCGGAATCTCCTTTGATTGCTATTTGGAAGAGGGACCAGCTTCATCTTGTGGCCGCTTTGGAGGAGCAATATTGATCTTTCGATTTGCTTTAGCCGCAGTAGCCTCACAAGACCTCCCAGCTTGCTGATCGCCTCGAATGCAGACGATGCCTTCTCCCGTTGCCAACTTGAGAAGTTGGTGATAAGAAGAGGAGATGGCATTGATCTGGTGGAGGAATGGTCGCCCGAGAATGGCGTTGTAGCTAGACACTCCTTTGACTATTGCGAATCTCACCGAGACTTGAGTCTCTCGGCTAAGATCGAGTGTGAATCTCGATTCTCCCACCGTGATGCTTTATTCGCCGTTGAAGCCAGTGATTACGGTCGGGACGACATCGAGGCTTGAGTATCTATGTCCTAGACGCTTGAAGCAATCCGAGAACATAATGTCGATGGAACTCCCAGTGTCGATGAGGATCCGGTTGACGGTGCTTCCGTCGATGAGGAGTTTCAAGACCAGAGGGTCTCGGTGGGGAGTATAAACTCCTTGAAGGTCGGAGTCGTTGAAAACAATGGATGGCCAAGCCAAACCTTCGATAGGCTTCTCGATCCAGGTATCCTCCTTGTTCGCAGCAGAACGAACGTAGAAGATGCATCGAACTTGCCGATCCACTTCCTTCCCGATCAAAGTTTGATTGTGCAATGTTCCATGAATACCAAAGACATTGGCATTCACAGAGATAGGTTGCCGGTTGGAGGAGACTTGATGGACCCAACACACCTCTTTCCCCTTTGCAGAGGCTCGACGTTGATCTTGTCCGCCTTTGACAAACTCTTGAAGATGGCTTTCTCGCAATAAGTCTTCAAGATGGAATTTCAGCCGATAGCATCGGTCGGTTGAGTGGCCGTGACTTCGATGGAATTCGCAGTAGACCGTTTTGTCCGCTGTGAATTTGGAGTTTGGCAGAAGAGGATTAGGCCTTCGAAGGAATTCCTCGTGTTGAATGCGGTCGAGTATCTGCTCGGTTGGTAAATTCCACTCGGTGAAAGTGGTCTTCGTTGGAGATCAGCGTCCGTCATTCTTTGATCGCTTGTTGGTTGGAGGAGCTACTGCTTCAGCATTGTGGGCTTTGGCAGCGTACTTGGGAGCTTCTCTTACCGCCGGTCTTCGCTTCGTTTCTCGCCCTTTGCGAGCGACTTGATCATCTTCAACCTCAATCTCCCTCTGGATTCAATCGAACATAGCACCCAGAGAAGGAGGGGGATTGCGGATGAAGTCGTTGTAGATGTGTAGATCGAAGTGGAGGGCATTCTGGAAAGCCAACATGATGGCTTCATCATCCAGATGTCTTCCAGAGAGAGCAGCATGCTCGTTGCGAAATCTCCTTGTGAAATTACGGAGAGTCTCGTCAGCACCCATCCTTAGCCGATAGAGGGAGTCGAGCTTCTTCTCTGGCTTTAGATTGAGTTGATAGTGCTGCACAAAGAGGTTAGCCAAAACACCGAACTGGGTGATGGATCCAGCTCGGAGATTGTGATACCAGTCGAGTGACGGCTCATCGAGACTTCCGGCAAAAGTGCAACAAAGTACGTTGTTTTCTTCTTCGTGTGGTGTTAGGGCTTGCTTGAAGGCAATTATATGGAGAGTTGGATCTCCTCTGATGCAATTGAATTTGGGGAGAGTGGGAGTTCTCCATCCCCTTGGAAATGTTGATTCGAATAGACTCCGGTGGAGAGGCCCGGCAGAGGAGTACCCATCTCTACGACCATGCCCCCGAGCTGGATGTAGATCGAGAGGTAGAATCGAGAGGTCTTGTTCAGGCCTCTGAATATCAGCAGGTTGGAGTCGGTGGCGAAGGTCCGATCTGAGTCCGCGTTGGAGTGGAATTGAAGGGGAGACTCTACTCTTGGAAGGAGCGCTTTTCATCTGGTGTCTCCTTGGTATATCGGGCTTTGAAGGAGCCTTCCTATCGCAGTTGCGACCAGAAGATGATTGGGAGGACTCATCGTCGAGGCGGTCCCAAACACTCTGCTTCCAGGGGGCAGCAGAGGGAGTTGGGTCGCGTGGAATCCTCTCGAGGGCAGCAGTGCCCATTGACCTCCGTTGCTCGGAGTGGATTGAATGTCGAGGAAGATTGACCCTCTCACTTGTAGAGGGGATTGGAAGAGCGATCCCAGCCTTGGAAGCTGCTTTCTTAAGAGCATCCCTCTCAGCGGTGAGGGTGGCATTTTGCTTCGTCAATTGGAGCAGTTGGAAGTCGACCGCAGAGATTTGGTTGGTCGATGGAGGGTTTTCAGCAGGAGCGGGGGCCGTTTGCCCAATTGACTGTCGTGCGGGATGGGCGATCGGTCGATCGATAGATCTCCCACTCCCTGAGCGAACCCCCATCTCGGGGACAGCAAGAGGCTACCCGAAGTTGAGCCTTTGACTCATTGAACGAGTCTCAGGATGAGCTGGTTATTGAGTGTTACTTCCTTCTGGTTGACCCTGGTACTTAGTTTTTTCCATTCAGAGAGCGAAGGGTTCAACAAGAGTGCATACGTCCGATCAGTTGTTTGATCAACCGAGAGGGCAAGGAAGTTTGGCTATCAAGATCGGTTGTATGCTTAACCGATCTAGTAGTAGTGGAGAGAGCTTGACCTTTAGCTCGGATCCCACAGACGGTGCCAAACTGTGGGGGAAAATCTTCGTGCCGACCCGAAGACCTCGCCTCACCAGTCAATTGAGGTTTCAAGTCGAAGAGATCGTTGTTCAATCTGTTGATTGAAGTAGCTGCTTTAGATATGCAAACAGAGAGGGAGATACAATCAGAGAGTTGACACGAGAGATATGATTTCTGAGTTCAGCCGAAGCCTACGTCTCCGTGCTATAGGGAGCAACCCGAATTCACTAACACTTTTATCGAAGTGATCTCGACAGGCCGAGTCTCACTGAAGACACACTGATCTCTTCGAAGGAGAGAAGAAGATCAAGAAGAGTCGAAGATTGAGAGGGTTGGAACTTCCAGAACTCTGATTTCTGAAATCAGATATCAGATGATGATGGCACTGATCTTCCTTTCTGGATTCTCTCTGGATTTTCTCTCTGGATTTGAAATCGGATCCTTTTACATTCGAAGGCTCTGCTATTTATAGGATTCTCTGGTGCCAAATGGCGGTTTCTGCTGCAGCATCTGGGGATCCTCCAGGTAAAGCTGGTGGGCCCCGCTACCATCTCCTTGAGGATTCCATAGGCTATTGGGCCCACCAGGCAGGGCCGGTGGGTCCCGTTGTAGTCTTCGTGGGCCCACCAAGCAGGGCCGGTGGGTCCCGTTGTAGTCTTTGTGGGCCCACCAGGCAGGGCCGGTAGGTCCCGCTGTAGTCTTCGTGGGCCCACCAGGCAGGGCCGGTGGGTCCCGCTGCTTGCAAACTTCTTGCCAAAATTTGCACCCACACTATTCTAATTCATTTGTACAAATGAATTAGAATGGATATATTCATACCAATGAATTAAAATAGCACATACGAATGAATTAGAATAGATCGTAGGAATGAATTAGAATGGATACATTCATACCAATGAATTAGAATGGCTCGTACGAACGAATTAGAATAGATCGTGTGAATGAATTAGAATGGATCATACGAATGAATTAGAATAGATCGTACGAAAGAATTAGAATGGATTCGCTCGATCCATTCTAATTCATTCATATGATCCATTCTAATTCATTCGTATGATCCATTCTAATTTATTCGTACGAGCTATTCTAATTCATTCGTTCGAGCTATTCTAATTCATTCGCACGATCCATTCTAATTCATTCGCACGATCTATTCTAATTCATTCGTACGATCCATTCTAACTCTTTGGTACGACCCATTCTAATTCATTCATACGATCCAATCTAATTCATTCGCACGATCTATACTAATTCATTCATACGTGCTAATCTAATTCATTCGTACGAAGGTATCAATTCTAATTCATTCGCACGATCTATTCTAATTCATTCGTAATTAGAATGGATCGTACATATAAATTAGAGTGGATCGTGCGAATGAATTAGAATGGTTCGTGCGAATGAATTATAATCGTACGAATAAATTAGAATAGATCGTTCAAATGAATTAGAATGGATCATGCGAATGAATTAGAATGGATCATACGAATGAATTAGAATAGATCATACGAATGAATTAGAATGGATCGTGCGAATGAATTAGAATGGATCGTGCGAATGAATTAGATTGGATCGTGCAAATGAATTAGAATGGATCGTACGAATGAATTAGAATGGATCATACGAATGAATTAGAATAGCTCGTACGAATGAATTAGAATAGATTATGTGAATGTATTAGAAGGGATCGTACAAATGAATTAGAATAGATCATACGAATGAAGATACCTTCGTATGAATGAATTAGATTAAATCATGCGAATGATTTAGAATGGATCGTACGAATGAATTAGAATGGATCGTACGAATGAATTAGAATAGCTTGTACGAATGAATTAGAATAGATCGTCCAAATGAATTAGAATAGATCGTGCGAATGAATTAGAATAGATCGTACGAATGAATTAGAATAGATCGTACGAATAAATAAGAATAGATTGTGCGAATGTATTAGAATGGATCGTACGAATGAATTAAATTGGAAACATTCGTATGAATGAATTAGAATAGCTCGTACGAATGAATTAGAATAGATCGTGCGAATGAATTAGAATAGATCGTGCGAATGAATTAGAATGGATTGTATGAATGAATTAAAATAGATCTTGCGAATGAATTAGAATAGATCTTGCGAATGAATTAGAATGGATCGTACGAATGAATTAGAATGGATTGTACGAATGTATTAGAATAGCTCGTACGAATGAATTAGATTAGATCGCACGAATGAATTAGAATGGATCGTACAAATGAATTAGAATGGATCGTACGAATGAATTAGAATGGATCGTACAAAAGAATTAGATTAGAATAGCTCGTACGAATGAATTAGATTGGATCATACGAATGAATTAGAATAGATCGTGCGAATGAATTAGAACGCACGATCCATTCTAAGTCATTCGCACGATCCATTCTAAGTCATTCGCACGATCTATTCTAACTCATTCGTACGAGCTATTATAATTCATTCATACGAGCTATTCTAATTCATTGGTATGAATATATACATTCTAATTCATTTGTACGATCCAATCTAATTCATTCGTATGATCTATTCTAATTCATTCGCATGTATCCATTCTAATTCGTTCGCACGATCCATTCTAAGTCATTCGCATGATCCATTCTAATTCATTCATACGATCTATTTTTATTCATTCGCACGATCTATTCTAATTCATGTGAATGAATAAAATCATGCGAATGAATTAGATTGGATCGTATGAATGAATTAGAATAGATCATGCGAATGAATTAGAATAGCTCGTACAAAGGAATTAGAATAGCTGATACGAATGAATTAGAATAGATCGTACGAATAAATTAGAATGGATTGTACGAATGACTTAGAATAGATCTATTCTAATTCATTCGTACGATCTTTATAATCCATTCGTACGATTCATTCTAATTCATTCGCACGATCCATTCTAACACATTCGTACGAGCTATTCTAATTCATTCGCACGATCTATTCTAATTCATTCGTATGGTCCAATCTAATTCATTTGTACGATCCATTCTAATTCATTTGTACGAATAGCTTGTACGTATGAATTAGATTAGATCGTGCTAATGAATTAGAACAGATCGTACGAATAAATTAAAATGGATCCTGCTAATGCCTTAGAAGCGATCTTGCGAATGAATTAGAATGGATACATGCGAATGAATTAGAATAGATCATAAGAATTAATTAGATTGGATAGTATAAATGAATTAGAATGGATATATTTGTACCAATAAATTAGAATAGCTAGTATGAATGAATTAGAAGAGCTCGTACGAATGAATTAGATTAGATCATGCGAATGAATTAGATTGGATCATACGAATGAATTAGAATGGATCGTATGAATAAATTAGAATGGATCGTGCGAATGAATAAGAATGGATCGTGCGAATGAATTAGAATAGATCATACTAATGAATTATAATGGATCGTATGAATGAATTAGAATGGATCGTGCGAATAAATTAGAATAAATCGTGCGAATAAATTAGAAAGGATCGTACGAATGAATTAAAAAGAATGGATTGTACGAATGGATTAGAATAGATCGTGCGAATGAATTAGAATGGATCATGCGAATGAATTAGAATGGATCATACAAATGTATTAGAATAGATCGTACGAATGAATTAAAATGGATACCTTCGTTCGAATGAATTAGATTAGATTGTGCGAATGAATTAGAATGGATCGTACAAAAGAATTATAATGGATCGTACGAATGAATTATAATGGAAACACTCGTATGAATAAATTAGAATAGCTCGTACGAATGAATTAGAATAGATCATGTGAATGAATTAGAATATATTATGTGAATGATTGAGAATAGCTCGTACGAATGAATTAGAATGGATATATTCGTACCAATGATTTAGAATAGCTCGTAAGAATGAATTAGAATAGCTCGTATGAATGAATTAGAATAGATCGTATGAATAAATTAGAATGGATCGTACGAATGAATTAGAATAGATCTATTCTAATTCATTCGTATGATCTATTCTAATTCATTCGTACGATCCATTCTAATTCATTCGCACTATCCATTTTGATACATTCGCACGATCCATTCTAATTCATTCGCACGATCTATTCTATTTTATTCGTACGATCCATTCTAATTCATTCGTATGATCCATTCTAATTCATTCGTACGATCCATAATAATACATTCACACAATCTATTCTAATTCATTCATACGAGCTATTCTAATTCATTTGTACGATCCAATCTAAGTCATTCGCACGATCCAATCAAATTCATTCGCACGATCTAATCATTCGCACGATCTATTCTAATTCATTCGTACGATCCATTCTAATTCATTCGCACGATCTATTCTAATTCATTCACATGATCTATCCTAATTCTTTCGTATGATCCATTCTAATTCATTCGTATGAGCTATTCTAATTTATTCACACGATCTATTCTAAGTCACTCGCACAATCTATTTTAATTCATTCGTACGAGCCATTCTAATACATTCGCACAATCTATTCTAATTCATTCGTACGAGCCATTCTAATTCATTCATACGATCCAATCTAATTCATTTGTACGATCCAATCTAATTCATTCGTATGCTAATCTAATTCATTCGCACGATCTAATCATTCCCAACATCTATTCTAATTCATTCGCAATATCTATTCGAATTCAGTCATACGATCCATTCTAATTCATTCATACGATCCATTCTAATTCATTCAGATGATCCATTCTAATTCATTCGCACAATCTAATCTAATTAATTCGTACGAGCTATTCTAATTCATTGGTAAATATGTATCCATTCTAATTCATTCGCACGATCCATTCTAGGTCATTCACACGATCCATTCTAATTCATTCGCACGATCCATTCTAAGTGATTTGTACGATCCAATCTAATTCATTCGCATGATCTATTCTAATTCATTTGCACGATCTTTTCTAATTCATTCACATGATCCATTCTAATTCATTCGCACGATCTAATCTAATTCATTCGTACAAAGGTATCCATTCTAATTCATTCGTATGACTATTCTAGTTTATTCGCACGATCCATTCTAAGTCATTTGCACGATCCATTCTAATTTATTCGCACGATCTAATCTAATTCATTCGTATGAAGGTATCCAATCTAATTCATTTGTACAATCCATTCTAATTCGTTCGCATGATCCATTTATATTCATTCGTATATTCCATTCTAATACATTCGCACGATCCATTCTAAGTCATTCGCATGATCCATTCTAATTCATTCGTACGATCCATTCTAATTCATTCGTACGATCCATTCTAATTCATTCGCACAATCTATTCTAATTCATTCACACAATCCATTCTAATTCATTCGTTCGAGCTATTCTAATTCATTCACACAATCCATTCTAATTCATTCGTTTGAGCTATTCTAATTCATTCGCATGATCCATTCTAATTCATTTGTACGATCCATTCTAATTCATTCGCATGATCTATTCTAATTCATTCGCACGATCCATTCAAATTCATTCATACGACCCATTCTAATTCATTCGTATGATCTATTCTAATTCATTCCCACGATCCAATCTAATTCATTTGCACGATCTATTCTAATTCATTCATATGATCGATTCTAATTCATTCCTATGATCCAATCTAATTCATTCGCATGATCTAATCTAATTCATTCGTACGAGTTATTCAATTTGATTCGTACAAGCTATTCTAATTTATTGGTACGAATATATCAATTCTAATTCATTTGTACGATCCAATCTAATTCATTCATATGATCTATTCTAATTCATTCGTACGAGCTATTCTAATTCATTCGTACGAGCTATTCTAATTCATTCGTACGATCCATTCTAATACATTAGCACAATCTATTCTAATTCATTCTCACGATCCATTCTATTTCATTTGTATGATCCAATCTAGTTCGTTCGTACGAAGGTATCCATTCTAATTCATTCGTATGATCTATTCTAATTTATTCGTACGAGCAATTCTAATTCATTCCTACGATCCATTCTAATACATTCGCACAATCTATTCTAATTCATTCGTACGATCTATTCTAATTCATTCGTACAAGCTATTCTAATTCATTGCACAATCCAATCAAATTCATTCGCACGATCCATTATAATTCATTCGCACAATCCATTCTAATTCATTTTGCACAATCTATTCTAATTCATTCGCACGATCCAATCTAATTTATTCGCATGATCCATTCTAAGTCTTTCGCACGATCCATTCTAATTATTTTATACGAGCTATTCTAATTCATTTGTATGAATGTATCTATTCTAATTCATTCGTATGATCCATTCTAATTCATTCGCACAATCTATTCTAATAAATTCGCACGATCTATTCTAATTCATTCTTACGATCGTACGAATGAATTAGAATAGATCGTGCGAATGAATTAGAATGGATCGTATAAATGAATTAGAATAGCTCGTACGAATGACTTAGAATAGATCATATGAATGAATTAGAATGGATACTTTCGTATGAATGAATTAGAATGGATCTTGCGAATGAATTAGAATGGATCATACTAATGAATTAGAATGGATTGTACGAATGAATTAGAATAGATCGAGCAAATGAATTCGAATAGATCGTACGAATAAATTAGAATAGATCGTGCGAATGAATTAAAATGGATCGTACGAATGAATTAGAATGGATCGTACGAATGAATTAGAATTGCTGGTACGAATGAATTAGAATAGCTCATATTAGAATGGATCCTGCGAATGACTTAGAATGGATCGTGCAAATGAATTAGAATGGATCGTGCGAATGAATTAGATTAGATCGAGTGAATGAATTAGAATGGATCGTACGAATTAATTAGAATGGATCGTATGAATGAATTAGAATGGATCGTATGAATAAATTAGAATAGATCGTATGAATGAATTAGAATAGATCGTGCGAATGAATTAGAATGGATCGTACGAATGAATTAGAATGGATCGTGCGAATCAATTATAATGGATCATGCGAATGAATTAGAATGGATCATACGAATGAATTAGAATAGATTGCACGTATGAATTAGAATAGCTCGTGCGAATAGATTGTGCGAATGGATCATACGAATGAATTAGAATGGAAACGTTCATACGAATGAATTAGAATGGATCGTACCAATGAATTAGAATAGCTCGTACGAATGAATTAGAATAGAATGTGCGAATGAATTAGAATGGATCGTACGAATTTATTTGAATGGAAACATTCGTACGAATGAATTAGAATAGCTCGTACGAATAAATTAGAATAGATCATGCGAATGAATTAGAATGGGTCGTACCAATGAATTAGAATAGCTCGTACGAATGAATTACAATGGATTGTATGAATGAATTAGAATGGATCGTGTGAATGAATTAGAATGGATCGTGCGAATATATTAGAATGGATCATAGAATGACTTAGAATGGATCATGCGAATGAATTAGAATGGATCGTATGAATGAATTAGAATGGATTGTGCGAATAAATTAGAATGGATCGTGCGAATGAATTAGAATGGATCGTACGAATGAATTAGAATAGATCGTGCAAATGAAATAGTTCATTCGTATAATCAATTCTAATTTATTCATACGATCCATTCTAATTCATTCGCACGATCCATTCAAATACATTCGCACAATCTATTCTAATTCATCCGCACGATCCATTCTAATTCATTCGCCCGATCCATTCTAATTCATTCGTACGAGCTATTTTAATAAATTCGCACGAGCAATTCTAATTAATTCGTACGATCCATTCTAATTCATTCGTACGATCCATCCTAATTCATTCGCATGATCTATTCTAATTCATTCGTACAAGCTATTCTAATTCATTCGTATGGATGTATCCATTCTAATTTATTCATATGATCCATTCTAATGCATTTGCACAATCTATTCTAATTCATTCATTTCTAATTCATTCGTACGAGCTATTCTAATTCATTCGTACGATCCATTCTAATTCATTTGCATGATCTATTCTAATTCATTCGTATGAGCTATTCTAATTCATTCGTATGAATGTATCCATTCTAATTCATTCATCTGATCCATTCTAATTCATTCGCACAATCTATTCTAATTCATTCATACGATCCTTTCTAATTCATTCGTACGAGCTATTCTAATTCATTCGTACGATCCATTCTAATTCATTCGCACGATCCATTCTAATTCATTTGCACGATCTATTCTAATTCATTCGTACGATCCATTCTAATTCATTCACACGATCCATTCTAATTCATTTGTACGAGCTATTCTAATACATTCGCACAATCTTTTCTAATTAATTCGTATGATCTATTCTAATTCATTCGTACGAATGTTTCCATTCTAATTCATTCGTACGATCCATTCTAATTCATTTATACAAATGTTTTCAGTCTAATTCATTCGTATAATCCATTATAATTCATTCATACGAGCTATTCTAATTCATTCGCATGATCCATTCTAATTCATTCATACGATCCATTCTAATTCATTCGCACGATCTATTCTAATTCATTCATAGGAGCTATTCTAATTCATTGGTACGAATGTATCCATTCTAATTCATTCATACGATCCATTCTAATTCATTCGTATGATCCATTCTAATTCATTCATACGATCCATTCTATTTCATTCGCACGACCCATTCTAATTCATTCGTATGAGCTATTCTAATACATTCGCACAATATATTCTAATTCATTCGTACGATCAATTCTAATTCATTCGTACGAATGTTTCCATTCTAATTCATTCGTACGATCCATTCTAATTCATTCGTACGAATGTTTATATTCTGATTCATTCGTACAATCCATTCTAATTCATTTGTACGAGCTATTCTAATTCATTCGCATGATCTATTCTAATTCATTCCTATGATCCATTCTAATTCATTCGCACGATCCATTCTAAGTCATTCACACGATTCATTCTAATTCATTCGTATGATCTATTCTAATTCATTCATACGAGCTATTCTAATTCATTCGTACGAGCTATTCTAATTCAATCGCACGATCCATTCTAATTCAATCGCACGATCTATTCTAATTCATTCGTATGAGCTATTCTAATTCATTCGTATGAGCTATTCTAATTGATTCGCACGATCCATTCTAATTCATTCGTACGATCCACTCTAATTCATTCGCACGATCCATTCTAAGTCATTCGCATGATCCATTCTAATTCATTCGCACGATCTATTCTAATTCATTCGTACGAGCTATTCTAATTCATTCGTACGAGCTATTCTAATTCATTCGCACGAACCATTCTAATTCATTCGCACAATCTATTCTAATTCATTCGCACGATCCATTCTAATTCATTCGCACGATCCATTCTAATTCAATCGTACGATCCATTCTAATACATTGGCACAATCTATTCTAATTCATTTGTACGAATGTTTACATTCTAATTCATTCGCACGATCTATTCTAATTCATTCGTACAATCCATTCTAATTCATTTGCACGATTTATTCTAATTCATTCGTATAAGCTACTCTAATTCATTCGTACGATCCATTCTAATTCATTCGCACGATCTAATCAAATTCATTCGTACGATCCATTCTAATACATTCGTAGAATCCATTCTAATTCATTCATACGATCCATTCTAATTCATTCGCACGATCCATTCTAATTCATTCATACGATCCAGTCTAATTCATTCGCACGATCCATTCTAATTCATTCATATGATCAATTCTAATACATTCGCACAATCTATTCTAATTCATTTGTACGATCCATTCTAAGTCATTCGTACGAGCTATATTCTAATTCATTCGTACGAATGTTTTCATTCTAAATCATTCATACGATCTATTCTAATTCATTCGCTCGATCTAATGTATTAGAATGGATCGCACAAATGAATTAGATTAGATCGTGCGAATGAATTAGAATGGATCGTACGAATAAATTAGAATAGATCGTGCGAATGAATTAGAATGGATCGTATGAATGAATTAGAATGGATTGGTACGAATTAGAATAGCTCGTACGAATATATTAGAATGGATCGTACGAATGAATTAGAATGGAAACATTCGTACGAATGAATTAGAATAGCTTACACGAATGTATTAGAATTGATCGTACAAATGTATTAGAATGGATCATACGAATGAATTAGAATGGATCGTACGAATAAAATAGAATAGATCGTGCGAATGAATTAGAATGGATCCATTCGTACGAATGAATTAGAATAGATCATACGAATGAATTAGAATAGATACCTTCGTACGAATGAATTAGATTAGATCATACGAATGAATTAGAGTGGATTGTACGAATGAATTAGAATGGATTGTGCGAATGTATTAGAATAGATCGTACGAATGAATTAGAATGTATCATGTGAATGAATTAAAATGGATCGTACGAATAAATTAGAATGAATCGTGCAAATGAATTAGAATGGATCGAGCGAATGAATTAGATTGGATCGTACGAAATAATTAGAATGGATCGTGTGAATGAATTAGAATGGATCGTACGATTGAATTAGAATGGATCATGATATTCTAATTCATTCGTATGATCCATTCTAATTTATTTGCATGAATGAATCTAGTCTAATTCATTCGCTCGATCTATTCTAATTCATTCGTACGATCCATTCTAATTCATTCGTACTATCCATTCTGATACATTCGCACAATCTATTCTAATTCATTCATAAGATCCATTCTAATTTATTCATTCTAATTTACTTGCATGAATAAATTAGAATGGATCGTACGAATGAATTAGAACATCTCGTACTAATGAATTAGAATAGATCGTGCGAATGAATTAGAATGGATCGTGCGAATGAATTAGAATAGCTCGTATGATCCAATCTAATTCATTCGCACGATCCATTCTAATTCATTCGCACGGTCTATTCTAATTCATTCGTATGATCCATTCAAATGCATTCGCACAATCTATTCTAATTCATTCGTACGAGTTATTCTAATTCATTCGTACGATCCATTCTAATTCATTCGCACGACCTATTCTAATTCAATCGCACGAGCTATTCTAATTCATTCGTACGAGCTATTCTAAATCATTGGTACGAATGTATCCATTCTAATTCATTCGCACGATCCATTCTAAGTCATTCACATGATCCATTCTAATTCATTCGTACGATCCATTCTAATTCATTCGCACGATCTATTCTAATTCATTCGTACGATCCAATCTAATTCATTTGTACGATCCAATCAAATTCATTCGCATGATCCATTCTAATTCATTCGTATGAATATTTCTAATTCATTCGCACGATCCATTCTAATTCATTCGTACAATCCATTCTAATTCATTCACATGATCCATTCTATTCTAATTTTTTTATACGAGCTATTCTAATTCATTCCTACGAATGCATCCATTTTAATACATTTGTACGATCCATTCTAATTCATTCGCACGATCTATTATAATTCATTCGTACGAATGTATCCATTCTAATTGATTCATACAATCCATTTTACTTCATTCGCACGATCCAATCTAATTCTTTCGCACGATCCATTCTAATTCATTTGTACGATACATTCTAATTCATTCGTATGATCCATTCTAATTCATTTGTACAAATGAATTAGAATAGATATATTCATACCAATGAATTAGAATAGCTCGTACGAATGAATTAGAATAGATCATGCAAATGAATTAGAATGGATCGTGCGAATGACTAAGAGTGGATCGTACGAATGAATTAGAATAGACACATTCATACCAATGATTTAGAATAGCTCGTACGAATGAATTAAATTGGATCGTACGAATGTTTTAAAATTGATACATTCGTACGAATGAATTAGAATGGATCGTGCGAATGAATTAGATTGGATCGTACAAATGAATTAGAATAGCTCGTATGAATGAATTAGAATAGATCGTGCGAATGAATTAGAATGGATCGTGGAATGAATTAGAATGGATCGTGCGAATGAATGAGAATGGATCGTACGAATGAATTAGAATAGGTCGTACGAATGAATTAGAATGGATCATACGAATGAATTAGAATAGATCATACGAATGAATTAGAATAGATTATGCGAATAAATTAGAATAGATCATTCGAATGAATTAGAATGGATCGTACGAATGAATTATAATGGAAACATTCGTACTTATGAATTAGAATAGCTCGTACGAATGAATTAGAATAGATTATGTGAATGAATTAGAATAGATCATACGAATGAATTAGAATGGATACCTTCCTACGAATGAATTAGATTAGATCGTGTGAATGAATTAGAATGGATCGTGCGAATGAATTAGAATAGATCGTATGAATGAATTAGAATGGATCGTGCGAATGTATTTGAATGGATCGTATGAATGCATTAGAATGGATCGTGCGAATGAATTAGAATGAATTAGAATGGATCATGCGAATGAATTAAATTGGATCTTAAAATGATTTAGAATGGATCGTGACATTCTAATTCATTCGCACGATCCATTCAAATTCATTCGCACGATCCATTCTAATTCGATCACGCGATCCATTCTAATACATTCATATGATCCATTCTAATTCATTCGTATGATCTATTCTAATTCATTCGCACGATCTATTCAAATTCATTCATACGATCCATTCTAATTCATTCGTACGATCTTTTCTAATTCATTTGCATAATCTATTTTAATTCATTCATACGATCCTTTCTAATTCATTCGTACGATCCATTCTAATACACTCGCATAATCTATTCTAATTCATTCGCACGATCCAATCTAATTCATTCGCATGATCTATTCTAATTCATTCGTACGAGCTATTCTAATTCATTCGAATGATCTATTCTAATACATTCGCATAATCTCTTCTAATTCATTCGTACGATCCATTCTAATTCATTCGCACGATCCATTCTAAGCCATTCGCACAATCTATTCTAATTCATTCGCACGATCCATTCTAATACATTCGCAGTATCTATTCTAATTCATTCGCACGAGCTCTTCTAATTCATTCGTACGAATGTTTCCGTTCTTATTCATTCGTACAATCTTTTATAATTCATTCATACGATCCATTCTAAGTCATTCGCACGATCTATTCTAATTCATTCGCACGAGCTATTCTAATTCATTCACACGATCCCTTCTAATTTATTGGTACGAAGGTATCCATTCTAATTCATTCGTACGATCTATTCTAATTCATTCGCACGATCTATTCTAATTCATTCGTACGAGCTATTCTAATTCATTCATACGATCCATTCTAATTCATTCGTACGAGCTATTCTAATTCATTCGTACGAGCTATTCTAATTCATTCGCACGATCTATTCTAAGTCATTCGTACGAGCTATTCTAATTCATTCATACGATCCATTCTAATTCACTCCTACGAGATATTCTAATTCATTCATACGAGCTATTCTAATTCATTTGCATGATCCATTCTAATTCATTCGCACGATCTATTCTAATTCATTCGTACGATCCAATCTAATTCATTGGTACGATCCAATCTAATTCATTCATACGATCCAATCTAATTCATTCGCACGATCTATTCTAATTCATTCGTACGAGCTAATCTAATTCATTCGTACGAAGGTATCCATTCTAATTTATTCGCACGATCTATTTTAATTCATTCGTACAAGCTATTATAATTCATTCGTATAAGCTATTTTAATTCATTCGTACGATCAATTCTAATTCATTCGTATGATCCATTCTAATTCATTCGTACGATCTAGTCTAATTCATTTGCACGATCCATTCTAATTCATTCGTACGATCCATTCTAATACATTTGCACAATCCATTCTAATTCATTCGCACGATCCATTCTATTCTAATTCTTTTATACGAGCTATTCTAATTCATTCGTACGAATGTATCCATTTTAATACATTCGTACGATCCATTCTAATTCGTTCGCACGATATATTCTAATTCATTCGTACGAATGTATCCATTCTAATTCATTCATACGATCCATTCTAATTCATTCGCACGATCCATTCTAATTCATTCGCATGATCCATTCCAATTCATATGTACGATCCATTATAATTCATTTGCACGATCCATTCTAATTCATTTGTACAAATGAATTAGAATGGATATATTCGTACCAATGAATTATAATAGCTCGTACGAATGAATTAGAATAGATCGTGCAAATGAATTAGAATGGATTGTGCGAATGACTTAGAATAGATCGTGCGAATGAATTAGAATGGATATATTCGTACCAATGATTTAGAATAGCTCGTACGAATGAATTAGAATGGATCATACAATTGTACTAAAATGGATACATTAGTACAAATGAGTTAGAATGGATCATGCGAATGAATTTGATTGGATCGTACAAATGAATTAGAATAGCTCGTACGAATGAATTAGAATAGATCGTGCGAATAAATTAAAATAGATCGTATGAATGAATTAGAATGGATCGTGCGAATGAATTAGAATGGATCGTACGAATGAATTAGAATAGATTGTGCGGATAAATTAGAATGGATCGTACGAATGAATTAGAATAGATTGTACGAATGAATTAGAATAGATTGTGCGAATGAATTAAAATAGATCATTCGAATGAATTAGAATAGCTCATACGAATGAATTAGAATAGCTCATACGAATGAATCGTGCGAATGAATTAGAATAGCTCATACGAATGAATTAGAATAGCTCATACGAATGAATTAGAATAGCTCGTATGCATGAATTAGAATAGATCGTACGAATGAATTAGAATGGATCGTGCGAATGAATTAGAATAGCTCATATGAATGAATTAGAATGGATCGTACGAATGAATTAGAATAGCTCGTAAGAATGAATTAGAATAGATCTATGAATGAATTAGAATAACTAGTACGAATGAATTAGAATACATTGTGCAAATGAATTAGATTGGATCGTACTAATGAATTAGATTGGAGCGTACGAATGAATTAGAATGGATCGTGCGAATGAATTATAATGGATCGTACGAATGAATTAGAATAGATTGTGCGGATGAATTAGAATCGATTGTACGAATGAATTAGAATAGATTGTACGAATGAATTAGAATAGATTGTGCGAATGAATTTAGAATAGATCATTCGAATGAATTAGAATAGATCAGACGAATGAATTAGAATGGAAATATTCATACGAATGAATTAAAATATCTCGTGCGAATGAATTAGAATAGATCATGCGAATGAATTAGAATAGATCATACGAATGAATTAGAATGGATACCTTCGTACGAATGAATTAGACTAGATCGTGCGAATGCATTAGAATGGATCAAATGAATGACTTAGAATGGATCATGCGAATGAATTAGAATGGATCGTACGAATGAATTAGAATGGATTGTACGAATGAATTAGAATAGATCGTGCAAAAGAAATAGATTGGATCGTACCATTGAATTAGAATGGATTGTGCGAATGAATTAGAATGGATCGTGCGAATGAATTAGATTGGATCGTACGAATGAATTAGAATGGATCGTATAAATGAATTAGAATAGCTCGTACGAATGAATTAGAATTAGATTGATCATGCGAATTAATTAGAATGGATCGTGCGAATGAATTAGAATGCATCGTGCGAATGAATTAGAATAGCTCATACGAATGAATTAGAATAGATCGTGCAAATGAATTAGATTGCATCGTACGAATGAATTAGAATGGATCAAGCGAATGAATTAGAATGGATCGTGCGAATGAATTAGATTGGATCATACAAATGAATTAGAATGGATCGTACGAATGAATTAGAATAGATCGTACGAATGTATTATAATGGAAACATTTGTACGAATGAATTAGAATAGATTGTGCGAATATATTAGAATGGATCGTGCGAATGAATTAGAACAGCTCGTACGAATGAATTGGAATAGATCGTACGAATGAATTAGAATGGATTGTACGATTTAATTTGAATAGATTATGCGAATGTATTAGATCATACGAATGAATTAGAATGGATCGTGCGAATGAATTAGAATAGATCGTGCGAATGAATTAGAATGGATCGTACGAATGAATAAGAATAGATTATACGAACGAATTAGATTAGATCGTACGAATGAATTAGAATGGATCATACGAATGAATTAGAATGGATCGTGCGAATGTATTAGAATGGATCGTACGAATGAATTAGAAGGGAACGTGCGAATTAATTAGAATGGATCGTACGAATGAATTTGTATAGATCGTACGAATGAATTAGAGTCGATCGTATGAATGAATTAGAATGGATCGTGCGAATGAATTAGAATGGATCGTGCGAATGAATTAGATTAGATCGTACGAATGAATTAGAATGGATCGTGCGAATGAATTAGAATAGCTTGTACGAATAAATTAGAATGGCTTGAATGAATGAATTAACTCGTACGAATGAATTAGAATAGATAGTACGAATGAATTAGAATAAATCGTGCGAATGAATTAGAATGGATCATATGAATGAATTAGAATAGATCGTGCAAATGAATTAGAATGGATCGTGCGAATGACTTAGAATGGATCGTGCGAATGAATTAGAATTGTCACATTCGTACCAATGAATTAGAATAGCTCGTACGAATGAATTAGAATAGATCGTGCAAATAAATTAGAATAGATCATACGAATGAATTAGAATATATTATGTGAATGTATTAGAATGGATCGTATGAATGAATTAGAATGGATCGTGCGAATGAATTAGAATGGATAGTACGAATGAATTAGAATGGAAACATTCGTACAAATGAATTAGAATAGCTTGTACGAATGAATTAGAATAGATCGTGCGAATGAACTAGAATGGATTGTGCGAATGACTTATAATAGATCGTGCAAATGAATTAGAATGGATCGTACAAATGAATTAGAATGGGTCGTATGAATGTATTGTTGGAAATTAATCCATGGTAGAGGCTCGCAGCAGAAATGATTTTGCGGTCGAAAGACCGTTCATGGTGCACGTTACACGATTTAAACTTTCATCGAAACTAATCTACATATGTGTGCATGCGTATGCACGTGAATCGAACACCCTAACGGTAATCTAGCGTACTGATTAACTAGCATGCATGCAAATCATATGGCCGGCCCTATAGATGAGGGATTCTCATCCCTACAACATAGGGCCGGCCCTAGCAAGGTCTCCCACTGCTAGGGTCAGCCAAGAGTGAGGTCCGGCAGAGTGAGATTTTTACCAAAACGCATTGTCGCCTCATTTTGACCATTTCTAGCGTGCAATACCTAGCGGCCATTTCTTAAGTGATTTGTACTAGTTACCTACTATTAACTGAGGCCACCGAAGGGTGCCTCTAGCAAAGTCAACTAGTCAACTCACAGCACATCCCGGTGCATTGCACCTATGCAGCAAAGTTCACTTATGGCTAGGGATTACTATGTGCGCCTCTGTACTAGTCTCGGGCATAACCCTTAGTACTCGCACGTAGTTACACATCTACCGTGCTCTAGTGCCAAGCACACACGGAGCGTATTCTTCTTTCTTCTTCTTAGTTCTTATGGTGTTCCGAGGAGATGGTTCAAGAACCGTACATAATGTTGATAAGGTGGAACCTTCAGGGATCGGGGTTCATGGCTTCCAACTCAAGCTCGATCGACACTCTACCCGAGTGTACCATCGATCATCTGAGCTCGAGTTAACCTACGTAGCCACCCAGAGTGCGACGCAGGTTGCACTCCAATTCACCCAGACTTACTATGTTCTCCATCATACCCCTGCTCTCCGCTTAGTAGTGGTAAACCCGCTGTCCCTCCACTTGATGTCCTGATTCACTTCGAGCGGTGGAGACTACCGTCAGACTCGAATGATCATATGACTTGGTTCCTTCCAGGTTGACCTATACATCGTACCTTTGATTACCCCATCGAGTAACCGAACCCGGTCAACAGTCAAACTGGTGAACACCAGGCCTGGGTTTGTTACAGTGTAAGTCACACCAAGGAATGCACCTCCCTTCAGGGGCGTGGATGGCCTGCAGGAGTGACACGCTAATGCAACGCCAGCCGGGTAACCCAGTACACCGTGGTTTTGGATCACTGTATACGGATCCTCACACATTGGTATGCCAAAGCACCACGCAACTGGTTAGTCCATCAGACGTGGTTCCTTAGGGTTTAGGACCGTTTTACCCTAAGCAGAAACATGGCTTAGTGTACCAGTGTCTGCTCACTGATCTGTATACCGTGTTAGTTTCGTTCAGCCACAAACACTGTGCCTGGTGATGACCATGGTGAAGACAACCCATGAACTGTCATCGCCAACAGCTTAACATGATGAGGCGACCAACCTGATCATAGCTGCGAACTGATTTAGATTATATGAGACCAATCCACTCAGTTTTCAACTCAGTGGACTACCATATAACCATGGCTCTCTGTTCTTAAAAGAACACGTAACTATGTTACGCACCTATATGCATCTTATATAATAATAACTATCAATCTTTATTAGACCAAAACATAAAGTTTTACAAGCTTAGAACACATCAATCCTAATAATCTCCCACTTGGTCTAGCGTAGCAAAACGGTTTTGACTCCCATCGCGTCCACATGTTGCTCGAATGCCTTGGTAGGTATTGCCTTTGTGAAAGGATCAGCAACATTATCTGTAGATGCAATCTGTGTCACTGCTACTCGCCCTTACTTTTGAAACTGCTGAATCAAGTGGAACTTGCGCTCGATAGGCTTCCCCTTTTGGTGATGTCTTGGCTCCTTTGCTTGTGCTACCGCCCCACTATTGTCGCAATAAAGCACAATAGGTAACTGGGCCTCTGGTACGCACCCCAAATCCGTAAGGAATTTCTTAAGCCATACTGCCTCTTTGGCTGCCTCGCACGCTGCAACGTACTCAGCCTCTGTGGTAGAGTCTGCGATGCATTTCTACTTCACACTCTTCCAACTAACCGCTGCTCCTCCTAACATAAACACAAAACCTGATATCGATTTTCTGGATTCCAAATCTGATATAAATTCAGAATCTGTGTATCCAATCGGCGTCAGTTCATGTGCAGTGTAAACCAACTCATAGTCCCTTGTTCTACGAAGGTACTTGAGTATACACTTCACTGCTGTCTAGTGATCTGGACCCGGATTCGACTGAAACCGACCCATCATGCCTACTGCGAAACAGATATCTAGCCTTGTACAATGCATAGCATACATTAGACTACCTAATGCCAAAGCATAAGGTATCTTCTGTATTTCTGCTCTCTCCTCTGGTGTCTTAGGACATTGATCCTTAGACAGTTTTACACCATGTTTAAATGGTACAAAACCCTTCTTGGAGTTTTGCATGTCAAACCTAGCCATAACCTTATCTATATACGCGGCCTGTGATAGCGAGAGAATCTTGTTTTTGCGATCACGCGTTACCTTGATCCCCAAAACATAACTCGCTTCACCTAGGTCTTTCATATCGAACTATATTGACAACCAGACCTTTACCGTTGACAATGTTGCAACATCATTTCCAATGAGTAGAATATCATCTACATAAAGTATCAAATATACCACTGTAGTCTTATCACTCCTCTTGTATACACATGGTTCATCCTCGTTTTGAGTAAATCCATATGACTGGATTGCCTGATCAAAACGGATGTTCCAACTTCTAGATACTTGCTTTAGTACATAAATGGACTTCTGCAACTTGCAAACTAGATGTTCCTGACCCTCTGACTCAAACCCTGGTGCCTGCATCATATAAATATCTTCTTCCAAATTTCAATTGAGGAATGCTGTCTTGACATCCATTTGCCAGATCTCCCAGTTGTAATGGGCTGTAATGGATAGGAGGATCCGAATAGACGTTATCATAGCTACCGGCAAGAAGGTTTCGTCAAAGTCGATTCCTTCTCTCTGGGTATAATGCTTGGCAACTAATCTAGCTTTATAAGTCTCAATTGTACCATCGGATCCTCTCTTCTTCTTATACACCCACTTGCACCCAATAGGTTTAATATTGGATGACGGTGTAACAAGAGTCCAGACAGCGTTATGGGACATTGATGTAATTTCTGCCTCCATAGCCTTTTGCCAGTCAGAGCCGTCAGAAGGTCCCACTGCCTTATCCTAGCTCAGTGGGTCATCCTCCTGACCCTCTGGATCAACCAATAAGGTTTCTCCATAGTATCTGTCAGGAGCTCTGATGTTCCTCCCACTGCGACGAGGTGGTGGTTGTGTTATAGGATTAATAGGTTATATAGTATCTAGTATATTAGTGTCTGTGATGTCAGCTCCCACTATGCTTTCGGATGCGCTCTCTAATGTAGTACCTAGTAGCTCATCCAGAACTACCTTACTAGTAGGTTTGTGGTCCAGAATATAATCCCGTTCTAGGAAATAGGTGTTCGTAGAAACGATCACCTTCTTTTCCTCAGGATCATAAAATAGACCACCTTTAGTCTTCTTAGAATACCCTACAAACAAACATACTTTGGACTTCAGTTCCATCTTATCCCTCTTATCCTTCCGCACATGTGCAGGATATCCCCATATTCTGAAATGCTATAGTTTTGGTTTGTTCCTTGACCACAGCTCTCTAGGGGTCTGAGGTACTGACTTAGACGGAACATGGTTCAGAATATAAACTGCTATTTGTAGGGCATATCCCCAAAAGGTCATTGGTAAACTGGCATAACTCATCATGCTACGAACCATGTCTAACAAGGTTCGATTCCTTCTCTCGGAAACTCCATTCTGTTGTGGGGTTCCTGGAGCAGTAAATTGAGATTTAATCCCATGCTCCACCATATACCCAAGGAACTCGTTAGATAGGTACTCACCTCCTCGATCAGATCGAAGGGTTTTTTTATATTTGCCTGTCTGCTTTTTTACTTCAGCCCTGAACTCTTTGAACATGTCAAAGGATTCCGACTTCCGTTGCATCAGGTAAATATAACCATATCTTGAGTAATCATCAATAAAAGTGATAAAGTACTCATGGCCTCCTATCGCCTTGACGCTCATGGGTTCACACACATCTGAATGGATTAACTCCAATACCTCAGTAGCTCTTACTCCTTTGCCTTTGAAGGCCCTCTTGGTCATCTTTCCTTCCAGGCAGGATTCACAGGTGGGAAGGATATTCGTAGGATCTGTTTCCAGAAGCCCGGCCTTCACCATCCTATGGATCCTGTCTAAGCCAATATGCCCAAGTCGTAAGTGCCACAGTTGGGTTAAATTTTCCGAAGGTTTCTTACGCTTAGATGAATTAACATTAAATGCTGAAGTTATTATGTTATCTTTTTCAAATTTAGGACTGACACCATAGAGATGATTATGAACCTTTCATCTTATTATAAAAGTTCCATTCAGCTTAAACGACACATCAGAAGCATCAAAATAAACTGAATAACCTTCATTAACTAAAGAAGAAACAGAAATTAAGTTACGTCTCAAGGACGATTCATAAAAAATATCTCTAAGAGTCAAAGTCTGATTATTCGAAAAACTAAGATTAACGTCTCCAATAGCTTCAGCAGCAGCCACGACCTCAGTTCCCATGCTCAAGGTCATCTCTCCATCAAGCAATCTTCTACTTTCCCGAAACCCCTGAAGAGAGTTACAGGCATGGTTAGTGGATCCTGAATCCACAATCCAACTAGCAAAAGTACTATTACTTGAAAGAAATGATTCAACAACAAAGAGTTGTAGATTTCCTTCACCAGTATTCTGAGGCTTCTTGCAGTCCTTCTTCCAATGACCCTTCTGGCCACACCGGAAATACGTCGTTCCCGGTTTCTTTGATTCTCCAGACCCAGAGGCCCCAACAGAGTCCTACACAGGTGCTGACTTAGGTTTTTTCTTATGTTTCTTGCCCTGAGGTTTACCAGACTTCTTGAAGGATCTGCGTTGCACGTGAAGTGTTTCGCCCTTCTGCTTAAAGCCATCCTCAGCTACCTGGGGAGCTCCCAGAAGCTCTGCATTTATCATAGCCACCTTGTTCAAATTGAAGTTGGTGACAAAGCCTTCAAAGGCTCTAGACAGTGACGAGAGGAAGATGTTTGTCATCACCTCGCCATCTAGCACAATGTCCATGGTTGCTAGTTTGTTCTGGAACCCAAGCATTTTCATCATGTATTCCCGAACCAGCATCCCATTGGACATCTTAGTGCCGGCGAGTTTCTTGATGGTAAGGTATCGCGTAACGCGATTGTGACCTTCAAACATCTCCTTCAGATACAACATTATGTCAGAAGCGTCGGGCATCTCCTCGACTTGCTTCTGCAGAGTTATTTGCAAGGATGCAATTATATAGCATTTACATATTTCATTAGATTCCTTCCAGTCAGTGAAAGCCTTTAGCTGTGCCTCTGTGGCATCGGGTCCTGACAAATCTGGCTTAGGGTCATTCAGGGCTATCATATGTTTACCAATCCTCAAGACCAGGTACAGGTTGCGCTTCCAATCCTCATAGTTGGGACCGGTATGTTTCTGGTCATTTAGGATAGCAGACAGGGGGTCTAACATAGTCATCTGAAAATAAAATATTGAATAATGAGAATGCATGAAAACTCATTTTATGGATTTTTAAAACAAGCTAATTATATCCATATGTCAACGCTACCCTCAAGCGAAGCCATTTCCATGGATTAATTAAATATGTATGTAAGATCTCGGAGTCGACTGTACCTGCACTAGGGGGCATCATACAGCGTCAATCCGCTTACACGGGCCTTTTCCTTGACCCTATCCAAATCTGCCAACTAAGGACTTTGATGGACCATGGTTATCTTTCGGCCAGTACCACGTGATCCCCATTGTCTGAGCAACGAATGCCTCATGTGTACTTTGGATGCTTACCCACGAGCCTAGGTAAATACGACATGAGAGTTCATGCGGCCCCCACTAGGGTGGGATGAAAAGCCCTTCTCTCCTCACCCCGTAATTACCATATCTTAAGAGAGATCACTAAGTGATTTGGCATGGAATGACACAACCCCCATACTAGGGGATGTTGAGTTACGCCTCTCCACCCTAACACGAAGCGATTGGTCGTGGAGGCCAGGAGATCTCAAAAGAGTCCTCTCTTGCATCCCTTATTATATATGAGGGTTATTTTGCGAGTATGAATTTATGCAAATGCAAAGGTAGCGACCTCCTATATACTAGACCCTGGTCACACCATGCTCCCACTAGCGTTCAAGCCCTTCGCCTACCATTAATCATTCTCAGAATATCATAGTCCATGACTCAAGTGGATTTCTCCATTCAAGGGTCACATTACATATTCCGAGAATATCGATGCTCTGCAAAATTGGTTATCAAGCTAATGCTCTGGAGCTAATCCTAGAGTCAGACTCACTGGAAAGGACTCCCACTAGTCATGGCGCCTCGCTTATAAATTTGACAATTGATGTTCAATGGATCTCCATCGCATCTTTGATTTCGATGCTGGCCAAATAGGCACACCCGACTAGTCAGGTGCTAACCTAATGGTGGCATAACCATATGTGATGGGATCCCACTAACATTAAAAGTCAACTAAATAATAGGCGTCATCTAGTGGGATCCTATCCTCAAACAGTCGCTTGGACCGGAGGGGAAAGGCATCCCTCTGAAAACTGATAATCATATTATCTCATCGGGGTTCAATATGAAACATAAAGAACTAATAAAGAAAGCAACCATAAAGACTGAATTAAGTTCAGGGTCTGACCCTTGAACCTAATTTGCACAGCACAGGCCTCTAGCTTACTTCGCAAGGTCCCTCGGTCCAGCTCCTCCGTCGCGCTCGCGAACACTTTGCCGGATCGTCTTCATCCTCCAGGGTTCCGCTTACGCTCCCGATGGTGGATTTCTTTGGCACATCTTTCTTCTCGATTTGTAGCCGAAAAAATCTAGTACGCTTCGAGCAAGTGCTCGCTCATACATAATTTCCTAGAAAGAAAAGAAAACACACCTAGGAAAAAGGTTATGGGAACCGAGGATGGTTTACCCCCATCACTCCCCCAATCTACGGCTCAATTACGTATCCATACACAGAGAGCAAATCCAGACATTGGCTAACTCAGGGTCCGACCCCCGGTAGCAAGCACAAAACATAGATCTAGATTTTTTATAGCGGCGCCCTGCAAGAATGATTAATAGAACAAGCACAATCTATATATATGCATGATCTAAGCGTAGGAACCCCGATGAATTTGCGCATTCATCACGCGCACACATGTTGGTTTCATGAAAAACCGTGAAACGCACACCACTAATGCGGCTCTGATACCAATTGTTGGAAATTAATCCATGGTAGAGGCTCGCAGCAGAAACGATTTTGCGGTCGAAAGACCGTTTATGGTGCACATTACACGATTTAAACTTTCATCGAAACTAATCTATATATGTGTGCATACGTATGCATGTGAATCGAACACCCTAACGGCAATCTAGCGTAATGATTAACTAGCATGCATGCAAATCATAATGCTCGCTAGATCTACATGTTAGATTACACATACCTTTTGTACGGATCTTTTAACCGTGGAGAATTGTCTTCTTTGTCGATGGAGACGGAAGATCGTTCACGAAGATGCTGATGGTACAAATGGAGACGTTGCCTTCTTGTTTACCCGATCTCACACGATGCACGAAACGTCACTCTCAGATCTCTGAGTGCCTCCAAAGAACGACCCTTCTCCTTCTTCAGAACTCCACGCGAGGAAGACGAAGTTGCAAGTGGGAAATGGGAGATGGATTAGGGAGAGAACTAGAGAGATTAGAGGGGAGGGGGGTTCGGTTTTTGCCACACATATGGCTGGCCCCGTATGCCCCTTTATATAGGGCCAGCCTATCCCCTTGGATAAGGATCCAAGGGGATAAAGACCTCCCACAATTATCTCTCCAATCTCACCCTTTTATCTCTCCTTGTATTTATCCGTTTTCCCACTATTTAGGCCTCGACTTTATCCGTTTCAAAGCCCTATCCCTATCTATATGGCTGGCCCAATAGATGAGGGATTCTCATCCCTACAATATAGGGCTGGCCCTAGCAAGATCTCCAACTGCAAGGGTCGGCCAAGAGTGAGGTCCGACAGAGTGAGGTTTTTACCAAAACGCCCTGACGCCTCATTTTGACCATTTCTAGCGTGCGATACCTAGCGGCCATTTCTTAAGTGATTTCTACTAGTTACCTACTATTAACTGAGGCCACCGAAGGGTGCCTCTAGCAAAGTCAACTAGTCAACTCGCAGTACATCCCGGTGCATTGCACCTATGCAGCGAAGTTCACTTATGGCTAGGGATTACTACGCGTGCCTCTGTACTAGTCTCGGGCATAACCCTTAGTACTCGCACGTAGTTACGCATCTACCGTGCTCTAGTGCCAAGCACACATGGAGCGTATTCTTCTTTCTTCCTCTTAGTGCTTATGGTGTTCATAGGAGATGGTTCAAGAACTATACATAATGTTGATAAGGTGGAACCTTCAGGGACCGGGGTTCATGTCTTCCAACTCAAGCTCAATCGACACACTACCCGAGTGTACCATCGATCCTCTGAGCTCGAGTTAACCTGCGTAGCCACCCAGAGTGCGATGCAGGCTGCACTCCAATTCACCCAGACTTACTATGTTCTCATCATACCCCTGCTCTCCGCTTAGTAGTGGTAAACCCGCTGTCCCTCCACTTGATGCCATGATTCACTTCGAGCGGTGGAGACTACCGTCAGACTCGAATGATTATATGACTTGGTTCCTTCCAGGTTGACCTATACATCGTACCTCTGATTACCCCGTCGAGTAACCGAACCCGGTCAACAGTCAAACTTGTGACCACCAGGCCTGGGTTTGGTACAGTGTAAGTCACACCAAGGAACGCACCTCTCTTCAGGGGTGTGGATGGCCTGCAGAAGTGACACGCTAATGCAACGCCAGTCGGGTAACCCAGTACACCGTGGTTTTGGATCACTACATACGGATCCTCACACATTGGTGTGCCAAAGCACCACGCAACTGGTTAGTCCATCAGACGTGGTTCCTCAGGGTTTAGGACCGTTTTACCCTAAGCAGAAACACGGCTTAGTGTACCAGTGTTTGCTCACTGATTTGTACACCTAGGGATGGCAACGGGTCGGGTTTGGGGTGGGTCGGCCCTATCCCGAACCCGCCCCATTATATTTTATCCCGTCCATACCCGTCCCAAACCCGTGTCGGGTTTTGAGGGTAATTCCTAAACCCATCCCAATTAGCATTGAAAAAACTCGTGCCCGCCCCGCCCCGTCCCGTTTAAGCATTGCGAATCGGGTCGGGTCGGCTTCACCAAAACTGCATATTTAGCTTCACAACCGCACGATGCATGATTAGGAGTTCAGATCTTCTTCAATCGGTCGGCCCGGTCGGTAGACTCGGGTGCATCACAGCCGCACGATGGCATAAGATTTGGAGTTCATATCTTCTCCAATTGGCAATTGATCGTATCCCAGTTTACCCGTGTGCATCACACCCATGGTCAGATCATCTCCAATCGGTCGGCCTGATCAGTAAACCCGTGTGCTGCCGTCCGTGCACTTGTGCATTGTGGAGAATTCAAGAGTCAAGACTCATATGATAGCCTGATAGGTTATATACCCGGGTCGGGTCGGGGCGGGTTGGAGTAAAACCCGAACCCGACCCGAACCCGACCGGGTTTTAAATGTAATTCCCAAACCCGTCCCAAACCCATTTTAGAGCATCCCAAACCCGTCCCAATAGGGTCGGGTCAGGTCGGGTAGCCCGATAAACCCGAATAATTGCAATCCCTATGTACACCATGTTAGTTCCGTTCAGCCACAGACACTGTGCTTGGTGATGACCATGGTGAAGACATCCCATGAACTGTCATCGCCAACAGCTTAACATGATGAGGCGACCAACCTGATTATAGCTGCGAACTGATTTAGATTATATGGGACTACCATATAACCATGGCACTCTGTTCTTAAAAGAACACGTAACTATGTTACGCACCTATTTGCATCTCATATAATAATAACTATCAATCTTTATTAGACCAAAACATAAGGTTTTACAAGCTTAGAACACATCAATCCTAACATGTATGAGAATGGAAACATTCGTACGATCCAATCTAATTCATTTGTACGATCCAATCTAATTCATTCATATGATCCAATCTAATTCATTCGCACGATCCATTCTAATTCATTCGCACGATCCTTTCTAATTCATTCGCACGATTCATTATAATTCATTCGTACGATCCATTCTAATACATTCTCCCAATCTATTCTAATTCATTCGTACAAGCTATTCTAATTCATTCGTACGATCCATACGAATGAATTAGAATAGCTCGTGCGAATGAATTTGAATAGCTCGTACGAATGAATTAGAATGGATAGTGTGAATGAATTAGAATGTCGCATGAATGTATTAGAATGGAAACATTCGTACGAATGAATTAGAATAGCTCGTACGAATGAATTAGAATAGATTGTGTGAATAAATTAGATTAGATCGTGCGAATGAATTAGAATAGATCGTGCGAATGAATTAGATTGGATCGTACGTGCGAATGAATTAGAATGTCACGATCATGCGAATGAAATAGAATAGCTCGTAGAATGAATTAGAATAGATCGTGCGAATGAATTAGAATGGATCGTATGAATGAATTAGAATAGCTCGTACGAATGAATTAGAATGGATCATGCGAATGAATTAGATTGGATCGTGCGAATGAATTAGAATAGCTCGTACGAATGAATTAGAATGGATCGTACGAATGAATTAGAATGGGTCGTGCGAATGAATTAGAATGGATACCTTCGTACGAATTAATTAGATTAGATTCGTACAAATGAATTAGATTGGATCGTCCGAATGAATTAGAATGGATCGTGCGAATGAATTAGAATAGATCATACGAATGAATTAGAATGGATACCTTCGTACGAATGAATTAGATTAGATTCGTACAAATGAATTGGATTGGATCATACGAAAGAATTAGAATGGATCGTGCGAAATTAAGATGGATCGTACGAATGAATTAGAATAGATTGTGCGAATGTATTAAAAAGGATCGTATGATTGAATTATAATGGATCTTACGAATGAATTAGAATAGATTGTGCGAATGTATTAGTATGGATCGTATGAATGAATTAGATTGGATCGTACGAATGAATTAGAATGGATCATACGAATGAATTAGAATGGATCGTGCGAATGAATTAGAATAGATCATACAAATGAATTAGAATGGATCGTACGAATGAATTAGAATAGATCGTGCTGATGAATTAGAATGGATTGTACGAATGAATTAGAATAGATCGTACGAATGAATTAGAACGGATCGAATGAATGAATTAGAATGGATCGTGCGAATGAATTAGAATGGATCGTACGAATGAATTAGAATGGATCGTACGAATGAATTAGAATAGATCGTGTAAATGAATTAGAATGGATCGCACGAAGAATTAGAATAGCTCGTATCAATGAATTAGAATGGATCGTACAAATCAATTAGAATGAATCATACGAATGAGTTAGAATAGCACGCACGAATGAGTGCGAATGAATTAGAATGGATCGTGCGAATGAATTAGAATAGATCTTGCGAATGAATTAGAATGGATCGTGCAAATGAATTAGAATAGCTCGTACGAATGAATTAGAATAGATTGTACGAATGTATTAGAATGGATCGTACGAATGAATTAGAATGGATCGTACAAATGAATTAGAATTGCTCATGCGAATGACTTAGAATGGATCATACGAATGAATTAGAATGGATACCTTCGTACGAATGAATTAGATTAGATCGTATGAATGAATTAGAATGGATCGTACGAATGAATTAGAACAGCTCGTACAAATAAATTAGAATAGATCGTGCAAATGAATTAGAATGGATCGTACGAATGACTTAGAATGGCTACATTCATACCAATAAATTAGAATAGATATATTCGTATGAATGAATTAGATTAGATCGTCTGAATGAATTAGAATGAATCATGCGAATGAATTAGAATAGATCGTACAAATGATTAGATTGGATCGTACGAATGAATTAGAGTGGATTATGTGAATGAATTAGAATAGCTTGTACGAATGAATTCGAATCATACAATCTAGTCTAAATTATTCGTATGATCTATTCTAATTCATTCGCACGATCCATTCTAATACATTCGTACGATCCATTCTAATTCATTCGTACGATTCATTCTAATACATTCACACAATCTTTTCTAATTCATTCGCACGATCCATTCTAATTCATTCGCACGATCCATTCTAATTCATTCGCACGATCCATTCTAATTCATTCTTATGATCCAATCTAATTCATTCGCATGATCTATTCTAATCCATTCGTACGAGCTATTCTAATTCATTCGCACGATCCATTCTAATTCATTCATACGATCCATTCTAATTCATTCGCACGGTCCAATATAATTCTAATTCATTCGTACGATCCATTCTAATTTATACGTACGATCTAATCTAATTCATTCGCACGATCCATTCTAATTCATTCACACAATCCATTCTAATTCATTCGTACGAGCTATTCTAATTCATTCGTACGATCCATTCTAATTCATTCGCATGATCGATTCTAATTCATTCGCACAATCCATTCTAATTCATTCACACGATCCATTCTAATTCATTCGCACGATCTATTCAAATTTATTCATACGATCCATTCTAATTCATTCACACGATCTATTCTAATTCATTCATACGATCCATTCTAATTCATTCGTACGAGCTATTCTAATTCATTCGCACGATCCATTCTAATTCATTAATACGATCCATTCTAATTCATTCGCACGATCCATTCTAATTCATTCGCACAATCCATTCTAATTCATTCATACGATCCATTCTAATACATTCGCATGATCCATTCTAATACATTCATACGATCCATTATAATTCATTCGCACGATCTATTCAAATTTATTTGTATGATCCATTCTAATTCATTCGTACAATCTATTCTAATTCATTCATACGATCCATTCTAATTCATTCGTACGAGCTATTTTAATTCATTTGCACGATCCATTCTAATTCGTTCGTACGATCCATTCTATTACATTCGCAGAATCTATTCTTATTAATTCATACGATCCATTTTAATTCATTCGCACGATCTATTATAATTCATTCGTACAAGCTAGTCTAATTCATTCCCACGATCCATTCTAATTCATTCGCACGATCCATTCTAATTCATTTATCAGATCCTTTCTAATTCATTCGCACGATCTATTCTAATTCATTCGTACGAGCTATTCTAATTCATTCGTATGATCCACTCTAATTCATTCGTACGATCCATTCTAATTCATTCGTACGAGCTATTCTAATATATTCGTACGATCCATTCTAATTCATTCATAAGATCTATTCTAATTCATTCGTACAATCCATTCTAATTCATTCGTACAAGCTATTCTAATTCATTCGTACGATCCATTCTAATTCATTCGCACGATCCATCCTAATTAATTCGTACGATCCATTCTAATTCATTCATACGATCCATTCTAATTCATTCGTCCGATCTATTCAAATTCATTCGTACGATCCATTCTAATTCATTCGTATGATTCATTCTAATTCATTCGTACAAGCTATTCTAATTCATTCGCACTATCCATTCTAATTCGTTCGTACGATCCATTCTAATTCATTCGCACGATCCATTCTAATTCATTCGCAGGTTCCATTCTAATTCATTCATACGATCCATTCTAACACATTCGCACTATCTATTCTAATTCATTCGAATGATCTATTCTAATTCTTTTGCATGATCCATTCTAATTCATTCGTACGATCCATTCTAATTCATTCGTACGATCCATTCAAATTCATTCGTATGAGCTATTTTAATTCATTCGCACGATCTATTCTAATTCATTCGTACGATCCATTCTAATACTGTGAGTGCAAATTTTGGCAAGAAGTCTGCAAACAGCGTGACCCACCGGCCCTGCCTGGTGGGCCCACAAAGACAACAGCAGGACCCGCCGGCCCCGCCTGGTGGACCCACAAAGACTATCGCGGAGCCCACTAGCCCTGCCTGGTGATCCCAAGAGCCTGTGGAATTCCCCAGGAGACGGTAGCGGGGCCCACCAGCTTTACCTGGAGGATCCCCAGATACGACAGCAGAAACTGCCATTTACCCCGGAATTCCTCCATCGGGAATTCTATAAATAGCAGAGCCTTCGAATGTAAAAGGATCCGAAAATTCTGATTTCCACTGTGAGATCTGATTCTCAGAATCCAGAGCTCTGGAATTTCTCAGCTTCCCATCTTCGATCTTCTTCTGTCCTTCGAAGAGACCAGAGTGTTTTCAGTGATACTCGGCCTGTCGAGATCACTTCGATATAAGTGTTAGTGAATTCGGGTTGCTCCCTATAGCACGGAGACGTAGGCTTTGGCTGAACTCCGAGATCACACCTCTTGTGTCCCACTTTCTCTGCTTGTATATTGAGAGTTCGAATTCGAATCGACAGATCGAACAACAATCTTCGACTCAAAACTTCAACTGACTGGTGAGGAGAAGTCTTCGGGTCGGCACGAAGATTTTCCCCCCATAGTTTGGCGCCTTCTGTGGGATCGAACGAGAAGCTGTGTCCGCTCTATAACACTACTATTAGATCAGTTGAGCAGACAACTGATCAAATAGCCAAACTTCCTCGCCCCCTCGGTTGAACAGACAACCGCTCGGACACCGGCACTCACGTTGCACCCTTCGCTCTTTGAATGGCGAAGACGAAGCACCAGGGTCAACCAGAAGGAAGTAACACGCGTCAACCTCGCCCTGAGACTCGATCAATGAGTCAAAGGCTCAATTTCGGGCAGCCCCTTGCTGCCCCCAATATGGATACTCGATCAGGTAGTGGGAGATCGGTTGATCGACCGATAGCCCCACCTCCTCATCCATTAATAGGGCATACAACCCCTACTCCCGCTGAAGACCTTCCGCCAACTTATCAAATCTTGGCGGTTGATTTCCAACTACTTCAATTGGCAAAGCAGAATGCCACCCTCACTGCTGAGAGGGACGCACTCAAGAAGGCAGCCTCCGAGGCTGGAATTGCTCTTCCCATCCCCTCGACTAATGAGAGGGTCGATAGGCCACGACCATCAATCCACTCCGAGCAACGGAGGTCAATGGGCACTGTTGCCCCCGGAAGGATTCATCGTGACCCAACTCCCTCTGCTGCCCCATGGAAGCAGAGTGTGTGGGATCGCCTTGACGATGAGTCCTCCCAATCCTCTTCTGGTCGCAATTGCGACAGGAAGGCACCTTCAAAGTTCGATATACCAAGGAAGCATCAGATGAAAGGCGCTCCTTCCAAGAGTAGAGTCTCCCCTTCCATTCCACTTCAACGTGGACTTGGATCGGACCTTCGACACCGACTTCAACCGACAAATACTTCAATGCCTGAGCAAGACCTTGCGATCTTGCCTCTTGACCCACATCTAGGTCGAGGACACGGTCGTAGGGATGGGTATTCCTCTGCCGGAGCTCTCCATCGGAGCCTCTTCGAGTCAACATTTCCAAGGGGATGGAGAACTCCTATCCTCCTCAAATTCAACTGCGTCAAAGGAGATCCGACTCTCCATATACTTGCCTTCAAGCAAGCCTTGACACCGCACGAAGAAGAGAACAACGTGCTTTGTCGCACTTTCGCCGGGAGTCTCGATGAGCCCTCACTTGATTGGTATCATAATCTCTGAGCTGGGTCCATCACCCAGTTCGGTGTTTTGGCTAACCTTTTCATGCAGCATTATCAACTCAATCTGAAGCCAGAAAAGAAGCTCGACTCCCTATATCGGCTGAGGATGGGTGCTGATGAGACTCTCCATAATTTCACCAGGAGATTTCGCAACGAGCATGCTGCCCTCTCTGGAAGACATCTGGATGATGAAGCCATCATGTTGGCTTTCCAGAATGCCCTCCGATTCGATCTACATATCTACAACGACTTCATTCTCAATCCCCCTCCTTCCTTGGGTTCTATGTTCGATCGAATCTAGAGAGAGATCGAGGTTGAAGATGATCAAGTAGCTCGAAAAGGGCAAGAAACGAAGCGAAGACCCACGGAAAGGGAAGCTCCGAAGTATCCTGCCAAAGCTCATAACGCTGAGGCAGCAGCTCCCCCAGTCAACAAACGGCCAAGGAATGATGGACGTCGATCTCCTACGAAGACCACTTTCACCGAGTGGAATTTACCGGTCGAACAGGTCCTCGACTGCATTCAACACGAAGAATTCCTTCGAAGGCCCAATCCGCTTCAGCCAAACACTAAATTCACGGCGGACAAAATAATGTATTGCGACTTCTACCGAAGTCATGGCCATTCCACCGATCGGTGCTATCGGCTGAAATTCCATCTTGAAGACTTATTGCGAGAAGGCCATCTTCAAGAGTTCGTCAAAGGTGGACAATATCAACGTCGAGCCTCTGCAAAGGGGAAAGAAGCATGTTGGGTCCATCAAATCTCCTCCAACTGGCAACCTATCTCTGTGAATGCCAACGTCTTTGGTATTCATGGAATATTGCACAATCAAACCTTGACCGGGAAGAAAGTGGATCGGCAATAAGATACCTGGATCGAGAAGCCTATTGAAGGTTTGGCTTGGCCATCCATTGTTTTCAATGACTCCGATCTTCAAGGAGTCCATACTCCCCATCGAGACCCCCTGGTCTTGAAACTCCTCATCGACGGTAGCACCGTCAATCGAATCCTCATCGACACCGGGAGCTCCATCGATATTATGTTCTCAGATTGTTTCAAACGTCTGGGACATAAATACTCAAGCCTCGATGTCGTCCCGACTGTGATCACAGGCTTCAATGGTGAACAAAGCATTACGGTGGGCGAATCGAGATTCACTCTCGACCTTAGCCGAGAGACTCGAGTCTCGGTGAGGTTTGCAATTGTCGAAGGAGTGTCCAGCTACAACGCCATTCTCGGGCGACCATTCCTCCACCAGATCAATGCCATCTCCTCTTCTTACCACCAACTACTCAAGTTTGCAACAGGAGAAGGCATTGCCTGCATACGAGGCGATCAACAAGCTAGGAGGTCTTGTGAGGCTGCTGCAGCTAAAACAGATCGTAAGATCAATATTGCTCCTCCAAAGCGACCGCGAGACGAAGCTGGTCCCTCCAAATAGCAATTAAAGGAGATTCCACTGGCCGATCCTCCACCAATCGAATGGGAAGCCTCACCTTCAATCGAAGAAATCATCTGTATCAATATCGGCAGAGGAGATCTCCATCGACAAACTTTCATTAGTACCGGTCTTAGCGATGCAGATGCGCAAGACATGGTATCCTTCCTCCAGTCCAATATCGATGTATTTGCTTGGTGCTTTGAAGACATGCCTGGGATCAATCCAGATGACGCTTGTCACAGGCTCGCTATCAAAGAAGAAGTGAAACCCGTCAAGCAAAAGCCACGCACAATCCGACCAGAATTACAAATTGCCATTCAAGAAGAAATCAGCAAACTACTCGCAGCAGGCTTCATCCGTGAAGTAGAGTATCCTACTTGGATCTCTAATATAGTTACTGTACCAAAGAAGAACGGGAAGGTCAGAGTGTGCATCGATTTTACCAATCTCAACAAGGCTTGTCCTAAAGACCCATTCCCCATGCCAAGGATAGATAGACTCGTCGATGCCACTGCTGGCCACGAGCTATTGTCTTTTATGGATAGGTACTCTGGGTACAATCAAATTCCGCTTCACGCTGATGATCAAGAGAAGACATGTTTTGTGACTAGCCGAGGTCTCTACTGCTACAACGTAATATCGTTCTGCCTAAAAAATGCTGGTTCTACCTATCAAAGGCTAGTCACAAAGATGTTTGAAGGTCAGATCAGTCGCAACGTCGAATTCTACGTCAACGATCTCCTCACAAAGAGCTCCATTCGAGGAAATCATTTATCCGATCTGGCGGAAACCTTTTAAGTCCTTCGAAAGTATCGTATGAAGCTCAATCTGGCCAAGTATGCTTTCGGAGTTCAATCTGGCAAATTCCTGGGTCATCTTGTGACCAGGAGGGGCATTGAAGCCAATCCCGACCAAATTCGAGCCATCCTCGACATGCCATCACCTACTAATCGGAAGGAAGTGCAATGTCTCACTGGAAGACTTGCTGCCCTCAATCGGTTCATCTCAAAGTCTTCCGACAAGTGTAAGCCTCTTTTCGACAAGCTCCGAAAGGCAGATACATCGGGATGGAGTCTAATTTGTGAAGAAGCTTTCCAAGACATCAAGAAATATCAGGTGCAAGCTCCTATCCTGACTGCTCCTCTTCCCAAAGAAGATTTATGGCTCTATCTCGCTGTGACCAATCAAGCAATCAGTGCGGTCCTAATCAGCAGAAGAGAAGGCATCGAGTATCCAGTCTACTACATCAGCCATACTCTTCTTCCGGCTGAAACTCGCTATTCAAAAACTGAGAAGGTCATTCTGGCCTTGCTCACTTCATCACGTCACCTCCAACCCTACTTCGTCTCTCATCAGATCACTGTCATTTCAGAACATCCACTCAAAGATATTGTTGACAAAGCTGGTCGAGCTGGTCGAATGACCAAATGCGTGATCGAAATGAGCTCTCTGGGGATTCAATTCGAATCTCGTACTTTCATCAAAGGTCAGGCCATTGCTAATTTTCTAGCTGACTTTTCGGTTGAAGACCCCATCTCTTGGGAAGAAGATGTCGATATTGTTGGAAGTTAATCCGAGTCAGAGGCTCGCAGCGGAAGCGATTTGGTGGTCGAAAGACCGTTCATGGTGCACGTTACACGATTTAAACTTTCTTTGAAACTAATCTACATATGTGTGCATATGTATGTACGAGAATCGAAAACCCCTAACGGCAATCTAGCGTAATGATTAACTAGCATGCATGCAAATCATAATGCTCGCTAGATCTACATGTTAGATTACACATACCTTTCGTACGGATCTTTTAACCGCGGAGAATTGTCTTCTTTGTCGATGGAGACGGAAGATCGTTTGCAAAGATGCCGATGGTACGAATGGAGATGTTGCCTTCTTGTTCACCTGATCTCACACGATGCACGGAACGTCGCTCTCGGATCTCTGAGTGCCTCCGAAGAATGACCCTTCTCCTTCTTCAGAACTCCACGCGAGGAAGGCGAAGTAGCAAGCGGGAAACGGGAGACAAAACGGGAGAGAACTAGAGAGATGAGAGGAGGGGGGGTTCAGATTTTTCTAGCACATGGGGCCGGCGCCCCATAGGTCCTTTTATAGGGCCGGCCAACCCCCTTGGATAAGGATCCAAGGGGATAATGACCCCCTTTCATTATCTCTCTATTATCTCCTTTTTATCTCTCCGCGTATTTATCCGTTTTCCCACTTTTTAGGGCTCGACTTTATCCGTTTTTATCGCCCCATCCCTATCTATATGGCCGGCCCTATAGATGAGGGATTCTTATCCCTACATCATAGGGCCGGCCCTAGCAAGGTGCCTCACTACTAGGGTCGGCCAACAGTGAGGTCCCGCAGAGTGAGGTTTTTACCAAAACGCCCCGACGCCTCATTTTGACCATTTCTAGCGTGCGATACCTAGCGGCCACTTCTTAAGTGATCTTTACTAGTTACCTACTATTAACTGAGGCCACCGGAGGGTGCCTCTAGCAAAGTCAACTAGTCAACTCGCAACATACTCCGATGCATCGCACCTATGCAGCGAAGTTCACTTATGGCTAGGGATTACTACATACGACTCTGCACTAGTCTCGGGCTCAACCCTTAGTACTCGTATGTAGTTACGCATCTACCGTGCTCTAGTGCCAAGCACACACGGAGCGTATACTTCTTTCTTCCTCCTAATGCTTATGGTGTTCCGAGGAGACGGTTCAAGAACCGTACATAATGTTGATAAGGTGGAACCATCAGGAACCGGGGTTCATGGCTTCCAACTCAAGCTCGATCGACACACTACCCGAGTGTACCATCGATCCTTTGAGCTCGAGTTAACCTACGTAGCCACCCAGAGTGCGATGCAGGCTGCACTCCAATTCACCCAGACTTACTATATTCTCCATTATACCCCTGCTCTCCGCTTAGTAGTGGTAAACCCGCTGTCCCTCCACTTGATGCCATGATTCACTTCGAGCGGTGAAGACTACCGTCATACTCGAATGATCATATGACTTGGTTCCTTCCAGGTTGACCTATACATCGTACCTCTGATTACCCCGTCGAGTAATCGAACCCGGTCAACAGTCAAACTGATGACCACCAGGCCTGGGTTTGGTACAGTGTAAGTCACACCAAGGAACACACCTACCATCAGGGGTGTGGATGGCCTGCAGGAGTGACACGCTAATGCAACGGCAGCCGGGTAACCCAGTACACCGTGGTTTTGGATCACTGCATATGGACCCTCACACATTGGTGCGCCAAAGCACCACGCAACTGGTTAGTCCATTAGTCGTGGTTCCTCAGGGTTTAGGACCGTTTTACCCTAAGCAGAAACACGGCTTAGTGTACCAGTGTCTGCTCACTGATCTGTACACCGTGTTAGTTTCGTTCAGCCACAAACACTATGCCTGGTGATGACCATGGTGAAGACATCCCATGAACTGTCATCGCCAACAGCTTACCATGATGAGGCGACCAACCTGATCATAGCTGCGAACATATTTAGGTTATACGGGACCAATCCACTTAGTCTTCAACTCAGTGGACTACCATATAACCATGGCTCTCTGTTCTCTAAAGAACACGTAACTATGTTACGCACCTATATGCATCTCATATATATTAATAACTATCAATCTTTATTAGACCAAAACACAAAGTTTTACAAGCTTAGAACACATCAATCCTAACAATCTCCCACTTGGTCTAGCGAAGCAAAACGGTTTTGACTCCCATCGCGTCCACATATCGCTCGAATGCCTTGGTAGGTATTGCCTTTGTGAAAGGATCAGCAACATTATCTGTAGATGCAATCTGTGTCACCGCTACTCGCCCTTGCTTTTGAAACTGTCGAATCAAGTGGAACTTGCGCTCGATGTGCTTCCCCTTTTGGTGATGTCTTGGCTCCTTTGCTTGTGCTACCGCCCCACTATTGTCGCAGTAAAGCACAATAGGTAACTGGGCCTCTGGTACGCACACCAAATCCGTAAGGAATTTCTTGAGCCATACCGCCTCTTTGGCTGCCTCGCACGCTGCAACGTACTCAGCCTCTGTGGTAGAGTCTGCGATGCATTTCTGCTTCACACTCTGCCAACTAACCGCTGCTCCTCCTAGCATAAACACAAAACCTGATGTCGACTTCCTGGATTCCAAATCTGACATAAAGTCAGAATCTGTGTATCCAATCGGCGTCAGTTCTTGTCCAGTGTAAACCAACTCATAGTCCCTTATTCTACGAAGGTACTTGAGTATACACTTCACAGCTGTCCAGTGATCTGGACCCGGATTCGACTGAAACCGACCCATCATTCCTACTGCGAAACAGATATCAGGCCTTGTACAATGCATAGCATACATTAGACTACCTAATGCCGAAGCATAACGTATCTTCTGCATTTCTGCTCTCTCCTCAGGTGTCTTAGGACATTAATCCTTAGACAATTTTACGCCATGTCTAAATGGCACAAAACCCTTCTTGGAGTTTTGCATGTCAAATCTAGTCATAACCTTATCTATATACACAGTCTGTGATAGCAAGAGAATCCTGTTCTGGCGATCACGTGTTACCTTGATCCCTAAAACATAACTCGCTTCACCTAGGTCTTTCATATCGAACTGTGTTGACAACCAGACCTTTACCGTTGACAATGTTCCTACATCATTCCCAATGAGTAGAATATCGTCTACGTAAAGCATCAAATATATCACTGTAGTCTTATCACTCCTCTTGTATACACATGGTTCATCCTCGTTTTGAGTAAATCCATATGACCGGATTGCCTGATCAAAACGGATGTTCCAACTTCTAGATGCTTGCTTTAGTCCATAAATGGACTTCTGCAACTTGCAAACTAGATGTTCCTGACCCTCTGACTCAAAACCTGGTGGCTGCATCATATAAATGTCTTCTTCCAAATTCCCGTTAAGGAATGCTGTCTTGACATCCATTTGCCAGATCTCCCAGTCATAATGGGCTGCAATGGATTGGAGGATCCGAATAGACTTTATCATAGCTACCGGCGAGAAGGTTTCGTCAAAGTCGATTCCTTCTATCTGGGTATAACCCTTGGCAACTAATCTAGCTTTATAAGTCTCTATTGATCCATCAGATCCTCTCTTCCTTTTATACACCCACTTACACCCAATAGGTTTAATATTGGATGATGGTGTAACAAGAGTCCAGACAGCGTTATGGGACATTGATGTAATTTCTGCCTCCATAGCCTTTTGCCAGTCAGAGCTGTCAGAAGCTCCCACTGCCTCATCGTAGCTCAGTGGGTCATCCTCCTGACCCTCTGGATCAACCAATAAGGTTTCTCCATAGTATCTGTCAGGAGCTCTGATGTTTCTCCCACTGCGACGAGGTGGTGGTGGTGTTACAGGATTAACAGCTTCTACAGTATCTGGTATATTATTATCTGTAATGTCAGCTCTCACTATGCTTTCGGATACGCTATCTGAACTAGTACCCAGCAGTTCATCCAGAACTACCTACTAGTAGGTTTGTGGTCCACAATATAATCCTGTTCTAGGAAATAGGCGTTCGTAGAAACGATCACCTTCTTTTCCTTAGGATCATAAAATAGACCACCTTTGGTCTCCTTAGAATACCCTACAAATAAGCATACTTTTTAGATTCCATCTTTTCCCTCTTATCCCTTCGCACATGTGCAGGGCATCCCCATATTCTGAAATGCTGTATCAATGGCTTTCGCTTTGACCACAGTTCTCTAGGGGTCTGAGGCACTGACTTAGACGGAACGTGATTCAGAATATAAACTGCTGTTTGTAGGGCATATCCCCAAAAGGTCATTGGTAAACTGGCGTAACTCATCATGCTACGAACCATGTCCAACAAGGTTCGATTCCTTCTCTCGGAAACTCCATTATGTTGTGGGGTACCTGGAGCAGTTAACTGGGATTTTATCCCATGCTCCACCAAATACCCTAGGAACTCGTCAGATAGGTATTCACCTCCTCGATCAGATCGAAGGGTTTTTATATATTTACCTGTCTGCTTTTCTACTTTAGCCCTGAACTCTTTGAACATGTCAAAGCATTCCGACTTCCGATGCATCAGGTAAATGTAACCATATCTTGAGTAATCATCAATGAATGTGATGAAATACTCATGGCCTCCTATCGCCTTGACGTTCATGGGTCCACATACATCCGAATGGATTAACTCTAACACCTCAGTAGCTCTTACTCCTTTGCCTTTAAAGGACCTCTTGGTCATCTTGCCTTCCAGGCAGGATTCACAGGTGGGAAGGATCTCCGTAGGATCTGTTTCCAGAAGCCCGGCCTTCACCATTCTATGGATCCTATCTAAGGCAATATGCCCAAGTCGTAAGTGCCACAGGTGGGTTAAATTTTCCGAAGGATTCTTACGCTTAGATGAATTAACATTAAATGCTGAAGTTATTATGTTATCTTTTTCAAATTTAGGACTTACAACATAGAGATGATTCTGAACCATTCCTCTTATTATAAAAGTTCCATTCAGTTTAAACGACACACCAGAAGCATCAAAATAAACTGAATAACCTTCATTAACTAAAGAAGAAACAGAAATTAAGTTACGTCTCAAGGACGGTACATAAAAGACATCTCTAAGAGTCAAAGTCTTATTATTCGAAAAACTAAGATTAACGTCTCCAATAGCTTCAGCAGCAGCCACGGCCTCAGTTGCCATGCTCAAGGTCACCTCTCCATCAAGCAATCTTCTGCTTTCCCGAAACCCCTGAAGAGAGTTACAGGCATGGTTAGTGGATCCAGAATCCACAATCCAAATAGCAAAAGTACTATTACTTGAAAGAAATGATTCAACAACTAAGAGTTGTAGATTACCTTCACCAGCATTCTGAGGCTTCTTGCAGTCCTTCTTCCAATGACCCTTCTGGCCATACTGGAAGCACTTCGTGCCCGGTTTCTTTGATTCTCCAGACCCAGAGGCTCCAGCAGAGTCCTGCACAGGCAGTGACTTAGGTTTCCTTTTATGTTTCTTGCCCTGAGGTTTACCAGGCTTCTTGAAGGATCTGCGTTGCACGTGAAGTGCTTCGCCCTTCTGCTTGAAGCCATCCTCAGCTGCCTGGAGAGCTCCCAGAAACTCTGCATTTGTCATAGCCAACTTGTTCAAATTAAAGTTGGTGACAAAGCCTTCAAAGGCTCCAGACAGTGACGAGAGGAAGATGTCTGTCATCACCTCGCCTTCTAGCACAATGTCCATGGTAGCTAGTTCGTTCTGGAACCCAAACATTTTCATCATGTGTTTCCGAACCAGCGTCCCATTGGACATCTTAGTGCCGACGAGTTTCTTGATGGTAAGGTATCCCGTAACGCGATTGTGACCTTCAAACATCTCCTTCAAATACAACATCATGTCAGAAGCGTCGGGCATCTCCTCGACTTGCTTCTGCAGAGTTGTTTGCAAGGATGCTATAATATAGCATTTACATATCTCATTAGATTCCTTCCAGTCAGTGAATGCCTTTAACTGTGCCTCTGTGGCATTGGGTCCTGGCAAATCTGGCTCAGGGTCATTCAGGGCTGCCATATGTTTACCAATCCTTAGGACCAGGTACAGGTTGCGCTTCCAGTCCTCATAGTTGGGACCGATAAGTTTGTGGTTATTTAGGATAGCGGACAGGGGGTCTAACTTAGTCATCTGAAAATAAAGATTGAATAATGAGTATGCATAAAAACTTATTTTATGGATTTTTAAAACAAGCTAATTATATCCATATGTCAACGCTACCTTCAAGCGAAGTCATTACCATGGATTAATTAACCATGTATGTAAGATCTCGGAATCGACTGTACCTGCCCTAGGGGGCATCATACAGCGTCAATCTGCTTACACGGGCCTTTTCCTTGACCCTATCCAAATCTGCCAACTAAGGGCTGTGATGGACCATGGTTATCTTTCGGCCAGTACCACGTGATCACCGTTGTCTTCGCAACGAATACCTCACGTGTACTTAGGATGCTTACCCACGAGCCTAAGCAATTACGACACGGGAGTTCATGCGGCCCCCACTAGGGTGGGATAAAAAGCCCTTCTCTCCTGGCCTCGTAATCGCCATATCCTCAGGGAGGTCATTAAGTAATTTGGCATGGAAACACACAGCTCCCACCCTTGGGGGTGTGAAGTTATGCCTCCCCACCCAAACACAAAATGACTGGCCGTGGAGGCCAGAGGATCTTTATTAAAGTCCTCTCTTGCATCCCTTATTATTCTGAGGGTTATTTTGCGAGTATAAATTTATGCAAATGCAAAGGTAGCGACCTCCTAAATACTAGACCCTGGTCACACCATGCTCCCACTAGCGTTCAAGCCCTTCGCCTAGCATTAATCATTCTCGAAATATCATTGTCCCTGCCTCAAGTGGATTTCTCCATTCAAGGGTCACATTACATATTTCCAAGAATATCGATGCTTTGCAAAATTGGTTATCACGCTAATGCTCTGGAGCTAATCCTAGAGTCAGACTCACTGGAAAGGACTCCCACTAGTCATGGCGCCTTGATTATAGATTTGACAATTGATATTTAATGGATCTCCATCTCATCTTTGATTTCGATGCTGGCCAAATAGGCACACCCGACTAGTCGGGTGCTCTCCTAATGGTGGCATAACCATATGTGATGGGATCCCACTAACATCAAAAGTCAACTAAATAATAGGCGTCATCTAGCGGGATCGTAACCTTAAACAGTCGCTTGGACCGGAGGGGAAAGACATCCCTCTGAAAACTGATAATCATATTATCTCATCGGGGTTCGATATGAAGCATAAAAACCTAATTAAAGAAAGCAACCATTAAAACTGAATTAAGTTTAGGGTCCGACCCCTGAACCTAATTAGCACAACGCAGGCCTCTAGCTTTCTTCGCAAGGTTCCTCGGTCCGGCTCCTCCGTCGCGCTCGCGAACACTTTGCCGGATCGTCTTCATCCTCCAGGGTTCCGCTTCCGTTCCCAGTGGTGGATTTCTTTGGCATAATTTTCTTCTTGATCTGTAACCGGAAAAGTCTAGTACGCTTCGAGCAAGTGCTCGCTCGTACACAATTTCCTAGAAAGAAAAGAAAACACACCTAGAAAAAAAGCCATGGGAAACCGAGGATGGTCAACCCCCATCACTCGCCCAATCTATGACTCAATTACATATCCACACACAGAAAGCAAATCCAGACAATTGCTAACTCGGGGTCCGACCCCCGGTAGCAAGCACAAAGCATAGATCTAGATTTTTTATAGCGGCGCCCTGCAAGAATGATTAATAGAACAAGCACAATCTATACATATGCATGATCTAAGCGTAAGAACCCCGATGATCTCACGCATTCATCATGCGCACACATGTTAGTTTCATGAAAAAACGTGAAACGCACACCACTAGTGCGGCTCTGATACCAATTGTTGGAAGTTAATCCGGGTCAGAGGCTCGCAGCGGAAGCGATTTGGCGGTCGAAAGACCGTTCATGGTGCACGTTACACGATTTAAACTTTCTTTGAAACTAATCTACATATGTGTGCATGTGTATGCACGAGAATCGAAAACCCCTAACGACAATCTAGCGTAATGATTAACTAGCATGCATGCAAATCATAATGCTCGCTAGATCTACATGTTAGATTACACATACCTTTCGTACGGATCTTTTAACCGCGGAGAATTGTTTTCTTTGTCGATGGAGACGGAAGATCGTTTGCGAAGATGCCGATGGTACGAATGGAGATGTTGCCTTCTTGTTCACCTGATCTCACACGATGCACGGAACGTCGCTCTCGGATCTCTGAGTGCCTCCGAAGAACGACCCTTCTCCTTCTTCAGAACTCCACGCGAGGAAGACGAAGTAGCAAGCGGGAAACGGGAGACAAAACGGGAGAGAACTAGAGAGATGAGAGGAGGGGGGGTTCGGATTTTTCTAGCACATGGGGCCGGCGCCCCATAGGTCCTTTTATAGGGCCGGCCAACCCCCTTGGATAAGGATCCAAGGGGATAATGACCCCCTCTCATTATCTCTCCATTATCTCCTTTTTATCTCTCCGCGTATTTATCCGTTTTCCCACTTTTTAGGGCTCGACTTTATCCGTTTTTATCGCCCCATCCCTATCTATATGGCCGGCCCTATAGATGAGGGATTCTTATCCCTACATCATAGGGCCGGCCCTAGCAAGGTGCCTCACTACTAGGGTCGGCCAACAGTGAGGTCCGGCAGAGTGAGGTTTTTACCAAAACGCCCCGACGCCTCATTTTGACCATTTCTAGCGTGCGATACCTAGCGGCCACTTCTTAAGTGATCTTTACTAGTTACCTACTATTAACTGAGGCCATCGGAGGGTGCCTCTAGCAAAGTCAACTAGTCAACTCGCAACATACCCCGGTGCATCGCACCTATGCAGCGAAGTTCACTTATGGCTAGGGATTACTACATGCGACTCTGCACTAGTCTCGGGCTCAACCCTTAGTACTCGTATGTAGTTACGCATCTACCATGCTCTAGTGCCAAGCACACACGGAGCATATACTTCTTTCTTCCTCCTAATGCTTATGGTGTTCCGAGGAGACGGTTCAAGAACCGTACATAATGTTGATAAGGTGGAACCATCAGGGACCGGGGTTCATGGCTTCCAACTCAAGCTCGATCGACACATTACCCGAGTGTACCATCGATCCTCTGAGCTCGAGTTAAACTACGTAGCCACCCAGAGTGCGACACAGGCTGCACTCCAATTCACCCAGACTTACTATGTTCTCCATCATACCTCTGCTCTCCGCTTAGTAGTGGTAAACCCGCTGTCCCTTCACTTGATGCCATGATTCACTTCGAGCGGTGAAGACTACCGTCAGACTCGAATGATCATATGACTTGGTTCCTTCCAGGTTGACCTATACATCGTACCTCTGATTACCCCGTCGAGTAATCGAACCCGGTCAACAGTCAAACTGATGACCACCAGGCCTGGGTTTGGTACAGTGTAAGTCACACCTAGGAACGCACCTCCCATCAGGGGTGTGGATGGCCTGCAGGAGTGACACGCTAATGCACCGCCAGCCGGGTAACTCAGTACACCGTGGTTTTGGATCACTGCATATGGACCCTCACACATTGGTGCGCCAAAGCACCACGCAACTGGTTAGTCCATCAGTCGTGGTTCCTCAGGGTTTAGGACCGTTTTACCCTAAGCAGGAACACGGCTTAGTGTACCAGTGTCTGCTCACTGATCTGTACACCGTGTTAGTTCCGTTCAGCCACAGACACTGTGCCTGGTGATGACCATGGTGAAGATATCCCATGAACTGTCATCGCCAACAGCTTACCATGATGAGGCGACCAACCTGATCATAGCTGCGAACATATTTAGGTTATACGGGACCAATCCACTTAGTCTTCAACTCAGTGGACTACCATATAACCATGGCTCTCTGTTCTCTAAAGAACACGTAACTATGTTACGCACCTATATGTATCTCATATATATTAATAACTATCAATCTTTATTAGACCAAAACACAAAGTTTTACAAGCTTAGAATACATCAATCCTAACAGATATGCGCTTGGAAGATGAGGCTAATTCTCCGATCAATCTTGCAACGAAAACCGATCCAAGCCTCGAGGCTATTTCCACAACTCCTCTATGGAAGCTTTATACTGATGGAGCTTCAAGTGCGATCGGTTCGGGAACTGGGATAGTCTTGGTATCCCCCGAACTTGATCATCTCTAGAAGGCCACTCTCCTCGGGTTCAATGCCACCAACAACGAAGCCGAATACGAAGCACTCATTTCCGGACACGAAATGGCCGAATCCCTGGGGGTAGATCGAATCATCGTCTACAGTGATTCCCAGCTGATCATAAGGCAAATCAATGGGGAATACGCAGCTCGTGAAGAGAGAATGCAACTCTACTTAGCCTTAGTACGACGTCTTCAGCAACGTTTTACTAATACTGAATTCGTTCAAATCCCAAGAGCAGAGAATCGAGAAGCAGATGCCTTAGCCAATGCTGCCTCAGTTCTTGGAGACTCACTTGGTGGAAGACAAATACAAATCAGTTATCAAGAAGTACCCAAGACCACCCCCGAATAACAGATCCTTGATACTGCAAAAAGATCTAGGGGTGGAGACCAACTGACATTGAATCTCACTACTACAAGTGAGCTTGGAGATTGGAGGCAGTCAATTTTTGACTTCTTCAAAAATGACAAAATGCCAGAAGATCCAACTCAAGCCCGAAAACTTCAAAGAAAGCTTCCATGCTATACCATTCAAGGAGAAGATCTATACTTCAAATCTCATAACGGGGTGATGCTCAAGTGTATTGGTCCCGAACAAGCAAAGGCAATCCTGATTGATATCCACTCTAGAGCTTGTGGGAATCATTCGGGAGGAAGATCTCTTAAAGCCAAGATGAAGCTACAAGGTTACTACTGGCCAACAATGGCAAGGGATGCTCAGCAAGTTGTTCAAAGATGCGAGCCATGCCAACGACACGCTCGAGCTATCCATCTCCCTGCAGATGAGCTTCACCAATTGTCGAGTCCGTGGCCTTTCCACCAATGGGGGTTGGATTTCTTGGGTCCCTTCCCACCAACTCCAAGCAAGAAGAAGTATCTACTGCTGGCCACGGACTACTTCACCAAATGGGTTGAAGCTATGCCACTCTTCCGAGAGACCGATGATGAAGTGATCAAATTCATTCGGCATAACATCTTCTCAAGATTTGGTACACCTCAAGTTCTTGTTACTGACAATGGAGCTCAATTTGACTCTGACAAGTTTCGAGAGTTCTGCCTAAACAGCGGGATCAAACTCTTTTATTCAACTCCAAGATATCCTCAATGCAATGGTCAAGCTGAAGCCTCCAATAGAGCTATTCTTGGTATACTCAAGAAGAAGCTCAACGACAAGAAAGGATTGTGGGAACAAGTCCTACCTGAAGTTCTTTGGGGATATCGCACAACTCCAAGAAGATCCATAGGGTTCTCACCTTTCCGTTTGACGTACGGATCGGAAGCAGTACTCCCGATAGAGAATATATCAAATACTTTGAAGACCAGGGCAGTTGAAGAAGGAATCAATGAAGAGCTTCGCATCAATGATCTGGATTTCTCTGAAGAATTAAGAGATCAAGCATCCCTTCGCGTGGCCAAGTATCAACAAAAGATCAAGCAAGCCTACGATCTAAAAGTCTACAGAAGGCAATTCCCAATTGGCAGTCTGGTCCTCAGAGCAGTTTTCTACAACACGAAAGAACACAGCAGTGGGAAACTTTCTCCCAACTGGAAAGGTCCATATATCGTCGAATCAGTGGGAGGCAAAGACTCTTATCGATTGATCTCACCAGAAGGAGATAGATTGCCACGAGCTTGGAATTCTAGACACCTCAAATTGTTCTATCCATGATGTAAATTCTATGATGAATAAAGATCTCTTTCAATTGTTCAAGTGTCCTAGTTCTGGAGCAGTTTCAAATTATCTATATTCAAATTACAAGGTCTTTTAACAAGTTTGGGTGCTTGAGTTATGACTCAACCCCTTACGGGCAAATGCTAAAAGGATTTCAGGTTGTCATACAACGCAACCTTCAAGTCACTAGTCAGTTTAACAGGTTTGGGAGTATGTGTTGCGACACTACCCCTTACTTACAGATGTTAAACTGACCTTCAATTTCGACCTTCAATTTCAATCAATTTCGATATCGTCTAACAAGTTTGGGTGTATGAGTTGCGACTCGACCCCTCACGTACAAATGTTAAACGAATTCAAGTTCAATTTTCAAGATACTTAACAAGTTCGGGTGATTGAGTTGCGACTCAACCCCTTATTTACAAGTGTATGAATATGCAAACATTCCAATAACATTCCAGAACTCAACATTCAAAGAATTCAATACCAGAGACATTCAATTTTCAAACACCAAAAGGATTTCTATTATCAAAAATTTGCCAAGTACAGGAGTGATCTGTTATATATCAAGAGTTTACAAGTGCAACAACAAAGAAGAATATAGAAATACATCAGGGTTTAGCCACACTGGGAGCGCGCGACTTCTCTCCTTCGGATCCGCCTCGAGCTTTACTCACCACGGAAGCCTTAGAAGATCGTACACTGCTAGCATGGATCCTGAGTGCCTCCACCGCCTTCTCGGTCGTTTCCCTGTAACTCGCGCATTCAGTGCTCATATGCTCCAACTCCTTCTGAAGAGCCTCCTCCTTAGCAGAAGAAGCAGCCTCCTTAGCAGCTAGAGCAGCCTCTCTTGCATCAAGAGCAGCTTCCCTGCTGTCAAGTTTGCCCTTCAACTCCTGGAGCTCCACCCCTCGGTCGTGGGCCAGGGTCTCTATCCTGAAGAAACGTTTCTTCAACGATTCAAGTTCATGACCTCGAGCCTCGTAGCCGTTCTGCCAGGCCTTGCTTTCGAGTTTTTACTTGCGAAGGGCCTCAATCTTGGCCTTCAAGGCCTCCTTCTTGGAGGATAGAAGCTCCCTCAGCTTATCCTTTTCCTCGTGGGCAGCTTCCAATTCAGCCGTTAGGCGAGAGACTTCAGCTGAAGCCTCTCGCTCTCCGTACTTCTTGAAAAGCTTCGTGCCGAATTTCAGAATCGCTGAGTTCTGCGAACAAACAAGAAATGATAGAAGTGTATCGGAGGATTCAATTCGAAAGACAATTCAAGCTGGTGCACTTACCACCACTTCGAGCCTATGAAAGGCTTCCTCGATCGGGGCCCCCGGAAGGTTGCATAGCTTTCGGATCACGGGAGTTGGGTGGTTGATGTCAACCTCACCCAAATCTTTCAAAAGTGAAGCCATGCCAGCAGGAGTCCCTGCAAATCGAACAAAAGTTCAAAAGAGTTAGAATATTTTCAAACTTCAAAGGCAGTATGGTCAGAAGTAGAATCTAGTGAGGATACCTGAGACATCGACCTGAGACGCCTTGCCCTTCCCACGGTCAGAGCTCTTACCCTTGGGAGTAGACTTCTCCTTGGTGGGAGTGGGCTCCAGCTGGGGTTGGGGAGTCTCATCACCCACCCGGCTTCCTCTCTCCAAGTGTGCGGGAGAGGGAACATCTCGAGGAGGGGAGACCCCTCCTTCATCTTGGTGCCCGCTCGAATGCTCGAGCCCGGCCATGATGAGTGCCATCTCATCGGCCAGAGAGCGCGACGGGGGTGGGGGTTGTTCAACCTCCAAACCCCTGCTTGTAGTCATGCCTTCAAGACGGGGAGTGACTGGAGGTATTTGATCGAGAGGCGTTGGGTTGCTTCCAACCCCACCACTCCCTGAGAACTTGATTTTGAAACGCACCGGGCGCTTCTTCAATTCCTCGAAATGATAGGCGGGAACCACCTTGTGGCCGTCGCCCTCCGCATCCATGACTCCCTCCATTCGACGGGCCTTAGCCTCATCGATGGGGATAGGAAGAGAATCTTCCTCTTCTGCACCACCAGTGGGGGTGGGAGGAAGTTCATCCCCACCACCCCCCTATCCTTGGTCACCACCAATGGGGGTGGGAGGAATTTCTTCCTCACCACCCCTGTTTCCCTCATCTCCACCAGTGGGGGTGGGAGGAAGATCATCCTCACCACCCCCATCCTCCTCATCTTCATCGTCGCCGCTGTTGCCGTTGCTACCATTTTCAGTCTCTTCTTCTTCTTCTTCCTCATCTTCCTTCTTCTTTTCTTCTTCCTCTTCTTCTTCATCTTCCTCCTTCTTTTCTGGGTCCTCATCTTCGTTCTGCTTGATGAGGATTTTTCTTTTCTTCTTTGCTGGGCCCCTCTGTATCACCAGCTTTTCCTCAGAGGTGGGCAACCGGCGCCTTGCACCGTAGGCCTTCTTCTCAATTCTAATCTTTATGATAATCTTGCCAGACTGAGGATCCTCCTCGTAGTCTGAGTACAAGATCTCGTTGTCTTCATATCTGGCCAGCGATCGGTGGAGGAGGTTGGCGTTTCCATACCTGAGTGGGCAGTTTGAAAATTGTTTCCATGACCTGGTGCCACAGGTCAACTCCAGGAACAAGTTGTCGATGGCCCCAACTCTCTCCGAAGACCAAGCCAGCTCTTCTCCTGCGTAATACATTTTGATCTCCTTGTTTACCTCAACGCGAGGAGTCTCTGGCACTGAGAGTGGCATCCAGGCACCAGCCACTGAGAGCGGCAACTCAGTATACAGCTTATCGGAGGCAACGGTGTCGGTGAGGGGGCGTAGAGCAGAAACCCCTGTAAGGTTGAAGAAAGGGCTGTCTTTCCTCGAAGCCCATCGGTAATGGAAGAAGAAGTAGCCCAATTCGATCCGGGCCTCTTCGTCATCTGGAAGGCTGGAGTAGCATTCCCTCAACTCCTTCTGGAAATCTGACTCTACGCGGTAGAAGGCGTAGATTATCCTCCATGCGTTGCCGGTGATCTGTCCTGGGCAAAGGCCGGAGGTGTTTAGCAACCTCGCGGCAAACGGCAGCAGCGGAAGATGAAGTCCGCAGTTCAGCTGACCCACGGAGACCACTGTCCCCATCACCTGCTCCATGCTGGCAACGTTCACAAATACTATCTGTTTGTCAATGCCAAAACCAGATTGAATCCCAGACAGCGAAGGCCGGATCTTCCCTTCGGTGAAGCATGCCAGCAGCTTTTGCCACTTTGCCCTCTTCTTGTCGGTAAGCTCGCCACCCGTATTGTAGACGTAGGCAGGCTCCTCTACCAGGGACATCATGGGGCCCAAAACAAACTTTGCCTTCGGGATGTGCTCTGGCCTTGAGGGAGCGGAAGCGAATCCAACTCCAGCGTGCCTTTTGCCCAGTTGGCCCAACTCCACCAGCACCGCCTTGCCCTTACCGCGACCTTTGGGGGGGGATGATTCTTCAGCAATCTCCTTCCCCTTCCTCTTCAAGGGGACCGCGCTCATCTTCTTCGAGTTACCTGAGGAGGCCATTCGATCGATCGAGAAAGGACAGAGAATGAGAGATCGGAAACAAAGGCTCTAGACTTCGAAAATTTTCTGAAAGTGTGAGGCGAAAATGACAGCCAAAGAAGCTTAAGTATCCTGAGGAAATTAGGCGCACAAATCGAGAGGACACGTGACATCACCATATCAAATCGCGTGTTTTTGCAGGTACACGTGGCATCTATCCATAGCAAGCGCAAAACCAGGCGAACAGTCGTGACCAGACGAAACGTCGAAACCAGCCGGACCACCGGTTCAAGCAAACCATCGGTTCAAGCGAACCACCGGTTCAAACCACTGGGTCAGAAGATTCAACTCGTTGCACAAATATATTATCCGATCAACCAGCAGGATGGTGGGTAATTTACCAGAGGATCGGACGAAAAGCAGGCTCTTTCGTCTTATCACTCGAACCTTGACCGGCTGATTTTAACCGATCGGTCAAACATGATCGATCGGTCAAAATCAATCGATCGATCGATTTTCTACTGGATCGGGTGAAAAACTTAGTTTTTTGCCCGATCACTCAAACCTTGACCGACTGATTTTAACCGATCGGTTAAACATGACCGATCGGTCAAAATCAATCGATCGATCGATTTTCTACTAGATCGGGTGAAAAACTTAGTTTTTTGCCCGATCACTCGAACCTTGACCGGCTGATTTTAACCGATCGGTCAAAATCAACCGATCGGTCGATTTTCTACTGGATCGGGCGAAAAACTTAGTTGTTTGCCCAATCACTCGAACCTTGACCGGCTGATTTTAACCGATCGGTTAAATATGACCGATCGGTCGATTTTCTACTGGATCGGGCGAAAAACTTAGTTTTTTGCCCGATCACTGGAACCTTGACCGGCTGATTTTAACCGATCGGTCAAACATGACCGATCGGTCAAAATCAACCGATCGGTCGATTTTCTACTAGATCGGGCGAAAAACTTATTTTTTTGCTCGATCACTCGAACCCTGACCGGCTGATTTTAACCGATCGATCAAACATGACCGATCGGTCAAAATCAACCGATCGGTCAAATTTGACCGATCGGCTAAAATTGACTGATCGATCAACTTTGACCGATCAATCCTTTTTATGCTAAAAACTCGACGAGCTTCTTCATATTTTTTCGTGAACAGGGAGTTGATAGCTTTTGCACCAAGAATCCAAGCCAGCCAAGATGACCTCTTGCTAACTTGGAGGGGGTAACTGTGAGTGCAAATTTTGGCAAGAAGTCTGCAAACAGCGGGACCCACCGGCCCTGCCTGGTGGGCCCACAAAGACAACAGCAGGACCCGCCGGCCCAGTCTGGTGGACCCACAAAGACTATCGCAGAGCCCACCAGCCCTGCCTGGTGATCCCAAGAGCCTGTGGAATCCCCCAGGAGATGGTAGCGGGGCCCACCAGCTTTACCTGGAGGATCCCCAGATACGACAGCAGAAACCGCCATTTACCCCGAAATTCCTCCACCGGAAATTCTATAAATAGCAGAGCCTTCGAATGTAAAAGGATCCGAAAATTCTGATTTCCACTCTGAGATCTGATTCTCAGAATCCAGAGCTCTGGAATTTCTCAGCTTCCCATCTTTCACCTCTCTTTGATCTTCTTCTCTCCTTCGAAGAGACCAGAGTGTTTTCAGTGATACTTGGCCTGTCGAGATCACTTCGATATAAGTGTTAGTGAATTCGGGTTGCTCCCTATAACACGGAGACGTAGGCTTCGGCTGAACTCCGAGATCACACCTCTTGTGTCCCACTTTCTCTGCTTGTATATTGAGAGTTCGAATTCCAATCGACAGATCGAACAACAATCTTCGACTCAAAACTTCAACTGACTGGTGAGGAGAAGTCTTCGGGTCGGCACGAAGATTTTCCCCCCACAAATACATTCACACAATCTATTCTAATTCAATCGTACGATCCATTCTAATTCATTCGCATGATCTATTCTAATTCATTCGTACGAGCTATTCTAATTCATTCATACGATCCATTCTAATTCATTCGTACGATCTATTCTAATTCATTCGTACGAGCTATTCTAATTCATTTGTACGAACCATTCTAATTCATTCGCACGATCTATTCTAATTCATTCGCACGATTCATTCTAATTCATTTGCACGATCCATTCTAATTCAATCGCACGATCTATTCTAATTTATTCGTACGAGCTATTCTAATTCATACGTATGAATGTTTCCATTCTAATTCATTCGTACGATCCATTCTAATTTATTCGTACGATCCATTCTAATTCATTCGCATGATCCATTCTAATTCATTCGTATGAGCTATTCTAATTCATTCGTACGAGCTATTCTAAATCATTGGTACGAATGTATCCATTCTAATACATTCGTACGATCCAATCTAAGTCATTCGCACGATCCATTCTAATTCATTCGCACAATTTATTCAAATACATTTGCACAATCTAATCTAATTCATTCGCCTGATCTATTCTAATTCATTCGTATGATCTATTCTAATTCATTCGCACGATCCATTCTAATTCATTCGCACAATCCATTCTAATTCATTCGTACGAAGGTATCCATTCTAATTCATTCGCACGATCCATTCTAATTCATTCGCACGATCCATTCTAATTCATTGGTACGATCTATTCTAATGCATTCACACAATCTATTCTAATTCATTCGTATGAGCTATTCTAATTCATTCACACGATCGATTCTAATTCATTCGCATTATCCATTCTAATTTGTTTGTACGATCCATTCTAATACATTCATACAATCTATTCTAATTCATTTCTATGAGCTATTCTAATTCATTCGTACGATCCATTCTAATTCATTCATACGATCGATTCTAATTCATTCGCACGATCCAATCTAATTCATTCGCACGATCCAGTCTAATTCATTCGCACGATCCATTCTAAATCATTCATATGATCCAATCTAATTCATTCGCACGATCCATTCTAATTCATTCGCATGATCCATTCTAATTCATTCGTACGATCCATTCTAATTCATTCATACGAACCAATCAAATTCATTCGCACGATCCATTCTAATTCATTCGCACATTCTTACGAGCTATTCTAATTTATTCTAACGAGCTATCCTAATTCATTCGCACTATCCATTCTAATTCATTCACACGGTCCATTCTACTTCATTCGTACGAAAGTATCCATTCTAATTCATTGGTATGATCCATTCTAATTCATTCACACGTTCCATTCTAATTCATTGGTATGATCCATTCTAATTAGAATAGATCGTACGAATGAATTAGAATAGATCGTACGAATGAATTAGATTAGATTTTGCGAATGTATTAGAGTGGATACATTTGTACCAATGATTTAGAATAGCTCGTACGAATGAATTAGAATAGCTCGTACGAATGAATTAGAATAGATCGTGCAAATGAATTAGAATGGATCGTACGAATGAATTAGATTGGATCGTACAAATGAATTAGAATGGATCGTGCGAATATATTAGAATAGATCGTGCGAATGAATTTGAATAGATTGTGCGAATGAATTAGAATAGATTATGCGAATGAATTAGAATGGACCGTGCGAATGAATTAGAATAGATCGTGCGAATGAATTAGAATGGTTCATACGAATAAATTAGAATGGATCACACGAATGACTTAGAATGGATCGTGCGAATATAATAGAATATATCGTACGAATGAATTTGAACGGATCGTATGAATGAATTAGAATAGATCGTACAAATGACTTAGAATGGATCGTACGAATGTATTAGAATAGATACATTCGTCCAAATGATTTAGATTAGCTCGTACGAATGAATTAGAATAGCTCGTACGATTGAATTAGAATAGATCGTGCGAATGAATTAGAATGGATCGTACGAATGAATTAGATTGGATCGTACAAATGAATTAGAATAGATCGTGCGAATGAATTATATTAGATCGTGCGAATGAATTAGAACAGATTGTGCGAATGAATTAGAATAGATCATGCGAATGAAATAGAATGGATCGTGCGAATGAATTAGAATAGATCGTGCGAATGAATTAGAATGGATCGTACGAATAAATTAGAATGGATCGCACGAATGACTTAGAATGGATCGTGCGAATGTATTAGAATATATCGTACGAATGAATTAGAATGGATCATATGAATGAATTAGAATCGTACAAATGAATTAGAATGGATCGTACCAATGAATTAGAATAGATCATACGACTGAATTAGAATAGATCGTATGAATGAATTAGAATAGATCGTGCGAATGAATTAGAATAGATCGTACGAATGTATTAGAATGGATCGTACGAATGAATTAGATTGGATTGTACGAATAAATTAGAATGGATCGTGCGAATGAATTAGAATGGACCGTGCGAATGAATTAGAATAGATCGTGCGAATGAATTAGAATGGATTGTATGAATGAATTTGAATGGATCGTACGAATGAATTAGAATGGATCATGCGAATGAATTAGAATGGATCGTGCGAATCTATTAGAATGGATCGTGCGAATGAATTAGAATGGATCGTGCGAATGAAATAGAATAGATCGTACGAATGAATTAGATTGGATCGTACGAATGAATTAGAATGGATCGTGAGAAGGAATTAGATTAGATCGTGCGAATGAATTCGAATGGATCGTATGAATGAATTAGAATGGATCGTATGAATGAATTAGAATGGATTGTGCAAATTTATTATAATGGATCATACGAATGAATTAGATTGGATCGTACGAATGAATTAGAATGGATCGTACGAATGAATTAGAATAGCTCGTACGAATGAATTAGAATAGATCGTGTGAATGAATTAGAATAGCTCGTACGAACGAATTAGAATAGATCGTGCGAACGAATTAGAATGGATCGTATGAATGAATTAGAATAGCTCGTACGAATGAATTAGAATAGATTGTGCGAATGAATTAGAATGGATCGTATGAATGAATTAGAATGGATCGTGCGAATGAATTAGATTAGAACGTGCGAATGAATGAGAATGGATCGTGCGAATGAATTAGATTGGATCGTACGAATGAATTAGAATGGAAACATTCATGCGAATGAATTAGAATGGATCGTGCGAATGATTTAGAATAGATTGTGCGAATGAATTACAATACCTCGTACGAATGAATTAGATTAGATCGTGCGAATGAATTAGAATGTATACATTCGTACCAATGAATTAGAATAGGTCATACGAATAAATTAGAATATTGTGCGAATGAATTAGAATGGATTGTCTGAATGAATTAGAATGGATCGTTCGAATGAATTAGAATGGATCGTGCGAATGACTTAGAATGGATCGTTCGAATGAATTAGAATGGATACCTTCGTACGAAGGAAATAGAATGGATCGTGCGAATGAATTAGAATAGCTCGTACGAATGAATTAGAATGGATCATCCAAATGAATTAGATTAGATCGTGTGAATGAATTAGAATAGATCTTACGAATGAATTAGAATAGATCATATGGATGAATTAGAGTGGATCGTGCGAATGAATTAGAATAGGTCATACGAGTGAATTAGAATGGATCGTATGAATGAAATAGAATAGCTCATACGAATGAATTAGAATAGCTCGTACGTACGAATGAATTAGAATGGATCGTACGAATGAATTAGAATGGATCGTACAAATGAACGAATTAGAATGGATCGTACGATCCATTCTAATTCATTCGCATGATCCATTCTAATTCAATGGATCATACAAATGTTTCTTTTCTAATTTATTCGTATGATCCATTCCAATTCATTCGTGCGATCCATTCTAATTCATTCGCATGATCCAATCTAATTCATTCATACGATCCATTCTAATTCATTCTTATGATCTATTCTAATTCATTCGCACGATCTATTCTAATTCATTCGTATGATCCATTCTAATTCATTCGTACGACCCAATCTAATTCATTCGCACAATCTATTCTAAATCTTTCGTACGAGCTATTCCAATTCATTCGTACGATCCATTCTAATTCATTCGCACAATCTATTCTAATTCATTCGTATGAGCTATTCTAATTCATTCGTACAATCCATTCTAATTCATTCGCACGATCAATTCTAATTCATTCCTACAAGCTATTCTAATTCATTCTCACGATCCATTCTAATTCATTTGTACGATCAAATCTAATTCATTCGCACGATCCATTCTAATTCATTCGTATGATCCATTCTAATTCATTCATATGATCCATTCTAATTTATTCGCACAATCTATTCTAATACATTCGTACAACCTATTTTAATTCATTCGCACAATCTATTCTAATTCAGTCGTACAATCCTTTCTAATTCATTTGCACTATCCATTCTAATTCATTCATATTTGATTGGATCCATTCTAATTCATTCATACGATCCATTCTAATTCATTTGTATGATCCATTCTAATTCATTCACACGATCCATTCTAATTCATTCGAACGATCCATTCTAATACATTTGTACGAGCTATTCTAATTCATTCCACGATCCATTCTAATTCATTTCGCACAATCCATTCTAATTCATTCGTACGAGCTATTCTAATTCATTCGCATGATCCATTCTAATTCATTTGTATGATCCATTCTAATTCATTCGCACGATCCGTCCTAAGTCATTCGCACGATCTATTATAATTCATTAATACGAGCTATTCTAATTCATTCATACGAAGGTATCCATTCTAATTCATTCGTATGATCTATTCCAATTCATTCGCATAATCCATTCTAATTCAATGGATCGTACAAATGTTTCCATTCAAATTCATTCGTACGATCCATTCTAATTCATTCGTACGATCTATTCTAATTCATTCGCACGATCCATTCTAATTCATTTATACGATCCATTCTAATTCATTCGTATGATCTATTCTAATTCATTCGCACGATCTATTTTAATTCATTCGTACGATCCATTCTAATTCATTCGTATGATCCATTCAAATTCATTCGCACAATCTATTCTAATTCATTCATACGAGCTATTCTAATTCATTCATACGATCCATTTATATTCATTCACACAATCTATTTTAATTCATTCGTACGAGCTATTCTAATTCATTCGTACGATCCATTCTAATTCATTCGCACGAGCTGTTCTAATTCATTCGTATGAATGTTTCCATTCCAATACATTCATACGATCCATTGAATTAGAATGGATCGTGCGAATTAATTAGAATAGATCATACGAATGAATTAGAATAGATACCTTCTTACGAATGAATTAGAATAGATCGTACGAATGAATTAGAATTGATCGTGCGAATGACTTAGAATGGATCGTGCGAATGAATTACAATGGATCGTACAAATGAATTGGAATGGATCGTATGAATGAACAAGAATGGATCCAATCTATTATGAATGAATTAGAATAGCTCGTATGAATGAATTAGAAAAGATCCTGCGAATGAATTAGAATTGATCGTGCGAATTACTTAGAATGGATCGTGCGTATGAATTAGAATAGATCATACGAATAAATTAGAATGGATCGTAGAATGAATTAGAATGGATCGTACGAATGAATTAGAATAGCTTGTATAAATGTATCAAAATAGATCATGCGAATGAATTAGAATGGATCGTGCGAATGAATTAGATTGGATCGTGCAAATAAATTAGAATGGATACATTTGTACCAATGATTTAGAATAGCACGATCTATTCTAATTCATTCATATGATCCATTCTAATTCATTCATACGAGCTATTCTAATTCAATCGTACGATCCATACTATTTCATTCGTACGATCCATTCTAATTCTTTCGTATGATCCATTCTAATTCATTCGCACGATCTATTCTAATTCATTCGTATGAGCTATTTTAATTTATTCGTACGATCCATTCTAATACATTGGCACGATCCATTCTAAGTCATTCGCACGATCCATTTTAATATATTCGCACAATCTATTCTAACTCGTTCGTACGATCCATTCTAATTTATTCGCACGATCCATACTAATTCATTCGTATGATCAATTCTAATTCATTCGCACGATCTAATCTAATTCATTCGTACGAGCTATTCGTACGAATGAATTAGAATGGATCGTGCGAATGTATTAGAATGGATCGTATGAATGAATTAGAATGGATCGTGTGAATGAATTAGAATAGATCGTGCGAATGAATTAGAATGGATCGTACGAATGAATTAGAATAGATCGTGCGAATGAATTAGAATGGATCGTACGAATGAATTAGAATGGATCGTACGAATTAATTATAATGGATTGTGCGAATGAATTAGAATGGATCGTACGAATGAATTAGAATGGATCGTGCGAATGAATTAGATTGGATCATACAAATGAATTAGAATAGCTCGTACGAATGAATTAGAATAGATTGTGCAAATGTATTAGAATGGATCGTACGAATGAATTAGAATGGATCGTAAGAATGAATTTGAATAGATAGTGCAAATGAATTAGAATGGATCATGCGAATGAATTAGAATGGATCGTAGGAATGAATTAGAATGGTATGAATGAATTAGATTGGATTGTACAAATGAATTAGAATAGTTATATTCGTACCAATGAATTAGAATAGCTTGTACGAATGAATTAGAATAGCTCGTACAAATGAATTAGAATAGATCTTGCGAATGACTTAGAATGGATCGTGCGAATGACTTAGATTGGATCGTACGAATGAATTAGAATAGCTCGTACGAATGAATTAGAATAGATCATACGAATTATATAGAATGGATCGTGTGATTGCAATAGAATAGATCATACGAATGAATTAGAATGGATACCTTCGTATGAATGATCGATTCTAATTCATTATCACGATCTATACTAATACATTCGCACAATCTATTGTAATACATTTGTACGATCTGTTCTAATTCATTCGCATGATCCATTCTAATTCATTCGCATGATCTATTCTAATACATTCGTACGATCCATTCTAATCGCACGATCAATTCTAATTCATTCATATGATGCATTCTAATTCATTCGCATGATCCATTCTAATTCATTCGCACAATCCTTTCTAATTCATTCGCACAATCTATTCTAAGTCATTCGCACGATCTATTATAATTCATTCATACAATCCATTCTAATTTATTGGTACGAATGTATCCATTCTAATTCATTCGTACGATCCATTCTAATTCATTCGCATGATCTATTCTAATTTATTCGTACGAGCTATTCTAATTCATTCGTACGATCCAATCTAATTCATTCATACGATCTGTTCTAAATCATTTGTACGATCTATTCAAATTCACTCGTACGATCCATTCTAATACATTCGCATGGTATGAATGTATTAGAATGAATCGTACGAATGAATTAGAATGGATCGTGCGAATGAATTAGAATAGATTATGTGAATGTATTAGAATGGATAGTACAAATGAATTAGAGTGGATCGTACGAATGAATCAGAATAGATAGTGCAAACGAATTTGAATGGATCGTGCGCATGACTGAGAATGGATCATTTCAATGAATTAGAATGGATACATTCGTACCAATGATCTATTATAATTCCATTCTAATACAGTCATACGATCCATTGAATTAGAATGGATCGTGCGAATGAATTAGAATAGATCATACGAATGAATTAGATTGCATACCTTCGTAAGAATGAATTAAAATAGATCGTGCGAATGAATTAGAATGGATCGTACGAATGAATTAGAATAGATTGTGCGAATGAATTAGAATGGATCGTATGAATGAATTAGAATGGATCGTGTGAATGAATTAGAATGGATACATTCGTACCAATGAATTAGAATAGATTGTATGAATGAATTAGAATGGATCGTGCGAATGAATTAGATTAGATCATGAGAATGAATTAGAATGGAAACATTCGTACGAATGAATTAGAATAGCTCGTACGAATGAATTAGAATAGATCGTGCGAATGAATTAAAATGGATCGTACGAATGAATTAGAATGGATCGTATGAATGAATTAGAATGGATTGTGCGAATCAATTAGAATGGATCATGCGAATGAATTAGAATGGATCGTATGAATGAATTAGAATGGATCGTGCAAATGAATTAGAATGGATCGTGCGAATGAATTTGAATAGATCTTATGAATGAATTAGAATGGATCGTGTGAATGAACTAGAATGGATCGTACGAATGAATTAGAATGGATCGTGCGAATGAATTAGAATAGATCATACGAATGAATTAGAATAAATTGTGCGAATGTATTAGAATGGATCGTGCAAATGAATTAGAATGAATCGTACAAATGAATTAGATTGTGCAAATGTACGATCCATTCTAATTCATTGGTACGATCTATTCCATTAGAACGGGTCGTACGAATTAATTCATTCATACAATCTAATCTAATTCATTCGTACGAGCTATTCTAATTCATTCGCAATATCCATTCTAATTCATTCTTATGATCTAATCTAATTCATTCATACGAAAGGATCCATTATAATTCATTCGTATGATCTATTCCAATTCATTCGTATGATCTATTCTAATTCATTCGTACGGTCTATTCTAATTCTTTCACACGATCCATTCTAATTAATTCGCACGATCCATTATAATACATTCGCACAATCCATTCTAATTCATTCGTACGATCAATTCTAATTCATTCATATGATCCATTCTAATTCATTCGCACAATCTATTCTAATTCATTCGTACGAGCTATTCTAATTCATTCGTATGAATGTATCCATTCTAATTCATTCGCACGATCTAATCTAATTCATTCGTACGAGCTATTCTAATTCATTCGCACAATCTATTCTAATTTATTCGTACGATCTATTCTAATTCATTCGCATGAATGTTTCCATTCTAATTCATTCGCACAATCCATTCTAATTCTTTCGCACAATCCATTCTAATTCATTCGCACAATCTTATCTAATTCATTCGTACGAGCTATTTGGACGAATGAATTAGAATGGATCGTACGATCCATTCTAATTCATTCGCACGATCTATTCTAATTCATTTATACAATCTATTCTAATTCATTCACACGATCCATTCTAATTCATTCGCACGATCCATTCTAATACATTCGCACGATCCATTCTAATTCATTCGTACGATCCATTCTAATTTATTCATACAATTCATTCTAATTCATTCGCACAATCTATTCTAATTCATTCGTACGAGCTATTCTAATTCATTGGTACAAATGCATCCATTCTAATTCATTCGCACGATCTAATCTAATTCATTCGTACAAGCTATTCTAATTCATTCGCACAATCTATTCTAATTCATTCACACGATCCATTCTAATTCATTCGCATGAATGTTTCCATTCTAATTCATTCGTACGATCCATTCTAATTCATTCGCATGATCCATTCTAATTCATTCGCACGATCTAATCTAATTCATTCGTACGAGCTATTCGTACGAATGAATTAGAATGGATCGTACGATCCATTCTAATTCATTCGCATGATCTATTCTAATTCATTCGTACGAGCTATTCTAACTCATTGGTATGAATGTGTCCATTCTAATTCATTCGCACGATCCATTCTAAGTCATTCGCACGATCTAATTTAATCCATTCATACGAAGGAATCCATTCTAATTCATTCGCACAAGCTATTCTAATTCATTCGCACGAATATATCCATTCTAGTTCATTCGCACGATCCATTCTAATTCATTCATACGATCCATTTTAATTCATTCGTACGAGCCATTCTAATTCATTCGTACGATCCAATCTAATTCATTCGCACGATCTATTCTAATTCATTCGTACGATCCATTCTAATTAATTCGTACGAGCTATTCTTATTCATTCGTACGATCCATTCTAATTCATTCGCACAATCTATTCTAATTCATTCATACGATCTATTCAAATACATTCGCACAATACATTCGAATTCATTCGCACGATCTATTCTAATTCATGATCTATTCTAATTCATTCGCACGATCTATTCTAATTCATTCGCACGATCTATTCTAATTCATTCGTACGATCTATTCTAATTCATTCATACGAGCTATTCAAATTCATTGGTACGAATGTATCCATTCTAATTCATTCGTACGATCCATTCTAATTTATTTGTACGACCTATTCTAATTCATTCATACGATCCATTCTAATTCATTCATACGATCATTCGTATGAATGTTTTCATTCTAATTGATTCGTACGATCCATTCTAATTCATTCGCACGATCCATTCTAATACATTCGCACAATCTATTTTAATTCATTCATAGAATCCATTCTAATTCATTCGCACGATCCATTCTAATTCATTCGTACGATTCATTCTAATACATTTGCACATTATATTCTAATTCATTCGTATGATCCATTTTAATTCATTCACACGATCCATTCTATTTCATTTGCACGATCCATTCTAATTCATTCGCACGATCTATTTTAATTCATTCGCACGATCCATTCTATTTCATTCGCACGATCCATTCTAATTCATTCGCACGATCCATTCTAATTCATTTGTATGATCAAATCTAATTCATTTGTAGGATCCAGTGCGACACGATCTATTCTAATACATTCGCACAATCTATTCTAATTCATTCGTACGAGCTATTCTATTTCATTTGCACGATCCATTCTAATTCATTCATATGATCCATTCTAATTCATTCGTACGAGCTATTCTAATTCATTCGTACGATCCAATCTAATTCATTCGTATGATCTATTCTAATTCATTCTTACGAGCATTCTAATTCATTCGTACGAGTTATTCTAAATCATTGGTACGAATGTATCCATTCTAATTCAATCGCATGAACCATTCTAAGTCCTTCGCACCATCCATTCTAATTCATTCGTACGAGCTATTCTAATTCATTCGCACGATCCATTCTAATTCATTCGTATGATCCAATCTAATTCATTCGTACAAGCTATTCTAATTCATTCGTAAGAATGTATCTATTCTAATTCGTTCGCACGATCCAATCTAATTTATTTGTACAATCTATTCTAATTCATTCACACGATCCATTCTAATTCATTTGCACGATCTAATCTAATTCATTCGTACGAAGGTATCCATTCTAATTCATTCGTATGAGCTATTCTAATTCATTTGTATGTATGTATCCACACGATCCATTCTAATTCATTTGTACAAATGAATTTGAATGGATATATTCGTATCAATAAATTAGAATAGCTCGCACGAATGTATTAGAATGGATCGTACGAATGAATTAGAATGGATCGTGCAACACGATCTATTCTAATACATTTGCATAATCTATTCAAATTCATTCGTACGAGCTATTCTAATTCATTCGCACGATCCTTTCTAATTCATTCATACGATCCATTCAAATTCATTCGCACGATTTATTCTAACTCATTTGTACGAGCTATTATAATTCATTCGTACAAGTTATTCTAATTTATTCGTACAAGCAAATCTAATTCATTGGTATGAATGTATCCATTCTAATTCATTCGTACGATCCATTCTAATTCATTCGCACGATTCATTCTAATTCATTTATACGAATAGCTCATATGAATGAATTAGAATAGATTGTGCGAATGAATTAGAATGGATCGTGCGAATGAATTAGAATGGATCGTGCGAATGAATTAGATTGGATACATTTGTACGAATGAATTAAAATAGCTCGTACGAATGAACTAGAATAGATCGTGCGATACATTCTAATTCATTCGCATGATCTATTCTAATTCATTCGTACAAGCTATTCTACTTCATTCGTATGAATGTATCCACACGATCCATTCCAATTTATTTGTACAAATGAATTAGAATGGATATATTCATACCAATGAATTAGAATAGCTCCTACGAATGAATTAGAATAGATCATGCGAATGACTTAGAATGAATCGTGCGAATGAATTAGAATGGATTGTACGAATGAATTGTAATGGATACCTTCGTACGAATGAATTTGATTAGATCATCCGAATGAATTAGAATAGATCGTGTGAATGACTTAGAATGGATCATGCGAATGAATTAGAATAGATCGTGCGAATGAATTAGAATAGATCGTACGAATGAATTAGAATAGCTTGTACGAATGAATTAGAATAGCTCGTACGAATGAATTAGAATAGATTGTTCGAATGACTTAGAATGGATCATGCGAATGAATTAGAATAGATCATATGAATGAATTAGAATGGATACCTTCGTACGAATGAATTAGATTAGGTTGTGCAAATGTATTAGAATGGATCGTACAAGTGAATTAGAATGGATCGTACAAATGAATTAGAATAGCTTATACGAATAAATTAGAATAGATCGTGCCAATGAATTAGAATGGATCGTACGAATGAATTAGAATGGATCGTACGAATGAATTAGAATGGATCGTACGAATGAAGTAGAATGGATCATGCGAATGAATTAGATTGGATCGTACGTGCGAAATAATTAGAATGTCACAATCTATTCTAATTCATTTATGCGAGCTATTCTAATTCATTGGTACGATCCATTCTAATTCATTCATACGATCCATTTTAATTCATTCGCATGATCTATTCTAATTCATTCGTACGATCCATTCTAATTCATTCGCACGATCCATTTTAATTTATTCGTACGAAGGTATCCATTCTAATTCATTCGTGCAAACGAATTAGAATAGATTGTGCGAATGAATTAGAATGGATACCTTCGTACGAATGAATTAGATTAGATCGTGCAAATGAATTAGAATAGATCGTACGAATGAATTAGAGTAGATACCTTCGTACGAATGAATTAGATTAGATCATTCGAATGAATTAGAATTGATCGTACGAATGAATTAGAATAGATCGTACGAATGAATTAGAATAGATTGTGCAAATGTATTAGAATGGAACGTACGAATGAATTAGAATAGCTGGTACGAATAAATTAGAATGGATACCTTCGTACGAATGAATTAGATTCGATCGTGCAAATGAATAAGAATGGATAGTTTGAATGAATTAGAATAGCTCGTACGAACGAATTAGAATAGATCGTGCGAATGACTTAGAATGCATCATACGAATGAATTAGAATAAATCGTACGAATGAATTAGAATAGATCGTGCATATGAATTAGAATGGATCGTACGAAAGAATTAGAATAGATCGTATGAATGAATTAGAATAGATCGTGCGAATGAATTAGAATAGATCATTCGAATGAATTAGAATAGATCATACGAATGAATTAGAATGAAAACATTCGTACGAATGAATTAGAATAGCTCGTACGAATGAATTAGAATAGATCATGTGAATGAATTAGAATAGATCATACGAATGAATTAGAATGGGTACCTTCGTACGAATGAATTAGAACAGCTTGTACGAATGAAGTAGAATATATCGTGCGAATGAATTAGAATGGATCGTACAAATGAATTATAATAGATAGTACGAATGAATTAGGATAGATCATACGAATGAATTAGAATGGATTTTTTGAATGAATTAGAATGGATCATGCGAATGAATTAGAATGGATCATGCGAATGAATTAGAATGGATCGTACGAATGAATTAGAATGGATCGTACGATTGAATTAGAATAGATCGTGCGAATGAATTAGAATGGTTCGTACTAATGAATTAGATTAGATCGTGCGAATGAATTAGAATGGATCGTACGAATGAATTAGAATGGATCGTACGAATGAATGAGAATGGATCGTACGAATGAATTAGATTAGATTATGGGAATGAATTAGAATGGATCATGCGAATGAATTAGAATGGATCGTACCAGTGAATTAGATTGGATCCATTCTAATTCATTCGTATGATCCAATCTAATTCATTTCTACGATCCATTCTAATTCATTAGCACGATCCATTCTAATTCATTCGTACGATCCAATCTAATTCATTTGTACGATCCAATCTAATTCATTCGCACAAACCATTCTAATTCATTCGCACGATCCATTCTAATTTATTCGTGTGATCCATTCTAATTCATTCATACGATCCAATCAAATTCATTCGCACAATCCATTCTAATTAATTCGCACGAGGTATTCTGATTCATTCGTATGATCCATTCTAATTCATTCGTATGATCCATTATAATTCATTCGCATGATCTATTCTAATTCATTCGTACGATCCATTATAATTCATTCGCATGATCTATTCTAATTCATTCGTACGATCCATTCTAATTTATTGGTACAAATGTATCTATTCTAATTCATTCACACGATCCATTCTAATTCATTCGCACGATCCATTCTAATTCATTCGTACGATCCATTCTAATTCATTCGCACGATCTATTCTAATTCATTCGCACGATCCATTCTAATTCATTCGCACGATCCATTCTAATTCATTCGCATGATCTTTTCTAATTCATTCGTATAAGCTATTCTAATTCATTCGTACGATCCATTCTAATACGTTCGTACGATCCATTCTAATTCATTCGTACGAGCTATTCTAAATCATTCGTACGATCCAATATAAGTCATTCACACAATCTATTCTAATTCATTCGCACGATCCATTCTAATTCATTCGCACGATCCATTCTAATTCATTCGTACGAGCTATTCTAATTCATTCGTATGATCCATTCTAATTCATTCGCACAATCTATTCTAATTAATTCGTACAAGCTATTCTAATTTATTCGTACGAGCTATTCTAAATCATTGGTACGAATGTATCCATTCTAATTCATTCGCACGATCCATTCTATTTCATTCATATGATCTATTCTAATTCATTCGTACGAGCTATTCGAATTCATTTGTACGATGCTATCTAATTCATTTGTACGATTCAATCTAATTCATTCGCACGATCTATTCTAATTCATTCATACGATCCATTCTAATTCATTCGCACGATCCATTCTAATTCATTCATGCGATCCATTCTAATACATTTGCACGAACCATTCTAATTCATTCACACGATCCATACTAATTCATTCGCACGATCCATTCTAATTCATTCATACGATCCATTCTAATTATTTGGTATGAGCTATTCTTTCATTCATACGATCCATTCTAATTCTTTGGTACGAGCTATTCTAACTCATTCGTACGATCCATTCTAATTCATTCGCATGATCTAATCTAATTCATTCGTCCGAAGGTATCCATTCTAATTCATTTGTATGATCTATTCTAATTCATTCGTACGATCCATTCTAATTCATTCGTACGATCCATTCTAATTCTTTCGTACGATCCTTTCTAATTCATTCGCACGATCTAATCTAATTCATTCATACGAGCTATTCTAATTCATTCGCACGATACATTCTAATTCATTCGCACGATCTACTCTAATTCATTTGCACGATCTAATCTAATTCATTCGTACAAAGGTATCCATTCTAATTCATTACCACGATCCATTCTAAGTCATTCACACAATCCATTCTAATTCATTCACACGATCCATTCTAATTCATTCGTACTATCCATTCTAATTCATTCACACGATCCATTCTAATTCATTCATATGATCCATTCTAATTCATTCGTACGATCCATTATAATTCATTCGTACGATCCATTCTAATACTTTCGCATAATCTATTCTAATTCATTCGTACGAGCTATTCCGAATCATTCGTACGAGCTATTCTAATTCATTCTCACGATCAATTCTAATTCATTTGTATGAATGTTTCCATTCTAATTCATTCGTACGATCCATTCTAATTCATTCGAATGATCTGTTCTAATTCATTTGCATAATCTATTCTAATTCATTCGTACGATCTATTCTAATTCATTTGTATAATCTATTCTAATTCATTCGTACAATCCATTCGTATGAATGAATTAGAATGGATCGTGCAAAAGAATTAGAATAGATCATACGAATGAATTAGAATGGATCGTACTAATGAATTAGAATAGATACCTTCGTACGAAAGAATTAGATTAGATCGTGCGAATGAATTAGAATGGATCGTGCGAATGAATTAGAATTGATCGTGCGAATGACTTAGAATGGATCGTGTGAATGAATTAGAATAGATTATACGAATGAATTATAATGGATACCTTCGTACGAATAAATTAGATTAGATCGTGCGAATGAATTAGAATGGATAATGTGAATCAATTAGAATAGATCGTGCGAATGAATTAGAATAGATCGTGCGAATGAATTAGATTGGATCGTACGAATGACTTAGAATGGATCGTGCGAATGAATTAGAATGTATCGTGCGAATGACTTAGAATGGATTGTGTGAATGAGTTAGAATGGATACATTCTTGCCAATGATTTAGAATAGCTCGTACGAATGAATTTGAATGGATTGTACGAATGAATTAGAATAGCTCGTATGAATAAATTAGAATATATCGTGCGAATGAATTAGAATGGATCGTACGAATGAATTAGAATAGCTCGTACGAATAAATAAGAATAGACACTATAAAAAAAACAGTTTTTACCGACGGACAATATCCGTCGGTAATATTAATTTTTCGTCGGTAATAATTTATAGCGACGGAAGAGATTTTCGTCGCTAATCTGTCGGGAAAAAAGGTGTCGGGAACTAAATATTTCCATCGGTAATAATACTTAATACCGACGGTAATATAATAGTCATCGGTAATATATAAATACTTAAATAAAAATATAATATATTATTACCGACGGATAATAACTATCCGTCGGTAATAAATAAGCTTATTACCGACGGTTATTATATTTACCGTCGATAATTCTATATATATTACCGACGGATTTGTACTTTACCGTCGGTAATTATATATATATATATATATTACCGACGGATATATATTATTCGTCAAAAATTGATTAATAATTTAGAAAAATTTAAAAGATTATTACCGACGGAATATTTAATTTTCGTCGGTAAAAAGTATGTTTTTTTTAAAATAAAATTACCGAAATAATGTTATTTAATTCCTGTGATTTACAGCAATACCATAATATATTACCATAATTTATCAAATATTACCGCAATTTATAAAATATTACCGCAAATTATCAAATATTACCTAAATTTATAAAATATTACAGTAAATTATCAAATATTACCACAATACCCGACAATTATAGACAAGAACAAAAAATAACCACATATTACAAAATAATTTTTACACAATCCAAAACTGGGAGAATCAGCATGCCCTATCTCAACCACCCCACGCGGCCCGCGACCAACGCTGGTGCTCTCAGGCTCTCATCCCCTGACGCCGCTCGGCTTCTGCAATTAACATGTATTTGTTAAAAAAACAGTTTATATCTATAACTGAGTCTAAGCGTTAAAAAATCTTAAGTTAGCCTGTTTCGGATTTGAAATAGGTTTGGATTCGATCGGATCGGCATCCGATAATTCGTACATAAAATTATTCCATATATCAGACTTGCGAGCGAGTTCTAATTGGATATTTGAACAATTTACGATCCGATTGACCTATTTAGTGTCTAAGTGTTGGAAAATCATAAGTTAGCGTGTTTTGGATTTGAAATAGGTTTGGATTCGATCGGATCGTCATCGGATAGACATTCGATAATTCGTACCTGGAATTATTTCATATTTCGGATTTGCGAGCGAGTTCAAATTGGATATTTGAACAATTTATGATCCGATTCACCGATTTAGAATCTAAGTGTTGGAAAATCATAAGTTAGCATGTTTCAGATTTGAAATAGTTTTGGATTTGATCGAATCGTCATCGGATCGGCATCCGATAATTCGTACTTAGAATTATTCCTTATTTCGGACATGCGAGCGAGTTCTAATTGGATATTTGAACAATTTACGCTCCAATTCACCGATTTAGAGTCTAAGTGTTGGAAAATCATAAGTTAGCGTGTTTCAGATTTGAAATAGGTTTGGATTCGATCGCATCGTCATCGGATCGGCATCCGATTATTCGTACTTGGAATTATTTTGTATTTTGTATTTTGGATTTTCAAGCGAGTTCTAATTGGATATTTGAACAATTTACGATCCGATTCATCGATTTAGAATCAAAGTGTTGGAAAATCATAAGTTAGCGTGTTTTGGATTTAAAATAGGTTTGGATTCGATCGGATCATCATTGGATCGGCATCCGATAATTCGTATTTGCGAGCGAGTTCTAATTGGATATTTGAACAATTTACGCTCTGATTCACCGATTTAGAGTCTAAGTGTTGGAAAATCATATGTTACTATGTTTCGGATTTGAAATAGGTTTGGATTCGATCGGATCGTCATCGGATCGACATCCGATAATTCGTACTTGGAATTATTTCGTATTTTGGATTTGCGAGCGAGTTCTAAATCATAAGTTAGCCTATTTCGGATTTGAAATATGTTTGGATTCGATCGGATCGTCATCGGATCGGCATCCAGTAATTCGTAGTTGGAATTATTTCGTATTTCGGATTTACGAGCGAGTTCTAATTGGATATTTGAACAATTTATGATCCGATTCACCGATTTAGAATCTAAATGTTGGAAAATCATAAGTTAGTGTGTTTTGGATTTGAAATAGTTTTGGATTTGATCGGATCGTCATCGGATCGGCATCCGATATTTCGTACTTAGAATTATTCCGTATTTCGGACTTGCGAGCAAGTTCTAATTGGATATTTGAACAATTTACGCTCCGATTCACCGATTTAGAGTCTAAGTGTTGGAAAATCATAAGTTAGCGTGTTTCGGATTTGAAATAGGTTTGGATTTGATCGGATCATCATCGGATCGGCATCCGATAATTCAAACTTGGAATTATTCTGTATTTCGAACTTGCGAGTGAGTTCTAATTGGATATTTGAACAATTTACGATCCGATTGACCGATTTAGAGTCTAAGTGTTGGAAAATCATAAGTTAGCGTGTTTCGGATTTGAAATAGGTTTGGATTCGATCGGATCGGCATCCGATAATTCGTACTTGGAATTATTCCGTATTTCGGACTTGCGAGCGAGTTCTAATTGGATATTTGAATAATTTAAACTCCGATTCACCGATTTAGAGTCTAAGTGTTGGAAAATCATAAGTTAGCGTGTTTCGGATTTGAAATAGGTTTGGATTCGATCAGATCGTCATCGGATCGGTATCCAATAATTCGTACTTGGAATTATTTCGTATGTCGGATTTGCGAGCGAGTTCTAATTGGATATTTGAACAATTTACGATCCGATTCACCGATTTAAAATCTAAGTGTTGGAAAATCATAAGCTAGCGTGTTTCAGATTTGAAATAGATTTGGATTCGATCGGATCGTCATCGGATCGGCATCCGATAATTCTTACTTGGAATTATTCTGTATTTTAGACTTGCGAGCGAGTTCTAATTGGATATTTGAATAATTTACGCTCCGATTGACCGATTTAGAGTCTAAGTGTTGGAAAATCATAAGTTAGCGTGTTTCGGATTTGAAATAGGTTTGGATTCGATCGGATCGTCATCGGATCGGCATCCGATAATTCTTACTTGGAATTATTCCATATTTCGGACTTGCGAGCGAGTTCTAATTGGATATTTGAACAATTTTCGCTCCGATTGATTGATTTAGAGTCTAAGTGTTGGAAAATCATAAGTTAGCGTGTTTCGAATTTGAAATAGGTTTGGATTCGATCGGATCGTCATCGGATCAGCATCCGATAATTCGTACTTGGAATTATTCCATATTTTGGACTTGCGAGCGAGTTCTAATTGGATTTTTGAACAATTTACGCTCCGATTCACCGATTTAGAGTCTACGTGTTGGAAAATCATAAGTGTGATAATATAATCTAAACTCAAATTAGTAAGATTCATATTTTTTACTAATATTATAAAGATTAGTAAGTACCTGATCATGAGCATGAGCCATCGCTCGACCGGCTTATGAAGTCATTAAGCCGACACTCCAGTGCCCTGCGAGCTTCTCTTTCCTCATCGAGGGCCTTCTTCTCCGCCTCAACCCTATGCTCGAGGGCCTGCCTCTCCGCCTCAACCCTCTGCTTGAGGGCCTGCTTCTGCTCTTGCTCCGCCTCAACCATGTGCTCGAGGGCCTATCTCTACTCGTGCTCCACGTCTAGCGCAGACTGCAACTGAGTGATAGCACCGGTCTGGGTGTCCCGTGCCCTCGAGTGCATACCCTCTCGTGCAAAGTAGGAGGAGGGCGTGACTCCAAGGCCTGTACAGAGGACACGACCGTGAGTGGCAGGTCTGAGCATAGTATCCATCTCTGAGTCGACAGATACTGAGTTGGAGGAGGAGCCAGCCTCGCCCGACGGGGTCACCAGAAGTCGCATTCTCTCCTATATAAAAACAACCAATGATATTCAATGATATTTTATGGCATACGTATATGAATATATTAACAGTAATTTAATTACTTACCACTTGTGAGGCAACCCTGTCATCCATAAATGTCCCATCGATACGCCGCCTCCTAGAGGCCTTAAAAAGGTCAATCCGATTAGGCTCGTGGCCCAAGGACTATGTCTGTTTGACATATAAAATAAATAGATGAGTTAATATAACATATATAGAGCTTTAAATAATAAAAATATTTGTATCATTTACCAGCTACTGGGCAAGCTAGGCATGAAGGTCCTCCCCTTTACTGGAGCAGGTGTCATCGAGGCATTTCTATTCTCCTTGCCTTTAGCAGAACTCACCTGTGTCAATCGATTAAAATTTGAAACATCAATACAAATTTTTAGTATAACATTAAAACAAGTACGAATCAGCAAAATAATAATTATACCTGAAACTGAGGGTTGGACCAGTGAGCGACCAAAAACTGTAGAACGTGTAGCGGTAGCGCGTCTCTCGTCATGACCGCAGCTTGTAACTCCTCAGCCGGCTGGCCGACCAAGTAACCGTAGAGCTGGTAGAGCTCGTAATGGTAATCCCTGTACCACTCACCCGTCATCTTCCACAAGTCCTCCCGATGGGTGTCGGTTTCCATGTTCTCCTATTTAAATTTCTCCTGTAAAATCAATTTAGAAACAAGTCATTTTATCTAATCAAATTATAAAGAAGTACGATATTATTCTAAAATGCTTTAATGAAACTAATGTACCAAAAACACCTGATACATCCTCTCCTTATAGGATGCATCAATGTTCTTCCACCCCCTTAACTCCACAATCGGGGCATTCCTCTCCTCCCGTACTATCATACCGACCCACGTGGCGGTGTCAGAAGCGTGCTCGCCCACAAAGGTCCTGCCGCTCCACTGTAAGGAAAGCGGCTCGTGTAAGGTCGACAAGAGCCGGGCCGTCGTCACGCCCCAGTCGCCTACATGCCTGGTGATCCTCGACCCTACAAATAAAATATATATCAGTACTGAACAAGTATTTACAATATGTATAAAACTTTAGATCTAAACATTACCTGTGGGCGTAGACGCTGTAGCCGAGTGCTGAGCACTGCTCGAAGCTCCGAAGACTACGACCTCATCAGGAGCTGGTGTGGAGAGAGGAATAGCACTACCAGATCCCGAGGGCTCGGCCTCGGAACCTGGGGTGGCAGCCGGAGCGCTCCGAGCTAGCCCACCCCTGTGAGTGCAAATTTTGGCAGAAGATTACCAACTACCGCGGGACCCACCAACCCTGCTTGGTGGGCCCACGAGGACTACCACGGGACCCACCGGCCCTGCCTGGTGGGCCCACGAGGACAATCACGGGGCCCACCAGCCCTGCCTGGTGGGACCAAGAACCTGTGGAATCCCCCAGACGACGGCAACGGGGCCCACCAGCTTTACCTGGAGGATCCCCAGATGCTGCATCAGAAACTGCCATTTACCACCAGAAAGTTCTATAAATAGCAGAGCCTTCGAATGTGAAAGGATCGAAATCTAAGATCCGAAATCCATTTTCCACTCTGAGATCTGATTTTCAGAACCAGAGCTCTGGAATCTCTATCTTCTCACCCTTCACCTCTACTTGATCATCTTCTTGTCTGTGAAGAGATCAAAAAGGCTTCAGTAGCACTCGGCCTGTCGAGGTTACTTTGATAAAAGTGTTAGTGAATTCGGGTTGCACCCTATAGCACGGAGACGTAGGCTTCGGCTGAACTCCGAGATCACTTCTCATGTCAAACTCTCGCTGATTGCATCTCTCTATATATCAAAAGCTTCAACTTCGATCAACAGATCGACCAACGATCTTCGACGTCAACTTCAACTCAAATTGACTGGTGCTGCGAAGTCTTCGGGTCAGCATGAAGATTTCCCCCCACAGTTTGGCGCCGTCTGTGGGATTCGAGCAAAAAGTCCAGCTCTCCACTACTACTTGATCGGTTGAGCATACAACCAATCTTGATAGCCAAACTTCCTCGCCTCCTCGGTTGATCAAACAACTGATCGGACGTAGGCACTCTCGTTGCACCCTTCGCTCTCTGAATGGCGAGGACTAAACACCAGGGTCAACCAGAAGGAAGTAATACTCAACAACAAGCTCGTCCTGAGACTCGTTCAATGAGTCAAAGGCTCAACTTTGGACAGCCCCTTGCTGTTCCTGAGATGGGGGTTCGCTCAGGGAGTGGGAGATCTGTCGATCGACCTATCGCCCATCCCGCACGACAATCGGTTGGGCAAACTGCCCCTACTCCTGCTGAAGACCCTCCATCGACCTACCAAATCTCTGCGGTCGACTTTCAGCTGCTCCAATTGGCGAAGCAAAACGCCACCCTCACCGCCGAGAGGGATGCTCTTAAGAGGGCAGCTTCTGAGGCTGGGATCGCTCTTCCTAACCCCTCTACAAGTGAGAGGGTCGATCTTCCTCGACATTCAATTCACTCCGAGCAACGGAGGTCAATGGGCACTGCTGCCCTCGAGAGGATCCGACGCGACCCAACTCCCTCTGCTGCCTCCTGGAAGCAGAGTGTTTGGGATCGCCTTGACGACGAGTCTTCCCAATCGTCTTCTGGCCGCAACTGCGACAAGAGGGCACCTTCAAAGCTCAATATACCAAGGAAGCACCAAATGAAAGGCGCTCCTTCAAAGAATAGAGTCTCCCCTTCCATTCCACTTCAACATGGGCTTGGATCGGACCTCCGACATAGACTTCAACAGGCAAATACTTCAATGCCTGAGCAAGACCTTGCGATCTTGCCTCTTGACCCACCTCTAGGTCGAGGACATGGTCGTAGTGATGGCTATTCTTCTGCCGGGCCTCTACATCGAAGCCTCTTCAAGTCAACATTTCTAAGGGGATGGAGAACTCCTATCCTCCCCAAATTCAACTGCATACGAGGAGACCCTACTCTCCACATCCTCGCATTCAAGCAAGCTCTAACGCCACACGAAGAAGAAAACAATGTGCTCTGCCGCACCTTCGCAGGAAGTCTCGATGAGCCGTCGCTCGACTGGTATCACAATCTCCGAGCTGGGTCCATTACCCAGTTCGATGTTTTGGCTAAACTCTTTGTACAGCATTATCAGCTCAATCTGAAGCCTGAGAAGAAGCTCGACTCTCTCTATCGGCTAAGGATGGGTGCTGACAAGACTCTCCGAAGTTTCACTAGGAGGTTTCGCAATGAGCATGCTGCCCTCTCTAGAAGACATCTGGACGATGAAGCCATCATGTTGGCTTTCCAGAACGCTCTCCGCTTCGATCTACACATCTACAACGACGTCATCCGTAATCCCCCTCCTTCTTTGGGAGCTATATTCGATCGAATCCAGAGAGAGATCGAGGTTAAAGATGACCAAGTCGCTCGAAAAGGGCGAGAGACGAAGCGAAGACCGGCGGAAAGAGAAGCTCCAAAGTATGCTGCTAAGGCCCACAATGCTGAGGCAGCAGCCCCTCCAGCCAACAAACGATCAAAGAATGACGGGCGTCGATCTCCAACGAAGACTACTTTCACCGAGTGGAATATGCCGGTCGAACAGATACTCGACCGCATTCAACACGAGGAGTTCCTTCGAAGGCCCAATCCACTTCAGCCGAACACAAAGTTCACGGCTGATAAAACTATTTATTGTGATTTCCATCGAAGCCATGGCCATTCCACCGATCGGTGTTATCGGCTAAAGTTTCATCTCGAAGACTTGCTGAGAGAAGGCCATCTTCATGAATTCACCAGAGAAGGATAAGATCAACGTCGATCCTCTGCAAAGGGGAAAGAGGCTTGCTGGATCCATCAGATCTCTTCCAACCCATCACCTCTCACCGTGAATGCCAATGTCTTTGGCATTCATGGATCATTGCACAATCAATCAGTGACCGGGAAGGAAGTTGATCGGCAGATTCGGTGCATCTTCCATGTTCGATCTACTGCAAACAAAGAAGATACCTGGATCGAGAAGACCATCGAAGGTCTTGCTTGGCCATCCATTGTCTTCAACGACACCGATCTTCAAGGAGTTCATACTCCACATCGAGACCCTCTGGTCTTGAAACTCATCATTGACGGAAGCACCGTCAACCGGATCCTCATCGACACCGGGAGCTCTATCGACATTATGTTCTCAGACTGTTTTAAACGTCTGGGACATAAATATCAAAGTCTTGACGTCGTCCCGACCGTGATCACTGGCTTCAACGGTGAACAAAGCATCACTGTGGGCGAATCAAGATTCACTCTAGACCTTAGCCGAGAGACTCGAGTCTCGGTGAGGTTTGCAATAGTCGAAGGAATGTCTAGCTACAACGCCATCCTCGGGCGACCATTCCTCCACTAGATCAATGCCATCTCCTCTTCTTATCATCAACTACTCAAGTTTGCAACTGGAGAAGGCATCGTCTGCATTCGAGGCGATCAGCAAGCTGGAAGATCTTGTGAGGCTGCAGCGGCTAAGACAGATCGCAAGATCAACATCGCTCCTCCAAAGCGGCCACGAGATGAAGCTGGTCCCTCTTCCAAATAGCAATCAAAGGAGATTTCGCTGACCGAACCTCCACCAATCGAATGGGAAGCATCACCTTCAATAGAAGAAATCATCCCAATCAACATAGGCAGCGGAGATCTCCCTCGACAAACTTTCATTGGTACCGATCTTAGCGACGCAGAAGCGCAAGACATGGTGTCCTTTCTCCAATCCAATATCGACGTTTTCGCTTGGTGTTTCGAAGACATGCCTCGTATCAATCCAGATGACGCTTGTCACCGACTTACAATCAAAGAAGAAGTGAAACCTATCTAGCAGAAGCCACGCACCATTCGACTAGAGCTACAAGTTGCTGTTCAAGAAGAAATCACCAAGCTACTCGCAGTAGGCTTCATCCGTGAAGTAGAGTATCCTACTTGGATCTCTAATATTGTTGCTGTTCCGAAGAAGAATGGGAAGGTCAGAGTCTGCATCGACTTCACCAATCTCAACAAGGCTTGCCCCAAAGATCCATTCCCTATGCCAAGGATAGATAGACTCGTCGATGCCACTGCTGGTCACGAGCTATTGTCTTTCATGGATGGGTATTCTGGGTATAATCAAATTCCTCTTCACGCTGATGATCAAGAGAAGACATGTTTTGTGACTAGCCGAGGCCTCTACTGCTACAATGTCATGCCATTCGGCCTCAAGAATGCTGGTTCCACCTATCAAAGGTTAGTTACAAAGATGTTCGAAGATCAGATCGGTCGCAACGTCGAAGTCTATGTCGATGATCTCCTCACCAAGAGCTCCGTGCGAAGCAAGCATCTTTCTGATCTGGCGGAAACCTTTCAAGTTCTTCGAAAATATCGTATGAAGCTCAATCCAGCCAAGTGCGCTTTCGGAGTTCAATCTGGCAAATTCCTGGGTCATCTTGTGACCAGGAGGGGTATTGAAGCCAATCCCGATCAAATTTGAGCTATCCTCGATATGCCATCACCTACCAATCGAAAGGAAGTACAACGACTCACTGGAAGACTTGCTGCCCTCAATCGGTTCATCTCAAAGTCTTCCGACAAGTGTAAGCCTCTCTTCGACAAACTACGAAAAGCAGACACCTCCGGCTGGAGTCCGATCTGTGAAGAAGCATTTCAAAGCATCAAGAAATATCTGGTGCAAGCTCCTATCTTGACGGCTCCACTTCCAAAAGAAGACTTGTGGCTTTATCTCGCCGTAACCGATCAAGCAATCAGTACGGTATTAGTCAGTAGAAGAAAAGGCGTCGAACATCCAGTCTATTACATCAGCCACACTCTTCTTCCGGCTGAAACTCGCTACTCAAAAACAGAGAAGGTTATCCTAGCCTTGCTCACTGCATCACGACGTCTTCAACCTTACTTCGTCTCCCACCAGATCACAATCATTTCAGAACACTCGCTCAAAGACATTGTTGACAAAGCTGGTAGAGCGGGTCGTATGACCAAATGGCCGGGTGATCGAAATGAGCTCTCTGGGGATTCAGTTCGAATCTCGCACTTCTATCAAAGGTCAAGCTGTTGCTGATTTTCTAGCTGACTTTCCAGTTGAAGACCCCATCACTTGGGAAGAAGATATCGATATGCGCTTAGAAGATGAGGATAATCCTTCGATCATTCCTCCAACAAAAATTGATCCAAATCTCGAAGCTACTGCTGCAACTCCTCCATGGAAGCTTTACACTGATAGAGCATCAAGTTCGATCGGTTCGGGAACTGGGATAGTCTTAGTATCCCCCGAACTTGATCATCTACAGAAGGCCACTCTCCTCGGGTTCAATGCCACCAACAACGAAGCCGAATACGAAGCACTCATTTCCGGACTCGAAATGGCTGAATCCCTGGGGGTAGATCGAATCCTCGTCTACAGCGATTCTCAACTGATCATAAGGCAAATCAATGGAGAGTACACAGCTCGTGAAGAAAGAATGCAACTCTACTTGGCTGTAGTACGACGTCTTCAACAACGTTTTACTAATGCTAAATTTATTCAAATCCCAAGAGCAGAGAACCGAGAAGCAGATGCCTTAGCCAATGCTGCCTCAGTTCTTGGAGACTCACTCGGAGGAAGGCAAATACAGATCGATTATCAAGAAGTGCCCAAGACCATCCCCGATCAACAGATCCTTGCTACTACAAAGAGATCTGGGGGAGAAGATCAACTCGCATTGAACCTCACTATTACAAGTGAGCCTGAAGACTGGAGACGATCAATCTTTGATTTCTTCAAGCATGGCAAAATGCCGGAAGATCAAAATCAAGCCCGAAGACTTCAAAGGAAGCTCCCCTGCTACACTATTCAAGGAGAAGATCTGTATTTCAAATCTCATAACGGGATATTGCTCAAGTGCCTTGGCCCAGAGCAAGCAAAGGCAATCCTGATTGATATCCACTCTGGAGCTTGTGGAAATCATTCAGGAGGGAGATCTCTTGAAGCCAAGACAAAGCTATAAGATTACTATTGGCCAACAATGGCAAAAGATGCTCGACAAGTTGTTCAAAGATGCGAGCCATGCCAACGACACGCTCGAGCTATCCATCTCCCTGCAGATGAGCTTCATCAACTATCAAGTCCATGGCCTTTCCATCAGTGGGGGTTGGACTTCTTGGGTCCTTTCCCACCAACTCCAAGCAAGAAGAAATATCTGTTACTAGCCACGGATTACTTCACCAAATGGGTTGAAGCTGTGCCCCTCTTCCGAGAGACTGACGGCGAAGTGATCAAATTCATTCGGCACAACATCTTCTCAAGGTTCGGTACACCTCAAGTTCTTGTTGCTGACAATGGAGCTCAATTTGACTCCGACAAGTTCCGAGAGTTCTGTCTGAACAACGGTATCAAGCTATTCTATTCAACTCCAAGATATCCTCAATGCAATGGTCAAGCTGAAGCCTCAAATAAAGCTATTCTTGGTATACTCAAGAAGAAACCCAACGACAAGAAAGGATTGTGGGAACAGGTCCTACCTAAAGTTCTTTGGGGGTATCGCACAACTCCAAGAAGATCAACTGGGTTCTCACCCTTTCGTCTAACATATGGATCAGAAGCAGTACTCCCAACAGAAAACATATCAAGTACTCTGAAGACCAGAGCAGTTGAAGAAGGAATCAACGAAGAGCTTCGGATCAATGATCTAGACTTCTCTGAAGAACTACGAAACCAAGCTTCCCTTCGTGTGGCCAAGTACCAACAGAAGATCAAACAAGCCTACGACGAGAAAGTCTACAAGAGACAGTTCCCAGTAGGCAGTTTGGTCCTTAGAGCAGTCTTCTACAACACAAAGGAACATAGCAGTGGAAAACTAGCTCCCAACTGGGAAGGTCCCTACATTGTCGAATCGGTGGGAGGCAAAGGCTCTTATCGATTGATCTCGCCAGAAGGAGATAGACTACCACGAGCTTGGAATGCCAGACACCTCAAGTTGTTCTATCCATGATGTAAATACCATGATGAATAAAGTTCTCTTTCAAATGTTCAAATGTGCAAGTGTTCAGCTTTTCAATTCAAGTTCTAAAGCAGTTTCAAATTCAAGTTACCAGGTCTTTTAACAAGTTTGGGTGTTAGAGTTACGACTCAACCCCTTACTAGCAAATGTTAAACTGACCATATTTAAGTTACCAAGTCTTTTAACAAGTTTGGGTGTTAGAGTTGCGACTCAACCCCTTACTGGCAAATGTTAAACTGACCTTCAAATTTCAATATTCAATTTCAATCAATTTCGATGTCGTCTAACAGGTTTGGGTGCTTGAGTTGCGACTCAACCCCTCACATTCAAATGTTACACGAATTCAAGTTCAATTTTCAAGTTACAATAAATTTGGGTAATTGAGTTACGACTCGACCCCTTACATTCAAGTGTTTGTATCTATTCAACATTCCAATACCATTCAGGACACAACATTCAAGCACAACATTCAAAGGCATTCAACACAAGACATTCAATCTTCAAACATCAAAAATCTCTATTATCAAAAAATTGGTTAAGTACAGGAGTGAGCTGTTACATATCGAGAATTTACAAGATTCAAACGACAAAAAAGAAGATAAAAGATCTCAAGGCTTGGCCACACTTTGCGCACGCGACTTCTCTCCCTCAGATCCAGCACGAGATTTGCTCGCCACTGAGGCCTTAGAAGATCGGACACTGGTAGCATGGACCCTGAGTGCTTCTGCCGCTTTCTCAGCCGTTTCCTTGTAACTCTTGCATTCAGATTGCGCATGCTCCAATGCCTTCCTGGAAGTCTCCTCTCTGGCAGTAAAAGCAGCGTGTTGAACAGCAAGTTGTTCTTTCAGCTCCTTGATCTCGTTGGCGCGACCACAGGACACGTCCTCAACCTTGACGATCCGATTCTTCAAGGATTCGAGTTCGTGACTCTGCGCCTCGCAACGGTCCTGCAGCCCCTTGATCTCCAGCTTCCCCTTGCGAAGATCCTCGATCTTGGCCTTGAGAGAGGTTTTCTTCGAAGTCAGGATCTCCCTCAGCCTATCTCTCTCCTCGCTCACAACCTTCAGTTCGGCTGTCAAACGGGATACCTCAGATGCGGCCTCCCGTTCTCCTGCCTTCCTAGAGAGAGAGCTTGTGATTCTCAAAACTGCTGAGCTCTGCGGATGGATAGAAAGTTAGAATTATTCCAAAGATACAACTCAAATATTCGATCAAGAAGATACACATACCACTATATTTAGCCGATCGAAGGCTTCTTCAAAAGTAGCTTCCGGAATATTGCAAAGCTTCCGGATCACACTAGTAGGGTGGTTGATGTCAACATCACCCAAGCTCTTCATCTTCGGAGTCGAGCCAACAGGCGTACCTGCAATCGACACAGGATTTCAAAGTGTTAGAATATTTTCGAGCTTCAACGGCAAGGCAATCAAGACAAGTTAGTACAGATACATGAAGCCTCGACCTGAGGAGCTTTTCCCTTCCCACGGTCGGAGCTCTTACCCTTGGGGGTCGACTTCTCCTTCATGGGGGTTGGCTCTGGCAAGGGTTGGGGGGTAGCATCACCCACCCGGCTTTCTCTCTCCAAGTGAGCAGGAGAGGTAACATCCCGAGGAGGTGAGGCTCCCCCTTCGTCTTCTCGCTCGCTCGAATTATCGAGCCCTGCCACCATGGCAGCTACCTCCTCAGCCAGAGATAGTGAGGGGGATGGGGGTTGTTCAACCTCCACACCCCCACTGGTAGTTGCCCCTTCGAGACGGGGAACTTCGGGAAGTATCTGATCGAGGGGTGTAGGGTTGCTTCCAACCCCACCACTCCCCGATATCTTGATCTTGAAGCGAAGTGGGTTCTTTTTCAACTCCCCGAAGTCATAGGTAGGAATCACCTTAGGGCCATCGCCCATTGCGTCCATTACCCCCTCCATTTTACGAGCCTTTGCCTCGTCTATGAGGATCGGCTGCGAATCCTCATCAGCACCACCAGTGGGGGTGGAAGGAATTTCTTCCTCGCCACCCCCATGTCCTTGACCACAATCAATGGGGGTGGGAGGAATCTCTTCCTCACCACCCCCATCTTCATCATCATCATCTTCTCCATCTTCTTCCCCGTCGCTGCCTGTGCCCTCATCCTCCTCATCTCCGCCTCCCTCCTCCCTCTCTACCTCCTCTTCTTCATCTTCCTCCTTCTTTTTCTCCTCATCCTCCTGTTTGATGGGGATTTTTCTTTTCTTCTTCGCCGGGCCCCTCTGAATCACCAGTTTCTCCTCTGTGGGAAGTGCGCGCCTGGCTCCATAAGCTTTCTTCTCGAATCGAAGCCTTCTAACAATTTTTCCAGACTGAGGGTCCTCCTCGTAATCCGAGTAGATGACCTCATTGTCTTCGTAGCGAAGCTTCGATCGATGGAGGAGGTTGGCATTGCCGTATCGAACCGGGCAATTCGAGAATTGCTTCCAAGATCGAGTCCCGCATGTCAACTCCAAGAAGAGGTTGTCAAGGGCCCCAACTCGCTCTGAAGGCCAAGAGAGAGCTCCTCCTGTGCAGTACATGTCGATCTCTTTGTGCACCTTGTATCGCGGAACCTCCGGAACAGACATAGGAGTCCAGGCACCAGACACTGACAACGGCCAGTCGGTATAGAGCTTGTTTGAACCAATGGTGTCAGCAATTGGGCGAAGGGCAGTGACACCTGTCAAGTAGTAGAACGGGCTATCCTTCCTCCAAGCCCATCGGTAATGGTAAAAGAAATACCCCATCTCGATTCGGGCTTCTTCACCTTCAGGGAGGCTGGAGTAGCATTCCCTAAGCTTTTTCTGGAAGTCCGACTCTACACGACAGAAAGCGTAGATGATCCTCCAGGAGTTCCCGGTAACCTGCCCGGGACAGAGACCGGAGGTGTTCAGCAACCTCGCGGCGAAAGGCGGCAGCGGAAGGCGCAGTCCACAGTTAAGCTGGCCGATCGTGACGATGGTTCCCATCACTTGCTCCTTGCTCGCCCACGAGACAAAGATTGTTCGCCTATCAACGCCGAAAGCAGTTAGAACTCCCGGAAGCACTGGTCGAGCCTTTCCCTCTGTAAAACATGCCAACAACTCCTGCAGCTTCTCCCTCTTTACATCTGTAAGTTTACTGCCCATGTTGTACCCAAACTCAGGCTCCGCCTCCAAAGGTAGAAGAGGGCAGAGGACAAACTTTGCCTTGGGGATCTGCTCTGGCCTTGACGGTGCAGAAGCGAATCCCACTCTATGGTGCCTCTTGCCCAGTTGGCCAAGCTCGATCAATTCGGCCCTGCCTTTGCCTCGGCCCTTCGGAACAGAAGAGACCTCGAGAACTTCCTTGCCCTTCCTCTTGGAAGGAACTGCACTCTTCTTCGAACTGCCCGAAGACGCCATTTGACCGATCGAAAGGAGACGAAGAACAAGAGAGGGGAAGCAAAGAGTCTGGACTTCGAAAAATTTTGAAAGCGTGAGGCGAAAATAACAGCGAGAAAGACTTATATACCCAGAGTAAAATGGTACGCAAATCGAGAAGACACGTGTCTTCACCATATTAAATCGCGTGTTTTTGCAGGTACACGTGGCATCCATCCATAGCAAGCGCAAAATCAGGCGAACCGTCGGACCAGACGAAGCGTCAGAACCGACGGTCCACGTAAACCAACGGTCCAAGCAAGCCACCGGTCTAAGTAAACCGGACCGCCGGTTCAAAGCCACATTCAGGTGAACCGAAGATTCAGAGCAGAAAAAATCAAACTCCATCGATATTCAAGACTGCCAAAGATCAAAGGAGAAGAACAAGCTATACAACTTCCTCAAAAGTGCAGGTTCAAGACTTTAACCTTGACCGGCTGATTTTAGCCGTTCGGTCAAACTTGACCGATCGGTCAAAATCAACCGATCGGTCGATTTTCTACTAGATTTGGCAAAAAAAACTGAGGTTTTTTGCCGATCACCCAAACCTTGACCGGCTGATTTTAGCCGTTCGGTCAAACTTGACCGATCGGTCAAAATCAACTGATCGGTCGATTTTCTACTAGATCTGGCAAAAAACTCAGGTTTTTTGCCGATCACCTAAACCTTGACCGGCTGATTTTAGCCGTTCGGTCAAACTTGACCGATCGGTCAAAATCAACCGATCGGTCGATTTTCTACTAAATCTGGCAAAAAACTGAGGTTTTTTGCCGATCACTCAAACCTTGACCGGCTGATTTTAGCCGTTCGGTCAAACTTGACCGATCGGTCAAAATCAACCGATCGGTCGATTTTCTACTAGATTTGGCAAAAAACTGATGTTTATCAGTTTTTTGCCGATCACCCAAACCTTGACCGGCTGATTTTAGCCGTTCGGTCAAACTTGATCGATCGGTCAAAATCAACCGATCGGTCGATTTTCTACTAGATCTGGCAAAAAACTAAGGTTTTTTGCCGATCACCCAAACCTTGACCGGCTGATTTTAGCCGTTCGGTCAAACTTGATCGATCGGTCAAAATCAACCGATCGGTCGATTTTCTACTAGATTTGGCAAAAAACTGAGGTTTTTTGTTGATCACCCAAACCTTGACCGGCTGATTTTAGCCGTTCGGTCAAACTTGACCGATCGGTCAAAATTAACCGATCGGTCGATTTTCTACTAGATCTGGCAAAAAACTGAGGTTTTTTGCCGATCACCCAAACTTTGACCGGCTGATTTTAGCCTTTCGGTCAAATTTGACCGAACGGTCAAAATCAACCGATCGGTCAATTTTCCACTGGATCAGTCAAAAAACCATGTTTTTTGACCGATCACCCAATCCTTGACCGGTTGAAATTGACCGTTCGATCAAACTTAACCGATCGGTCAAATTTGACCGAACGGTCAAATTTGACCGAACGGTCAAATTTGACCGAACGGTCAAAATCAACCGATCGGTCAATTCTCCACTGGATCAGTCAAAAAACCATGTTTTTTGACCGATCACCTAATCCTTGACCGGTTAAAATTGATCGTTCGGTCAAACTTGACCGATCGGTCAAATTTGACCGAACGGTCAAATCAACCGATCGGTCAATTTTCCACTGGATCAGTCAAAAAATCATGTTTTTTGACCGATCACCCAATCCTTTACCGGTTGAAATTGACCGTTCGGTCAAACGTAACCGATCGGTCAAATTTGACCGAATGGTCAAAATCAACCGATCGGTCAATTTTCCACTGGATCAGTCAAAAAACCATGTTTTTTGACCGATCACCCAATCCTTGACCGGTTGAAATTGACCGTTCGGTCAAACTTAACCGAACGGTCAAAATTGACCGATTAGTCAAAATTGACCGATCAGTCCTTTTTTATGCTGACACTCGGCAAGCTTCTTTTGTGCCTTCTTCAACAGGGGGTTGCTATGTTTTGCACCAAATCCAAGCCAGCCAGAACAAACTCTAGCTAACTTGAAGGGGGTAACTGTGAGTGCAAATTTTGGCAGAAGATTACCAACTACCGCGGGACCCACCAGCCCTGCTTGGTGGGCCCACGAGGACTACCACGGGACCCACCGGCCCTGCCTGGTGGGCCCACGAGGACAATCACGGGGCCCACCAGCCCTGCCTGGTGGGACCAAGAACCTGTGGAATCCCCCAGACGACGGCAACGGGGCCCACCAGCTTTACCTGGAGGATCCCCAGATGCTGCATCAGAAACCGCCATTTACCACCAGAAAGTTCTATAAATAGCAGAGCCTTCGAATGTGAAAGGATCAAAATCTATGATCCGAAATCCATTTTCCACTCTGAGATCTGATTTTCAGAAGCAGAGCTCTGGAATCTCTATCTTCTCACCCTTCACCTCTACTTGATATTCTTCTTGTCTATGAAGAGATCAAAAAGGCTTCAGTAGCACTCGGCCTGTCGAGGTTACTTTGAGAAAAGTGTTAGTGAATTCGGGTTGCACCCTATAGCACGGAGACGTAGGCTTCGGCTGAACTTCGAGATCACTTCTCATGTCAAACTCTCGCTGATTGCATCTCTCTATATATCAAAAGCTTCAACTTCGATCAACAGATCGACCAACGATCTTCGACGTCAACTTCAACTCAAATTGACTGGTGCTGCGAAATCTTCGGGTCGGCACGAAGATTTTCCCCCACAACCCCTGTCTCTACGAATCATTGACCGTGATGCCATCTGAAACAGTTTAATTTACATATAAAATAGTATGATTTACATATGAAACAATATGAAACAGTTTGATTTACATATGAAATAGTATGATTTATGAAACAATATGAAACAGTTTAATTTACATATGAAATGGTATGATTTAGATATGAAATAGTATGATTTACATATGAAACAATATAAAACAGTTTGATTTACATATGAAACAGTATGATTTACATATGAAACAATATGAAACAGTTTGATTTACATATGAAACAGTATAAAATAATATAATATACATATGAAACAATATGATTTTTATATGAAATAATATGATTTATATATGAAACAATTTGATTTAAATATGAAATAATTTGATTTACATACGGTCTAGTCATTTTGTATCTCATCTCTGTCACTCTCATTGCATCCCTCTTCTATCATTTGATCTACATTCGCTGTCCAGTTTATATTGTCGATCTCTTTATTTTTGTCGTGCATTGCATCGACAATGATTATCTTATTATTCTGGTATGTATCCAAATCATCATCAACAACCACCGCATTCTTGTCTCCCATGTCATAAAAATCTCTGGGTGGTGACTTGACTATAATTTGCCAACCTGGAGAGGTATTATCCGGTGCATAAAATATTTGTTCCGCTTAAGTGGCAAGAATGAATGGATCTTGATATTGGGTATTCAATCTCTTGCCAGTATTGATGCGGATAAAACCGTATTTGTCGACATTATAACCAGTCCCGCAATTATTAACATCATACCAATCGCATCTGAATAATACGATCTGATTTTGGCCAAGGAATTTTATCTCGAGAATCTCGTTGAGGACACCGTAGAAGTTGATATTTTCTAATTCTTCTTGCTGACCGCTGACGACAACCCTACTATTTTGTGTTCTTCGTGATTTTTAACTATCTTTTGTCCGAAATCTATAACCGTTCATGATATAACCATCGTACGATATTGCATCTTGTAAAGGACTACAATATAAGTGCAAGAAATCCTCATTCATCAGCGGATCGTGGTTATCGTGCAGCTCTTATGTCTATAATAACCACATAACATTCATGATATAAACACATAATTATTGTTCGGTAATGGATGTCAATAAAATTCAGTAATGATATAAATACTTACGTGTTTCTTGAATCACGATGGAAATTCACGATCATGAATTTGTGGAGCATTTCGAGTATCCCGATTATTAATAATGGCTTTATGCTTCCTATTTTACAAGTTATGAATTAGATTATAATTAGTACATATACTTAATGAATGGAGTAAAAGAATGAGTAAATGATCATAAAATGCTTACTCAATGAATGGCCACACTTCATCACATTGGCGCAACACATACATATGTGCCTGTTGAATCTCATCTACAGACAATCAACGAATTTTGCCTCCTTCTACAGGTCTACCCATTTCGGTAAATATAGACAGACCCCCATCGAAGTCTATTAGACCACCGTCATAGTTCCGCTCAAGTTGATTGAATCACGTGTCTATACCATATAGGTATCTTGAGCAGAATATTAGACATTCTTCTACTAAGTATTCTTCAGCAATTGATCCCTCCGGACGACTTTTATTACGAATATATGATTTCAATATTCGCAAGTACCTAATTTGAGAAAAAAAATTATGGATAAATACATCAAGAACGATCAAATACATTAAAAAATAAGACGAGACGATTACCTCTCGATAAAATACATCCAGCGGTAATGAACTGGGCCGCCAAGTTTGGCCTCATTTGCCAAGTGAACGGTCAAATACATCATGACATCAAAGAAGGAAGGTGCAAATATAATCTCTAGCTTGCACAATATGATCGCAATATTCCTCTCCATCTGATCAAGTTGGTCCAGTCTAAGTACCTTCGAGCACAACTGTCTGAAAAAAGTGCTGAGCTCAATTAACGGACCGGACACCTGTTCGGTTAAATTCCCACGTATAGCAAGAGATAACAATCGCTGCATAAGAATATGACAATCGTGGCTCTTTAATCCAGACAACTTCCGGTCATTCTCTTGCACGCATCGTGCGATATTCGAAGAATAACCGTCTGGCGTTTTCACAGACCGTAGGAATGCACATAAGACTGCCTTTTGCTGTGAGCTCATGGTGTAGCATGCAACTGGCAACACATACTTATCCCCAATCTCTTTGGGGATGAAGTGATTTTTGGATGCCCAACTATTTAAGATCGAGACGAGATTTAAGATTATCCTTCGTCTTACCGTCGAGATTCAGCAGTGTTCCTATAATGTTGTCACACACATTTTTCTCGATATGCATGACATCCAAGTTATACCGCAAGAGTAGGCTGCTCCAGTACGGTAGTTTAAAGAAAATACTCTTCTTCTTCCAGTTATGCTCAGGCGTAGAATCTTCATACATTCTCTTCTTTTTACCTTTTCCAAGTGCCATGGCATCAAGCTGATCCAATTCACACAAGACTTCTACCCCCGAAAGATGCTCCGGGGCCTTTACAAGTTCCTTCTTGCCGTTGAACGCTCTTTTGTTCTGCCTCCACTTATGGCCGTCAACAAGGAATCTTCGATGGCCCATATAACAGAACTTGCCTCCGTTCTTTAACTGTAATAAATCTGTCTCCTTATTGCATATAGGGCACGCCAATTTTCTTTTAGTACTCCACCCGGATAAGTTGGTATATGCAGGAAAATCGTTGATGGTCCATAAACGTGCCGCATGCATCAAAAAATTCTGGCGCAACGAGGCATCATACGTATCGGCCCTAACTTCCCATAACTCGTTCAACTCCTCAATCAACGGCTGCAAGTAAACATCAATATCATTACCAGGCGACCTGGGTCCGGGAATGAGCAAGGAGAGCATTGTGTATGGCTTTTTTAAGCACATCCAGGGAGGCAAATTGTATGTAACTAGGACAACTGGCCAAATGATGTACGACACACTCATATTCCCAAAGGGATTGAAGCCATCGCTAGCAAGCCCTAATCTGACGTTGCGAACTTCACATGCGAATTCAGGATAGGTATGATCAAAATCTTTCCACGTCAGAGAGTCGGTCGGATGTCTTATAACCCCGTCATCTGTACATTCTCGTGCATGCCACCTCATGTGCTCAGCAGTCTTCGATGACATAAACAACGTCTGAAGCCTGTCCCTAAGAGAGAAGTATAGGAGAACCTTTGCAGATACATTTTTCTTCCTTCGATTGGTACTAGACTCGGCATCTATCTATTTATATCTCGTTGCTCTGCATATGTGGCATGACCGCGCATGTTCGTACTCTTTCCGGTACAACATACAATCGTTCACGCATGCATCAATTTTCTCATAACCCAGACCGAGATCTTTAATTGTCTTCTTCGCCTCGTAGAATGATTTTGGTACTGTCTCACCTAGAGGAAAAGCCTCCTTCAGCAACTCTACCAATATATTAAATGACTTATTACTCCAACCATTAAGGCACTTCAAATGAAGAAGCTTTACAGTGAAAGAGAGTTTTGAAAACTTCTCACACCCCGGATATAGAGGTTATTCGGCATCCTTAAGCAATCTGTAGAACTTGTCCGCTTCAATATTGGGCTGATCACCTGACGATATTTTCGTGCCTATTCCACCTTGAAAATCATGTATCATACCCTGTATGTCATCGTCATCGTCTTTATTAATATTATCATCATCGATCACTGTGTTTGCAGTTTCAGCGTGAGCTGCCATGGGGACTGCATCTAGCTCCTCACCGTGCGAGAACCAACAGGTATAGCTAATGTGAATGCCACGCATTACCAGATCAACCTCACATTCCTCTCGAACCTTCCTAGTCACCCTTCCGCAGTCTATACAAGGACACACAATTATTCTATCAAGCGGTGCAAGACGTTCAAATGCAAAATCCAGAAATTTCTTGACTCCTTCTCTGTACTCAAGGCTCATGCGAATCGAATTACGCATCCAACTCTTATCGATCGAAGACATCTTCGTCTATCTGGCTATACAATACTTGAAGTAATTTCAAACAATGTTATAAGACTCCGCACAATTTCGGTTTTGGTTCCCGGGTATGGAACACCGAACCAAAACTTCTACAGGCCATCCACATCCCTAATAGATGGGTATATTATGATGAGTAGACTAGTCACATAGTAAACCCAGGGTTGGTGGCCAGCATTTGAACTGCTGATAGTCCGAATGCTAGGCATAGCATCGAAGTTATGCGATAGTAAGTCAACAAGTCAGGGAGCCTTGTCAAGTAAACACTTGGGGTCTGACGGTTCTCTTTGTCGCTCGAGTCGATTTATGGCTTTAGCATACCTCATATCACAGCGAACCGACCAAAACAGACCATTTCGGTTTCGGTTTCGGTTTCGATTTTGATTTTCCATAAACCGAAAAAAATAAAACCGATAAAACCCATACCGAAACCGACTGACAAAATCGACGCTCACCCTAGTCTAAAAAATACATTTTACCCCCCATTCCCCCATTCAATTCAGTTTTGATAGGATAAAAATTACCAAATGAGGGAATTAAGTAGATGACAAAAGGGGTATTGTGCAAATATTTCAAACTTTATAATGACTTAACCCTAGTCTAAAAACTAGAATTTGCCCCCCATTCCCCCATTCAATTTAGTTTTGATAAGATAAAAATTATCAAATGAGGGAATTAAGTAGATGACAAAAGGGGTATTGTGCTAGCATTTCAAACTTTAGGATGCAATTTGGAACAAATTAAACTAAGGGGGAAAGGGAGGAGGAGGAGGAGCTCACCAGAGATGGTCGGTAGGCCTCGAGGAGGAGGAGGAGCACTGGCGTCGTAGTCGGTGGCGCGAGAGAGGGGAGGGGTGGCCGGAGGTACAAGGGAGAGGATGAGTGGCCGGCCGGAGGGGGGGTTTAGATCGAGAGAGAGAAAGGGGAGGGGAGGAAGTAGAGAGAGAGAGAGGGAAGGGAGGCCGAGGAGGGGGGAGGAAATAGAGAGAGAGAGGGCCGAGAGGCCGGGGAGAGGGGGAGGTCGGTAGGGGGATGGGTGGCCGGGAGGGGGGGGATTAGATCGAGAGAAAGAGGGAAGGGAGCCCGGGGAAGGGGGGAGGAAATAGAGAGAGAGAGAGAGAGAGAGAGGGCCGGAGGAGAGGGAGGGATCGATCAAAACGGAAAGAGAAAGGGCTCGCTGGTGGTGTTAAAACGCAGGGTTTTTACCGACGGACATTATTATACCATCGGTATAAAGTTATTATACCGACAGTAAAATAATATCCGTTGGTAAAAATCGACGATGAAACACAGGGTTCTATTTTTTCCAGATAGCCGGTAAGAACCTTGAGTTTTGTCGTTACTTTTTACCGACGGAAATTATTTTACCGTCGTTATAATGTTATTATACCAACGGTAAAATAATGTCCGTTGGTAAAAATCGACGACGAAACACAGGGTTCCATTTTTTCCAGAGAGCCGGAAAAAACCCTGAGTTTCATCGTTACTTTTTACCGACGGATATTATTTTACCATCGGTATAAAGTGTTGGAATGATATCGGAGGCGCAGCGGAAGGTGGAGTTGATCCCGAGGATCGTTTCGGTGTGCGGTACATTTTAAAATTTTCATTCATATTAATCATATGCGTAAATGATAAAACAAATACGAATCGAACCCCTATAGTCATTTATCGAAATGATTGACATATCTCATATGTATGCATTATGATAGATCTAGGGGTTAGTAGGTTATACCTTCGTGCGGGATTTAACACCGCGAAGAATTGCTTCAATATTGATGAAGACAAATTCGGATCTGCACGAACACCTTTCAGTGCAAAGGCCGTAACTTTCTATCCCGACATCGGAATGGAGCGAAACTTGATTTGCCGGAAAGAAGACTTCAACGCTAAGAGTTTGCAACCGGTTTGAAGTCATTTGGACTTCTATAGCTCCTGCAGTGATCAAAACAGTACAGATCTACCCGTAAAATCTGGGCAGCAATCTCGAGCCGGATCCTCATGCAAGAGAGAAATGAATCTCATCGGATTCACCCGATCTCACATATCATCCCGGATCCTTGCACTCTAATCTCTGAGTGCTAATAGTGCAAGCGATCTCCATCAATCTCACACACACTTAGAGAAGAAGATGAGGGAGAAAGAAGAGATGAACCCAAGAGAGAAAGAGATGGCAAAATCCGAACCATAAGCAAAGGGGCTTTGGTTCTTCATCGGAAAAATGAGAATGATACACCATTTCAGATCTGAAATTCGTGCTCCTCACTCTCTCTTGCCATTTGAAACCGTTCCTCTCTCTCTCCCTCGTTACTCTCAAATTCAATGCCCCTTTTTATTACTAGTTGCCATATTAGAATTGTTGCAATTAAGGAGATGATTCAAAATCATTCAAATCTGAATTAATCCCTTAATTATAAGTTTGATGGCCATGCATGCTAGCCCTAGTGAGGATGGCGGCCACTAGGGTATGCGGGACATTTTGAAATGACCAAAATGCCCCCATGCATCTAGTGGTCGTTCACCTCATGTGGGATAATGTATGGCCCATCTACGTGCACGATAATGCACCCTAACACTTAGGGCACCTCATCGGCATCAGCAACAAGTCAATACACCATGGGATGATGAATAATATTTTTACTATTTACTAGGGTGCCCTTAGTAAAAGGAGGGGTGCCCCATTGTAAAAATTACTAAACTCGCATTCTGCGTTCTAGTGCAACACGCACATACGGAATGGACTCCTCATGGTATAATGGCAACATCGTATGTCTCTACACTACTCTGGGGTTGCCCCCTAGTGAACACACTTAGTCCTGTGCTACCACCATGCTCAAGTGCGATGCACTCACGGAACACAGGACGATTAGGCATTATTTCTTCAACTCATAATATGCTGTGAGACAAGGAAAAAGTATTGATCCGTAATGATCGTGGATAGGGTGGAACCTTCAGGGACTAGGATTCATGGCTTCCAACCGAACCCGATCGACACACTACCCGAGTGTCCCTGTCAATCCTCTGGGTCCCGGTTAACCTGCGTGGCCACCCAGAGTGCGACGCAGGCTGCACTCCAATTCTCCCAGACTTATTAAGCTCTCTCGCATACCCCTGTTCTCCGCTTAGTATTGGTAATACAATGTCCCTCCACTTGGTGCCATGAGTCAACTCGAGCGGTGGAGAGCACCGTCAGACTCGAGTGACCATATGACTAGGTTCCTTCCAGGTTGACTATCACATCGCACCTCCGATCGCTTTGGCCAAGCAACCGGATCCGGTCAACAGCTCAACTGCTGACCACCAGGCCTGGGTTTAGTGCGGTGTATGTCATACCAAGGAACGCACCTACCGATAAGGATGTGGATGGCCTGCAAGAGTGGCGTACCGATGCAACGTCAGCCCGGTAACCCAGCGCACCGTGGTATTGGGTCGTGGTTAGATCTCTCACACGTTGGTGAACCAAAGTTACACGCAACTGGTTAGTCCACCGGTCACGGTTCCTCAGGGTTTAGGATCGATTACCCTAAGCAGAAACACGGCTATGTGCACCGGTGTCTGCTCACCGATCTGTGCACCGTGTTGGTTCTATTCGGCCACAGACACTGTGCCTGGTAATGACCATTATGGAGATTCTCATGCTCTGTCATTCCAACAGCTTATCCTGATAGGGCGACCAACCCAAATCAGAGCTGTGAACGATTTAGGCTCATAGGACCGATCCACTGAGTCTCCCACTCAGATGGACTACTATATAGCCATGGCTCCTTAAGTTCTTTAAATAGAACACGTATAATAATACGTACCTTTATACAATCCTAAATAAACTATCAACCATATACAGCCAAACCTAGGGTTTTACGAGCTGTAGACCACATCAAACCTAACAATCTCCCACTTGGTCTAGCGAGGAAAAACGGTCATAAGCTCTATAGCTTCTACATGCTGCCCAAAAGACTTTGCAGGAATTCCCTAAAGGAATCAGCAACATTATCTGTAGATGCTAACTCGATTACCGCCACTTGCCTTTCCTCCTAAAACTACCAGATCAAGTAGAATTTGTATTTGATATGTTTCCCCTTTATGGTGGTGCCTAGGCTCTTGCTACCGCTCTTTTGTTATTACAACAAAAAACTGAGCCTCTGGTATGCTTTCCAAGTTTACTATAAACTTACCGAGCCATACCACCTATTTTCCTGTCACGCACGCTACAATGTGCTTAGGCTTCTGTAGTAAAGCCCGTGATGCATTATAGCTTCACACTCTGCTAACTAACCGTTTCTCATCCCAAGGTGAAAACTATACCTGAAGTCGATTCTCTAGATTACACATCTGATGCTAAATCAGATCTTGTGCATCCAATCGGCGTCAAGTTTTGTGAAGTGTAAACTAACTCGTAGTCCTTGTATGACGAGGATATCGAGTATACTCTTCACATCAGTCCAGCTAACTGGACCCGGATTCGACTAAAACCGACCCTCCATTCCTGCTGCGCAACAGATAACTAGCATCTAATACATTCATGACATACGACTACCCTTTGCATAAGCATAGGACACCTTCTGTATTTCTGCCATCTCCTTAGGTGTCAAATGATTTATATCATTCGACAGTTTCAAGCATTAGCAAGAAACCCCTTTTGGAGTCTTGTATATTGATTCTGGCTAGAACCATATCTCTATGCATAGCCTGTGATAGCGTGAGAATCTTGTTCTGATGATCTCGAGTTACCATGATCTCAAGAACATAACTCGCCTCACGAAGGTCTTTCAGTCGAATTAAGATAATAAATAGACATTTAACTTAGGCAACATTCCTACTTCATTTTCAATCAGTAGAACATCGTCTATGTAAAGTACTAGGTACACCCCTATAGTTCCGTCGCTCCTCTTGTACACACTAGGCTTATTTTGATCAAATCTATATGAATAGATCATACTTGATCAAGATAGATATTGTTTCTCCTGGATACTTGCTGTAGTCCATAAATGAACCTTTTGCAATTCTGTAAGCCAGGTATTCCTGACCTGCTAACTCCTAAGCCTGGAAACTGCATCATATATCCTCTCTTCTGCCAACTTCTACCCAATGGGCTAAGTTGCTAGGTGTGCAAGCCTTAGATTCAGTATACGCCCACTCGAGGGAGGGTGTGCATAGTGATCCGCTTACACGGGTCTTTAACTTTGACCCAATCCAAATATGCTTTCATAAAGCTTTGATGAACCCTGATACAAAAGAGTATCACTGAACACTGATGCAAGCTTTGTCTCCATGACTTTCTGTTAAACAGTTCTGTCAAAAAATTTCACTACTTCGTCGTAGCTCAAGGGGCCATCCTCTTGAATTTATGGACTAATTCACAAAGTTTGTCCACAAAATCTTTCAAGAGCTCCAATGGTGCTCCCACTGCGACAAGATGGTTGTGGTACAGAGCAAATTATTTCTACAGTTTCTGGTATACTAGTGTCTGTATCATCTATTACCACTACGTTTCCGATCATGCGCTCTCCAATAGTATCCAGTAATTCACCCAGAACTACCTTACTAGTGAACATATGGTCTATAGTAGAATCCCGCTCTAGGTAAATGGCATTCGTAGAAACGATCACCTTCTATTCCTCAGGATCATGGATAGTCCACCTTATATTTTTCTAGGATAACCTATAAACAGATACACCTTGAACTTAATCTCCATCTTATCCCTCTTGACCTTCTGCACATATGCAGGACATCCCCATATACTAAAATGCCGTAGTATAGGCTTTCGCTCAGACCATAGCTTTTCAGGTATATGAGGCACTGATTAGATGAGATATTATTCAAGATATACTCTACTGTGTCTCAAGGTGTAACCCATAGAAGGTGGGTAGTAAACTTGGCAAAACTCATCATTCTTTAGACCATGTCCAACAGGGTCTGTTTCCTTCTCTTGGATATTCCATTCTGGCATGGTGTCCCTGGAGCAATTAACTGGGATATCATCCCATGCCCCATCAGGTACCTATGGAACTCATCCAATGGATATTATCCATCTGGATGCTCTTGGAACCACATACGTCAGAATGGGTTAACTCCAATACCTCAGTGGCCCTTTTAGTCATTTTGCCTTCCAAACAAGACTCACAGGTCAGAAGGATCTTCGAGAGATATATATCTAAAAACTCGACCTTCACAAACCTTTGAATTATGTCTGAGACAATATATCTAAGTAATAGGAGCCACAATTGGATTAAGTTATCCCAAGGAATAAGATGAATATGAATTAGATACTACAGCTATTATGTAATCTATTTTCGAACTAGATTTTGATACAAAAAGATTATTATGAGCTATTCCTTTAGCAATGAAGGCACCTGTTCAGTTTAAGAGATGCACTAAAGCCATCGAATAGAACTGAAAACCTTTATTTAGCTTGGAGAAAACATAACTAAATCTCTAAGGATCAAAATCCTTCTATCGAAAAATCTAAGATAACATATTAATAGCTTCTGCAGTTGTTATGGTATCAGTATCTATGTTAGGACTACTTTCCTTGAATCTCTATAGACACGAAGTCCATATTTCAAGAAGCAGAAGCACTGCTACTAGATGGCAATTCGACTCTACCAAGAGTTGATGTTTACCTGTCCTAGCACCCTGAGACCATATGTTCAATCTTCCAATGCCCCTTCTGTTGCCATATCGGAAGAACTTTCGCACTAGGCTTCACCAGACTTAAGAGTCCGCTCCTGATTCTTTAATCTTGATTCCATCCTTAGTGACCTGGATAGCTCCCAGCCGCATTTGTCATCTCCAGCTTGTAAAGGCTGAAGTCTCTGACAAAGCCTTCAAAGGTTCCATATAAGGATGCAAGACAGATGTTCTCTATCACCTCGACATCTAGCACTATTTCAAAGAAAACCAGTTTGTTCTGGAACCCAAGAATGTGTTTCCAAACCAGTATTCCATCAAACATCTTAGTGCTGACGAGTTTCTTGATGGTGAGATAGCGAGTCATTTGACTGCGCCCCTCAGACATCTGATGCTGTAACAGAACATTACATCAGAGGACCCGACATATGTCTGACTTACTTCTGAAGAGTTGTCTGCAAGTATGCTATGACATAGCACTTGCACATCTCTACAGACTCTTGTTAGTCGTTATATGCCCTATCCTGTACCACAGTGGCATCTAGACCCGATAGGCCTGGTTTAGGGACATTAAGATTTATAGCCATAGTAGTTTACCAGCCCTAAACATAAGGTCATGTTGGCGCTACCGGTCTACGAAGTCGGTTCTCGTTATCTAGTTCTCTAATGGGATAGCAGACAGGGGATCTATGGTTGAATATAGATTGTATTAAAACTTATTTTAAGGATATTTTTAAAACAAACTAATTACATCCATATGCCAACGCTACCCTCAAAGCGAAGACATCTCCATGGAGTAATTTACCATGTATGCGAGATCTCGGATTCGAATACACCCGCCCGAGGGGGCAGTGTGTATCGTCCTCCGCTCACATCGGATCTTTCCGACCCAATCCAAATCTGCCACAAACGGACTATGATGGACCATGATACCTTTTGGCCAGCCCCCCGTGATCTCCATGCGACGCAACGGGTAGCCTCACGGGTGCTTCGGATGCTTACCCACCAGCCTAGGCAATCACGACACGGGAGTTCATGCGGCCCCAGCGAGGGCGGGAAAAGCCCTTCTCTCCTGGCATCGTGACCACCATATCCTGAAGGAGACTGCTAAGCCTCCAGTATGACAGAACATAACTCTCACCCGAGGGGGATGTTGAGTCATACCCTATCACCCAGAAATTCAGCAATTGGCCGTGGAGGCCAGGGGTACTCACACTGAGTCCTCTTTCACATCCCTTAATTATGGTGAGGGTTATTTTAATGCAAGTATTTTAGTTCCTAGGTTGCGACAACCTAGACCTAGACCCTGGTCATACCGCGCTCCCACTAGAGTTAAGACCTCTTATAAAGTATAGATAGACTTGGAAAGGACCATAGTCCCTATCCCGTGGATACTCAGTTGTCACCTTTCTCCCGAGAATCACATTACGCACTCTCCAAGCCTTCGATACTAAATAAAATGATTATTACTCTTTGTGCTCTAGAGCCTAGCCTATGGTCTAGACATACAAGGAAAGGTCTACCATTAGTATGACTCCTCATATGTAACTTGATGTCTGATGTCGTAGATGATCACCACATCACTATTGGTTTCGATGTCAAACCAATTAGGGACATCCGACAACCTCCGTCGGACCTCTACCTAACGGTGGCATAACCGAGTGTTATGGGATCCAACTACCATCAAACACCAATTAGACTACGGGTGTCAATAAATGGAGATCTAACCTAATGGTCGCATGGACCAAGTGGGGAAAAGGCATCCCACGAATAGTGGGGAAAGGGCATCCCACAATCTAACACATACTGCATCAGATTATATTCTTTCACCGGGGTTTAAAGAAATATCCAACCAAAGAAAAAACAAACATCCATTGATATCAAGTTCAGGGTCCGACCCCTGAACCTGACTAGCAATGCTCTGACATTTCTTCAATGGCATCTTCCAGATATTCCTTACTTTGGGCCACCGCGCTCGGTCCTCCAGTGATGAATCTCTGATCTATCCTTGTCCTCCAAGACTTCAACCTGTAACTGAAAATTCTAGTACGCTCCGAGCAATTGCTCATTCGTACACATTTTCCTAGGTAGAAGAATAAAGACAAGAATAGAAATAAGGGCCGGGAAAAACCAAGCCGTGGTCAACCTCCACGCGCTTGTCCCATTAGGCCTAACATTCATCCATCACAAAAATAATCGAAATACCATGCAATTATATTTCAGGGTCCGACCCCCGAAAGCAAACAATCACACTATAACGGTGCCCTGCAAAACACACTATGCATAACATGCGACATATATGAATATATGATCTACGCAAACCCCGGTGACGCATTCGTTAATCAAATGCACATACGATTCGTTCCATGAAAAATTTTCTCATGAATCGCACACCAAAATGGCTCTGATTCCATTTGTTGGAATGATATCGGAGGTGCAGCGGAAGGTGGAGTTGATCCCGAGGATCGTTTCGGTGTGCGGTACATTTTAAAATTTTCATTCATATTAATCATATGCGTAAATGATAAAACAAATACGTATCGAACCCCTATAGTCATCTATCGAAATGATTGACATATCTAATATGTATGCATTATGATAGATCTAGGGGTTAGTAGGTTATACCTTCGTGCGGGATTTAACATCGCGAAGAATTGCTTTGATATTGATGAAGACAAATTCGGATCTGCACGAACACCTTTCAGTGCAAAGGCCGTAACTTTCAATCCCGACATCGAAATGGAGTGAAACTTGATTTGCCGGAAAGAAGACTTCAACGCCAAGAGTTTGAAACCGGTTTAAAGTCATTTGGACTTCTATAGATTCTGCAGTGATAAAAACAGTGCAGATCTGCCCGTAAAATCTGGGCAGCAATGTTGGGTGTGTGTTTTAAAACCACACAAAGTAATGGGCTTTTAGTCCCATATCGGTAAGGGGAAAAATCCCCTACCAACTTAAATAGGATTCCCCACTTCCCCCCACTAGTCATCACACTAGAGGAGGGGCTCCACTAGCCCACACACGCGCGCGCGTGTGTGTGCCGTGCCGAGCCGGGCCGGGCCGGGCCGGGCCGGGCTTGGGCTTGGGCATGGGCTGGGCGGCGCGTGTGTGTGCGCCCGCGGACCCGGACACGATAGCACCTCCGAAATGGGCTGGTCCGCACCTGCCCTATTTTTGCTTTTTGCTCTTAAGTCCTCCACTATTTATTATTTACCATTTGGGACACTAGCCGTTACGCGAGAAGCGTTGCATGCTAGCCGTTACGTACAGGCTCGCTGCGAGCTGTAACGTGCGAGGTTAATGGGCTTAATCGCAGCCCATTAACCACTCCCCTCTTTCAGCCTCCCATTAACAGCCCGAGGCCTATATAAGGCCCGGTGCAGCTATGGGATTTACACAGTCCGAATTTCGGAATTCATCTCTGCTTACTGTCTCTCTCTCTCTCCCATTCTCTCGGTCGTGGTGCTGTGGTGCTGCCACTTTGCTCCGAAGAGACTCCCTCTCTCGGACCAAAGCTCTGCTGCGGTGCTGCCTCCCCGACTCGAGAAGTCGTCGTCGAGTCGCTGGGTTCCTGAAAGTCTACGAGGTTCGCAAAGCCTTCTTGGAGTCGTGCCGACGAGAAGGAGGTCGCCTGACCGGGGTCGCCGTATCTCCGAGAAACATTGCCACGAGACCCGCACGAGGGGGGCAATAAGATTCTTGGGACAGTGCCTAGCACGCTTCGACCACAGGCCAGAGTTTCTAAACTCTTATTCTGTCCTAATATTAGATCTAAAATAATTGACTTGCATCTAATAGAGAAATCTAAATAATTAGATTATTTTAGATAGATTATTTCTCCCTTTTAGAAAAGTTCGGCAAGGTGAATGACGGTTCCATAGAACCCGCTCTGCCTTGGCAAACAATTTCTAAAAGAGATTTGTGACTTGTCCTTGTTTGCGAAAATAATATTTGCTAATCAATTTTAATACTAATAATTTGCTTAAATCTTAAATTTGCTAGTTTAGAACGATTAGATTTCCAACAATCCAAGAATCTTATTGTAATTTAATCGTTCATAAGTTATTTTCTTTGCAACGTGCTCACTAAGTTAGCCTACGTGATCATCTATTAGTCTTTATTTCGTGCTACCTATTAGTTGCTACTAATTACAAAACTATTTTCTACAAAAGTAAATTAGAAGCATAGATTATAGAAAAGACTAAAAGTCGTCATTGAAATATTCCACTACCTACGGTGTCTAGAAAGGCTTGTCAAACCGGCATTAAATTGCCCAAGGTAGCTTGGTATTTGAGCGAGCCTAGTGCTCCACCTCCTACCTGGAGCCCATCTGGCCGTTAGGATTTGGAAGTTTCATTTGGACTTCTAAAAGTCGAATCTATCTAGGTGTACTTTAAAATTGACAAAACTTGTTTTTTCAATCCACAGATTTCAACTCCTAATTTTGGTCCGAAATGGCCTCACCAAACCGTGAAACCCTTAGTGCTAAACCCGAGAAGTTTGACGGGTCTAACTTCAAGAGGTGGCAAAACCAGATGCGATTCTGGCTAACCACACTTGGGTTACTATCAGCCATAGGTGAAACCGCACCAGGAGTCTCTAACGGGTCTAGTCAAACTCGTCGTACCCGAGCCTCCACTTCTCAACCTGAACCTGAACCAACTTCTGGTATTCCCACTAGGACCCCAGAAGAAATCAACTACCATGGCCTTCATAGGATCCTAGGGGCCTTATCTGATAGATTATATGATATCTATTATACCATTCAAAACCCTAAGGACCTATGGGATACCCTAGAGCGTAAGTATGGCCTAGATGATGCTGGAGTAAAACGCTTCAAAGCGTCTGACTTCAACAGCTTCAAAATGGTTGACTCCAAACCCATGAATGATCAGATTCATGAGTTTGAGAACCTAGTCCAACATCTGAAGACTAATGGTTCCACCCTTGATGAAACCTTCCAGATAGCCTGTCTTATAGATAAACTACCTGCTTCTTGGTCTGAATTCTCTAAGCACCTAAGTCATACCCAAGGTGACCTAACCCTAACTCAAGTTCTAAACTCTATTAGAATTGAGGAGCAACATAGGCTCAGGGAAAAGGGATCCTCTGAATCCAAACCCAAGGTCAACAACATAGAGAGTCAACCTTCTAAGCCATTCCAAAAACCTAGACACAAGTTTCAGAAGAAACCCTTCCACCCTAAGCCTAAGCCATATACCAAGAAGCCATACCATAGCAACCATAACCCAAACCATCCCAAGGACCAAAAGAAGGAAGGAGTGCGTTGCTGCTACGTCTGCGGTCGGACCAATCACATGGCCAACCAATGCTTCTACAAGAAGACAGCACCACCTCCAAATCCAAGAAGAAATGGTCCAACGCCACCCGGCTCCCAAGTCAACATGGTGACCTCTGGAGCTGGCTCTTCTGGGACCGCTTTCAGGTCTGTTCTCTTCACCCCTGAAGTTAACATGACCTTTCAAGCATTTGATTGGTGGATTGACACAGGAGCTAACATTCATGTTTGCTCTGATCAATCTTTGTTTTCCACCTATCAGGTCTCAGGTGGAGGAGCTGTAAGCATGGGGAACAATGCTGAGGCTCGTGTGCTAGGGATAGGACGAATCGACCTGAAGCTGACGTCGGAGAAGACCCTGACCCTGCGCGGAGTCCACCACGTTCCAGAGATTAGGAGGAATTTAATTAGTGGGTCCTTATTAGTCCAACAGGGCTATAAGCTTGTATTTGAGTCTAATAAGGTTGTAATCACCAAAGGAATGAATTTTATTGGAAAAGGATTTCTTTGTGATGGTTTGTTTAAATTGAATGTATTCAATCCTTCTTCTATTATTTTAAATATTGAGTCTTCGGTCACTTGGCACCAAAGACTAGGTCATGTAAATTATAATTCAATTAAGAAACTCATGACCTTAAATATCATTCCCAAATCCGATACTAGGAATCTCGACAAGTGCGAGATATGCGTAGAAGCCAAACAACCTAAGAAATCTTTTAAAACCATCGATCGAGACTCCCATATACTTGAATTAATTCACAGCGATGTCTGTGATTCTGGGAGAACCTCGAGAGGTGGCAATAGATATTTTGTAACGTTCATAGATGACGCTTCAAAATATTGCCACCTCTACCTTATTAAAACTAAGGATGAAGTTCTCAGTAAATTTAAAATTTACAGAGCACTGGTTGAGAACCAATTAGATGAAACCATTAAGATCCTTAGGTCAGACCGAGGAGGGGAGTATACCTCAAATGAGTTAAGTGAGTACTGTGATGACTATGGAATACTCCATGAAGTCACAGCTCCTTACACTCCCCAATCCAACGGTGTAGCGGAAAGGAAAAATAGAACCCTAATGAACATGGTTAATTCCATGTTACTAAGCTCTGGAGCGCCAGAGAACTTGTGGGGGGAAGCCCTAATGACGGCTTGTTTTATCCTTAACCGCATTCCGTTCAAACATAATGACTTGACCCCATACGAAGTATGGAAACATAGGAAACCTAACTTAGAATACCTAAAAGTGTGGGGGTGCCTAGCTAAGGTAAAAATCCCCGATAACAAAAGGAAGAAGATAGGACCTAAGACTGTAGATGCCATCTTTATTGGCTACGCTTCAGACAGTAACGCTAATCGTTTTTTAGTGTTTAACTCTGAAATAAGCGAAATAGCCAATAACACCATAATTGAAGCAAGAGATGCTTCATACTTCGAAAATATCTTCCCTTATAAAACTAGGATCAACACTAGGATTAATACCAATAACCAGGCCTCCAGTTCTAATCAGGTGACTCAGATCGAACCTGAAGTCCAATTAGAACCTGAAGACCAGACTGAACCGGTAACCCAAACCGAACCTAGGAGGAGTAAACGTGCCCGTGTAGAGAAAGTCTTTGATGACTTCTATGCACTTATGGTGGAGAACTCTCCCTCCACCTATACAGATGCAATGAAGTCCATAGACTCACCTTTTTGGAAAGAAGCCATAGATAACGAGATCCAATCTATTCTTCAAAACCATACCTGGGAACTCACCAATTTACCTCCTGGTTGTAAAACCATAGGATGTAAATGGGTGTTTAAGAAAAAGCTTAGACCCGACGGTACCATAGATAAATTTAAGGCAAGACTTGTAGCCAAAGGCTTTACCCAAAAACCAGGGATAGACTACTTTGATGTCTACTCACCTGTCGCTAGGATAACCACGATTAGGATCCTCATCGCCTTAGCTTCAATATATAAGCTAGTCATACATCAAATGGATGTAAAGACTGCTTTCTTGAATGGCGACCTTAATGAGGAAATATACATGGACCAACCCGAGGGATTTACTGCACCTGGACAAGAGGGAAAGGTGTGTAAGTTAATTCGATCCCTCTATGGACTTAAACAAGCCCCAAAACAATGGCACATGAAATTCGATGAAGTTATCTTATCCTATGGATTTGATATCAATTCAACGGATGAATGTGTATACCATAAAGTAGATGGTAATTATATTGTCATTTTATGTTTGTATGTTGACGATATTCTGATATTCGGTTCAAACATACAAATCATAAATGATATCAAACAGTTTTTGTCCCAAAACTTTGACATGAAAGATTTAGGACAAGCCGACGTTATTTTGAACACTAAGATCATTAGGAAGAACAATGGTTTAGTGTTATCCCAATCCCACTATGTCGAGAAAATTCTTAGGAAATTTTACGATCCCGATTGCCAACCTGTATCCACACCATATGATCCAAATACCCATCTAACAAAGAATACTGGACTTCCTAGACTACAGAGCGAGTATGCTCAAATCATAGGATCGCTAGGTTTTCTAGCAAACTATACTCGACCCGATATCGCTTACGCGGTAAATAGACTTAGTCGTTATACGTCTAACCCAAATTTGTCCCATTGGAATGCGTTAGAAAGAATTTTTAGATATCTTAAGGGAACCATATCATACGGTCTCCACTATAGTGGATATCCAGCTGTATTAGAGGGATACTCTGATGCTAACTGGATTAGTGACTCAATAGATATTAAGTCCACAACCGGATATGTATTCCTACTAGGAGGTGGAGCCATATCTTGGAAATCCACCAAACAAACTGTTATAGCTAGGAGTACTATGGAATCAGAAATGATAGCGCTAGATACCACTAGCACAGAAGCAGAATGGCTTCGAGATCTTCTATATGAGATCCCATTGATAGAAAAGCCTTTACCGGCTATATCTATCCATTGTGATTGTCGATCAGCTATTGATAAATGTAATCAAGAAAACGCTGATGTAAAAATAAATCGACATCTGAAAGTGAGACATAGATCTCTCAGATATAAGATGAAAAATCAAATAATTGCCCTAGACTTTGTTAGATCCGAAAAGAATTTGGCGGATCATCTAACTAAGGGCTTATCTAGGACAGTGGTCTTAGAATCGTCGAGGGGGATGGGATTAAGCCCATAAGAAAAATCACCGCAGTGGGAACCCAACCTCACAGAGGTTCAATGGGTAGAAACAAACTGTAGTAGTGATTAAAAATGAGGAGCACTGAATAATGCTCCCGTCCCTATGACGTCAGTGCTTATTAAAAGCAAGGGGTAGGATGAGTGTAAAACTCTTAATAAGTCCAAGACCCATGAGGCGGGGTGTCGCCTTGCTCACACCCCTATTAGGACTTACCTATATGTATGTCGTTGTGAGGCCGCAACTCTGGGACCAGGGCTGCTCCCTAGAAACATACAAGAAAAGATATCTGCGCAAGGCCATTAATAGCGCAACCCGCTTAGAACCATCGAAAACTGTACTACGTGTACTACTTGTAGAAACCCGATAAATGAGACTGGTTCAAGGCGTAGTCCACCAAGTTCTCACGGATGTATACAACTGTACTAAGTGGAGGTTCAAACCGGAAGGTACCTACACCTACTGCGTAGTATAAGGAATCCAGCAAAGTCCTTTTACTTTATATTTTGAATTTTTTAAATTATTTAATATTTAGTGGTTTTAAACACATGTGGGGGATTGTTGGGTGTGTGTTTTAAAACCACACAAAGTAATGGGCTTTTAGTCCCATATCGGTAAGGGGAAAAATCCCCTACCAACTTAAATAGGATTCCCCACTTCCCCCCACTAGTCATCACACTAGAGGAGGGGCTCCACTAGCCCACACACGCGCGCGCGTGTGTGTGCCGTGCCGAGCCGAGCCGGGCCGGGCCGGGCTTGGGCTTGGGCATGGGCTGGGCGGCGCGTGTGTGTGCGCCCGCGGACCCGGACACGATAGCACCTCCGAAATGGGCTGGTCCGCACCTGCCCTATTTTTGCTTTTTGCTCTTAAGTCCTCCACTATTTATTATTTACCATTTGGGACACTAGCCGTTACGCGAGAAGCGTTGCATGCTAGCCGTTACGTACAGGCTCGCTGCGAGCTGTAACGTGCGAGGTTAATGGGCTTAATCGCAGCCCATTAACCACTCCCCTCTTTCAGCCTCCCATTAACAGCCCGAGGCCTATATAAGGCCCGGTGCAGCTATGGGATTTACACAGTCCGAATTTCGGAATTCATCTCTGCTTACTGTCTCTCTCTCTCTCCCATTCTCTCGGTCGTGGTGCTGTGGTGCTGCCACTTTGCTCCGAAGAGACTCCCTCTCTCGGACCAAAGCTCTGCTGCGGTGCTGCCTCCCCGACTCGAGAAGTCGTCGTCGAGTCGCTGGGTTCCTGAAAGTCTACGAGGTTCGCAAAGCCTTCTTGGAGTCGTGCCGACGAGAAGGAGGTCGCCTGACCGGGGTCGCCGTATCTCCGAGAAACATTGCCACGAGACCCGCACGAGGGGGGCAATAAGATTCTTGGGACAGTGCCTAGCACGCTTCGACCACAGGCCAGAGTTTCTAAACTCTTATTCTGTCCTAATATTAGATCTAAAATAATTGACTTGCATCTAATAGAGAAATCTAAATAATTAGATTATTTTAGATAGATTATTTCTCCCTTTTAGAAAAGTTCGGCAAGGTGAATGACGGTTCCATAGAACCCGCTCTGCCTTGGCAAACAATTTCTAAAAGAGATTTGTGACTTGTCCTTGTTTGCGAAAATAATATTTGCTAATCAATTTTAATACTAATAATTTGCTTAAATCTTAAATTTGCTAGTTTAGAACGATTAGATTTCCAACAAGCAATCTCGAGCCGGATCCTCATGCAAGAGAGAAATGAATCTCATCGGATTCACCCGATCTCACATATCATCCCGGATCCTTGCACTCTAATCTCTGAGTGCCTCAGAGTGCAAGCGATCTCCATCAATCTCACACACACTTAGAGAAGAAGATGAGGGAGAAAGAAGAGATGAACCCAAGAGAGAAAGAGATGACAAAATCCGAACCATAAGCAAAGGGGCTTTGGTTCTTCATCGGAAAAATGAGAATGATATGCCATTTCAAATCTGAAATTCGTGCCCCTCACTCTCTCTTGCCATTTGAAACCGTTCCTCTCTCTCTCCCTCATTACTCTCAAATTCAATGCCCCTTTTTATTACTAGTTGCCATATTAGAATTGTTGCAATTAAAGAGATGATTCAAAATCATTCAAATCTGAATTAATCCCTTAATTATAAGTTTGATGGCCATGCATGCTAGCCCTAGTGAGGATGGTGCCAACTAGGGCATGCGGGACATTTTGAAATGACCAAAATGCCCCCATGCATCTAGTGGTCGTTCACCTCATGCGGGACAATGTATGGCCCATCTACGTGCACGATAATGCACCCTAACACTTAGGGCACCTCATCGGCATCAGCAACAAGTCAATACACCATGGGATGATGAATAGTATTTTTACTATTTACTAGGGTGCCCTTAGTAAAAGGTGGGGTGCCCCATAGTAAAAATTACTAAACTCGCATTCTGCGTTCTAGTGCAACACGCACACACGGTATGGACTCCTCATGGTATAATGGCAACATCGTATGTCTCTACACTACTCTGGGGTTGCCCCCTAATGAACACACTTTGTCCTGTACTACCATAATGCTCCAGTGCGATGCACTCACGGAACACAGGACGATTAGGCATTATGTCTTCAACTCATAATATGCTGTGAGACAAGGAAAAAGTATTGATCCGTAATGATCGTGGATAGGGTGGAACCTTCAGGGACTAGGATTCATGGCTTCCAACCGAACCCGATCGACACACTACCCGAGTGTCCCTGTCAATCCTCTGGGTCCCGGTTAACCTGCGTGGCCACCCAGAGTGCGACGCAGGCTGCACTCCAATTCTCCCAGACTTATTAAGCTCTCTCGCATACCCCTGTTCTCCGCTTAGTATTGGTAATACAATATCCCTCCACTTGGTGCCATGAGTCAACTCGAGCGGTGGAGAGCACCGTCAGACTCGAGTGACCATATGACTAGGTTCCTTCCAGGTTGACTATCACATCGCACCTCCGATCGCTTTGGCCAAGCAACCGGATCCGGTCAACAGCTCAACTGCTGACCACCAGGCCTGGGTTTAGTGCGGTGTATGTCATACCAAGGAACGCACCTACCGATAAGGATGTGGATGGCCTGCAAGAGTGGCGTGCCGATGCAACGTCAGCTCGGTAACCCAGCACACCGTGGTATTGGGTCATGGTTAGATCCCTCACACATTGGTGAACCAAAGTTACACGCAACTGGTTAGTCCACCGGTCACGGTTCCTCAGGGTTTAGGACCGATTACCCTAAGCAGAAACACGGCTATGTGCACCGGTGTCTGCTCACCGATCTGTGCACCGTGTTGGTTCTGTTCGGCCACAGACACTGTGCCTGGTAATGACCATTATGGAGATTCTCATGCTCTGTCATTCCAACAGCTTATCCTGATAGGACGACCAACCCAAATCAGAGCTGTAAACGATTTAGGCTCATAGAACCGATCCACTAAGTCTCCCACTCAGATGGACTACTATATAGCCATGGCTCCTTAAGTTCTTTAAATAGAACACGTATAATAATACGTACCTTTATACAATCCTAAATAAACTATCAACCATATACAGCCAAACCTAGGGTTTTACGAGCTGTAGACCACATCAAACCTAACATAAAGTCATTATACCGACGGTAAAATAATGTCCATCGGTAAAACTCGACGACAAAATTATATTTCCGTCGGTATAATGACTTTATACCGACGGAAGTAAAATCTACGTCGGTAAAAAATGTTTTACGGACGGATAGTATATCACCGTCGATAATAAATATGCAAAAAAATTTAAAAAAATCTTAGTTATAATATCGACGGAAACTATGGTTCCCGTCGGTATAATGTATATTATTACCGATGGAAATAGAAATTTTTGTCGTTAAATAACCTATTTCTTGTAGTGAGATTGTGCGAATGTATTAGAATGGATCGTAGGAATGAATTAAAATGGATCGTGCGAATGAATTAGAATGGATCGTGCGAATGAACTAGAATGGATCGTGCGAATGGCTTAGAATGGATCGTGCGAAAGAATTAGATTGGATCGTACAAATGAATTAGAATGGATACCTTCGTACGAATGAATTAGAATAGCTCGTACGAATGAATTAGAATAGATTGTGCGAATGAATTAGAATGGATCATACGAATGAATTAGAATAGATCATGCAAATGAACTAGAATAGATCGTGTGAATGAATTAGAATGGATCGTACGAATGAATTAGAATGGATCGTACGAATGAATTAGAATAGATCGTGCAAATGAATTAGAATGGATCGTGCGAATGAATTAAAATGGATCGTGCAAAGGAATTAGAATGGATCGTGCGAATAAATTAGATTGGATCGTACAAAAGAATTAGAATGGATCGTATGAATGAATTAAAATAGATCGTGCGAATAAATTAGAATAGCTCGTATGAATGAATTAGAATAGATCGTGTGAATGAATTAGAATGGATCGTACGAATGTATTAAAATGGATACATTCGTACGAATGAATTAGAATAGCTCGTACGAATGAATTAGAATAGATCGTATGAATGAATTAGAATAGTTCTTGCGAATGAATTATAATAGATCGTGCGAATGAATTAGAATGGATCGTACAAATGAATTAGAATAGATCATGCGAATGAATTAGAATGGATCATACGAATGAATTAGAATGGATCGTATGAATGAAGTAGAATAGATTATACGAATGAATTAGAATAGATACCTTCATACGAATGAATTAGATTAGATCGTGCGAATGAATTAGATTGATCATACAAATGAATTAGAATGGATCGTACGAATGAATTAGAATGGATCATGTGAATGAATTAGAATAGCTCATTCGAATGAATTAGAATAGATCGTGTGAATGACTTAGAATGGATCGTGCGAATGGATTAGAATGGATCGTACGAATAAATCAGAATAGATCGTACGAATGAATTAGAATGGATCGTGCGAATGAATTAGATTGGATCGTACAAATAAATTTGAATAGCTCATAAAAAAGAATTAGAATAGATCGTGCAAATGAATTAGAATGGATCGTGCGAATGACTTAGAATGGATCATGCTGCGAATGAATTAGAATGGACCGTACGAATGAATTAGAATAGCTCGTATGAATGAATTAGAATGGATCGTGCGAATGAATTAGAATGGATCATGCAAATGAATTAGAATTGATAAATTCGTACTAATGAATTAGAATAGCTCGTTCGAATGAATTAGAATGGATTGTGACATTCTAATTCTTTCGCACGTACGATTCAATCTAATTCATTCGCACGATCCATTCTAATTCATTCACACGATCCATTCTAATTCATTCGTTCGATCCATTCTAATTCATTCGCACGATCTAATCTAATTCATTCGTACGATCCATTCTAATTCATTCGCACGATCCATTCTAATTCATTCGAACGATCCAATCTAATTCATTTGTGCGATCCAATCTAATTCATTCGCACGATCCATTCTAATTCATTCATACAAATAGCTCATAAGAATGAATTAGATTAGATCGTGCGAATAAATTAGAATGGATCATACGAATGAATTAGAGTGGATCGTATGAATGAATTAGAATGGATCGTGCGAATGAATTAGAATAGATTATGTGAATGTATTAGAATGGATCGAAAGAATGAATTAGAATGGATCGTACGAATGAATTAGAATAGATCGTGCGAATGAATTAGAATGGATCGTGCGAATGAATTAGAATAGATCGTGCAAATGAATTAGAATGGATCGTATGAATGAATTAGAATAGCTCGTACGAATGAATTAGAATGGATCGTGCGAATATATTAGAATGGATCGTACGAATGAATTAGAATTGATCGTGCAAATGAATTAGAATGGATCGTGCAAATGACTTAGAATGGATCGGGCGAATGAATTAGAATTGATACAATCGTACCAGTGAATTAGAAAGGCTCATACGAATGAATTAGAGTAGATCGTTACATTCTAATTCATTCGCACGTATGTTCAAATCTAATTCATTCACACGATCCATTCTAATTCATTCGCACGATCCATTCTAATTCATTCGTACGATCCATTCTAATTCATTTGAACGATCTATTCTAATTCATTCGTACGATCCATTCTAATACATTCGCACGGTCCATTCTAATTCATTCGTACGAGCTATTCTAATTCATTCGTACGATCCATTCTAATTCAATTGCAAGATCTATTCTAATTCATTTGTACGAATAGTTCTAATTCATTCGTACGATCCATTCTAATTCATTCGCATGATTTATTCTAATTCATTCACACGATCTGTTCTAATTCATTCGCACGATCTATTCTAGTTCATTCGTATGATCTATTCTAATTCATTCGTACGATCCAATCTTATACATTCGCACAATATATTCTAATTCATTCGCACGATCCATTCTAATTTATTCGTACGATCCATTCTAATTCATTCGTACGACCCATTCTAATTCATTCATACGATCTATTCTAATTCATTGGTATGAATGTATCCATTCTAGTTCATTCGCACGATCCATTCTAAGTCATTCGTACGAGCTATTCTAATTCAATCGTATGATCCATTCTAATACATTCGTACGATCCATTCTAATTCATTCGTACGATTTCTAATTCATTCGTTCGATCCATTCTAATACATTCGTACGATCCATTCTAATTCATTCGTAGGAGCTATTCTAATTCATTCATACGATCCATTCTAATTCATTTGCACGCTCTATTCTAATTCATTCGTACGATCCATTCTAATTCAATCGCACAATCTATTCTAATTCATTCGCACTATCTATTCTAATTCATTCGCATGATCAATTCTAATTCTTTCGTACGATCCATTCTAATTCATTCGTACGATCCATTCAAATGTTTTTGCACAATCTATTCTAATTCATTCGCACGATCCATTCTAATTCATTCATATGATCCATTTTAATTCATTCGTACAATCCATTCTAATTGACTCATACGATCTATTCTAATTCATTGGTACGAATGTATCCATTCTAATTCATTCGAACGATCCATTCTAAGTCATTCGCACGACCTATTCTAATTCATTCGCATGATCTATTCTAATTCATTTGTGCGATCCATTATAATTCATTCGTATGATCCATTCTAATACATTCCCACAATCTATTCTAATTCATTCACACGATCCATTCTAATTCTTTCGTACGATCCCATCTAATTCATTCGTTCAGTCCATACTAATTCATTCATACGATCTATTCTAATTCATTGGTATGAATGTATCCATTCTAATTCATTCGCACGATCCATTCTAAGTCATTTGTACAATCTATTCTAATTCATTTGTACGATCTATTCTAATTCATTCGTACGATCCATTCTAATTCATTCGTATAATCCATTCAAATTCATTTGCACGATCTATTCTAATTCATTCGCACGATCCATTCTAATTCATTCGTACGATCCATTCTAATTCATTCGTACGATCCTTTCTAATACATTCGCACAATCCATTCTAATTCATTTGTACGAATCTAATCTAAGTCATTCGTACGATGGTATCCATTCTAATTCTAATTTATTCACACGATCTATTCTAATTCATTCGCACAATCTATTCTAATTCATTCGCACAATCTATTCTAATTCATTCGCACAATCCATTCTAATTCATTCATACGACCCATTCTAATTCATTCGTATGATCCATTCAAATTCATTGGTACGAATGTATCCATTCTAATTCGCTCATACGAAATGATCCATTCTAATTCATTCGTATGATCCATTCTAATTCATTCTCATGATCTAATCGAATTCATTCATTTGCATGATCCATTCTAATTCATTCGTACAAATATATCCATTTTAATACATTCGTACGATCCATTCTAATCCATTCGTACGAGCTATTCTAAATCATTGGTACGAATGTAACCACTCTAATTCATTCGCACGACCCATTCTAAGTCATTCGCATGATCCAATCTAATTCATTTGCATGATCTACTCTAATTCTCTAATTCATTCGTATGAATGAAATAGAATAGATTGTGCGAATGAATTAGAATAGATCGTGCGAAATAATTAGAATGGATCGTACGAATGAATTAGAAAGTCACGATCCAATCTAATTCATTCGCACGATCCATTCTAATTCATTTGCACGATCCATTCTAATTCATTCGCACGATCTATTCTAATTCATTCGTACGATCGATTCTGATTCATTGGTATGATCCATTCTAATTCATTCGCACGATGTAATCTAATTCATTCGTACGAAGATATCCATTCTAATTCATTCGTTTGATCTATTCTAATTCATTCGCACGATCCATTCTAATTCATTCGTACGAGCTATTCTAATTCATTCGTACGATCCATTCTAATACATTCACACAATCTATTCTAATTCATTAACACGATCTATTTTAATTCATTCGCACGATCTAATCCAATTCATTCGCACAATCTATTCTAATTTATTCGCACAATCCATTCTAATTCATTCGTATAATCTATTCTAATTCATTCGTACGATCCATTCTAATTCATTCATACGATCCATTGTAAGTCATTCGTACGATCCAATGTAATTCATTCATACGATCCATTCTAATTCATTCTCACGATCTAATCTAATTTATTCATATGAAGGTTTCCATTCTCGTACGATCCATTCTAATTCATTCATATGATCCATTCTAATTCTTTCGCATGATCTATTCTAATTCATTCGTACGATCCATTCTAATACATTCGCACAATCTATTATAATTCATTCGTACGAGCTATTCTAATTCATTCCTACGATCCATTCTAATTCATTCGTACGATCCATTCTAATTCATTCACATGATCTATTCTAATTCATTCGTACGATCCATTCTAATACATTCGCACAATCTATTCTAATTCATTCGTACGAGCCATTCTAATTCATTCATACGATCCATTCTAATTCATTCGTATGATCCATTCTAATTCATTCGCACGATCTATTCTAATTTATTCGAACGATCCATTCTAATTCATTAGTACAATCCATTCTAATTCATTCGCACGATCCATTCTAATTCATTCGCACGATCTATTCATACGAATAAATTAGATTAGATCGTGAGAATGAATTAGAATGGATCATATGAATGAATTAGAATGGATCATGCGAATGAATTAGAATGGATACATTCATACCCATGATTTAGAAAGGATCGTACGAATGAATTAGAATAGATCGTGTGAATTAATTATAATGGATCCTACGAATGAATTAGAATGGATCGTATAAATGAATTAGAATGGATCACAAAAATGAATTAGAGTAGATTGTGCGAATGTATTAGAATGGATCAAACGAATGAATTAGAATAAATCGTGCGAATGAATTAGAATGAATCGTATGAATGAATTAGAATGGATCGTACGAATGAATTAGAATGGATCGTACGAATGAATCAGAATAGCTCGTACGAATGAATTAGAATATATCCTGAATGAATTAGAATGGATCGTACGAATGAATTAGAATGGAAACATTCGTACGAATGAATTAAAATAGCTCATACGAATGAATTAGAATGGATCGTACCAATGAATTAGAATAGATCGTACGAATGAACTAGAATGGATAGATTGTACAAATGAATTAAATTGAATCGTACGAATGAATTAGAATAGATTGTACAAATGAATTAGAATGAATCGTAGGAATAAATTAGAATAGCTCGTACAAATGAATTAGAATAGATTGTGCGAATGAATTTGAATGGATCCTATGAATGAATTAGAATGGATCGTGTGAATGAATTAGAATGGAAACATTCGTACGAATGAATTAGAATAGATTATGCGAATGAATTAGAATGAATTGTATGAATGAATTAGAATGGATCGTGCGAATGAATTAGAATGAATCATGCGAATAAATTAGAATAGATTGTGCGAATGTATTAGAATGGATCGTACGAATGAATTAGATTGGATCATCCAAATGAATTAGAATAGATCGTGTGAATGTATTAGAATGGATCGTGGGAATGAATTAGAATGGATCGTGCGAATGAATTAGAATGGATCGTATGAATGAATTAGATTGGATCGTACAAATGTATTAGAATGGATACATTCGTACCAATGAATTAGAATAGATCGTGCGAATGAATTAGAATGGACCGTACGAATGAATTAGAATGGAAACATTCGTACGAATGAATTAGAATAGACCGTATGAATGAATTAGAATGAATCGTGCGAATGAGTTAGAATGGATCGTATGTTTGAATAAGAGTAGATCGTGCAAATGAATTAGAATAGATTGTGTGAATGTATTAGAATGGATCGTACGAATGAATGAGAATGGATCGTACGAATGAATTAGAATGGATCGTGTGAATGAATTAGAATAGATCATACTAATGAATAAGAATAGATTGTGCGAATGTATTAGAATGGATTATATGAATGAATTAGAATGGATTGTGTGAATGAATTACAATGGATCGTACGAATAAATTAGAATGGAAACATTTGTACGATTGAATTAGAATAGCTCGTACGAATAAATTAGAATAGATCGTGCGAATGAATTAGAATGGATTGTGCGAATGACTTAGAATAGATCGTGCAAATGAATTAGAAAGGATCATACGAATGAATTAGAATGGATCGTATGACTGAATTAGAATGGATCGTGCAAGCTATTCTAATTCATTCGTACGAGCTATTCCAATTCATTCGTACGATCCATTCTAATTCATTCGCACGATCTATTCTAATTCATTCGCACGATCTATTCTAATTCATTCACACGATCCATTCTAATTCGTTCCTACGATCCATTCTAATTCATTCGTACCATCCATTCTAATTCATTCACATGATCTATTCTAATTCATTCGTACGATCCATTCTAATACATTCGCACGATCTATTCTAATTCATTCTTACGAGCTATTCTAATTCATTCATACGATCCATTCTAATTCATTCGTACGATCCATTCTAATTCATTCGCACGATCTATTCTAATTTATTCGCACGATCCATTCTAATTCATTGGTACGATCCATTCTAATTCATTCGCACGATCCATTCTAATTCATTCGCACGATCTATTCATACAAATAAATTAGATTAGATCGTGATAATGAATTAGAATGGATCATATGAATGAATTAGAATGGATTGTGCGAATGAATTAGAATGGATACATTCATACCAATGATTTAGAATGGATCGTACGAATGAATTAGAATAGATCGTGTGAATAAATTATAATGGATCCTACGAATGAATTAGAATGGATCGTATGAATGAATTAGAATGGATCACACGAATGAATTAGAGTAGATTGTGCGAATGTATTAGAATAGATCAAACGAATGAACTAGAATAATCATGCGAATGAATTAGAATGAATCGTATGAATGAATTAGAATGGATCGTACGAATGAATTAGAATGGATCGTACGAATGAATCAGAATAGCTCGTACGAATGAATTAGAATATATCCTGAATGAATTAGAATGGATCGTACGAATGAATTAGAATGGAAACATTCGTACGAATGAATTAAAATAGCTCATACGAATGAATTAGAATGGATCGTACCAATAAATTAGAGTAGATCGTGCGAATGAACTAGAATGGATAGATTGTACAAATGAATTAGATTGAATCGTACGAATGAATTAGAATAGATTGTACAAATGAATTAGAATGGATCGTAGGAATGAATTAGAATAGCTCGTACGAATGAATTAGAATAGATTGTGCAAATGAATTTGAATGGATCATATGAATGAATTAGAATGGATCGTGTGAATGAATTAGAATGGAAACATTCGTACGAATGAATTAGAATAGCTCGTATGAATGAATTAGAATAGATTATGCGAATGAATTAGAATGAATTGTATGAATGAATTAGAATGGATCGTGCGAATGAATTAGAATGGATCATGCGAATAAATTAGAATAGATTGTGCGAATGTATTAGAATGGATCGTACGAATGAATTAGATTGGATCATACAAATGAATTAGAATAGATCATGTGAATGTATTAGAATGGATCGTGGGAATGAATTAGAATGGATCGTGCAAATGAATTAGAATGGATCATATGAATGAATTTGATTGGATCGTACAAATGTATTAGAATGGATACATTCGTACCAATGAATTAGAATGGATCGTGCGAATGAATTAGAATGGACCGTACGAATGAATTAGAATGGCAACATTCGTACGAATGAATTAGAATGGATCGTATGAATGAATTAGAATGGATCGTGCGAATGAGTTAGAATGGATCTTATGATTGAATTAGAGTGGATTGTGCAAATGAATTCGAATAGATTGTGCGAATGTATTAGAATGGATCGTACAAATGAATTAGAATGGATCGTACGAATGAATGAGAATGGATCGTACGAATGAATTAGAATGGATCGTGTGAATGAATTAGAATATTTCATACTAATGAATAAGAATAGATTGTGCGAATATATTAGAATGGATCATATGAATGAATTAGAATGGATTGTGTGAATGAATTAGAATGGATCGTACGAATGAATTAGAATAGAAACATTCGTACGACTGAATTAGAATAGCACGTACGAATTAATTAGAATAGATCGTGCGAATGAATTAGAATGAATCGTGCGAATGACTTAGAATAAATCGTGCAAATGAATTAGAAAGGATCGTACGAATGAATTAGAATGGATCGTACGAATGAATTAGAATGAATCATGCGAATGTATTAGAATGGATCGTACGAAGTAATTAGAATAGATCGTGCGAATGAATTTGAATGTCAAGATCCATTCTAATTCATTCGTACGATCCATTCTAATACATTCGCACAATCTATTCTAATTCATTCGTACGATATATTCTAATTCATTCGTACGATCCATTCTAATACATTCGTACGAGCTATTCTAATTCATTTGTACGAGCTATTCTAATTCATTCGTACGATCCACTCTAATTCATTCGCATGATCCATTCTAATTCATTCGCACGATCTATTCTAATTTATTCGTACGATCTATTCTAATTTATTCACACGATCCATTCTAATTCATTCCTATGATCCATTCTAATTCATTCGTACGATCCATTCTAATTCATTCACACGATCTATTCTAATTCATTCATACGATCCATTCTAATTTATTCGCACAATCCATTCTAATTCATTCATACGATCCATTCTAATACATTCGCACATTCTTTTCTAATTTATTCGTACGATTGTTTCCAGTCTAATACATTCGTACGATCCATTCTAATTCATTCACAAGATCTATTCTAATTCATTCATACAATCTATTCTAATACATTCGCACAATCTATTCTAATTCATTCGTACGATCATTTCTAATTCATTCGTACGATCCATTCTAATTCATTCGCACGATCTATTCTAATTCATTCGTACAAGCTATTCTAATTCATTCGTATGAGCTATTCTAATTCATTCGTATGATCCATTCTAATTCATTCGTATGATCCATTCAAATAGATTGTGCGAATGAATTAGAATGGATCGTACGAATGTTTTAAAATAGAAACATTCGTACGAATGAATTAGAATAGCTCGTATAAAAGAATTAGAAAAGATCATACGTTTGAATTAGAATGAATCATACGAATGAATTAGAATAGCTCGTACGAATGAATTAGAACAGCTCTTACGAATGAATTAGAATAGATCGTACTAATAAATTAGAATAGAATGAATTAGGATGGATCGGTACGCATGTATCCATTCTAATTCATTCACACGATCCATTCTAAGTCATTCGCGAATGAATTAGAATGGATCTTCCGAATGAATTAGAATAGGTCATACGAATGAATTAGAATGGATCGTATGAATGAATTAGAATGGATCGTACGAATGAATTAGAATGGATCGTACGAATGAATTAGAATGGATTGTGAGAATGTATTAAAATGGATCGTACGAATGAATTAGAATAGATCGTACGAATGAATTAGAATAGATCGTGCGAATGAATTAGAATAAATCGTGCGAATGAATTAGAATAGCTCGTATGAATGAATTAGAATGGATCGTATAAATTACTTAGAATGGATCGTGCGAATGAATTAGAATGGATCATACGAAAGAATTAGAATAGTTTGTGCGAAAGAATTAGATTGAATCTTATGAATGAATTAGAATGGATCGTACGAATGAATTAGAATAGCTGGTACGAATGAATTAGAATAACTCGTACGAATGAATTAGAATAGATCGTACGAATGAATTAGAATCGATTGTGCAAATGTATTAGAATGGATCGTACGAAAGAATTAGAATGGATCGGTACGAATGGATCCAATCTAATTCATTCGTACGATCCATTCTAATTCATTCGTACGATCCATTCTAATTCATTCGCACGATCTAATCTAATTCATTCGTACGATCCATTCTAATTCATTCGTACGAATGAATTAGAATAGATCGTGCGAATAAATTAGAATAGATCGTGCGAATGAATTAGAATGGATCGTACGAATGTATTAGAATGGATCGTGCGAATGAATTAGAATAGATCGTGCAAATGAATTAGAATAGCTCGTGCGAATGAATTAGAATGGATCGTACGAATGAATTAGAATGGATCGTACGAATGAATTAGAATGGATCCATGCCTACCGATCCATTCTAATTCTTTCGTACGATCCATTCTAATACATTTGCACATTCTATTCTTGTTCATTCGTACGATCTATTCTAATTCATTTGTACGAGCTATTCTAATTCATTCATACCAGCTATTCTAATTCATTCGTACGATCCATTTTAATTCATTCGTAAGATCCAATATAATTCTTTCACACGATCTATTCTAATTCTTTCGTACGATCCATTCTAATTCATTCGCATGATCCATTCTAAGTAATTCGTACGATCCATTCTAATTCATTCGTGCGAATGAATTAGAATAGATCGTGCGAATAAATTAGAATAGATCGTACGAATGTATTAGAATGGAAACATTCATACGAATAAATTAGAATAGCTCGTACAAATGAATTAGAATAGCTCGTGCGAATGAATTAGAAAGGCTCGTACGAATGAATTAGAATATCACGATCTATTCTAATTCACTCGTACGAGCTATTCTAATTCATTCGTACGAGCTATTCTAGATCATTGATACGAATGTATCCATTCTAATTCATTAGCACGATCCATTCTAAGTCATTCCCACGATCAATTCTAATTCATTCGCACGATCCATTCTAAATCATTCGTACGATCCAATCTAATTCATTTGTACTATCTAATCTAATTCATTCGCACGATCTATTATAATTCATTCGTACAAGCTATTCAAATTCATTCGCATGATCCATTCTAATTCATTGGTACATATATATCCAGTCTAATTCATTTGCATGATCCATTCACAAGATTTAATCTAATTCATTCGTACGAGCTATTCTAATTCATTGGTATGAATGTATCCATTCTAATTCGCAAGATCCATTCTAATTCATTCGCACGATCCATTCTAATTCATTCGTAAGATCCATTCGAATACATTCGCACAATCTATTCTAATTCATTCGTACGAGCTATTCTTATTCATTCGTACGATCCATTCTAATTCATTCGTACGATCTAATCTAATTCATTTGTACGAAGGTATCCATTCTAATTCATTCGTATGATCTATTCTAATTCATTCACACGATTCATTCTAAGTCATACGCACTATCTATTCTAATTCATTTGTACGAGCTATTCTAATTCATTCGCACGATCCATTCTAATTCCTTCATACGAGCTATTCAAATTCATTAGTACGATCCATTCTAATTCATTCATATGATCCATTCGAATTCCTTCGCACGATCTATTCTAATACATTCGCACAAATCTATTCTAATTCATTCGCATGATCTATTCTAATTCATTCATATGATCCATTCTAAATCATTCGTACGATCTATTTTAATTCATTCGTATGAATGTTTCCATTCTAATACATTCATACGATCCATTCTAATTCATTTGTACGATCCAATCTAATTTATTCGTGCGATTCATTCTAATTCATTCGTACAATCCATTCTAATAAATTTGCACAATATATTCTAATTCATTCATACGAGCTATTCTAATTCATTCACACGATCCATTCTAATTCATTCGTATAATCCATTCTAATACATTCGCACAATCTATTCTAATTCATTCGCACGACCCATTCTAATTCATTTGCACGATCCATTCTAATTCATTCATATGATCCACTCTAATTCATTCGCACAATCTATTCTAATTCATTTGTACGAGCTATTTTAATTCATTCGTACGATCCATTCTAATTCATTCACATGATCTAATCTAATTCATTCATACGAGCTATTCGTACGAATGAATTAGAATGGATCGTACGAATGAATTAGAATAGCTCGTACGAATGAATTAGAATAGATTGTGCGAATGAATTAGAATAGATCGTATGAATGAATTAGAATGGATCGTGCAAATGGATTGTGCGAATGTATTAGAATGGATCGTATGAATGAATTAGAATGGATCGTACGGATGAATTAGATTGGATCATGCGAATGAATTAGAATGCTCGTACGAATGGATTAGAATAGATTGTGCAAATGTTTTAGACTGGATCGTACGAATGAATTAGAATGGATCGTACGAATGAATTATAATAGCTCGTACGAATGAATTAGAATAGATAGTGCGATTGAATTAGAATGGATCATACTAATGAATTAGAATAGCTCATATGAATGAATTAGAATAGATTGTGCGAATGTATTAGATTGGATCGTACGAATAAATTAGAATGGATCGTGTGAATAAATTAGAATGGATCGTACGAATGAATTAAAACGGAATTAGAATGGATCATGCGAATGAATTAGATTTGACCGTACAAATGAATTACAATAGCTCGTATGAATGAGTTAAAATAGATCGTGCGAATAAATTAGAATGGATCATGCGAATGAATTAGAATAGATCGTGCGAATGAATTAGAATGAATCGTACGAATGAATTAGAATAGATCATACGAATGAATTAGAATGGATCGTGCGAATAAATTAGAATAGATCGTGCGAATGAATTAGAATAGATCGTGCGAATGTATTAGAATGGATCGTACGAATGACTTAGAATGGATCGTACGAATGAATTAGAATGGATCGTGCGAATGAATTAGAATGGATCGTATGAATGAATTCGAATGTATCGTGCGAATGAATTAGAATGGAAACATTCCTACGAATGAATTAATATTGCTCGTACAAATGAATTAGATTAGATCGTGCGAATGAATTAAAATGGATCGTACAAACGTATTAGAATGGATCGTACGAATGAATAAGAATAGATCATACGAATGAATTAAAATAGATTACGCGAATGTATTAGAATGGATCATATGAATGAATTAGAATGGATCGTGCGAATGAATTTGAATGGATCGTACGAATAAATTAGAATGGATCGCGCGAATGAATTAGAATAGCCCGTATGAATGAATTAGAATGGCTCAGATGAATGAATTAGAATAGATCGTGCGAATGAATTAGATTGGATCATACGAATGAATTAGATTGGATCGTTTGAATGAATTAGAATGGATCGTGCGAATGAATTAGAATAGATTGTGTGAATGTATTAGAATGGATCGTACGAATGAATTAGAATGGATAAGACGAATGAGTTAGAATAGATCGTTCAAGTGAATAAGAATGGATCGTACGAATGAATTAGAATGGATCGTACGAGCTATTCTAATTCATTCGTACGAGCTATTCTAATTCATTCGTACGAGCTATTCTAATTCATTCGCACGATCCATTCTAATTCATTCGTACGATCCATTCTAATTCATCTGCACGATCCATTCTAATTCATTGGTACGAATCTATCTATTCTAGTTCATTCGTACGATCTAATCTAATTCATTCATACGGTCCATTCTAATTCATTTGCACGATCCATTCTAATTCATTCGTACGATCCATTCTAATACATTCGCACGATCTAATCTAATTTATTCGTACGATCCATTCTAATTGATTCATACGATCCATTCTAATACATTCGCACAATCTATTCTAATTCATTCGCACGATCCATTCTAATTCATTCGAACGATCCATTCAAATTCATTCATACGATCCATTCTAATTCATTTGCACGATCTATTCCAATTCATTCATACGAGCTATTCTATTTCTTTCGTATGAGTATTTCCATTCTAATTCATTCATACGATCCATTCTAATTCATTCATACGATCCATTCTAATTCATTTGCACAATCTATTCTAATTCATTCGTACGAGCCATTCTAATTCATTCGTACGAACAGCTCGTACGAATGAATTAGATTAGATTTTTTGAATGAATTAGAATGGATCGTATGAATGAATTAGAATAGATCGTACGAATGAATTAGAATGGAAACGTTCATACGAATGAATTAGAATAGCTCGTATGAATGAATTAGAATAGATCGGGCGAATGAATTAGAATGGATCGTATGAATGAACTAGAATGGATCGTGCGAATGAATTAGAATAGATCGTGCGAATGAATTAGAATAGATTGTGTGAATGTACTAGAATGGATCGTACGAATGAATTAGAATGGATCGTACGAATGAATTAGAAAAGATTGTGCAAATGAATTAGAATGGATTGCACGAATGAATTATAATGGATCGTCCGAATGAATTAGAATTGATCGTGCGAATGAATTAGAATAAATCATACGAATGAATTAGAATAGATAGTGCGAATGTATTAACAAGGATCGTATGAATGAATTAGAATGGATCGTGCGAATGAATTAGAATGGATCGTACGAATGAATTAGAATTTAAACATTCATACGAATGAATTAGAATAGCTTGTACGAATGAATTGGAATAGATCGTGTGAATGAATTAGAATGGATCGTGCGAATGACTTAGAATAGATCGTGGGAATAAATTAGAATGGATCGAACGAATGAATTAGAATGGATCGTGCGAATGTATTAGATTGGATCATACGAATGAATTAGAATGGATTGTGTAAATGAATTCGAATGTCACGATCCATTCTAATTCATTCGTACAATCCATTCTAATTCATTCGTACGATCCATTCTAATTCATTCGTACGATCCATTCTAATTCATTCGTACGATCTATTCTAATTCATTCGTACGATCCATTCTAATTCATTCGTATGATCCATTCTAATTCATTTGTATGGTCCATTCTAATACATTCGCACAATCTATTCTAATTCATTCATACGAGCTATTCTAATTCAATCGCACGATCCATTCTAATTCATTTGCACGATCCATTCTAATTCATTCGTACGATCCATTCTAATTCATTCGCACGATCTATTCTATTTCATTTGCATGATCCATTCTATTCTAATTCATTCGTATGATCTATTCTAATTCATTCGTACGAGCTATTCTAATTCATTCGCATGATCTTTTCTAATTCATTCGTACGAGCTATTCTATTTCATTCGTATGAGCTATTCTAATTCATTCGTACAATCCATTCTAATTCATTCGTACTATCCATTCTAATTCATTCGTACGAGCTATTCTAATTCATTCATACGATCAATTCAAATTCCTTCATACGATCCATTTTAATTTATTCGCACGATCTAATCTAATTCATTCGCACGATACATTCTAATTCATTTGCATGTTTAATTCTAATTCATTTGTACGATCCATTCTAATACATTCGCACGTTCCATTCTAATACATTCGCACGATCCATTCAAATTCATTCGTACGAGCTATTCTAATTCATTTGCACGATCTATTCTAATTCAATCGTACGATCCAATCTAATTCATTCGCACGATCCATTCTAATTCATTCGCACGATCTATTCTAATTCATTCGCACGATCTATTCTAATTAATTCACACGATCTATTCTAATTCATTCGTGCGATCCATTCTAATTCATTCATACGATCTATTCTAATTCATTCGTATGATGCATTCTAATTCATTTGCATGATCTAATCTAATTCATTCGTATGAAGGTATCCATTCAAATTCATTCGTATGAAATATTCTAATTCATTCGTACGATCCATTCTAATTCATTCTCACGATCCATTCTAATTCATTCGTACGATCCATTCTAATTCATTGGTACGATCCATTCTAATTCATTCATACGATCCAATGTAATTCATTCGCACGATCTATTCTAATCCATTCGTATGAGCTAATCTAATTCATTTGTACGAAGGTATCCATTCTAATTCATTCGCATGATCTATTCTAATTCATTCGTACGAATTAATTCGAATGGATCGTATGTATGAATTAGAATGGATCGTGCGAATGAATTAGAATTATGGATCGTACGAATGAATTAGAAAAGATCGTGCAAATGAATTAGAATAGATCGTACGAATGAATTAGAATGGATCGTATGAATGAATTAGAATAGCTCGTATGAATGAATTAGAATAGATTGTGCGAATGTATTAGAATGGATCGTACGAATGAATTAGAATGGATTGTGCGAATAAATTAGAATGGATCGTGTGAATGAATTAGACTGGATCGTGCGAATGAATTAGAATGGATCGTATGAATGAATAAGAATGGATCGTCCGAATGAATTAGAATGGATCGTGCGAATGAATTAGAATAGATTATGTGAATGTATCAGAATGGATCGTGTGAATGGATAAGAATTGATTGTGCGAATGTGTTAGAATGGATCGTACGAATGAATTAGAATGGATCGTACGAATGAAATAGAATAGATCGTGTGAATGAATTAGAATGGATCTTACGAATGAATAAGAATGGATCCTATGAATGAATTAGAATGGAAACATTCGTACGAATGAATTAGAATAGCTCATGCGAATGAATTAGAATAGATTGTGCAAATGTATTAGAATGGATCATAGGAATGAATTAGAATGGATCGTCTGAATGAAATAGAATAGATTGTGCGAGTGTATTAGAATAGATCGTGTGAATGAATTAGAATAGATCATGCGAATGACTTAGAATGGATCGTACGAATGAATTAGAATAGCCCGTTCGAATGAATTAGAATAGATTGTGCGAATGAATTAGAATGGATCGTGCGAATGAATTAGAATGGATTGTGCGAATGAATTAGATTTGATACATTTGTACGAATGAATTAGAATAGATCATACGAATGAATTAGAATAGATCATGCGAATGATTTAGAATTGATCGTACGAATGAATTAGAATAGATCGTGCGAAAGAATTAGAATAAATTGAGCTAATGTATTAGAATTAATCGTGCGAATGAATTAGAATAGATCATACAAATGAATTAGAATGGATCTTACGAATGAATTTGAATAGCTCGTTAGAATGAATTAGAATGGATCGTACGAATGAATTAAAATAGACCGTTAGAATAAATTAGAATGGGTCATATGAATGAAATAGAATGGATCGTGCGAATGAATTAGAATAGATCATGCGAATGAATTAGAAAATTAGAATGGATCGTACGAATGAATTAGAATAGCTCGTACGAATAAATTGGAATACATCGTGTGAATGAATTAGAATAGATGATACGAAAGAATTAGAATGGATACATTCATACGAATGAATTAGAATAGCTCGTACGAATGAATTAGAATTGATCGTGCGAATGACTTAGAATGGATCATACGAATGAATTAGAATAGCTCGTACGAATAAATTAGAATAGATCGTACGAATGAATTTGAATAGATCGTGCAAATGAATTAAAATGGATCTTGCGAATGAATTAGAATGGATCGTAGGAATGAATTAGAATGGATCGTGTGAATGAATTAGAATAGCTCGTACGAATGAATTAGAATGGATCGTACGAATGAATTAGAATGGATTGTACGAATGAATTAGAATAGATCGTGCAAATGAATTAGAATGGATCGTATGAAAGAATTAGAATGGACCGTACGAATGTATTAGAATAGCTCGTACGAATGAATTAGAATAGATTGTGTGAATGTATTAGAATGGATCGTACAAATGAAGTAGATTGGATCGTACGAATCAATTAGAATGGATCGTACGAATGAATTAGAATAGCTCATACGAATGAATTAGATTGGATTGTGTGAATGTATTAGAATGGATCGTACGAATGAATTAGAATGGATCGTGCGAATGAATTAGAATGGATCATGCGAATGACTAAGAATGGATCGTGCGAATGAATTAGAATGGATACCATCGTACGAATGATTTAGAGTAGTTCGTACGAATGAATTAGATTAGATCGTGACATTCTAATTCATTCGCATGATCCATTCTAATACATTCGCACAATCTATCCTAATTCATTCGTACGATCTATTCTAATTCATTCATACAATCCATTCTAATTCATTCGCATGATCTATTCTAATTCATTCATACGATCCATTCTAATTCATTCGTATGATCCATTCTAATTCATTCGCACGATGTATTCTAATTCATTCATACGAGCTATTCTAATTCATTCGTACGATTCATTCTAATTCATTCATACTATTCATTTCACTACATTCGCACAATCTATTCTAATTCATTCGTACGATCCATTTAAATTCATTCGGACGATCCAATCTAATTTATTCGCACGATCCATTCTAATTCATTCGCACGATCTATTCTAATTCATTCGTATGAGCTATTCTAATTCATTCGTATGAATGTATCCTTTCTAATTCATTCGCACGATCCATTCTAATTCATTCGCACGATCCATTCTAATTCATTCATACGATCCATTTTAATTCATTCGCACGATCCATTCTAATTCATTCGTACGAGCAATTTTAATTTATTCGTAAGATCCATTCTAATTTATTCATATGATCTATTTTAATTCATTCTCACGATCCATTCTAATTCAGTCGCACGATCTATTCTAATACATTCGCACAATCTATTCTAATTCATTCGCATGATCTATTCTAATTCATTCGGACGATCTATTCTAATTCATTCGTACAATCCATTCTAATTCATTCGTACGATCCAATCTAATTCATTCGTACAATCCATTCAAATTCATTCGCACAATCCATTCTATTTCATTCGCATGATCCATTCTAATTCATTCGCACAATCCATTCAAATTCATTCATACGATCCATTCTAATTCATTCGCACGATCCATTCTAATTCATTCGCACGATCCATTCTAATTCATTCGTAAAAGCTATTCTTATTCATTCGTACGAGCTATTCTAATTCATTCGCACGATCCATTCTAATTCATTCGCACGATCAATTCTAATTCATTTGTACAATCCATTCTAATTCATTTGTACGATCTATATTAATTCATTCGTACGATCAATTCTAATACATTCGCATAATCTATTCTAATTCATTCGCACGATCCATTCTAATTCATTCGCACGATCCATTCTAATTCATTCACGCGACCTATTCTAATTTATTCGTACAATCCAATCTAATTCATTCGCACGATCTATTCTAATTCATTCGTACGAATGTTTCCATTCTAATTCATTCGTACGATCCATTCATTTCAGCTATTCTAATTTATTTGTATAATCTATTCATTCTAATTCATTCGTACGAACCATTCTAATTCATTCGCATGATCTATTCTAATTCATTCACATGATCCATTCTAATACATTCGCATAATAAATTTTATTTCATTCGTACGATCCATTCTAATTCATTCGCATGATCTATTCTAATTCATTCGCACGATCCATTTTAATTCATTTGCATGATCTAATCTAATTCATTCATACGAAGATATCCATTCTAATTCATTCATACGAGCAATTCTAATTCATTCGCACGATCTATTCTAATTCATTTGTACGAGCTATTCTAAATCATTCGTACGATCCATTCTAATTCATTCGTATGATCCATTCTTACATTCGCACAATCTATTCTAATTCATTCGTACGATCCATTCTAATTCATTCGTACGATCCATTCTAATTCATTCGCACGATCGATTCTAATTCATTTGTACGAGCTATTCAAAATCATTCGTGCGATCCATTCTAAATTATTCGTACGATCCATTCTAATACATTCGCACAATCTATTCTAAATCATTCGTACGATCCATTCCAATTCATTCACACGATCCATTCTAATTCATTCGTACGATCCATTCTAATTCATTCGCACGATCCATTCTAAGTCATTCGCACAATCCATTCTAATAAATTCGTACGATCCATTCATTCGAGCTATTCTAATTCATTCGTACGAGCTATTCTAATTCATTCGCACGATCCATTCTAAATCATTCGCACGATTCATTCTAATTCATTCGTACGATCCAATCTAATTCCTTTGTACGAATCTAATCTAATTTTTTCGTACGAAGGTATCCATTCTAATTCATTCGTATGATCTATTCTAATTCATACGTATGATCCATTCTAATTCATTCATACGAATAGCTCGTACGAATGAATTAGATTAGATCGTACGAATGAATTAGAATGGATCGTACCAATGAATTAGAATAGCTCATACGAATGAATTAGAATAGGTCGTGCGAATGAATTAGAATGGATCGTACGAATGACTTAGAATAGATCGTGCGAATGAATTAGAATGGATTGTGCGAATGAATTAGAATAGGTCGTACGAATGAATTAGATTAAATTATGCGAATGTATTAAAATGGATCGTACGAATGAATTAGAATGAATCGTGCGAATGAATTAGAATAGATCAAGCGAATGAATTAGAATAGATCATGCGAATGAATTAGAATATATATGTTCGTACGAATGAATTATATTAGATCGTGCGAATGAATTAGAATGGATCATACGAATGAATTAGAATAGATCGTGCGAATAAATTAGAATGGATCTTCGCACGATCCATTATAATTCATTCATACGAATAGCTCGTACGAATAAATTAGATTAGATTGTGCGAATGAATTAGAATGGATAGTGCGAATGAATTAGAATCGATCGTACGAATGAATTAGAATGGATCGTACGAATGAATTAGAATGGATCATACGAATGAGTAAGAATGGATCGTACGAATGAATAAGAATGGATCGTACGAATGAATTAGAATGGATCGTACGAATAAATTAGAATGGATACATTCATGCGAATGAATTAGAATGGATCGTGCGAATCCATTAGACTGGATTGTGAGAATGAATAAGAATGGATCATACGAATGAATTAGAATGGATCGTACGAATTAATTAGAATGGATACATTCGTGTGAATGAATTAGAATAGATTGTATGAATGAATTAGAATGGATCGTACGAATGAATTAGAATGGATCATATGAATTAATTAGAATGGATCATACGAATGAATTAGAATGGATCGTACGAATGAATTAGAATGGATCGTACGAATGAACTAGAATGGATCGTACGAATAAACTAGAATGGATACATTCGTGCGAATGAATTAGAATGGATCGTACGAATGAATTAGAATGGATCGTACGAATGAATTAGAATGGATGTTACGAATGAATTAGAATGGATCGTACGAATGAATTAGAATGGATCGTACGAATGAATTAAAATGGATACATTCGTGCGAATGAATTAGAATGGATCGGACGAATGAATTAGAATGGATCGTACGAATGAATTAGAATGGATCAAATGAATGAATTAGAATGGTTACATTCATGCGAATGAATTAGAATGGATCATATGAATGGATTAGAATGGATCGTACGAATGGATTAGAATGGATACATTCATGCGAATAAATTAGAATGGATTGTATGAATGAATTAGAATGGATCGTATGAATGAATTAGAATGGATCGTATGAGTTAATTAGAATGGATACGAAGGAATTAGAATGGATCGTACGAAGGAATTAGAATGGATCATACGAATGAAATAGAATGGATCGTACGAAGGAATTATAATGGATCGTACGAAGGAATTAGAATGGATCGTACGAAGGAATTAGAATGGATCGTACGAATGAATTAGAATGGATATATTCGTGCAAATGAATTAGAATGGATCGTATGAATGAATTAGAATGGATCGTATGAGTGAATTAGAACTGATAGTACGAATGAAGTAGAATGGATCGTATGAATGAATTAGAATGGATACATTCATGCGAATGAATTAGAATGGATCGTACGAATGAATTAGAATGGATCCTATGAATGAATTAGAATGGATCGTGCGAATGAATTAGAATGGATCATACGAATGAATTAGAATGGATCGTGCTAATGAATTAGAATTGAACGAACGAATAAATTAGAATGGATACATTCGTGCGAATGAATTAGAATGAATCAGACGAATGAATTAGAATGGATCGTACGAATGAGTAAGAATGCATCGTACGAATGATATAGAATAGATCGTACGAATGAATTAGAATGGATCGTACGAAGGAATTAGAATGGATCGTATGAATGAATTAGAATGGATATATTCGTGCAAATGAATTAGAATGGATCGTATGAATGTATTAGAATGGATCGTATGAGTGAATTAGAATGGATCATACGAATGAATTAGAATGGATCGTATGAATGAATTAGAATGGATACATTCGTGTGAATGAATTAGAATGGATCGTATGAATGAATTAGAATAGATTTTGTTCGGGGGATTTTTTCGCTGGTCCGTGCGGGCTACCTGCAAGACAAAGAAAAAGCGTGAGAACGGCTGGCTCCCTTAGGAGCGCAGACCCTCCGACGCTCAAGTCAGTCTCAGGTGCACAACGGCGAGCTTTAGTGGACGAAAGTGGTAGGGAAAAGGGTTTCGAACTGGTACTCTGGAGCTTGGGGGTGAGCATTTATAGACATTGGCGACCTACCGTTGCCCAACACGTGGAGATTCTTTCCAACGCCTTCTAGACCCCCACGTTCTGGCTCGCGTGGGTCTTTGACAGTCCTTGGTACTCGCATCCCTGACATTCTTTGTCGTCGAGCCTGCCAGGCGGTTTGAGTGGGGGGGAGCATCTTTTTTGTCACCGCCAGGTGGCTATTCTGGAATATTCAAGTCTGGGAGGTCTCGAACTGATTTGAGCGGGCTTCCGTGGACCACGTTTGTCCACGTAGCTTCCGTGAGGTTTCGACACCTGGCATCCTTTCATACATTATGGGCGACCTCCGGTGGGGAGCCAAGGCGAGCTCGCCCTCCATTGCTCCGCCTTCTCCTCCACATCTATCAAGAGTCGGACTTCGCGGGAGCGACCTCTTCGATAAACTGGGGAGTTCTGGCGAGCTTGGGCGAGCTCCTGAGCGAGCTTGGGCGAGCTCCTGAGCGAGCTCCTGAGCGAGTTTGGGCGAGCTCCTGAGCGAGCTTGGGCGAGCTCCTGAGCGAGCTCCTGAGCGAGTTTGGGCGAGCTCCTGAGCGAGCTTGGGCGAGCTCCTGAGCGAGCTTGGGCGAGTTCCTGAGTGAGCTTGATCGAGCTCCTGAGCGAGCTTGGGCGAGCTCCTGAGCGAGCTTTTAGCCTAAGGCCCCTTCAGCCCAATGTGGATCTCACTCCCTGTCAAGGTGATTTGGTGAGCGCGGAGGGGGGGGGGGGGCGAACTCCAGGGCAGATTTCAGCTACCCCTAACATTACCCCCTCCTGAGGGAGCGACCAAGGAGACTTTGGCGCTTGCTCAGGAGTCTTATTGCACACGACGGTCGAATTGGGAGTTCTAGTCATTTGCGACCTCCACCTGGTGGGATGTGGGCACCAACCGTGGGCGGTCTGCACCGAGAGCTTTGACTGTCAGTATTTCACCAACGCTGGGCGGGCCGGGAGCGTCAGCCACGAGCGATCTCCTTCCGGTGCGAGCTTGCTACATGCGGTCAGGGTCTGCCTCGGGTGAGCTGCGGGCACCTGTCGTGAGCGGTCTGCGCCGAGAGCTTTGACTGTCAGTATTTCACAAACGCTGGGCGGGCCAGGAGTGTCAGCCACGAGCGATCTCCTTCCGGTGCGAGCTTGCTACACGCTGTCAGGGTCTGCCTCGGGCGAGCTGCGGGCACCTGCCGTGAGCGGTCTGCGCTGAGAGCTTTGACTGTCAGTATTTTTTAAACGCTGGGCGGGCCGGGAGCGTCAGCCACGAGCGATCTCCTTCCGGTGCGAGCTTGCCACACGCGGTCAGGGTGTTCTTCGGGCGAGCTTGGGCACCAGCCGTGGGCGATCTGCGTCGAGAGTCTTGACTCCCTGTATTTTTTTAAACGCTGGGCGGGCCGGGAGCATCAGCCACGAGTGATCTCCTTCCAGTGCGAGCTTGCCACATGCGGTCAGGGTCTGCCTCGGGCGAGCTGCGGGCACCTGCCGTGAGCGGTCTGCGCCGAGAGCTTTGACTGTCAGTATTTCACAAACGCTGGGTGGGCCGCGAGCATCAGCCACGAGCGATCTCCTTCCGGTGCGAGCTTGCCACACGCGGTCAGGGTTTGCTTCGGGCGAGCTTGGGCACCAGCCGTGGGCGATCTGCGTCGAGAGTTTTGACTCCCAGTATTTCACAAACGTTGGGCGGGCCGCGAGCATCAGCCACGAGCGATCTCTTTCCGGTGTGAGCTCATCACACGCGGTCGGGGTCCACCTCGGGCGAGCTGCGGGCACCAGCCGTGGGCGATCTTGTGACGGGTATCGCCCCAAATCTCCAACGGTCGCTTCATCTTAAATGCGGTGCGAGGCTTGATGTTGATATAATGAATATCATCATGAGATCCCGATCGGCGCGAGACACGTGTCTTCTTCTCATTTGCTCCTTTTTCTGTCAGTAAAGGATAGCGTCGGTGCCGGCGCAGCCTTTTCCACGCGTAGCCCACGTGGCACTTGACGATTGGAAAGAAACGAGCTGTCGCTTCAACAACCGTCATGTCGCCTCGTTGGGCGTGCTCGGGCATTAACTGCGGCCCGATTCACTTGTCTCTCGCCTGCCTATAAATAGGAGATGGGTGGGGCGATTTTACCGCTGCGTGAAAAACAGCTCTCCTTTCCCCCTTAGCTTTCAGCTCGCAGCTCGCTAGCACCCTCTCGCTCTCATGGATTCCTCTACTGCCGCTTCTTCTTCTGCTGTCGCTGCTGTTGTGCCCTCCCGAGAGGAGCCCCTTAACGTCGCTCCTCTCTCAGTGCGCGCTTCCGGCATTGAGGGCGAGGCTCCCCCCAAGGTGCCCGCCGTCATCTGGCTGCACGACATCGGGGGCGCGCCTGTCCCCGACAGTCTGCGGACTGCGGTGGGAATTCCCCGGGTGCTCGCCATTTTGCCCCTCCCTCGCTCGGGGAGGCCGCTCTCTGGCACCGCGGTCTCCGTGGGGCAGATCTGGTCAGGGCTCCGGCTCCCCCTGAACCATTTGGCCAGCGAGCTACTGGAACTGGCGAGCTTATGCCCCGCCCAGCTTCCGGGAAACTCATGGGGGATCCTCTACGGGCTTTCTCGAATCGAGGAAGCCCTTAACGTGAGGATCCCCCTCGCCTACCTCCTAAAGAAGTGGTTCCTCAAGCCGGGGCCCGTCTTCAACGAGGTGGGCTGCGGCCTGTTCTACCTCACAGGCTGCTCCGGCGAGGTGCTCCCCTTCTCTGCGGTCGAAAACAAGGATAGGTACTGGAAAGAGTACCCCTTTGTCATCGCGGGGGAGTGGCGAGGTCCCTGCGCAGGCGTTCCTGCTCACCCCGGAAGGCCGCCCCTCCCCAACTTCAAAGCGATCGCCGAGTACCGTGCCAAAGGGAAGAAGTGTATCTCCGAGGCCCAAGAACAAACTCTCGACAAGGCGATCTTGGAGTTCCTTGACGGGCGAACTCCCGAGAAGATCCTGGCTCCGGACTTCTCCTTCCTCTGGAAGGATCTCTGGACTGGCGCCATCACCACCCGCCAGAAGATCATGCGCAAGAAGGTGGCGGTCTCTCGCCACACCGGGGCGACCTCCAAGGCGGCTCCTACGACCTCCTGTGCCGGCACCTCTTCGGTGAAGAAGGGGAAGAAGAAGCGAGCTTCTCCGATTAGGCTCGCCGATGAAGACACCATCGACATGCTTCGCGAGTAGGATATTCCCTCGCCGCCGCCTCTATCCCACGGGGTTGCCCCAGGTCAGGCGAACTCTCCCTTAGCTTCCAATCCCCCTATGCGCTCCTCAATTTCGGAACCCCCACGGCGTCAAGTTGTGATGGTCGACCCTGAGGACCCACGCGTCGAGCTCCTTCTTGGCATGGCGGAGGTGGAAACCCCAATGGCCGAGGTGCTGATGCGCGGGTTCCCGGGCGACCTCTCTAAACCCCTCTTTGTCGCGGTAATGACCCCAGAGATGGAGGGCGCCCACATAAAAAAGAAGAAGAAGAGGGCTCCGGCGGCCCACCCGACGGGGGAAGACGATGTCGTCCGCAAAGCTCACGAAGCCTTTGCGCGAGCCGCTGAGGAGCGGAGGAGGAAGGCCGCTCTGGAGGAAGCGGGCCTGGGATCCTGTGAGGATTCCAGCTCGGCCGAGGAAGAGGAAGAAGAAGGAGAAGCGCCGGCCCGTGCTGCCGAGCCCGCTGCACCGGCTGCATCTGCTCCCAATGCGCCCGCGCACGCTGCTTCCAGCACGCCTGCGCCTGCTGCTTCCAGCACGCCTGCGCCTGCTGCTTCCAGCGCGCCTGCGCCCGTGCCCGCGCCCGCTACCCCGGCCGCGCCCTCTGCTGCTAGCGCGCCCGTGGCCACGCCCGTGCCCGCGCTTATGGCTCCCAGCGCGCCCACGCCCTTTGCTGCCAGCGCGCCCGCGCCCGCGCCTGCTGATTCCAGTGCGCCCGCGCCCGCTGCTGCCCGCGCGCCCGCGCCTGCGCACGCGCCTATGGCTCCCAGCGCGCCCGCGCCCGAGCCCACGCCTGCCGCTTCCAGCGCGCCTGCGCCCACTGCCCCCTCCGCTCCCTCTGCTCTCGAGGCTCCTATCCTCCTGGAGCTGGGCGGGTTGGTTTACTGGTCTCCGGACCTGGGGGCCATCCTGGATGACCTTCCGAGCTCCAGCTCGGAAGCCTCGGACCCAGACTTGCCCGGACAAGGGGGAGCCGTCGTGCCTCCCCTTATCAAGGAAGGGGGTACCGGCGCTCAAGGGGGCGAGCCCGCCGCTACTGCCGTCGATGCGCCTCCCCCGGCTGCCCCATCCGAGGTGAGCCAGGCGGGCTCCTGTTCAGGCGACCCCGAGCGCGCCCCCTACTTCACGCGGGAGATCCTGGGGCGCAACATTTTCGCCCGGACTCCCAACATCGCCCTCATCAACCGGCTCCTCGAGGTAAGATTACCTTCACACTTCTTCGCCTTAAATCCTTCTGTTCTAAATTTCTCCTAAGACTTTCTCTAACTGTTTCACCTTGGCGTAGGTGGAGCGGGTCAGCCGGGCCCTCGCCGATGAGGTCGCTGGCGTTGCGGGGGACACGGTTGCTCTCTATGATGACACTCTTCACGGCTCGGAGAGGAGAGTAGACGAGCACATCCACCGGCTTCACCAGATGGACCACTCCGGCAAGCTCCGAGCTGAGGTGGACCAGCTGCACCAGCAGGCCGCCTCTGTTGACACAGAGGTTGCCCAACTGCGCCAGCGGGCTGCCACCCTCACCAGTGGGCTCGCCTCAGTCGAGGATGCTCGTGCTCGTGCCCTCGCGGACCTACAAGAGGCGACCAAAGCCAAAGAGGCTACCCAGAAAGAGGTCCTCGAGCTCTGCAGCCTGGTGGCGGCCTCCAGGGACGAGATCGCGGCGCTGAAGGAGGCACATCTCCGCGACCTCAACACCCAGCGAGAGCGCCTCCAATCGCAGCTGGGCGAGCTCCTCCAAAAGGGCGCGCTGGACGCCATTGAGAAGTATAAGGCCGAAAGGTCAAAGAAGAGGAAGCGCGGCGATGACGACGGCGCGGGTGCTGGCCCTGCTTAGGTTCCATCCTTTTGTAACCCCTTCGATATATCTTTAAACAATGAATGAAATGAATGATACTTTTTGAGCTTGCCTCTGTGTTTCTTTCTTTCTCTATGTCGCTCATGAGTCCGCTTTAGGAGTTTCGCAGCGAATTCGATTCAACCTTTTTTTTTTTTTTTTATTTTAAAGTATATGCAAATGAAAAACTCGGCATGCTCGCTAAAACTCAATATAGTCTCTAAGCCCGGAAAACGATAAGCGAACCAAATGACTTCAAAAAAAACTGCCCTACACTCAGAGACTTAAACCATTTTTATTTTAAAAGGGAAACTAATAAGTGCTAGCTGCCCCCTGCCCGGTTAATTTCCCTCGATGATCCTGTTCGGCGGACTTGCCCTTTGAGGGGCATGCCCACGCCAGGATGCTTCCATTCATGGCAGGTGAACACGAAGGATTCCGGTTAGGTTTAGAGTCCACTAGGCAGCGGACTTCCCCGGGAATCTCAAGGTCGCCCACTGGCTGCCTCTGAGGATCCCGGTCTTGCTTTAAGTCCGCACAACGGCGGACTGCCCCGGGAATCTCAAGGTCGCCCACTGGCTGTCTCTGAGGATCCCGGTCTTGCTTTAAGTCCACACAACGGCGGACTGCCCCGGGAAGCTCAAGATCGCCCACTGACTGCCTCTGAGGATCCCGGTCTTGCTTTAAGTTCGCACAACGGCGGACAACCCCGGGAAGCTCAAGGTCGCCCACTGGCTGCCTCTGAGGATCCCTGTCTTGCTTTAAGTCCGCACAACGGCGGACTGCCCCGGGAAGCTCAAGATCGCCCACTGGCTGCCTCTGAGGATCCCGGTCTTGCTTTAAGTCCGCACAACAGCGGACTACCCCGGGAAGCTCAAGGTCGCCCACTGGCTGCCTCTGAGGATCCCGGTCTTGCTTTAAGTCCACACAACGGCGGACTACCCAGGGAAGCTCAAGGTCGCCCACTGGCTGCCTCTGAGGATCCCGGTCTTGCTTTAAGTCCGCACAATGGCGGACTGCACATTATAGATCATGCAGGCTCTTTCTGCGCCGAGCTTTCTAGTTAAATTCTTTGTTGAAACCTCCATCGTTCATCCATAACTTCTTCAGGAGTTGATTTACAAAATCCCTTAGTCTTATGCATAAAACTTGCGAAGGTGCAAAGCGTTCCAAGGTCGCTCTAACAGGTCGCCTCCAGCGATCATCAACCGGTAATCCCCTGAGCTTCCTGCTTCGTGTACTATGTAGGGGCCTTCCCAGTTCGCCGCGAGCTTTCCTGCATTAGGCTCTTGCGTGTTTGCGAACACCTTTCTCATCACCAGATCGCCAGCCTTGAATGCCCGATGGCGGACTCTTTTGTCATATGCGCGCTTCATTTCCTGTCTATATCCGGCGAGGTATAGATTAGCGCGCTCTCGTCTTTCTTCGAGCTGATCGAGGGAGTCGGTGAGCAGCTTGTCATTGTCGACCTCCTCCGACGCAAGCCTTCTTTCAGTGGGCTGCTCGGCTTCTACGGGTAGCACGGCTTCGCAACCAAAAGTGAGACTGAAAGGGGATTCGTTAGTTGAGCGATGTGGAGTAGTGCGATAGGCCCACAAGACTCCATCGAGCTCCTGCTTTCACAATCCTTTTTTCCCTTCCAGTCTTTTCTTGAGGTTGTCTAGGATTACTCGATTCGTAGCTTCGGCCTGCCCGTTGCTTTGAGGGTATCTTGGGGACGAGAACCTTAGGTCGACTCCATATTCAACGCAAAAGCTTCTGATCAAGCGATTGTCGAACTGGCGACCATTGTCGGTGATGAGTACTCGGGGCAGCCCGAACCGGCAGAAAATATTCTTCCAAAGGAAGTCTCTCACTTGTTTCTCACCTATCTTAGCTAGCGGGACCGCTTCCACCCATTTGGTGAAGTAGTCCGTAGCTACTAAGATGAATTTCTTCTGCCGGGCTGATACGGGGAAAGGTCCCATAATATCTAACCCCCATTGTTGAAACGGCCAGGGGCTCGCCAGAGGATGCAGTTCTTCTGCGGGCATATGATTTGTCATGGTGTGCTTCTGACATTGGACGCTGCTTTGTGCGACCTTCAAGGCATCTTGCTCCAGAGTGGGCCACCAGTATCCTTGCCTCCGTACTTTCGCAGCTAGAGACCGCCCACCAGCGTGGTTTTCCAGCTCGCCCGAGTGAATGCAATTCAAAACTTCTTCGGTCTCCGGACTCTCGACGCAACGAAGATTTGGCCCGCCAAAAGATCTTCGAAAAAGGCGATCCCAGCGAATAAGGTAGCGCCCAACGCATTTCTCCACTCGCCGGGCTTCCTCTCTATCCTCTGGAAGCTCGCCCTTCTGGAGAAAACGAAGAATGGGGGCGGTCCACCCGCCAGGTGATACGTCGGTAGAGACTTGGTTAACAGCGGGCTCTATCAATCGGAGCCGAGACTGATTCTGGACCTCGATGAGAATCTGGCGAGCTTCTGATGTTCCCAGCAGGGAGGCAGCGTTTGCCAATGCATCAGCTCGCCTATTATCGGCTCGAGGGATTTGCTCGAAGGAGATCTTTTCGAACTCTGCGGCCTTTTCTTTTACCAGATCCACGTAGCCCGCCATTCACGTATCCCGGGAGGCGTACTCTCCATTGATTTGACAAATGATCAGCTGGATATCGCTGAAAACCTTTAACCGTTTGGCGCCTACTTCTTGAGCAAGCTCTAGTCCGGTGACCAGTGCCTCATACTCTGCCTCATTGTTGGTTGCCGCGAAATCCAGCCGGACTGACTTCTCAAGAATTACCGATTGAGCGATCAGTGCAACCCCGATCCCGGGCCCTAGAGCGTTGGAGGATTCATCGACGAATAATTCCCAGCCCGCCATATCTGAATGCTTAGTTGGAGGAAGCTCGCCTTGGTTGTCCAAGAACCTCGCCTTCCCAGGGTGTGCCTCAGTTGGCTCGTCCTCCTGGTACTGGACCGGTTCTTCTATGGGGAAGTCCGCCAAGAAATCGGCGAGAGCCTGCCCTTTGACAGCAACTCGAGGAACATACTCCAAACCATAGGCGGCGAGCTCGGCGGACCATCGGTAGAGCCTGCCAGCTACCGAGGGTCTGGAGAGCGTGCTCTTTAGAGGGTGCTCCGTGATGACCTTGACAGTGTGCGCCGAGAAGTAGGGGTGAAGCTTTCTCGCGGTAAGGACCAAGGCCAATGCGACCTTCTCGATTGGTCGATACCGGAGCTCGGCGGGAAGCATTGTGTGGCTTACAAAGTAGACAGGCCGCTCCACCTTTGCTTCTTCCACAACAAGGACCCCGCTTACCGCATTCTCTGTGACCGCGAGATACACGCCAAGCTCGGCGCCATCTTTTGGTGCCGCTAGGATTGGCGGGCTCGCCAGATAATCGATTGAGTACGGCGATTCGCCCGCTCAACCTCTGTACTTCCTGCCGGGTTCTTGGTGCGGGCATCTCGACAAGTGCTCGGATTTGCCCAGGGTCCGCCTCGATCCCCCTATGGGTGACCAGGTACCCTAGGAATTTCCCAGAAGTCACCCCGAATGCGCACTTTGCCGGGTTCAGCCTCATTTGGTACTTTCTCAACACTTCGAAGGTTTCGCGGAGGTCGTCTACATAAACTTTGACATTCCTGCCGATCTGACCCTTGAACATCTGAGTGACTAACCTTTGGTAGGTCGCTCCAGCGTTCTTAAGTCCAAAAGGCATCACTCGATAGCAGAATAGCTTCTGGTAGCCCGCCCCAGAATAGAAGGCGGTCTTCTCTTGATCGTCGACGTGGAGAGGTATCTGGTTATACCCAAAATATCCATCCATGAAGGACAGGGCTTGGAATCCGACAGCTCCGTCGACCAGCGCGCCTATCCGTGGAAGAGGAAAACCATCCTTCGGGCATGCTTTATTGAGGTCGGAGAAGTCAATGCACACTCTGACCGCCCCGCTCTTCTTGGGCACCACCACGATGTTGGAGATCCACTCGAGAAAGTGCGCCTCGCGAATAAATCCAGCTCGCTCTAGCTTGTCTATCTCCACCACCACTACGATGGACTTCGCAGCCGGTATGTGCCGAGCTTTTTGCTTGATCGGCGGGAACTCTTTCATGGTGTGCAGACAATGACAGGCGACCTCCGGGTCAATCCCTGGCATATCCGCGAAGCTCCAGGCGAATACGTCACGGTATTCCCTAAGTATGTCGGTCAAGGCCAGGACCTCGCCCTTGGTTAGCGAGGTCCCGAGACTAACCATCCTCGGTCCATCCTCGCTTCCGATGTTGACTTCTTGTAGTGGCTCGGCTATGAGAAAACTTCCTCTCTGGGACCCCGGTAGGCGGCCTTTCTCCTTGAGCTCAAAATCCACGCCGCTCCCACCCGGGGGTGAAGTGGGGGATCTAAGCGAGGCGACCTCTCTCGGGCTTTGAGGGAGCCCGCTTGAGGTGGGCGTTAATTGCTAGGAGGGCGCGGGCCTCTTGGCCTCAGCAACCTCAACGTCTGCGAGGTGAAAGACGTCCTGCTCGCACCTGGTAACAACGACCTGGTCTCCTCGAATTACCACGACCCCTCCGCTGGTGGGAAACTTGAGGGCCTGGTGATTAGGCGAGGACACCGCTTTCATCTGCCTCAACCAAGGTCGCCCTAGGATGGCATTGAAAGCGAATTGCCCGTTCACCACCGCGAAACGGACTTGACGTACCTCCGGGCCTGCCGTTACGGTGAGGGTTATCTCCCCTACCACCTTAGCGACCTCGCCAGTGAAACCGGTGAGCGAGCCCGTTGAGGGAGACAAATCAATTTGTCTCAGTCCCATTCGCTGGAAGGCCGACAAGAACAGGATGTCTACGGCACTTCCTGGGTCAACCAGGACCCGCCTTACTTCGATGTTTGCCATCATTAGGCGTATGACGAGGGGGTCATTGTGGGGGGTAACGACCCCGGCCATGTCCTCCTCCGAGAACCAAATAAAGTCTCGGGCTTCTACCCTTGGTGTTTGGAGCAATACAGGAGTTAGAGAAACGGAGAATACCTTCTGAGCCCGCTCCATCTCTCTAACTTGCCACCGAACCTTGTTGCTGGATCTTCGGCCGTTCAGGCGCCCACTGATGGTGTGACAGACCGCCGGCCCTCTTGGGGGCGGTGGAGGCAGGGCGGGCTCAGCGGGCCCTGGGCGATCTCCCTCCCGAGGAGCCCGTGCCGGTATCACCTCGAACCTCCTTGGAGGCGAAATAAACTGATCCAAACAGCCCTGGGTGACCAAGTCCTCGAGGTGGTTCTTGAGAGCCCGGCATCTGTTGGTGTGATGCCCGAGGCTACGATGAAAGGCGTACCGCCGCGAATTGTCGGTTGAGCCGGGCTCCCCGACCTGCAGGGGGGATACTGAAAGAAAGGTTCGTTCCGAATCTGGTGAAAGATTTGCCCTGGAGAGTGGGTTAACACGGTGAAATCCCGCTCCCCGGGTCCCAGAGGCAGGCGCCAGTTCGTCGGCCTTCCAGCGACCACCGGGGGGGCTTCAGCGGGCTGTACGGCAGGAGCTACGGGCGGTCCGGGCAAAGGTACCACCAGTGGCACCTCCCGCCTCTCCACGGCCTTCACGACGAGAGGTCGTAGAGCCGGAGGAGGTCGCTGATCGACTGCCTTTCCCTTCCAGTCTAACACCGCATCTTCGAGCTTGATGTGTTGCTGGACGAGGGCGAAGAGCTCGACCATCGTGCGAGGATCTTTGATCACCAGCGCGTCATGAAGCTTGCTTCCCTCGGGGAGGCCGTTCCGGAATGCGCTCACCGTCGTGCGATCTTGGCCGACGGCATCCTCCAGAGCGAGGTAGGCGCTTCGAAAGTGCGTCGCGAAGCTTCGAAGAGTTTCGCGGGCTCCCGTGGCCAAGGTGAAGAGGGACTCGATCCTCTTAGGGGGTTGTCTGTTGCAGCGGTACTGCTCCAGAAATAGTCTGGAGAGAGTAGGGAAGTCTGGAATGGTGCCCGACGGCAGTTTGTGAAACCAGTTTAGCGCCGAGCTCGTCAAGCTACTCGGGAAAGCCCGACATAAGACATGGTCTTGGTCCCGGAAAAATAACAGCTTCCGGTAAGCCAATAGATGGTCGACTGGATCTTGCGATCCATCGAACAGAACAAACTTAGGCGGGGTCCAATGGTGAGGGAAACCTCCTCTGTGCACCTCGCTCGTGAAGGGCGAGCTACCCCCGTGGGCGGCAAGGTCCTCCAGCAGGTCTACCGTCGCGTTAGGTCGCTGCCAGTGCCCGGGGAAAACTCCCAGAGGCTGCTGCACAGGTCCTAGGCGGCCGTGCACGCTCCCTCGTGGGAGGTTCGGATCCACCCCGCGGCGACCCTCGGGGGCTTCCGCTCGGCGGCCTCCTCGCTGTTCGCCCGCGGATTCCTTCAGTGTGGTGGTTGGTCTGTGGGAGGCCGTTGCCTCTCGAGCTTCGGAAGGTATAGCCACCGCGGGCTCTTTCCCTCGTCGCCGATGGCGCGGGTCGCGATCCCGCTCTAGAGACCTTGCCTCCGACTCGTCAGAGTCGGCGCTCCGGCTACGACGGCGAGGGATGGTCTCCCGCGAGGTTGCCTGGTTGCTAGACCGCTGGGTTACTAGCTTCTGCAGCCTTGTAAGCGGGGTTTCCGGCACCCCGCGCACGGCCGCTCTCTCCACCGGGGGTTCCGGATGGGAAACCTGCCGAGCCGGAATGGTCGTGGGCGGGCGCGATGTTGAAGCTGGTGGTCGCACCGAAGATGCCGTCTTCGTCGGCCCAGACCGTCGGCTGGCTACCGGAACTTGACGGAGTCACGTCAGTTCCTCCATCATTGCCCGCTGGGTAGCCAACATCTCCAACAGGAGCTGGTCACTGAGCGGGACATGGGGCTGAGGGGTCTCAACAGGAGGTTCGCTGCGCGCAGACCTCGCACGGGTCCTCGGTCGCCGGCGTACCCTTGTGGTCGTAGCCATCTTTGGGTTACGAGAGCCTCCGGCGTTCAGCCGCGTGGTCGTGGGCGTTCTCGCCGGAACCAGTCGAAAGATCCCACAGACGGCGCCAAATGTTCGGGGGATTTTTTCGCTGGTCCGTGCGGGCTACCTGCAAGACAAAGAAAAAGCGTGAGAATGGCTGGCTCCCTTAGGAGCGCAGACCCTCCGACGCTCAAGTCAGTCTCAGGTGCACAACGGCGAGCTTTAGTGGACGAAAGTGGTAGGGAAAAGGGTTTCGAACCGGTAGTCTGGAGCCTGGGGGTGAGCATTTATAGACATTGGCGACCTACCGTTGCCCAACACGTGGAGATTCTTTCCAGCGCCTTCTAGACCCCTACGTTCTGGCTCGCGTGGGTCTCTGACAGTCCTTGGTACTCGCGTCCCTGATATTCTTTGTCGTCGAGCCTGCCAGGCGGTTTGAGTGGGGGAGAGCATCTTTTTTGTCGCCGCCAGGTGGCTATTCTGGAATGTTCAAGTCTGGGAGGTCTCGAACTGATTTGAGCGGGCTTCCATGGACCACGTTTGTCCACGTAGCTTCTGTGAGGTTTCGACACCTGGCATCCTTTCATACATTGTGGGCGACCTCCGGTGGGGAGCCAAGGCGAGCTCGCCCTCCATTGCTCCGCCTTCTCCTCCACATCTATCAAGAGTCGGACCTCGCGGGAGCGACCTCTTCGATAAACTGGGGAGTTCTGGCGAGCTTGGGCGAGCTCCTGAGCGAGCTTGGGCGAGTTCCTGAGCGAGCTTGATCGAGCTCCTGAGCGAGCTTGGGTGAGCTCCTGAGCGAGCTTTTAGCCTAAGGCCCCTTCAACCCAACGTGGATCTCACTCCCTGTCAAGGTGATTTGGTGAGCGCGGAGGGGGGGGGGCGAACTCCAGGGCAGATTTCAGCTACCCCCAACAGATTTTGTGAATGAATTAGAACTGATTTTACGAATGAATTAGAATGGATACATTCGTGCGAATGAATTAGAATGGATTGTATGAATGAATTAGAATGGATCCTATGAATGAATTAGAATGGATCGTACGAATGAATTAGAATGGATACATTCATGCGAATGAATTAGAATTGATCGTACGAATGAATTAGAATGGATCGTGCGAATGAATTAGAATGGATCGTACGAATGAATTAGAATGGATACATTCGTGCGAATGAATTAGAATGGATACATTCGTGCGAAAGAATTAGAATAGATCATATGAATGAATTAGAATGGATCCTATGAATTAATTAGAATGGATCGTGCGAATGAATTAGAATGGATCGTATGAATGAATTAGAATGGATCGTGCTAATGAATTAGAATTGATCGAACGAATGAATTAGCATGGATCGTGCTAATGAATTAGAATGGAACGTACGAATGAATTAGAATGGATCGTGTGAAAGAATTAGAATGGATTGTATGAATGAATTAGAATGAATTCGTACGATCCATTCGAATTCATTCGCACGATCCATTCTAATTCATTCATACGATCGATTCTAATTCATTCATACAATCCATTCTAATTCTTTCACACGATCCATTCTAATTCATTCGTACGTTCCATTCTAATTCATTAGCACGATCCATGCTAATTCATTCATACGATCGATTCTAATTCATTCATACAATCCATTCTAATTCTTTCACACGATCCATTCTAATTCATTCGTAGGATCCATTCTAATTCATTCGTACAATCTATTCTATTTCATTCGTACGATCCATTCTTACTCATTCGTATGATCCATTCTAATTCATTCGGACGAATGTATTCATTCTAATTTATTCGTACGATCCACTCTAATTCATTCGTACGATCCATTCTAATTCATTCGTACGATCCATTCTTACTCATTCGTATGATCCATTCTAATTCATTCGTACGATCCATTCTAATTCATTCGTACGATCCATTCTAATTCATTCGCACAATCTATTCTAATTCATTCGTACGATCCATTCTAATTCATTCGTACGATCGTACGAATGAATTAGAATGGATCGTACGGAATGAATTAGAATGGATTGTATGAATGAATTAGAATGGATACATTTGTGCGAATGAATTAGAATGGATCATACGAATGAGTAAGAATGGATCGTACGAATGAAATAGAATGGATTGTACGAATGAATTAGAATGGATCGTACAAATGAATTAGAATGGATCATACGAATGAATTAGAATGGATCATACGAATGAGTAAGAATGGATCGTACAAATGAAATAGAATAGATTGTACGAATGAATTAGAATGGATCGTACGAATGAATTAGAATGGATCGTGTGAAAGAATTATAATGCATTGTATGAATGAATTAGAATGTATCGTATGAATGAATTAGAATGGATCGTGCGAATGAATTCGAATGGATCGCATGATCCATTCGAATAGAATGGATCGTATGAATGAATTAGAATGGATCGGGCGAATGAATTAGAATGGATTGTAGGAATGAATTAGAATGGATCGTATGAATGAATTAGAATGGATTGTATGAATGAATTAGAATGGATCGTGGAATGAATTAGAATGGATCGTACGAATGAATTAGAATGGATCGTACGAATGAATTAGAATGGATCATACGAATGAATTAGAATGGATCATACGAATGAGTAAGAATGGATCATACTAATGAAATAGAATGGATTGTACGAATGAATTAGAATGGATACATTTATGCGATTGAATTAGAATGGATCGGACGATTGAATTAGAATGGATCGTACGATTCATTCTAATTCATTCGTACGATCCATTCTAATACATTCGTACGATTCATGCTAATTCATTCGCACGATCCATTCTAATTCATTCGTACGATCCATTCTTATTCATTCATACGATCCATTCTAATTCATTCGCACAATCCATTCTAATTCATTCGTACAATCCATTCTAATTCATTCGTATGATCCATTCTAACTCATTCGGTGGATCCATTCTAACTCATTCGTACGATCCATTCTAATTCATTCCCACGATCCATTCTAATTTATTCGTACGATCCATTCTAATTCATTCGTACGATCTATTCTAATTCATTCGCTCGAATGTAACCATTCTAATTCATTCATACGATTCATTCTAATTCATTCGTATGAGCTATTCTAATTCATTCGTACGATCCATTCTAATTCATTCGTACGATCCATTGTAATTCATTCATACAATCCATTTAGATTCATTCGCATAAATATATCCATTCAAATTCATTCGTACGATCCAGTCTAATTCATTCGTACGATCCATTCTAATTCCTGCGTACGATCCATTCTAATTCATTCGTACGATCTATTCTAATTCATTCGTACGATCCATTCTAATTCATTCGTACGATCCATTCTAATTCCTTCGTACGATCCATTCTAATTCATTTGTACGATCCATTCTAATTCATTCGTACAATCTATTCTAATTCATTCGTACGAATGGATACATTCGTGTGAATGAATTAGAATGGATCGTACGAATGAGTAAGAATGGATCGTACGAATGAAATAGAATGGATTGCACGAATGAATTAGAATGGATCGTACGAATGAATTAGAATGGATCGTGTGAATGAATTAGAATGGATCATACGAATGAATTAGAATGGATCGTACGAATGAATTAGAATGGATCGTACGAATGAATTAGAATAGATCGTACGAATGAATTAGAATGGATCGTACGAAGGAATTAGAATGGATCGTACGAATGAATTAGAATGGATATATTCGTGCAAATGAATTAGAATGGATCGTATGAATGTATTAGAATGGATCGTATGAGTGAATTAGAATGGATCGTACGAATTAATTAGAATGGTTCATATGAATGAATTAGAATGGATACATTCGTGTGAATAAATTAGAATGGATCGTATGAATGAATTAGAATAGATTTTGTGAATGAATTAGAACTGATCGTACGAATGAATTAGAATGGATACATTCGTGCGAATGAATTAGAATGGATTGTATGAATGAATTAGAATAGATCGTACGAATGAACTAGAATGGATACATTCGTGCGAATGAATTAGAATGGATCATACGAATGAATTAGAATGGATCGTACGAATGAATTAGAATGGATCTTACGAATGAATTAGAATGGATCGTACGAATGAATTAGAATGGATCGTACGAATGAATTAGAATGGATAAATTCGTGCGAATGAATTAGACTGGATCGGACGAATGAATTAGAATGGATCGTACGAATGAATTAGAATGGATCGTACGAATGAATTAGAATGGATCGTACGAATAAATTAGAATGGATACATTCGTCCGAATGAATTAGAATGGATCATACGAATGAGTAAGAATGGATTGTACGAATGAAATAGAATAGATTGTACGAATGAATTAGAATGGATCCTACGAATGAATTAGAATGGATCGTGTGAAAGAATTAGAATGGATTGTATGAATGAATTAGAATGGATCGTATGAATGAATTAGAATGGATCGTGCGAATGAATTCGAATGGATCGTACGAATTCATTCTAATTCATTAATACAATCCATTCTAATTCTTTCACACGATCCATTCTAATTCATTCATACGTTCCATTCTAATTCATTAGCACGTTCCATGCTAATTCATTTGTTCGATCAACTCTAATTCATTAGCACGATCCATTCTAATTCATTCGTACGATCCATTTTAATTCATTCGCACAATCCATTCTAATTCATTCATAGGATCCATTCTAATTCATTCATACAATCCATTCTAATTTATTCACACGAATGTATCCATTCTAATTCATTCGTACGATCAGTTCTAATTCATTCACAAAATCTATTCTAATTCATTCATACGATCCATTCTAATTCATTCACACGAATGTATCCATTCTAATTCATTCATACGATCCATTCTAATTCATTCGTACGATCCATTCTAATTCACTCATACGATCCATTCTAATACATTCATACGATCCATTCTAATTCATTTGCACGAATATATCCATTCTAATTCATTCGTACGATCCATTCTAATTCCTTCATACGATCCATTCTAATTCATTCGTACGATCTATTCTATTTCATTCATACGATCCATTCTTACTCATTCGTACGATCCATTCTAATTCATTCGTCCGATCCATTCTAATTCATTCGCACGAATGTATCCATTCTAATTCATTCGTTCGATCAATTCTAATTCATTAGCACGATCCATTCTAATTCATTAGCACGATCCATTCTAATTCATTCGTACGATCCATTCTAATTCATTCGCACGATCCATTCTAATTTATTCATAGGATCCATTCTAATTCATTCATACGATCTATTCTAATTCTTTCGCAAGAATGTATCCATTCTAATTCATTCGCACAAATGTATCCATTCTAATTCATTCGTACGATCCATTCTAATTCATTCGTACGATCCATTCTAATTCATTCATACGATCTATTCTAATTCATTCATGCAATCCATTCGAATTCTTTCACACGATCCATTCTAATTCATTCGTACGTTCCATTCTAATTCATTCGCACAATCCATTCTATTTCATTCGTACGATCCATTCTTACTCATTCGTATGATCCATTCTAATTCATTCGCACGAATGTATCCATAATGGATCATACGAATGAGTAAGAATGGATCGTACGAATGAAATAGAATGGATTGTGCGAATGAATTAAAATGGATCGTACGATTGAATTAGAATGGATCATACGAATGAGTAAGAATGGATCGTATGAATGAATTAGATTGGATCGTACGATCCATTCTAATTCATTAGCATGGATCGTGCTAATGAATTAGAATGGAATATACGAATGAATTAGAATAGATCGTACGAATGAATTAGAATGGATCGTACGAAGGAATTAGAATGGATCGTACGAATGAATTAGAATGGATATATTCGTGCAAATGAATTAGAATGGATCGTATGAATGTATTAGAATGGATCGTATGAGTGAATTAGAATGGATCATACGAATTAATTAGAATGGATCATACGAATGAATTAGAATGGATCGTACGAATGAATTAGAATGGATCGTACGAATAAATTATAATGGATACATTCGTGCGAATGAATTAGAATGGATTGTGCGAATGAATAAGAACAGATCGTGCGAATGAATTAGAATGGATCGTACGAATGAATTAGAATGGATCGTGCGAATGAATTAGAATGGATCGTACGAATGAATTAGAATGGATACATTTGTGCGAATGAATTAGAATGGATCGTACGAATGAATTAGAATGGATCGTATGAATGAATTAGAATGGATCGTACGAATGAATTAGAATGGATCGTGCGAATGAATTAGAATGGATTGTACGAATGAATTAGAATGGATCGTACGAATGAACTAGAATGGATACATTCGTGCGAATGAATTAGAATGGATCGTACGAATTAATTAGAATGGATCGTACGAATGAATTAGAATGGATCTTACGAATGAATTAGAATGGATCGTACGGATGAATTAGAATGGATCGTACGAATGAATTAGAATGGATACTTTTGTGCGAATGAATTAGAATGGATCGTACGAATGAATTAGAATGGATCGTATGAATGAATTAGAATGGATCGTACGAATGAATTAGAATGGATCGTACGAAGGAATTAGAATGGATCGTACGAATGAATTAGAAGGGATATATTCGTGCAAATGAATTAGAATGGATCGTATGAATGTATTAGAATGGATCGTATGAGTGAATTAGAATGGATCGTGCGAATGAATTAGAATGGATTGTATGAATGAATTAGAATGGATCGTACGAATGAATTAGAATGGATCATACGAATTAATTAGAATGGATCATACGAATGAATTAGAATGGATCGTACGAATGAATTAGAATTGAATCGTACGAATGAATTAGAATGGATCTTACGAATGAATTAGAATGGATCGTGCTAATGAATTAGAATGGATCGAACGAATGAATTAGAATGGATCATGTGAAAGAATTAGAATGGATTGTATGAATGAATTAGAATAGATCGTATGAATGAATTAGAATGGATCGTACGATTGAATTTGAATGGATCGTACGAATGAATTAGAATGGATACATTCGTGCGAATGGATTAGAATGGATACATTCGTGCGAAAGAAATAGAATAGATCGTATGAATGAATTAGAATGGATCCTATGAATGAATTAGAATGGATCGTGCGAATGAATTAGAATGGATCGTACGAATGAATTAGAATGGATCGTGCTAATGAATTAGAATTGATCGAACGAATGAATTAGAATAGATACATTCGTGCGAATGAATTAGAATGGATCCGACGAATGAATTAGAATGGATCGTACGAATGAGTAAGAATGGGTCGTACGAATGAAATAGAATAGATCGTACGAATGAATTAGAATGGATCGTACGAAGGAATTAGAATGGATCGTACGAATGAATTAGAATGGATATATTCGTGCAAATGAATTAGAATGGATCGTATGAATGTATTAGAATGGATCGTATGAGTTAATTAGAATGGATCGTACGAATGAATTAGAATGGATCGTATGAATGAATTAGAATGGATACATTCGTGTGAATGAATTAGAATGGATCGTATGAATGAATTAGAATAGATTTTGTGAATGAATTAGAACTGATCGTACGAATGAATTAGAATGGATACATTCGTGCGAATGAATTAGAATGGATTGTATGAATGAATTAGAATGGGTCCTATGAATGAATTAGAATGGATCGTGCGAATGAATTAGAATGGATCGTACGAATGAAATAGAATGGATCGCATTCTAAGTCATTCGCATGAATGTATCCATTCTAATTCATTCGTACAATCCATCCTATTTCATTCGTACGATCCATTCTTACTCATTCGTATGATCCATTCTAATTCATTCGTATGATCCATTTTAATTAATTCGTGCGATCCATTCTAATTCATTCGTACGATCCATTCTAATTCATTCGCACGATCCATTCTAATTCATTCATACTATCCATTCTAATTCATTCATACGATCCATTCTAATTCATTCACCCGATCCATTCTAATTCATTCATACGATCCATTCTATTCGAATGGATCATGCGATCCATTCGAATTCATTCGCACGATCCATTCTAATTCATTCATACGATCCATTCTAATTCATTCATACAATGCATTCTAATTCTTTCACACGATCCATTGTAATTCATTCGTACGATCCATTCTAATTCATTCGTACAATCCATTCTATTTCATTTGTACGATCCATTCTTACTCATTCATATGATCCATTCTAATTCATTCGTACGATCCATTCTAATTTATTTGTACGATCCATTCTAATTCATTCGTACAATCCATTCTATTTCATTCTTACGATCCATTCTTACTCATTCGTATGATCCATTCTAATTCATTCGTACGAATGTATCCATTCTAATTCATTCATACAATCCATTCTAATTCATTCCGTACGATCCATTCTAATTCATTCGTACGATCGTACGAATGAATTAGAATGGATCGTACGAATGAATTAGAATAGATTGTGCGAATGAATTAGAATGGATTTTACGAATGAATTAGAATGGATCATACGAATGAATTAGAATGGATCATACGAATGAGTAAGAATGGATCGTACGAATGAAGTAGAATGGATCGTACGAATGAATTAGATAGATCGTACGAATAAATTAGAATGGATACATTCGTCCGAATGAATTAGAATGGATCATACGAATGAGTAAGAATGGATCGTACGAATGAAATAAAATAGATTGTACGAATGAATTAGAATGGATCCTACGAATGAATTAGAATGGATCGTGTGAAAGAATTAGAATGGATTGTATGAATGAATTAGAATGGATCGTACGAATGAATTAGAATGGATCGTGCGAATGAATTCGAATGGATTGTACAAATTCATTCTAATTCATTCATACAATCCATTCTAATTCTTTCACACGATCCATTCTAATTCATTCGTACGTTCCATTCTAATTCATTAGCACGATCCATGCTAATTCATTCGTTCGATCAATTCTAATTCATTAGCACGATCCATTCTAATTCATTCGTACGATCCATTCTAATTCATTCGTACGATCCATTCTAATTCATATGCACAAAGGTATCCATTCTAATCCATTCGTAGGATCCATTCTAATCCATTCGTACGATCCATTCTAATTCATACGTACGATCTGTGGGTGCAAATTTTGGCATAAATCCACCACGGGACCCACCGGCCCTGCCTGGTGGACCCGCGAAGACTACAGCGGGACCCACCGGCCCTGCCTGGTGGGCCCAAAAGGACTACCACGGGACCCACCGGCCCTGCCTGGTGGGCCCACGAGGACGCAACTTTACCTGAAGGATCCCCAGATACGATAGCAAAAACCGCCATTCGCAACCCAGAATGTCTATAAATAGCAGAGCCTTTGAATGTAAATTGATCGAAATCTAAGATCCGAAAATCTGATTTCCACTCTGAGATCTGACTTTCAGAACCAGAGCTTTGGGATTTCTAACCTCCGATCTACCATCTCTCTTCGATCTTCTTCTCTCTTTCGAAGAGATCAGGGAGCTTTCAGTGATACTCGGCCTGTCGTGGTCACTTCAACATAAGTATTAGTGAATTCGGGTTGCTCCCTATAGCACGGAGACGTAGGCTTCGGCTGAACTCCGAGATCACTTCTCTTGTGTCAAAATCTCTCTCTCTGCTTGCTTTTCTGTTTACATATCAAAAAAGCAACAACTTCAACCAACCGATCGACCAACGATCTTCGACATTAACTTCGACTCCAATTGACTGGTGCTGCGAAGGTCTTCGGGTCGGCACGAAGATTTTCCCCCACAGTTTGGCGCCATCTGTGGGATCCGAGCGAGAAGCTGTGTTCTCTCTACTTCGACTACCATATCAATATAGTCAAACTTCCTCGTCCCCTCGGTTAATCAGACAACTGATCGGGCGTCGGCAATCTCGTTGCACCCTTCGCACTCTGAATGGCGAGAACCAAACATCAGGGTCAACCAGAAGGAAGTAACACTCAACATCAATGTCGTCCTGAGACTCGTTCAATGAGTCAAAGGCTCAATTTCGGGCAGCCCCTTGCTGTCCCCGAGATGGGGGTTCATTCAGGAAGCGGGAGATCAGTCGATCGACCGATCGCCCCTCATCCTCATCAATCAATTGGGCAGACTGTCCCTGCTCCTGCTGAAGATCCTCCATCGACTTACCAGATCTCTGCAATCGATTTCCAACTACTCCAATTGGCGAAGCAAAACGCCACCCTCACTGCTGAGAGGGATGCTCTGAAGAAGGCAGCTTCCGAAGCTGGAATTGCTATTCCGATCCCCTCCGCAAGTGAGAGGGTTGATCCTCCTAGACATTCAATTTACTCCGAACAACGGAGGTCAATGGGCACTGATGCTCTCGAGAGGATTCGACGCGACCCAACTTCCTCTGCTGCTCCTTGGAAGCAGAGTGTCTGGGATCGTCTTGAAGACGAGTCCTCCCAATCTTCATCTGGTCGTAACTGCGACAAAAGAGCACCATCGAAGCTCAACATGCCAAGGAAGCACCAAATGAAAGGCGCTCCTTCAAAGAGTAGAGTCTCTCCTTCCATTCCATTTCAATGTAGACTTGGATCGGACCTTCGACATCGACTTCAACCGGCGAACACTCCGATGCCAGAACAAGACCTTGCGATCTTACCTCTTGACCCACCTCTAGGTCGAGGACACGGTCGTAGGGATGGCTACTCTTCTGCCGGGCCACTTCATCGAAGCCTCTTCGAATCAGCATTTCCAAGAGGATGGAGAACTCCTATCCTTCCCAAATTCAACTGCGTCCGAGGAGATCCAAGCCTCCATATACTTGCCTTCAAGCAAGCTCTAACGCCACACGAAGAGGAAAACAACGTGCTCTGCCGCACCTTCGCGGGAAGTCTCGACGAGCCTTCACTCGACTGGTATCACAATCTCTGAGCTGGGTCCATTACCCAGTTCGGTGTTTTGGCTAACCTCTTTGTGCAGCATTACCAGCTCAACCTGAAACCCGAGAAGAAGCTCGACTCTCTATATCGACTAAGGATGGGTGCAGATGAGACTCTCCGCAGCTTCACGAGGAGGTTTCGCAACGAGCATGCTGCTCTCTCTGGAAGGCATCTGGATGATGAAGCCATCATGTTGGCTTTCCAGAACGCTCTCCGCTTCGATCTACACATCTACAACGACTTCATCCGCAATCCCCCTCCTTCTCTGGGAGCTATGTTCGATCGAATTCAGAGGGAGATTGAGGTGGAAGACGATCAAGTCGCTCGAAAAGGGCGAGAAACTAAGAGAAGGCCTGCTGAAAGAGAAGCACCTAAATATGCTGCAAAGGCTCACAACACTGAAGCAGCAGCCCCTCCGGCCAACAAAAGATCAAAGAATGATGGGCGTCGATCTCCAACGAAGACCACTTTCACCGAGTGGAACATGCCAGTCGAGCAGATACTCGACCGTATTCAACACGACGAGTATCTTCGGAGGCCCAATCCTCTTCAACCAAATTCCAAATTCACAGCAGACAAAACAGTCTACTGTGAATTCCATCGAAGTCACGGCCATTCCACCGATCGGTGTTTTCGGCTGAAATTCCATCTTGAAGACTTACTACGAGAAGGCCACCTTCAAGAATTCGTCAACAATGGGCATGATCAACGACGAACCTCTGCCAAGGGGAAAGAAGTGTGTTGGATACATCAAATCTCTTCCAACCGGCAACCAATTTCTGTGAATGCCAATGTCTTTGGCATTCATGGAACCTTGCACAATCAAGCTTTGACCGGGAAGGAAGTCGATCGGCAGGTTCGACGCATCTTCCATGTTCGATCTACTGCAAACAAAGAAGATACCTGGATCGAGAAGCCCATCGAAGGTCTGGCTTGGCCATCCATAGTCTTCAACGACACCGATCTTCAAGGAGTTCACACTCCCCATCGAGACCCCCTAGTCTTGAAACTCATCATCGACGGAAGCACCGTCAATCGAATCCTCATAGACACTGGAAGCTCCATTGACATTATGTTCTCAGACTGTTTCAAACGTCTGGGACATAAGTATCAAAGCCTCGACGTCGTCCCGACTGTGATCACCGGCTTCAATGGTGAACAAAGCATCACAGTGGGCGAATCCAGATTTACCATCGACCTCAGCCGAGAGACTCGAGTCTCGGTGAGGTTTGCAATCGTCGAAGGAATGTCTAGCTATAACGCCATTCTTGGGCGACCATTCCTCCATCAGATCAATGCCATCTCCTCCTCTTACCATCAACTACTCAAGTTTGCAACTGGAGAAGGCATCGTCTGCATTCGAGGCGATCAGCAAGCTGGAAGATCTTGTGAAGCTGCTGCTGCTAAAACAGATCGAAAGATCAATATTGCTCCTCCAAAGCGGCCACGAGATGAAGCTGGTCCCTCTTCTAAATAGCAATCAAAGGAGATTCCGCTGATCGAACCTCCACCAATCGAATGGGAAGCATCACCTTCAATTGAAGAAATCATCCCGATCAACATAGGCAGCGGAGATCTCCCTCGACAAACATTTATTGGTACCGGTCTTAGCGACGTAGAAGCGCAAGACATGGTATCCTTCCTCCAGTCCAATATCGACGTCTTCGCATGGTGCTTCGAAGACATGCCTGGGATCAATCCAGATGACGCTTGTCACCGACTTGCGATCAAAGAAGAGGTGAAGCCCGTCAAGCAAAAGCCTCGCACCATTCGACCAGAGCTGCGTGCAAGTTGCTGTTCAAGAAGAAATTACCAAGCTACTCGCAGCCGGATTCATCCGAGAAGTAGAGTATCCAACTTGGATCTCTAATATAGTGGCTGTTCCAAAGAAGAATGGGAAAGTTAGAGTCTGCATCGACTTTACCAATCTCAACAAGGCTTGCCCCAAAGATCCTTTTCCCATGCCAAGGATAGATAGACTCGTCGACGCCACTGCTGGCCACGAGCTGTTGTCTTTCATGGATGGGTATTCTGGGTACAATCAAATTCCTCTTCACGCCGATGATCAAGAGAAAACGTGTTTTGTGACTAGCCGAGGTCTCTACTGCTACAATGTCATGCCATTTGGCCTCAAAAATGCTGGTTCCACCTATCAAAGGTTAGTCACGAAAATGTTCGAAGATCAGATCGGTCGCAACGTCGAAGTCTATGTAGATGATCTCCTTACCAAGAGCTTCACTAGAGGGAAGCATCTATCTGATCTAGCTGAAACCTTCCAAGTCCTTCGAAAGTATCGAATGAAGCTCAATCCAGCCAAGTGCGCCTTCGGAGTTCAATCTGGCAAATTCCTGGGTCATCTTGTGACCAGGAGAGGTATTGAAGCCAATCCTGATCAAATTCGAGCCATCATCGATATGCCTTCACCTACAAATCGAAAAGAAGTTCAACGTCTCACTGGAAGGTTAGCAGCACTCAATCGATTCATCTCAAAGTCCTCAGACAAGTGCAAGCCACTCTTCGACAAACTACGAAAGGCGGATACCTCCGGCTGGAGTCCAACCTGTGAAGAAGCATTTCAAAGTATCAAGAAATATCTGGTGCAAGCTCCTATCCTGACTGCTCCACTTCCAAAAGAAGACTTGTGGCTCTACCTTGCCGTGACCGATCAAGCAATCAGCGCGGTCTTAGTCAGTAGAAGAGAAGGCATCGAACATCCAGTCTACTACATCAGCCACACTCTTCTTCCGGCTGAGACTCGCTACTCAAAAACTGAGAAGGTCATCTTGGCCTTGCTCACTGCTTCGCGTCGTCTTCAACCGTACTTCGTCTCCCACCAGATTACTGTCATTTCAGAACACTCACTCAAAGATATCATTGACAAAGCTGGTCGAGCTGGTCGAATGACCAAATGGGTGATCGAAATGAGTGCTCTGGGGATTCAATTCGAATCTCGCACTTCTATCAAAGGTCAAGCAATTGCTGATTTTCTAGCTGACTTTCCAGTTGAAGACCCCATCACTTGGGAAGAGGATGTCGACATGCGCTTGGAAGATGAGGATACTCCTCCGATCAATCCTGCAACAAAAATTGATCCAAGTCTTGAAGTTATTTCTGCAACTCCTCCATGGAAGCTTTATACTGATGGAGCATCAAGTTCGATCGGTTCGGGAACTGGGATAGTCTTAATATCCCCCGAACTCGATCATCTCCAGAAGGCCACTCTCCTTGGGTTTAATGCCACCAACAACGAAGCTGAATATGAAGCACTCATTTCCGGACTCGAAATGGCAGAATCTCTGGGTGTAGATCGAATCATCATATACAGCGACTCCCAATTGATCATAAGGCAAATCAATGGAGAGTACACAGCTCGAGAAGAAAGAATGCAACTCTACTTGGCCTTAGTACGACGTCTTCAACAACGTTTTACTAGCGCTGAATTCATTCAAATCCCCAGAGCAGAGAACCGAGAAGCAGATGCCTTAGCTAATGCTGCCTCAGTTCTTGGAGACTCACTCGGAGGAAGGCAAATACAGATCGATTATCAAGAAGTGCCCAAGACCATCCCCGATCAACAGATTCTTACTACTACAAAAGGATCTGGGGGTGGAGATCAGCTTGAAGACTGGAGAAGACCAATTTTCGACTTCTTCAAGCATGGCAAAATGCCGGAAGATCCAAATCAAGCCCGAAGACTTCAGAGGAAACTCCCGTGCTACATTTTGCAAGGAGAAGATCTATACTTCAAATCTCACAACGGGATGTTGCTCAAGTGCCTTGGTCCTGAGCAAGCACAATCAATCCTGATTGATATCCACTCTGGAGCTTGTGGAAATCATTCAGGAGGAAGATCTCTTGAAGCCAAGACGAAGCTACAAGGGTACTACTGGCCAACAATGGCAAAGGATGCTTAACAAGTCGTTCAAAGATGCGAGCCTTGCCAACGACACGCTCGAGCTATCCATCTCCCTGCAGATGAACTTCATCAATTATCAAGTCCTTGGCCTTTCCATCAATGGGGGTTAGATTTCTTGGGTCCTTTCCCTCCAACTCCAAGCAAGAAGAAATATCTACTGCTGGCTACTGATTACTTCACCAAATGGGTTGAAGCTGTGCCCCTCTTTCGAGAGACTGACGACGAAGTGATCAAATTCATTCGGCACATCTTCTCAAGATTTGGCACACCTCAAGTTCTTGTTGCTGACAATGGAGCTCAATTTGACTCAGACAAATTCCGAGAGTTCTGTCTGAACAACGGTATCAAGTTATTCTATTCAACTCCAAGATATCCTCAATGCAATGGTCAAGCTGAAGCCTCAAACAGATCTATACTTGATATACTCAAGAAGAAACTCAACAACAAGAAAGGATTGTGGGAGCAAGTCCTACCTGAAGTTCTTTGGGGGTATCGCACAACTCCGAGAAGATCAGTAGGGTTCTCACCCTTCCGTCTAACATATGGATCAGAAGCAATACTCCCAACAGAAAATATATCTAGTACTTTGAAGACCAAAGCTGTTGAAGAAGGAGTCAATGAAGAACTTCAGATCAATGATCTAGACTTCTCTGAAGAACTACGAGATCTAGCATCACTTCGTGTGGCCAAATATCAACAGAAGATCAAAAGAGCCTATGACAAGAAAGTCCACAAGAGACAGTTCCCAGTGGGTAGTTTAGTTCTCAGAGCAGTTTTCTACAATACCAAAGAGCACAGCAGTGGAAAGCTTGCTCCCAACTGGGAAGGTCCATATATCATTGAGTCAGTTGGAGGCAAAGGTTCTTACAGACTGATCACACCAGAAGGAGATAGATTGCCTCGAGCTTGGAATTCTAGACACCTCAAGTTGTTCTATCCATAATGTAAATTCTGTGATGAATAAAGCTCTCTTTCAAATGTTCAAGTGTACAAGTGTTCTGATTTTCAATCCAAGTTCTGAAGCAGTTTCAAGTTATCCATATTCAAATTACCAGGTCTTTTAACAAGTTTGGGTGTTAGGGTTGCGACCCAACCCCTTACTAGCAAATGTTAAAAACTGACCATTTTCAAGTTACCAGGTCTTAACATGTTTGGGTGTTAGAGTTGCGACTCGACCCCTTACTAGCGAATGTTAAACTGACCTTCGAAATTCAATATCCAATTTCAATCAATTCGATATCGTCTAACAGGTTTGGGAGTTTGAGTTGCGACTCGACCCCTTACATTCAAATGTTATTCGAATTCAAATTCAATTTTCAAAGTTACAAGTTTGGGTGATTGAGTAGCGACTCAACCCCTTACATTCAAGTATATGCGTATTCAACTTACGTTCAAATGTATGAATACTCAATCATGTCAAATAGCATTCCAGAACTCAACATTCAAAGACATTCAACTCAAAAGAAGTGCAAGTTTCAAATACCAAAAAGATGTCTTCTATTATCATCAAAATATGTCAGATACAAGGAGCTGTCACATTTCAAAAATTTACAAGTACAACAACGAAGAAGAAGAAAAGTCTCAGGGCTTGGCCACACTCTTCGCATGCGACTTCTCCCCTTCAGATCCAGGACGAGCTTTACTCGCCACTGATGCCTTGGAGGATCGGACGCTAGCTACATGAGTCCTGAGCGCTTCTGCTGCCTTCTCTGCTGTTTCCTTGTAAACCTTGCACTCTGACAGCGCATGCTCCAGTGCCTTCTTGGAAGTCTCCTCTCTGGCAGTGAAGGCAGCGTGCTGAGTAGCAAGTTGTTGCTTCAGCTCTTGGATCTCGATGGTGCGACCACAGGACACATCCTCAACCTTGGAGAGTCGAGTCTTCAAGGATTCGAGCTCGTGACTCTGTGCCTCACATCGATCCTTCAGCCCCTTGATCTCCAGCTTTCCCTTGCGAAGTTCCTCAATCTTGGTTTTAAGAGAGGCTTTCTTCGAAGTCAGGAGCTCTCTCAGCTCATCTCTCTCCGCGGTCAACTGATTTATTTCAGCTACAGCTTCTTTTGCTCCCGCCCTCATGGAGAGTTTGGTTGCAACATTCATAAGTGCTGAGTTCTGCAAAAGAACAAAAGAGTTGAATTATTCTGAAGAAAGATACGATTCAAATGATCGATCAAGCAGATGCACCTACCAACAGGTTAATTCTATCGAAAGCTTCATCCAAAGTGGCACTCGGAAGGTTGATGAGTTTTCTGATCGCAGCAGTGGGGCGGTTAATATCAACGTCACCCAAGTTTTTTATTGTTGGAGTCAATCCAGCAGGCGCACCTGCAATCAAAGGGAATCAAAGTGTTAGATTATTTTCGAACTTCAGAGACAAGACATTCAAAGCAAGTTAAGTTCAATTACCTGATGTTTCGACCCTCGGCTCTTTGCCCTTCCGACGATCAGAGCCACTCTGAGGAGTCGATTTCTCCTGAATCGGGGTTGGCGCTGGTTGAGGTTGAGGAGCCCCATCGCCCACTCGACTTCCCCTCTCCAAATTAGCAGGGGGGGAAGCATTCCTGGGAGGTGAGGCTCTCTCTTCTTGCGACCCGCCTGGCTGGATGAGCTCGGCCACCATGGCCTCCACCTCGTTGAGCAGAGAGTGAGAGGGGGGAGGGGGTTGCTCAACCTCTACACCCCCACTCATTGTTGCTCCCTCAATGCGAAGAGCGTCGGGGGGGATTTGATCAAGAGGCATGGGGTTGCTTCCAACCCCAGCACTCTTCGATAGTTTAATTTTGAAGCGCATCGGCCTCTTCAATTCGTCAAATTTGTAGGTGGGAACCACCTTTTTGCCATCGCCTTCTGTGTCGAGAATTTCCTCCATCTGACGGGCTTTAACCTCGTCAATGGGAATAGGGATCGAGTCCTCCCCCGTTGCACCACCAGTGGGGGTGGGAGGAATTTCTTCCTCACCACCCCCATTCTCACCATCCCCACTGGAGGGGGTAGAAGACGGATCGTCCTCGCCGTCCCCGTCCTCGTCTTCGTCATTGCCACTGATGTCGTGGCTGACATTCTCTGTCTCTTCTTCTTCTTCATTCTTCTTCTTTTCTTCTTCCTCTTCGTTCTTCTTCCCTTCATCTTCATCTTCCTTAGGCTTGACGAGAGTTTTTCGCTTCTTCTTCACTGGGCCTCTTTGGATCACCAGTTTCTCATCCATGGTAGGTAACCGGCGCCTCGCAGTGTAGATTTTCTTCTCGGCCCGAACCTTCCGGATGACCTTGCCCGAGTGGGGATCCTCTTCATAGTCAGAGTATAGGACTTCGTTGTCCTCGTACCTGTCCTTTGATCTGTGGAGGAGATTGGCCTTGCCATATCTCACAGGACAGTTAGAAAACTGTTTCCACGACCTGGTTCCACAGGTTAGCTCGAGGAACAAGTTATCTATGGCTCCAGCCCTCTCAGAATTCCAGGCGAAGATGCCTCCAGCGCTGTACATCTTAACTGCGTCGTGCACGCTGTCTCGGGGGGTGTCGGGCACTGACATAGATGTCCACGCGCCGGAAACAGAGATAGGCCAGTCTGTGTACAGTTTGTCCGAAGGAACTGTATCAGTTAACGGACGAAGCGGAGACATACCAGTCAAATTGTAGAACGGGCTGTCCTTCCTGTAATTCCATCGATAATGAAAGAAAAAATATCCAAGCTCGATCCGGGCAGGTTCACCTTCCGGGATACTGGAGTAGCATGCCCTCAAGTCTTCCTGGAAATCTGACTCCACTCGGCAGAATGCGTAGATGATCCGCCAAGCGTTCCCAGTGACTTGCCCCGGGCAAAGGCCAGATGTATTCAGTAGTCTTGCAGCGAAGGGTGGCAGAGGCAGACGTAGGCCGCAGTTCATTTGGCCGATGGTCACGATGGTTCCCATGACCTTCTCGTTGCTGGCAAAACTGGTGAAGACGGTCTTCTTGTCGATGCCGAAAGCCGTCTGGATGCTAGGGAGTGAAGGCTGCGCTCCCTTCCCTTCAGTGAAATAAGAGAGAAGTGCTTGCCACTTCTTTCTCTTCGTATCTGTGAACTCACCACCAACATTGTACATGTACTCCGTCTCCTCTGTCAGGGGCATAAGCGGACCCAGAACAAACTTCACTTTGGGGATGAATTCTGGCCTTGATGGCGCTGAGGCAAAACCTACCCCTTGGTGCCTCTTGCCCAGTTGGCCCAGTTCAACGAGAGCAGCCTTGCCTTTGCCACGGCCCCTCGGAGGAGATTGAACCTCGACAATTTCCTTCCCCTTTCTCTTCGAGGGAGCTGTACCGGACTTCTTCGAACTGCCAGATGAAGCCATTGGACCGATCGAACAAGAACAAGAACAAGAGCAGAAATCAGGAGAACAAGGGTCTGGACTTCGAAAAATTTTGGAAGTGTGAGGCAAAATGACAGCCAGTGAAAACTTTTGTACCCAGGGTAAAACAGGTGCGCAAATCGAGAAGACACGTATCTTCACCATATCAAATCGCGTGTCTTTGTAGGTACACGTGGCATCCATCCGTAGCAAGCGCAAAATCAGGCGAACAGTCGCGACCAGATGAAACGTCGGACCTACCGGTCCACATGAACCAACGGTCCATGCAAGCCACCGGTCTGGGTAAACCGGACCGCCGGTTCAAAGCAACCATCAAGTCAACCAAGGATTCAAAACAAGAAGAATCAAGCTCCATCAATGTTCAAAACTCTGCCAAAATATCGGAGAACAGAGCAGTAAACCTTCTCTGAAGGGCAGGTTCAAAACTTTACTTTGATCGGTCAAATTTCTACTAGATCTGGCAAAAAACCAAGGTTTTTTGCCGATCACTCGAACCTTGACCGGATATTTTTTCACCGATCGGACAAACATGTCCGATCGGTGAAAGTTATCTGATCGGTCAAATTTCTACTGGATCTGGCAAAAAACCAAGGTTTTTTGCCGATCGCTCGAACCTTGACCGGTTTTATTTCACCGATCGGACAAACATGTCCGATCGGCGAAAGTTATCTGATCGGTCAAATTTCTACTGGATCTGGCAAAAAACCAAGGTTTTTTGCCGATCGCTCGAACCTTGACCGGATATTTTTTCACCGATCGGATAAACATGTCCGATCGGCGAAAGTTATCTGATCGGTCAAATTTCTACTGGATCTGGCAAAAAACCAAGGTTTTTTGCCGATCGCTCGAACCTTGACCGGATATTTTTTCACCGATCGGACAAACATGTCCGATCGGCGAAAGTTATCTGATCGGTCAAATTTCTACTGGATCTGGCAAAAAACCAAGGTTTTTTGCCGATCGCTCGAACCTTGACCGGATATTTTTTCACCGATCGGACAAACATGTCCGATCGGCGAAAGTTATCTGATCGGTCAAATTTCTACTGGATCTGGCAAAAAACCAAGGTTTTTTGCCGATCGCTCAAACCTTGACCGGATATTTTTTCACCGATCGGACAAACATGTCCGATCGGCGAAAGTTATCTGATCGGTCAAATTTCTACTGGATCTGGCAAAAAACCAAGGTTTTTTGCCGATCGCTCGAACCTTGACCGGATATTTTTTCACCGATCGGACAAACATGTCCGATCGGCGAAAGTTATCTGATCGGTCAAATTTCTACTGGATCTGGCAAAAAACCAAGGTTTTTTGCCGATCACTCGAACCTTGACCGGATATTTTTCACCGATCGGACAAACATGTCCGATCGGCGAAAGTTATCTGATCGGTCAAATTTCTACTGGATCTGGCAAAAAACCAAGGTTTTTTGCCGATCACTCGAACCTTGACCGGATATTTTTCACCGATCGGACAAACATGTCCGATCGGCAAAAGTTATTTGATCGGTCAAATTTACTACTGGATCGGTCAAAAAACCCTGTTTTTTGACCGATCACCCGATTCTTGACCGGTTGAATTTTGCCCGATCGGTCAAAATTTGACCGATCGGTCAAAAGTGACCGATCGGTCAAAATTTAACCGATCGGTCAAATTTCAGCTGATCGGTCAAAATTACTACTGGATCGGTCAAAAAACCTTGTTTTTTGATCGATCACCCGATTCTTGACCGGTTGAATTTTGACCGATCGGTCAAAATTTGACCGATCGGTCAAAATTTGACCGATCGATCAAATTTGACCGATCGGTCCAAATTGACCGATCAGTCACTCTTTTCTCTAACATGCGACAAGTTTCTTCGTGTCCGTTTTTCAAAACAGGAAGTTGCTATTTTTTGCACCAAGTCCAAGCCAGCCAGAATGCACTCTAGCTAACTTGGAGGGGGTAACTGTGGGTGCAAATTTTGGCATAAATCCACCACGGGACCCACCGGCCCTGCCTGGTGGACCCGCGAAGACTACAGCGGGACCCACCGGCCCTGCCTGGTGGGCCCAAAAGGACTACCACGGGACCCACCGGCCCTGCCTGGTGGGCCCACGAGGACGCAACTTTACCTGAAGGATCCCTAGATACGATAGCAAAAACCGCCATTCGCCACCCAGAATGTCTATAAATAGCAGAGCCTTCGAATGTAAATGGATCGAAATCTAAGATCCGAAAATCTGATTTCCACTCTGAGATCTGACTTTCAGAACCAGAGCTTTGGGATTTCTAACCTCCGATCTACCATCTCTCTTCGATCTTCTTCTCTCTTTCGAAGAGATCAGGGAGCGTTCAGTGATACTCGGCCTGTCGAGGTCACTTCAACATAAGTATTAGTGAATTCGGGTTGCTCCCTATAGCACGGAGACGTAGGCTTCGGCTGAACTCCGAGATCACTTCTCTTGTGTCAAAATCTCTCTCTCTGATTGCTTTTCTGTTTACATATCAAAAAAGCAACAACTTCAACCAACCGATCGACCAACGATCTTCGACATTAACTTCGACTCCAATTGACTGGTGCTGCGAAGGTCTTCGGGTCGGCACGAAGATTTTCCCCTTTTTTTCACCGATCGGACAAACATGTCCGATCGGCGAAAGTTATCTGATCGGTCAAATTTCTACTGGATCTGGCAAAAAACCAAGGTTTTTTGCCGATCACTCGAACCTTGACCGGATATTTTTCACCGATCGGACAAACATGTCCGATCGGCGAAAGTTATCTGATCGGTCAAATTTCTACTGGATCTGGCAAAAAACCAAGGTTTTTTGCCGATCACTCGAACCTTGACCGGATATTTTTCACCGATCGGACAAACATGTCCGATCGGCGAAAGTTATTTGATCGGTCAAATTTACTACTGGATCGGTCAAAAAACCCTGTTTTTTGACCGATCACCCGATTCTTGACCGATTGAATTTTGCCCGATCGGTCAAAATTTGACCGATCGGTCAAAAGTGACCGATCGGTCAAAATTTAACCGATCGGTCAAATTTCAGCTGATCGGTCAAAATTACTACTGGATCGGTCAAAAAACCTTGTTTTTTGACCGATCACCCGATTCTTGACCGGTTGAATTTTGACCGATCGGTCAAAATTTGACCGATCGGTCAAAATTTGACCGATCGATCAAATTTGACCGATCGGTCCAAATTGACCGATCAGTCACTTTTTTCTCTAACATGCGACAAGTTTCTTCGTGTCCGTTTTTCAAAACAGGAAGTTGCTATTTTTTGCACCAAGTCCAAGCCAGCCAGAATGCACTCTAGCTAACTTGGAGGGGGTAACTGTAGGTGCAAATTTTGGCATAAATCCACCACGGGACCCACCGGCCCTGCCTGGTGGACCCGCGAAGACTACAGCGGGACCCACCGGCCCTGCCTGGTGGGCCCAAAAGGACTACCACGGGACCCACCGGCCCTGCCTGGTGGGCCCACGAGGACGCAACTTTACCTGAAGGATCCCCAGATACGATAGCAAAAACCGCCATTCGCCACCCAGAATGTCTATAAATAGCAGAGCCTTCGAATGTAAATGGATCGAAATCTAAGATCCGAAAATCTGATTTCCACTCTGAGATCTGACTTTCAGAACCAGAGCTTTGGGATTTCTAACCTCCGATCTACCATCTCTCTTCGATCTTCTTCTCTCTTTCGAAGAGATCAGGGAGCTTTCAGTGATACTCGGCCTGTCGAGGTCACTTCAACATAAGTATTAGTGAATTCGGGTTGCTCCCTATAGCACGGAGACGTAGGCTTCGGCTGAACTCCGAGATCACTTCTCTTGTGTCAAAATCTCTCTCTCTGATTGCTTTTCTGTTTACATATCAAAAAAGCAACAACTTCAACCAACCGATCGACCAACGATCTTCGACATTAACTTCGACTCCAATTGACTGGTGCTGCGAAGGTCTTCGGGTCGGCACGAAGATTTTCCCCCACACGATCCATTCTAATTCATTCGCTCGAATGTATCCATTCTAATCCATTCGTACATTCTAATCCATTCGTACGATCCATTCTAATTCATTCGCATGAATGTAACCATTCTAATTCATTCATTTGATCCATTCTTATTCATTCGTACGATCCATTCTAATTCACTCGTCCGATCCATTCTAACTCATTCGCACGAATGTATCCATTCTAATTCATTCGTACGATCCATTCTAATTCATTCGTACGATCAATTCTAATTCATTCGTAAGATCCATTCTAATTCATTCGTACGATCCATTATAATTCATTCGTACGATCCATTCTAATTCATTCGTACGATCCATTCTAATTCATTCGCACGAATGTATCCATTATAGTTTATTCGTACGATCCATTCTAATTCATTCGCACGATCCATTGTAATTCATTCGTACGATCAATTCTAATTCATTCGCACGAATGTATCCATTCTAATTCATTCGTACGATCCTGAATTAGAATGGATCGTACGAATGAATTAGAATGGATACCTTTGTGCATATGAATTAGAATGGATCGTACGAATGAATTAGAATGGATCATATTAATGAATTAGAATGGATCGTACGAATGAATTAGAATGGATACATTCGTGCGAATGAATTAGAATGGATCGTACGAATGAATTAGAATGGATCGTACGAATGAACTAGAATAGATACATTCGTGCGAATGAATTAGAATGGATCGTTCGAATGAATTAGATTGGATCGTACGAATGAATTAGAATGGATCTTACGAATGAATTAGAATGGATCGTACGAATGAATTAGAATGGATCGTACGAATGAATTAGAATGGATCATATTAATGAATTAGAATGGATCGTACGAATGAATTAGAATGGATACATTCGTGCGAATGAATTAGAATGGATCGGACGAATGAATTAGAATGGATCGTACGAATGAATTAGAATGGATCAAATGAATGAATTAGAATGGTTACATTCATGCGAATGAATTAGAATGGATCGTACGAATAGATTAGAATGGATCGTACGAATGGATTAGAATGGATACATTCGAGCGAATGTATTAGAATGGATCGTACGAATGAATTAGAATGGATCGTACGAATGGATTAGAATGGATCCTACGAATGGATTAGAATGGATACCTTTGTGCATAAGAATTAGAATGGATCGTACGAATGAATTAGAATGGATCATATTAATGAATTAGAATGGATCGTACGAATGAATTTGAATGGATACATTCGTGCACGATCCATTCTAAATCATTCGCACGAATGGATAATCGTACGAATGAATTAGAATGCATCGTACGAAAGAATTAGAATGGATATATTCGTGCGAATGAATTAGAATGGATCGTACGAATGAATTAGACTGGATCGTACGAATGAATTTGAATGGATACATTTGTGCGAATGAATCTAAATGGATTGTATGAATGAATTACAATGGATCGTACGAATGAATTAGAATGGATCGTACAAATGAATTAGAATAGCTCATACGAATGAATTAGAATGAAACGTATGAATGAATTATAACGGTTACATTCGTGCGAATGAATTAGAATAGATCGTACGAATGAATTAGAATGAATCGTACGAATAAATTAGAATGGATCGTGGGAATGAATTAGAATGGATCGTACGAATGAATTAGAATGGATCGTACGAATGAACTAGAATGGATACATTCGTGCGAATGAATTAGAATGGATCGTACGAATGAATTAGAATGGATCGTACAAATGAATTAGAATGGATCTTACGAATGAATTAGAATGGATCGTACGAATGAATTAGAATGGATCGTACGAACGAATTAGAATGGATACATTCATGCGAATGAATTAGATTGGATCGGACGAATGAATTAGAATGGATAGTACGAATGAATTAGAATGGATCTTACGAATGAATTAGAATGGATCGTACGAATGAATTAGAATAGATCGTACGAATGAATTAGAATGGATACATTCATGCGAATGAATTAGAATGGATCGGACGAATGAATTAGAATGGATCGTACGAATGAATTAGAATGGATCGTACGAATGAATTAGAATGGATCGTACGAATAAATTAGAATGGATACATTCGTCCGAATCAATTAGAATGGATCATAAGAATGAGTAAGAATGGATCGTACGAATGAAATAGAATAGATTGTACGAATGAATTAGAATGGATCCTATGAATGAATTAGAATGGATCTTGTGAAAGAATTAGAATGGATTGTATGAATGAATTAGAATGGATCGTATGAATGAATTAGAATGGATCGTGCGAATGAATTCGAATGGATCGTACGAATTCATTATAATTCATTCATACAATCCATTCTAATTCTTTCACACGATCTATTCTAATTCATTCGTAGGATCCATTCTAATTCATTCTTACAATCTATTCTATTTCATTCGTACGATCCATTCTTACTCATTCGTATGATCAATTCTAATTCATTCGGACGAATGTATCCATTCTAATTTATTCGTACGATCTATTCTAATTTATTCGTACGATCCATTCTAATTCATTTGTACGATCCATTCTAATTCATTCGTCCGATCCATTCTAATTCATTTGCACGAATGTATCAATTCTAATTCATTCGTACGGTCCATTCTAATTCATTCGCACAATCCATTCTATTTCATTCGTACGATCCATTCTTACTCATTCGTATGATCCATTATGGATACATTCGTGCGAATGAATTAGAATGGATCATACGAATGAGTAAGAATGGACCGTGCGAATGAATTAGAATTGATCGTACGAATGAATTAGAATGGATCGTGCGAATGAATTAGAATGGATCGTACGAATGAATTAGAATGGATCGTACGAATGAACTAGAATGGATACATTCGTGCGAATGAATTAGAATGGATCGTACGAATAAATTAGAATGGATCGTACGAATGAATTAGAATGGATCTTACGAATGAATTAGAATAGATCGTACGGATGCACGATCCATGCTAATTCATTCGTTCGATCAATTCTAATTCATTAGCACGATCCATTCTAATTCATTCATACGATACATTCTAATTCATTCGCACGATCCATTCTAAATCATTCGTACGATCCATTCTAATTCTTTCACACGATCTATTCTAATTCATTCATATGATCCATTCTAATTCATTCATACGATCTATTCTAATTCATTCGTACGATCCATTCTAATTCATTCGTACGATCCATTCTAATTCCTTCGTACGATCCATTCTAATTCATTCATACAATCCATTCTAATTCATTCGTACGATCCATTCTTACTCATTCGTACGGTCCATTCTAATTCATTCGTACGAATGAATTAGAATGGATCTTACGAATGAATTAGAATGGATCGTACGAATGAATTAGAATGGATCGTACGAATGAATTAGAATAGATCGTATGAATGAATTAGAATGGATCGTATGAATGAATTAGAATGGATCGTGTGAAAGTATTAGAATGGATCGTACGAATGAATTAGAATGGATCGTGCGAATGAATTAGAATGTATCGTATGAATGAATTAGAATGGATCGTGCTAATGAATTAGAATTGATCGAACGAATGAATTAGCATGGATCATGCATTCGTACGATCCATTCTAATTCATTTGTAAGATCTATTCTAATTCATTCGTACGATCCATTCTAATTCATTCGTACGATCCATTCTAATTCATTCGCAAGAATGTATCCATTCTAATTCATTAGCACGATCCATTCTAATTCATTCATATGATACATTCTAATTCATTCGCACGATCCATTCTAATTCATTCGTACGATCCATTCTAATTCTTTCACACGATATATTCTAATTCTTTCACACGATCTATTCTAATTCATTCATTCGATCCATTCTAATTTATTCGTACGATCTATTCTAATTCATTCGTACGATCCATTCTAATTCATTCGTATGATCCATTCTAATTCCTTCGTACGATCCATTCTAATTCATTCATACAATCTATTCTAATTCATTCGTACGATCCATTCTTACTCATTCGTACGGTCCATTCTAATTCATTCGTACGAATGAATTAGAATGGATCTTACGAATGAATTAGAATGGATTGTACGAATGAAATAGAATGGATCGTACGAATGAATTAGAATGGATACATTCGTGCGAATGAATTAGAATGGATCGGACGAATGAATTAGAATGGATCGTACGAATGAATTAGAATGCATCGTACGAATGAATTAGAATGGATCGTACGAATAAATTAGAATGGATACATTCGTCCGAATGAATTAGAATGGATCATACGAATGAGTAAGAATGGATCGTACGAATGAAATAGAATAGATTGTACGAATGAATTAGAATGGATCCTACGAATGAAATAGAATGGATCGTGTGAAAGAATTAGAATGGATCATGCGAATGAATTAGAATGGATCGTACGAATGAATTAGAATGGATCGTGCTAATGAATTAGAATTGATCGAACGAATGAATTAGCATGGATCGTGCGAATGAATTAGAATGGAACGTACGAATAAATTAGAATGGATCGTGTGAAAGAATTAGAATGGATTGTATGAATGAATTAGAATGAATTCGTATGATCCATTCTAATTCATTCGCATGAATGTATCCATTCTAATTCATTCGCACGATCAGTTCTATTTCATTCACAAAATCTATTCTAATTCATTCATACGATCCATTCTAATTCATTCACACGAATGTATCCATTCTAATTCATTCGTACGATCCATTTTAATTTATTCGTACGATCCATTCTAATTCATTCGTATGATCCATTCTAATTAATTCGTATGATCCATTCTAATTCATTCGTACGATCCATTCTAATTCATTCATACAATCCATTCTAATTCATTCGCATGAATGTATCCATTCTAATTAATTCGTACGATCCATTATAATTCATTCGTATGATCTATTCTTATTCATTCGCACGATCCAGTCTAATTGATTCGCATGATCCATTGTAATTCATTCGCACGAATGTATCCATTCTAATTCATTCGTACGATCCATTCTAATTCATTAATATGATCCATTCTAATTCATTCGTACGATCCATTCTAATTTATATGCACAAAGGTATCCATTCTAATCCATTCGTAGGATCCATTCTAATCCATTCGTACGGTCCATTCTAATTCATTCGTACGATCCATTCTAATTCATTCGCTCGAATGTATCCATTCTAATCCATTCGTACGATCCATTCTAATCAATTCGTACGATCCATTCTAATTCATTCGCATGAATGTAACCATTCTAATTCATTCATTTGATCCATTCTAATTCATTCGTACGATCCATTCTAATTCATTCGTCCGATCCATTCTAATTCATTTGCACCAATGTATCTATTCTAATTCATTCGTACGATCCATTCTAATTCATTAATATGATCCATTCTAATTCATTCGTACGATCCATTCTAATTCATTCGTACGATCCATTCTAATTCATTCGTACAATACATTCTAATTCATTCGTAAGATCCATTCTAATTCATTCGTACGATCCATTCTAATTCATTCGTACGATCCATTCTAATTCATTCGCACGAATGTATCTATTCTAGTTCATTCGTACGATCCATTCTAATTCATTCGTAGGATACATTCTAATTCATTCGCACGAATGTATCCATTCTAATTCATTCGTACGATTCATTCTAATTCATTAATATGATCCATTCTAATTCATTCGTACGATCCATTCTAATTCATATGCACAAAGGTATCCATTCTAATTCATTCGTACGATCCATTCTAATTCAAGATCGTACGAATGAATTAGAATAGATACATTCGTGCGAATGAATTAGAATTGATCGTACGAATGAATTAGAATGGATCGTGCGAATGAATTAGAATGGATCGTACGAATGAATTAGAATGGATCGTACGAATGAACTAGAATGGATACATTCGTGTGAATGAATTAGAATGGATCGTACGAATGAATTAGAATGGATCGTACGAATGAATTAGAATGGATCTTACAAATGAATTAGAATGGATCGTACGAATGAATTAGAATGGATACATTCGTGCGAATGAATTAGAATGGATCGGACGAATGAATTAGAATGGATCGTACGAATGAATTAGAATGGATCAAATGAATAAATTAGAATGGTTACATTCATGCGAATGAATTAGAATGGATCGTACAAATGGATTAGAATGGATCGTACGAATGGATTAGAATGGATACATTCGAGCGAATGAATTAGAATGGATCGTACGAATGAATTAGAATGGATCGTACGAATGGATTAGAATGAATCCTATGAATGGATTAGAATGGATACCTTTGTGCAGAATGGATCGTACGAATGAATTAGAATGGATACATTTGTGCACGATCCATTCTAATTCATTCGCACGAATGTATCTATTCTAATTCATTCGTACGATCCATTCTAATTCATTAATATGATCCATTCTAATTCATTCGTACGATCTATTCTAATTCATTCGTACGATCCATTCTAATTCATTCGCACGAATGTATCCATTCTAATTCATTCGTACATACGATCCATTCTAATTCATTCGCACGAATGTATCCATTCTAATTCATTTGTATAATCCATTCTATTTCATTCGTACGATCCATTCTTACGCATTCGTATGATCCATTCTAATTCATTCGCACAAATATATCCATTCTAATTCATTCGTACGATCCATTCTAATTCATTCACACAATCCATTCTATTTCATTCGTACGATCCATTCTTACTCATTCGTACGATCCATTCTAATTCCTTCGTACGATCTATTCTATTTCATTCGTATGATCCATTCTAATTCCTTCGTACGATCCATTCTAATTCCTTCGTATCCATTCTAATTCACTAAAACGATCGATTCTAATTCATTCGTACGTTCCATTCTAATTCATTTGCACGAATAAATCCATTCTAATTCATTCGCACGATCTATTCTAATTCATTCGCACGATCCATTCTAATTAATTCGTACGATCGTGCTAGTGAATTAGAATGGATCGTACGAATGAATTAGAATGGATACATTCGTGCGAATCCATTGTATTTCATTCGTACAATCCATTCTAATTCATTCGTACGATCCATTCTCACTCATTCGTACGATCCATTCTATTTCATTCGTACGATCCATTCTAATTCATTCGTACGATCCATTCTAATTCATTCGTAAGATCCATTCTAATTCATTCGTACGATCCATTCTAATTCATTCGTACGATCCATTCTAATTTATTCGCACGAATGTATCCATTCTAGTTCATTCGTACGATCCATTCTAATTCATTCGTACGATACATTCTAATTACTTCGTACGATCCATTCTAATTCATTTGTATGATCTATTCTAATTCATTCGTACGATCCATTCTAATTCATTCGTACGATCCATTCTAATTCCTTCGTACGATCCATTCTAATTCATTCGTACGATCCATTCTAATTCCTTCGTATTCATTCTAATTCACTCATACGATCCATTCTAATTCATTCGTACGATCCATTCTAATTCATTCATACAATCCATTCTAATTCATTTGCACGAATATATCCATTCTAATTCATTCGTACGATCAGTTCTAATTCATTCACAAAATCTATTCTAATTCATTCATACGATCCATTCTAATTCATTCTCACGAATATATCCATTCTAATTCATTCGTACAATCCATTCTAATTCATTCGTATGATCCATTCTAATTAATTCGTATGATCCATTCTAATTCATTCGTACGATTCATTCTAATTCATTCATACAATCCATTCTAATTCATTCGCACGAATGTATCCATTCTAATTAATTCGTACGATCCATTCTAATTCATTCGTATGATCTATTCTTATTCATTCGCACGATCCAGTCTAATTGATTCGCACGATCCATTCTAATTCATTCGAACGAATGTATCCATTCTAATTCATTCGTACGATCCATTCTAATTCATTAATATGATCCATTCTAATTCATTCGTACGATCCATTCTAATTCATATGCACAAAGGTATCCATTCTAATCCATTCGTAGGATCCATTCTAATCCATTCGTACGATCCATTCTAATTCATTCGTACGATCCATTCTAATTCATTCGCTCGAATGTATCCATTCTAATCCATTCGTACGATCCATTCTAATTCATTCGCATGAATGTAACCATTCTAATTCATTCATTTCATCCATTCTAATTCATTCGTACGATCCATTCTTATTCATTCGTCCGATCCATTCTAATTCATTCGCACGAATGTATCCATTCTAATTCATTCATACGATCCATTCTGATTCATTAATATGATCCATTCTAATTCATTCGTACGATCCATTCTAATTCATTCGTACTATCCATTCTAATTCATTCGTACGATCGTTCTAATTCATTCGTAAGATCCATTCTAATTCATTCGTACGATCGATTCTAATTCATTCGTACGATCCATTCTAATTCATTCGCAGGAATGTATCCATTCTAGTTCATTCGTACGATCCATTCTAATTCATTCGTACGATCCATTCTAATTCATTCGCACGAATGTAACCATTCTAATTCATTCGTACGATCCATTCTAATTCCTTAATATGATCCATTCTAATTCATTCGTACGATCCATTCTAATTCATATGCACAAAGGTATCCATTCTAATTCATTCGTACGATCCATTCTAATTCAGGATCGTACGAATGAATTAGAATGGATACATTCGTGCGAATGAATTAGAATTGATCGTACGAATGAATTAGAATGGATCGTGCGAATGAATTAGAATGGATCGTACGAATGAATTAGAATGGATCGTACGAATGAACTAGAATGGATACATTCGTGCGAATGAATTAGAATGGATCGTACGAATGAATTAGAATGGATCGTACGAATGAATTAGAATGGATCTTACGAATGAATTAGAATGGATCGTACGAATGAATTAGAAAGGATCGTACGAATGAATTAGAATGGATACACTCGTGCGAATGAATTAGAATGGATCGGACGAATGAATTAGAATGGATCGTACGAATGAATTAGATTGGATCAAATGAATGAATTAGAATGGTTACATTCATGCGAATGAATTAGAATGGATCGTACGAATGGATTAGAATGGATCGTACAAATGGATTAGAATGGATACATTCCAGCGAATGAATTAGAATGGATCGTACGAATGAATTAGAATGGATCGTACGAATGAATTAGAATGGATCGTGCGAATGAATTAGAATGGATCATACGAATGAATTAGAATGGATACATTTGTGCGAATGAATTAGAATGGATTGTACGAATGAATTAGAATGGATCGTATGAATGAATTAGAATGGATCGTCCGAATGAATTAGAATGGATCGTACGAATGAATTAGAATGGATCGTACGAATGAAATAGAATAGATTGTACAAATGAATTAGAATGGATCCTACGAATGAATTAGAATGGATCGTGTGAAAGAATTAGAATGGATTGTATGAATGAATTAGAATGGATCGTATGAATGAATTAGAATGGATCGTTCGAATGAATTCGAATGGATCGTACGAATTCATTCTAATTCATTCATACAATCCATTCTAATTCTTTCACACGATCCATTCTAATTCATTCGTACGTTCCATTCTAATTCATTAGCACGATCCATGCTAATTCATTCGTTCGATCAATTCTAATTCATTAGCATGATCCATTCTAATTCATTCGTACGATCCATTCTAATTCATTCGCACGATCCATTCTAATTCATTCATACAATCCATTCTAATTCTTTCACACGATCCATTCTAATTCATGCGTAGGATCCATTCTAATTCATTCATACAATCTATTCTGTTTCATTCGTATGATCCATTCTTACTCATTCGTATGATCCCTTCTAATTCATTCGGATGAATGTATCCATTCTAATTTATTCGTACGATCCATTCTAATTCATTCGTACGATCCATTCTAATTCATTCGTAAGATCCATTCTAATTCATTCGTACGATCCATTCTAATCCATTCGTACGATCCAGTCTAATTCATTCGTACGATCCATTCTAATTCATTCATACGATCTATTCTAATTCATTCATACAATCCATTCTAATTCTTTCACACGATCCATTCTAATTCATTCGTACGATCCATTCTAATTCATTCGCACAATCCATTCAATTTCATTCGTACGATCCATTCTTACTCATTCGTATGATCCATTCTAACTCATTCGCATGAATGTATCCATAATGGATCATACGAATGAGTAAGAATGGATCGTACGAATGAAATAGAATGGATTGTGCGAATGAATTAGAATGGACCGTACGAATGAATTAGAATGGATACATTCGTGCGAATGAATTAGAATGGATCGGACGAATGAATTAGAATGGATCGTACGAATGAATTAGAATGGATCGTACGAATGAATTAGAATGGATCGTACGAATAAATTAGAATGGATACATTCGTCCGAATGAATTAGAATGGATCATACGAATGAGTAAGAATGGATCGTACGAATGAAATAGAATAGATTGTACGAATGAATTAGAATGGATCCTACGAATGAATTAGAATGGATCGTTTGAAAGAATTAGAATTGATTGTATGAATGAATTAGAATGGATCGTGCGAATGAATTAGAATGGATCGTACGAATGAATTAGAATGGATCATGCTAATGAATTAGAATTGATCGAACGAATGAATTAGCATGGATCGTGCTAATGAATTAGAATGGGACGTACGAATGAATTAGAATGGATCGTGTGAAAGAATTAGAATGGATTGTATGAATGAATTAGAATAAATTCGTACGATCCATTCGAATTCATTCGCACGATCCATTCTAATTCATTCATACGATCCATTCTAATTCATTCATACAATCCATTCTAATTCTTTCACACGATCCATTCTAATTCATTCGTAGGATCCATTCTAATTCATTCGTACAATCTATTCTATTTCATTCGTACGATCCATTCTTACTCATTCGTATGATCCATTCTAATTCATTCGGACGAATGTATCCATTCTAATTTATTCGTACGATCCATTCTAATTCATTCGTACGATCCATTCTAATTCATTCGTACGATCCATTCTAATTCATTCGTCCGATCCATTCCAATTCATTCGCACGAATGTATCCATTCTAATTCATTCGTACGGTCCATTCTAATTTATTCGCACAATCTATTCTATTTCATTCGTACGATCCATTCTTACTCATTCGTATGATCCATTATGGATACATTCGTGCGAATGAATTAGAATGGATCTACGAATGAGTAAGAATGGATCGTACGAATGAAATAGAATGGATTGTGCGAATGAATTAGAATGGATCGTACGAATGAATTAGAATGGATCATGTGAAAGAATTAGAATGGATTGTATGAATGAATTAGAATAGATCGTATGAATGAATTAGAATGGATCGTACGAATGAATTAGAATGGATCGTACGAATGAATTAGAATGGATCGTACGAATGAATTTGAATGGATCTTACGAATGAATTAGAATGAATCGTACGAATGAATTAGAATGGATCGTACGAATAAATTAGAATGGATACTGTTCGGGGGATTTTTTCGCTGGCCCGTGCGGGCTACCTGCAAGGCAAAGAAAAAGCGTGAGAACGGCTGGCTCCCTTAGGAGCGCAGACCCTCCGACGCTCAAGTCAATCTCAGGTGCACAACGGCGAGCTTTAGTGGACGAAAGTGGTAGGGAAAGGGGTTTCGAACCTGTACTCTGGAGCCTGGGGGTGGGCATTTATAGACATTGGCGACCTACCGTTGCCCGACACGTGGAGATTCTTTCCAGCGCCTTCTAGACCCCCACGTTCTGGCTCGCGCGGGCCTCTGACAGTCCTTGGAACACGCGCCCCTGACATTCTTTGTCGTCGAGCCTGCCAGGCGATTTGAGTGGGGTAGAGCATCTTTCTTGTCGCCGCCAGGTGGCTATTCTGGAATGTTCAAGTCTGGGAGGTCTCGAACTGATTTGAGCGGGCTTCCGTGGACCACGTTTGTCCACGTAGCTTCCGTGGGGTTTCCACACCTGGCATCCTTCCATGCTGTTCTAATGCGGCGACCTCAGGGAGGAAGCAAAGGCGAGCTCGCCCTCCGTTGCTCCACCTTCCCCTTCGTATCTATCAAGAGTCGGACCTCACAGGAGCGACCTCTTCGATAAACAGGGGGTCTGTCGAGCTGGGGGCGTCTGGGGGGCCGGCGTTTTTGTTATGCATGACGGTCTAATTCCCGCTACCACTGCAAGCGAATTCTTGTGCGGTCTTGGCGGGCTCCTGAGCGAGCTCAGGCGAGCTCCTGGGCGAGCTCAGGCGAGCTCATGGGCGAGCTCAGGCGAGCTCTTGGGCGAGCTCAGGCGAGCTCCAGCGAGCTTAGGCGAGCTCCTGAGCGTGCTATTTGCCTAGGCCCCCTCAGCCCAATGTGGATCTCGCACCCTGTCAAGATGATTTGGCGAGCATGGGGGGGGGGGGGGGGGCGAACTCCTTGCAAGTTCTTCACCCCTGGGAGTCCTAGGGTCTATGAGATCCACAGGCCAAGGCGAACTGGTGACACACCCCTTGGAGTCCTAGGGTCTATGAGATCCACAGGCCAGGGCGAACAGGTGACACGCGCACGGAGCTAGGAGGCGAGCTCAAGCGGATGAGGATTCCAACTCCTGGGCGGATTTCAACTACCCCCAACAGATACATTCGTCCGAATGAATTAGAATGGATTATACGAATGAGTAAGAATGGATCGTACGAATGAAATAGAATAGATTGTACGAATGAATTAGAATGGATCCTACGAATGAATTAGAATAGATCGTGTGAAAGAATTAGAATGGATTGTATGAATGAATTAGAATGAATTCGTACGATCCATTCGAATTCATTCGCACGATCCATTCTAATTCATTCATACGATCCATTCTAATTCATTCATACAATCCATTCTAATTCTTTCACACGATCCATTCTAATTCATTCGTAGGATCCATTCTAATTCATTCGTACAATCTATTCTAATACATTCGTACGAACCATTCTTACTCATTCGTATGATCCATTCTAATTCATTCGGACGAATCTATCCATTCTAATTTATGCGTACGATCCATTCTAATTCATTCGTACGATCCATTCTAACTCATTCGTACAATCCATTCTAATTCATTCGTCCGATCCATTCTAATTCATTCGCACGAATGTATCCATTCTAATTCATTCGTACGATCCATTCTAATTCATTCGTACGATCCATTCTAATTCATTCGTAAGATCCATTCTAATTCATTTGTACGATCCATTCTAATTCATTCGTATGATCCATTCTAATTCATTCGCACGAATGTATCCATTCTAGTTCATTCGTACGATCCATTCTAATTCATTCGTACGATCCATTCTAATTCCTTCGTACGATCCATTCTAATTCATTCGTACAATCTATTCTTATTCATTCGTACGATCCATTCTAATTCATTCGTACGATCCATTCTAATTCCTTCGTACGATCTATTCTAATTCATTCGTACGATCCATTCTAACTCCTTCGTATCCATTCTAATTCACTCATACGATCCATTCTAATTCATTCGTACGATCCATTCTAATTCATTCATACAATCCATTCTAATTCATTCGCACGAATGTATCCATTCTAATTCATTCGTACGATCAGTTCTAATTCATTCACAAAATCTATTCTAATTCATTCATACGATCCATTCTAATTCATTCACACGAATGTATCCATTCTAATTCATTCATACGATCCATTCTAATTCATTCGTACGATCCATTCTAATTCACTCATACGATCCATTCTAATACATTCATATGATCCATTCTAATTCATTTGCACGAATATATCCATTCTAATTCATTCGTACGATCCATTCTAATTCCTTCGTACGATCCATTCTAATTCATTCGTACGATCCATTCTAATTCATTCGTACGATCCATTTTAATTCCTTCGTACGATCCATTCTAATTCATTCGTACGATCCATTCTAATTCATTCATACAATCCATTCTAATTCTTTTACACGATCCATTCTAATTCATTCGTACGATCCATTCTAATTCATTCGTGCAATCCATTCTATTTCATTCGTACGATCCATTCTTACTCATTCGTACGATCCATTCTAATTCATTCACACGAATCTATCCATTCGTACGAATGAATTAGAATAGATTGTACGAATGAATTAGAATGGGTCGTACGAAGGAATTAGAATGGATCGTACGAAGGAATTAGAATGGATCGTACGAATGAATTAGAATGGATCGTACGAATAAATTAGAATAGATCGGTTGAATGAATTAGATTGGATCGTACGAAGGAATTAGAATGGATCGTACGAATGAATTAGAATGGATATATTCGTGCAAATGAATTAGAATGGATCGTATGAATGTATTAGAATGGATCGTATGAGTGAATTAGAATGGATCGTACGAATGAATTAGAATGGATCGTATGAATGAATTAGAATGGATATATTCGTGCGAATGAATTAGAATTGATCGTACGAACGAATTAGAATGGATCGTGCGAATGAATTAGAATGGATCGTACGAATGAATTAGAATGGATCGTACGAATGAACTAGAATGGATACATTCGTGCGAATGAATTAGAATGGATCGTACGAATGAATTAGAATGGATCGTACGAATGAATTAGAATGGATCTGATGAATGAATTAGAATGGATCGTACAAATGAGTACGAATGGATCGTACGAATGAAATAGAATGGATTGTACTAATGAATTAGAATGGATTCGTACGAATGAATTAGAATGGATACATTCGTGCGAATGAATTAGAATGGATCATACGAATGAGTAAGAATGGATCGTACGAATGAAATAGAATAGATTGTACGAATGAATTAGAATGGATCCAACGAATGAATTTGAATGGATCGTGTGAAAGAATTAGAATGGATTGTATGAATGAATTAGAATGGATCGTACGAATGAATTAGAATGGATCGTACGAATGAATTAGAATGGATACATTCTTGCGAATGAATTAGAATTGATCGTACGAATGAATTAGAATGGATCGTACGAATGAACTAGAATTGATACATTCGTGCGAATGAATTAGAATGGATCGTATGAATTAATTAGAATGGATCGTACGAATGAATTAGAATGGATCGTAAGAATGAATTAGAATGGATCGTACGAATGAATTAGAATGGATACATTCGTGCGAATGAATTAGAATGGATCGGACGAATGAAATAGAATGGATCATAAGAATGAATTAGAATGGATCGTACGAATGAATTAGAATGGATCGTACGAATAAATTAGAATGGATACATTCGTCCGAATGAATTAGAATGGATCATACGAATAAGTAAGAATGGATCGTACGAATAAAATAGAATGGATCGTACGAATGAACTAGAATGGATACATTCGTGCGAATGAATTAGAATGGATCGTACGAATAAATTAGAATGGATCGTACGAATGAATTAGAGTGGATCTTACGAATGAATTAGAATGGATCGTACGAATGAATTAAAATGGATCATACGAATGAATTAGAATGGATACATTCGTGCGAATGAATTAGAATGGATCGTACGAATGAATTAGAATGGATCGTACGAATGAATTAGAATGGATCGTATGAATAAATTAGAATGGATACATTCATCCGAATGAATTAGAATGGATCATACGAATGAATTAGAATGGATCGTACGAATGAATTAGAATGGATCATATTAATGAATTACAATGGATCGTACGAATGAATTAGAATGGATACATTCGTGCGAATGAATTAGAATGGATCGTGCACGAATGTATCCATTCAAATTCATTCGTACGATCCATTCTGCACAAAGGTATCCATTCTAATCCATTCGTAGGATCCATTCTAATCCATTTGTATGATCCATTCTAATTCATTCGTACGATCCATTCTAATTCATTCGCTCGAATGTATCCATTCTAATCCATTCATACGATCCATTCTAATCCATTCGTACGATCCATTCTAATTCATTCGCATGAATGTAACCATTCTAATTCATTCATTTGATCCATTCTAATTCATTCGTACGATCCATTCAAATTCATTCGTCCGATCCATTCTAATTCATTCACACGAATGTATCCATTCTAATTCATTCGTACAATCTATTCTAATTCATTCGTACGATCCATTCTAATTCATTCGTACGATCCATTCTAATTCCTTCGTACGATCCATTCTAATTCATTCGTACGATCCATTCTAATTCATTCATACAATCCATTCCAATTCTTTCACACGATCCATTCTAATTCATTCGTACGATCCATTCTAAATCATTCGTGCAATCCATTCTATTTCATTCGTACAATCAATTCTAATTCATTAGAATGGATCGTACGAATTAATTAGAATGGATCATATTAATGAATTAGAATGGATCGTACGAATGAATTAGAATGGATCGTGCGAATGAATTAGAATGGATCTTACGAATGAATTAGAATAGATCGTATGAAAGAATTAGAATGGATTGTATGAATGAATTAGAATGGATCGTACGAATGAATTAGAATGGATCGTACGAAGGAATTAGAATGGATCGTACGAATGAATTAGAATGGATCGTACGAATGAATTAGAATAGATTGTTTGAATGAATTAGAATGGATCGTACGGATGAATTAGAATGGATCATACGAATTAATTAGAATGGATCATACGAATGAATTAGAATGGATCGTACGAATGAATTAGAATGGATCGTACTAATGAATTAGAATGGATACATTCGTGCGAATGAATTAGAATGGATTGTGCGAATGAATTAGAATGGATCGTACGAATGAATTAGAATGGATCATATTAATGAATTAGAATGGATCGTACGAATGAATTAGAATGGATACATTCGTGCGAATGAATTAGAATGGATCGTGCACGAATGTATCCATTCTAATTCATTCGTACGATCCATTCTAATTCATTAATATGATCCATTCTAATTCATTCTTACGATCCATTCTAATTCATATGCACAAAGGTATCCATTCTAATCCATTCGTAGGATCCATTATAATCCATTCGTACGATCCATTCTAATTCATTCGTACGATCCATTCTAATTCATTCGCTCGAATGTATCCATTCTAATCCATTCATACAATCCATTCTAATCCATTCGTACGATCCATTCTAATTCATTCGCATGAATGTAACCATTCTAATTCATTCATTTGATCCATTCTAATTCATTCGTACGATCCATTCTAATTCATTCGTCCGATCCATTCTAATTCATTCGCACGAATGTATCCATTCTAACTCATTCGTACGATCCATTCTAATTTATTCGTACGATCCATTCTAATTCATTCGTAAGATCCATTCTAATTCATTCGTACGATCCATTCTAATTCATTCGCACGAATGTATCCATTCTAGTTCATTCGTACGATCCATTCTAATTCATTCGTACGATCCATTCTAATTCATTCGCACGATCCATTCTAATTCATTTGTACGATCAATTCTAATTCATTCGCACGAATGTATCCATTCTAATTCATTCATACGATCCATTATAATTCATTCGTATGATCCATTCTAATTCATTCGTACGATCCATTCTAATTCATTCGTCCGATCCATTCTAATTCATTCGCACGAATGTATCCATTCTAGTTCATTCGTACGATCCATTCTATTTCATTCGTACGATCCATTCTTACTCATTCGTATGATCCATTCTAATTCATTTGGACGAATGTATCCATTCTAATTTATTCGTACGATCCATTCTAATTCATTCGTACGATCCATTCTAATTCATTCGTACGATCCATTCTAATTCATTCGTCTGATCCATTCTAATTCATTCGCACGAATGTATCTATTCTAATTCATTCGTACGATCCATTCTAATTCATTCGTAAGATCCATTCTAATCCATTCGTACGATCCATTCTAATTCATTCGTACGATCCATTCTAATTCATTCGCACGAATGTATCCATTCTAGTTCATTCGTACGATCCATTCTAATTCATTCGTACGATCCATTCTAATTCATTCGCACGATCCATTCTAATTCATTCGTACGATCAATTCTAATTCATTCGCACGAATGTATCCATTCTAATTCATTCATACGATCCATTCTAATTCATTCGTACGATCCATTCTAATTCATTCATACAATCCATTCTAATTCTTTCACACGATCCATTCTAATTCATTCGTAGGATCCATTCTATTTCATTCGTACAATCTATTCTATTTCATTCGTACGATCCATTCTTACTCATTCGTATGATCCATTCTAATTCATTTGCACGAATGTATCCATTCTAATTCATTCGTACGAATCCATTCTAATTCATTCGTACAATCCATTCTATTTCATTCGTACGATCCATTCTTACTTATTCGTACGATCCATTCTAATTCATTTGCAAGATCCATTCTAATTCATTCGTACGATCCATTCTAATTCATTCGCACGATCCATTCTAATTCATTCATACAATCCATTCTAATTCATTCCGTACGATTCATTCTAATTCATTCGCTCGAATGTATCCATTCTAATCCATTCGTACGATCCATTCTAATCCATTCGTACGATCCATTCTAATTCATTCGCATGAATGTAACCATTCTAATTCATTCATTTGATCCATTCTAATTCATTCGTACGATCCATTCTAATTCATTAGCACGATCCATGCTAATTCATTCGTTCGATCAATTCTAATTCATTAAACGATCCATTCTAATTCATTCGTACGATCCATTCTAATTCATTCGCACGATCCATTCTAATTCATTTATAGGATGCATTGTAATTCATTGATACGATCTATTCTAATTCTTTCGCACGAATGTATCCATTCTAATTCATTCGCATGAATGTATCCATTCTAATTTATTCGTACGAATCCATTCTAATTCATTCGTACAATCTATTCTATTTCATTCGTACGATCCATTCTAGTTCATTCGTACGATCCATTCTAATTCATTCGTACGATCCATTCTAATTCATTCGTATGATCCATTCTAATTAATTCGTATGATCCATTCTAATTCATTCGTACGATCCATTCTAATTCATTCATACAATCTATTCTAATTCATTCGCACGAATGTATCCATTCTAATTAATTCGTACGATCCATTCTAATTCATTCGTATGATCCATTCTTATTCATTCGCACGATCCAGTCTAATGGATTCGCACGATCCATTCTAATTCATTCGCACGAATGTATCCATTCTAATTCATTCATACGATCCATTCTAATTCATTCGTACGAACCATTCTAATTCATTCACACAAATGTATCCATTCTAATTCATTCGTACGATCCATTCTAATTCATTCATACGATCAGTTCTAATTCATTCACAAAATCTATTCTAATTCATTCATATGATCCATTCTAATTCATTCGCACGATCCATTCTAATTCATTCGTACGATCCATTCTAATTCTTTCACACGATCCATTCTAATTCATTCGCACGATCCATTCTAATTCATTCGTACGATCCATTCTAATTCATTCATACGATCCATTCTAATTCATTCGTACGATGCATTCTAATTCATTCGCACAAATGTATCCAATCTAATTCATTCATACGATCCATTCTAATTCATTCATAAGATCTATTCTAATTCATTAGTACGATCCATTCTAATTCCTTCGTATGATCCATTCTAATTCATTCGTACGATCCATTCTAATTCATTCATACAATCCATTCTAATTCTTTCACACGATCCATTCTAATTCATTCGTACGATCCATTCTAATTCATTCGTGCAATCCATTCTATTTCCTTCGTACGATTCATTCTTACTCATTCGTACGATCCATTCTAATTCATTCACACGAATGTATCCATTCGTACGAATGAATTAGAATAGATTGTAAGAATGAATTAGAATGGATCGTACGAATGAATTAGAATGGATCGTACGAAGGAATTAGAATGGATCATACGAATGAATTAGAATGGATCGTACGAATGAATTAGAATAGATCGTACGAATGAATTAGAATGGATCGTACGAAGGAATTAGAATGGATCGTACGAATGAATTAGACTGGATCGTACGAATGAATTTGAATGGATACATTTGTGCGAATGAATCTAAATGGATTGTATGAATGAATTACAATGGATCGTACGAATGAATTAGAATGGATCGTACGAATGAATTAGAATAGCTCATACGAATGAATTAGAATGAATCGTATGAATGAATTAGAATGGTTACATTCGTGCGAATGAATTAGAATAGCTCATACGAATGAATTAGAATGGATCGTACTAATAAATTAGAATGGATCGTGGGAATGAATTAGAATGGATCGTACGAATGAATTAGAATGGATCCATCGAATGAGTTAGAATGGATCATACGAATGAATTAGAATGGATTGTACGAATGAATTAGAATGGATTGTGCGAATGAATTAGAATGGATCGTATGAATGAATAAGAATGGATCGTACGAATGAATTAGAATGGATCGTGCAAATGAATTAGCATGAATCGTACGAATATATTAGAATGGATCGTACGAATGAATTAGAATGAATCGTACGATCCATTCTAATTCAATCGTCCGATCCATTCTAATTCATTCGCATGAATGTATCCATTCTAATTCATTCGTACAATCCATTCTATTTCATTCGTACGATCCATTCTTACTCATTCGTATGATCCATTCTTATTCATTCGTATGATCCATTCTAATTCATTCGTACGATCCATTCTAATTCATTCGTACGATCCATTCTAATTCATTCGCACGATCCATTCTAATTCATTCATACGATCCATTCTAATTCATTCATACGATCCATTCTAATTCATTCCTACAATCCATTCTAATTCATTCGCCCGATCCATTCGAATTCATTCGCACGATCCATTCTAATTCATTCATACGATTCATTCTAATTCATTCATACAATGCATTCTAATTCTTTCACACGATCCATTCTAATTCATTCGTACGATCCATTCTAATTCATTTGTACGATCCATTCTTACTCATTCGTATTATCCATTCTAATTCATTCGTATGATCCATTCTAATTCATTTTTACGATCCATTCTAATTCATTCGTACAATCCATTCTATTTCATTCGTACGATCCATTCTTACTCATTCGTATGATCCATTCTAATTCATTCGCACAAATGTATCCATTCTAATTCATTCATACAATCCATTCTAATTCATTCTGTACGATCCATTCTAATTCATTCGTATGATCGTACGAATGAATTAGAATAGATTGTGCGAATGAATTAGAATAGATTGTGCGAATGAATTAGAAAGGATCGTACGAATGAATTAGAAAGGATCGTACGAATGACTTAGAATGGATCATACGAATGAGTAAGAATGGATCGTACGAATGAATTAGAATGGATCGTACGAATGAATTAGAATGGATCGTACGAATAAATTAGAATGTATACATTCGTCCGAATGAATTAGAATGGATCATACGTGTGGGTGCAAATTTTGGCATAAATCCACCACGGGACCCACCGACCCTGCCTGGTGGGCCCACGAGGACTACCACAGGACCCACCGGCCCTGCCTGGTGGACCCATGAAGACTACCACAGGACCCACCGGCCCTGCCTGGTGGGCCCACGAGGACTACCACAGGACCCACCGGCCCTGCCTGGTGGGCCCACGAAGACTACCACAGGACCCACCGGCCCTGCCTGGTGGGCCCAGGAGGACTACCACGGGACCTACCGGCCCCGCCCGGTAAGCTCACGAGTCTAGAGAATCCTATAAATAGCAGAGCCTTCGAATGTAAAAGGATCGAAATATAAGATCCGAAAATCTGATTTCCACTCTGAGATCTGACTTTCAGAACCAGAGCTTTGGGATTTCTAACCTCCGATCTACCATCTCTCTTTGATCTTCTTTTCTCTTTCGAAGAGATCAGGGAGCTTTCAGTGACACTCGGCCTGTCGAGGTCACTTCAACTGAAGTGTTAGTGAATTCGGGTTGCTCCCTATAGCACGGAGACGTAGGCTTCGGCTGAACTCCGAGATCACATCTCGTGTCACAATTTCTCTGATTGCATTCCTCTGTCTGCATATCAAAAGGCTTCGACTTCAATCAACAGATCGATCAACGATCTTCGACATCAACTTCGACTTCAATTGACTGGTGCTGCGAGAGTCTTCGGGTCGGCACGAAGATTTTCCCCCACAGTTTGGCGCCGTCTGTGGGATCCGAGCGAGAAGCTGTGTTCTCTCTCTCTACTTCGACTACCAGATCAATAGCCAAACTTCCTCGCCCCCTCGGTTGATCAGACAATTGATCGGACGTCGGCAATCTCGTTGTACCCTTCGCACTCTGAATGGCGAGAACCAAACACCAGGGCCAACCAGAAGGAAGTAACACTCAACATCAACCTCGTCCTGAGACTCGTTCAATGAGTCAAAGGCTCAATTTCGGGCAGCCCCTTGCTGTCCCCGAGATGGGGGTTCATTCAGGAAGCGGGAGATCAGTCGATCGACCGATCGCCCCTCATCCTCATCAATCAATTGGGCAGACTGTCCCTGCTCCTGCTGAAGATCCTCCATCGACTTACCAGATCTCTGCAATCGATTTCCAACTACTCCAATTGACGAAGCAAAACGCCACCCTCACTGCTGAGAGGGATGCTCTGAAGAAGGCAGCCTCCGAAGCTGGAATTGCTATTCCGATCCCCTCCGCAAGTGAGAGGGTTGATCCTCCTCGACATTCAATTCACTCCGAACAACGGAGGTCAATGGGCACTGATGCTCTCGAGAGGATTCGACGCGACCCAACTCCCTCTGCTGCTCCTTGGAAGCAGAGTGTCTGGGATCGTCTTGAAGACGAGTCCTCCCAATCCTCATCTGGTCGTAACTGCGACAAAAGAGCACCATCGAAGCTCAACATGCCAAGGAAGCACCAAATGAAAGGCGCTCCTTCAAAGAGTAGAGTCTCCCCTTCCATTCCACTCCAACGTGGACTTGGATCGGACCTTCGACACCGACTTCGACCGGCAAACACTTCAATGCCAGAGCAAGACCTTGCGATCTTGCCTCTTGACCCACCTCTAGGTCGAGGACATGGTCGTAGGGACGGTTACTCCTCTGCCGGGCCACTACATCGAAGTCTCTTCGAGACCACCTTTCCAAGAGGATGGAGAACTCCTATCCTCCCTAAATTCAACTGTATTAGAGGAGATCCAAGCCTCCATATACTTGCTTTCAAGCAAGCTCTAACACCACACGAAGAGGAAAACAACGTGCTCTGCCGCACCTTCGCGGGAAGTCTCGATGAGCCTTCGCTCGACTGGTATCACAATCTCCGAGCTGGGTCCATCACCCAGTTCGGTGTTTTGGCTAACCTCTTTGTGCAGCACTATCAACTCAATCTAAAGCCAGAGAAGAAACTCGACTCTCTCTACCGACTGCGGATGGGTGCAGACGAGACTCTTCGCAGCTTCACAAGGAGGTTTCGCAACGAGCATGCTGCTCTCTCTGGAAGACATCTGGATGATGAAGCCATCATGTTGGCTTTCCAGAACGCTCTCCGCTTCGATCTACACATCTACAACGACTTCATCCGCAATCCCCCTCCTTCTCTGGGAGCAATGTTTGACCGAATTCAAAGAGAGATTGAGGTGGAAGACGATCAAGTCGCTCGGAAAGGGCGAGAAACTAAGAGAAGGCCTGCTGAAAAAGAAGCTCCTAAGTATGCTGCAAAGGCTCACAACGCTGAATCAGCAGCCCCTCCGGCCAACAAAAGATCAAAGAATGATGGACGTCGATCTCCAACGAAGACCACTTTCACCGAGTGGAATATGCCGGTCGAACAGATACTCGACCGCATTCAACATGAAGAGTTCGTTCGGAGGCCTAATCCTCTTCAGCCGAATTCCAAATTCACAGCAGACAAGACAGTCTACTGCGACTTCCATCGAAGTCACGGCCATTCCACCGATCGGTGTTTTCGGCTGAAATTCCATCTTGAAGACCTATTGCGAGAAGGTCATCTTCAAGAGTTCGTTAGAGGCGGACACAATCAACATCGGACCTCTGCAAAGGGGAAAGAAGTGTGTTGGATACATCAAATCTCCTCTAACCGGCAAACTATCTCTGTGAATGCCAATGTTTTTGGTATTCATGGAACATTGCACAATCAAAGTCTGACTGGGAAAGAGGTGGATCGCCAAGTTCGACGCATCTTCCACGTTCATTCTACTGCGAGCAAAGAGGATACCTGGATCGAGAAGCCCATCGAAGGTCTTGCTTGGCCATCCATAGTCTTCAACGACACTGATCTTCAAGGAGTTCATACTCCACATCGAGACCCCCTGGTCTTGAAACTAATCATCGACGGCAGCACTGTCAACCGGATCCTCATCGACACCGGAAGCTCTATCGACATTATGTTCTCAGACTGTTTCAAACGTCTGGGACATAAGTATCAAAGCCTCGACGTCGTCCCGACTGTGATCACCGGCTTCAATGGTGAACAAAGCATCACAGTGGGCGAATCCAGATTTACCATCGACCTCAGCCGAGAGACTCGAGTCTCGGTAAGGTTTGCAATCGTCGAAGGAATGTCTAGCTACAACGCCATTCTTGGGCGACCATTCCTCCATCAGATCAATGCCATCTCCTCCTCTTACCATCAACTACTCAAATTTGCAACTGGAGAAGGCATCGTCTGCATTCGAGGCGATCAGCAAGCTGGAAGGTCTTGTGAAGCTGCTGCGGCAAAGACAGATCGAAAGATTAACATTGCTCCTCCAAAGCGGCCACGAGATGAAGCTGGTCCCTCTTCCAAATAGCAATCAAAGGAGATTCCGCTGACCGAACCTCCACCAATCGAATGGGAAGCATCACCTTCAATTGAAGAAATCATCCCGATCAACATAGGCAGCGGAGATCTCCCTCGACAAACATTTATTGGTACCGGTCTTAGCGACGCAGAAGCGCAAGACATGGTATCCTTCCTCCAGTCCAATATCGACGTCTTTGCTTGGTGTTTCGAAGACATGCCTGGTATCAATCCAGATGACGCTTGTCACCGACTTGCGATCAAAGAAGAGGTGAAGCCTGTCAAGCAAAAGCCTCGCACCATTCGACCAGAGCTGCAAGTTGCTGTTCAAGAAGAAATTACCAAGCTACTCGCAGCCGGATTCATCCGAGAAGTAGAGTATCCAACTTGGATCTCTAATATAGTGGCTGTTCCAAAGAAGAATGGGAAAGTCAGAGTCTGCATCGACTTTACCAATCTCAACAAGGCTTGCCCCAAAGATCCTTTTCCCATGCCAAGGATAGATAGACTCGTCGACGCCACTGCTGGCCACGAGCTATTGTCTTTCATGGATGGGTATTCCGGATATAATCAAATTCCGCTCCACGCTGATGATCAAGAGAAGACATGTTTTGTGACTAGCCGAGGCCTTTATTGCTACAATGTCATACCATTCGGCCTCAAAAATGCTGGTTCCACCTATCAAAGGCTAGTCACCAAAATGTTCGAAGATCAGATCGGTCGTAACGTTGAAGTCTATGTCGATGATCTCCTCACTAAGAGTTCCGTTCGGAGCAAACATCTATCTGATCTGGCTGAAACCTTCCAAGTCCTCCGAAAGTATCGAATGAAGCTCAATCCAGCCAAGTGCGCTTTCGGAGTTCAATCTGGCAAATTCCTGGGTCATCTTGTGACCAGGAGGGGTATCGAAGCCAATCCCGATCAAATTCGAGCCATCATCAATATGCCTTCACCTACAAATCGAAAAGAAGTTCAACGCCTCACTGGAAGGTTAGCAGCACTCAATCGATTCATTTCAAAATCTTCCGACAAATGTAAGCCCCTCTTCGACAAACTACGAAAGGCGGATACATCCGGCTGGAGTCCAATCTATGAAGAGGCATTTCAAAGCATCAAGAAGTATCTTGTGCAAGCTCCCATCCTGACTGCTCCATTGCCAAAAGAAGACTTGTGGCTCTATCTGGCCGTGACCGATCAAGCAATCAGCGCGGTCTTAGTCAGTAGAAGAGAAGGCATCGAACATCCAGTCTACTACATCAGCCACACTCTCCTTCCAGCTGAGACTCGCTACTCAAAAACTGAGAAGGTCATCTTGGCCTTGCTCACTGCATCGCGTCGTCTTCAACCATACTTCGTCTCCCACCAGATTACTGTCATTTCAGAACACTCACTCAAAGATATCATTGACAAAGCTGGTCGAGCTGGTCGAATGACCAAATGGGTGATCGAAATGAGTGCTCTGGGGATTCAATTCGAAACTCGCACTTCTATCAAAGGTCAAGCAATTGCTGATTTCCTAGCTGACTTTCCAGTTGAAGACCCCATCACTTGGGAAGAAGATATCGACATGCGCTTGGAAGATGAGGATAATCCTCCGATCAATCCTGCAATAAAAATTAATCCAAGTCTTGAAGTTATTGTTGCAACTCCTCCTTGGAAGCTTTATACTGATGGAGCATCAAGTTCGATCGGTTCGGGAACTGGGATAGTCTTAATATCCCCCGAACTTGATCATCTCCAGAAGGCCACTCTCCTTGGATTTAGTGCCACCAACAACGAAGCTGAATACGAAGCACTCATTTCCGGACTCGAAATGGCAGAATTCCTGGGGGTAGATCGAATCATCATCTACAGCGACTCCCAGTTGATCATAAGGCAAATCAATGGAGAGTACACCGCTCGTGAAGAAAGAATGCAACTCTACTTGGCCTTAGTACGACGTCTTCAACAACGTTTTACTACAATTGAGTTTGTTCAAATTCCAAGAGCAGAAAACCGAGAAGCAGATGCCTTAGCTAATGCTGCCTCAGTTCTGGGAGACTCGCTTGGAGGAAGGCAAGTACAGATCAATTATCAAGAAATGCCCAAGACCATCCCCGATCAACAGATCCTTACTACTACAAAGAGATCTGGGGGTGGAGATCAACTTGCATTGAACCTCACTACTACTACAAATGAGCCTGAAGACTGGAGACGATCAATCTTTGATTTCTTCAAGCATGGCAAAATGCCCGAAGATCCAAATCAAGCCCGAAGACTTCAAAGGAAGCTCCCTTGTTACACTATTCAAGGAGAGGATCTATACTTCAAATCTCACAACGGGATGTTACTCAAATGCCTTGGTCCTGAGCAAGCGCAGGCAATCCTAATTGATATCCACTCTGGAGCTTGTGGAAATCATTCGGGAGGAAGATCTCTTGAAGCCAAGACGAAGCTACAAGGGTACTACTAGCCAACAATGGCAAGGGATGCTCAACAAGTCGTTCAAAGATGCGAACCCTGCCAACTGCACGCTCGAGCTATCCATCTCCCTGCAGATGAACTTCATCAATTATCAAGTCCTTGGCCTTTCCATCAATGGGGGTTAGATTTCTTGGGTCCTTTCCCTCCAACTCCAAGCAAGAAGAAATATCTACTGCTCGCTACTGATTACTTCACCAAATGGGTTGAAGCTGTGCCCCTCTTTCGAGAGACTGACGACGAAGTGATCAAATTCATTCGGCACAACATCTTCTCAAGGTTTGGCACACCTCAAGTTCTTGTTACTGACAATGGAGCTCAATTTGACTCAGACAAATTCCGAGAGTTCTGTCTGAACAACGGTATCAAGCTATTCTATTCAACTCCAAGATATCCTCAATGCAATGGTCAAGCTGAAGCCTCAAACAGAGCTATACTTGATATACTCAAGAAGAAACTCAACGACAAGAAAGGATTGTGGGAGCAAGTCCTACCTGAAGTTCTTTGGGGGTATCGCACAACTCCGAGAAGATCCACAGGGTTCTCACCCTTTCGTCTAACATATGGATCGGAAGCAATACTCCCAACAGAAAATATATCAAGTACTTTGAAGACCAAAGCTGTTGAAGAAGGAGTCAATGAAGAACTTCGGATCAATGATCTAGACTTCTCTGAAGAACTACGAGATCAAGCTTCTCTTCGTGTAGCCAAGTATCAACAGAAGATCAAAAGAGCCTATGACAAGAAAGTCCACAAGAGACAGTTCCCAGTGGGTAGTTTAGTTCTCAGAGCAGTTTTCTACAATACCAAAGAGCACAGCAGTGGAAAGCTTGCACCCAACTGGGAAGGTCCATATATCATTGAATCAGTAGGAAGCAAAGGTTCTTACAGACTGATCACACCAGAAGGAGATAGATTGCCTCGAGCTTGGAATTCTAGACACCTTAAGATGTTCTACCCATGATGTAAATTTTTGTGATGAATAAAGTTCTCTTTCAAAGTGTTCAAATATGCAACTGTTCAATTTTTCAATTCAAGTTCTGAAGCAGTTTCAAGTTATCCATATTCAAGTTACCAGGTCTTTTAACAAGTTTGGGAGTTAGAGTTGCGACTCAACCCCTTACTAGCAAATGTTAAAAACTGACCGCATTCAAGTTATCAAGTCTTAACAAGTTTGGGTGTTAGAGTTGCGACTCAACCCCTTACTGGCAAATGTTAAACTGACTTTCAAATTTCTACATCGTTTAACAGGTTTGGGTGCTTGAGTTGCGACTCAACCCCTCACATTCAAGTGTTATACGAATTCAAGTCCAATTTTCAAAGTTACATTCAAAAGATTGTATCTATTCTAATGCTATTGAGATCATGATAGTCAAAGGCATTCAATTCAAGAGACATTCAATTTTCAAACACCAAGAAGATCTTTTATTATCAAAATATGTCAGATACAAGGAGCTGTTACATTTCAAAAATTTACAAGTACAACAACGAAGAAGGAGAAAAGTCTCAAGGCTTGGCCACACTCTTCGCATGCGACTTCTCCCCTTCAGATCCAGGACGAGCTTTACTCGCCACTGATGCCTTGGAGGATCGGACACTGGAAACATGGGCCCTGAGCGCTTCTGCCGCCTTCTCTGCTGTCTCCTTGTAAACCTTGCACTCAGACAACGCGTGCTCCAGTGCCTTCTTCGAAGTCTCTTCTCTGGCAGTGAAGACAGCGTGCTGGGTAGCAAGTTGTTGCTTCAGCTCTTGGATCTCGCTGGTGCGACCACAGGACACTTCCTCAACCTTGGAGAGTCGAGTCTTCAAGGATTCGAGCTCGTGACTCTGTGCCTCGCAACGATCCTGCAGCCCCTTGATCTCCAGCTTCCCCTTGCGAAGTTCCTCAATCTTGGTTTTGAGAGAGGCTTTCTTCGAAGTCAGGAGCTCTCTCAGCTCATCTCTCTCCGCGGTCAAGTGATTTATTTCAGCTACAGCTTCTTTTGCTCCCGCCCTCATGGAGAGCTTGGTTGCGACATTCATAACTGCTGAGTTCTGCAAAAGAACAAAAGAGTTAGAATTATCATAAAGATACAACTCAGATGATTGATCGAGCAGATGCACCTACCAACAGATCAATTCTTTCAAAAGCTTCATCCAGAGTAGCCCCTGGGAGGTTGATGAGTTTCCTGATCGCAGCTGTGGGGCGGTTGATATCAACGTCACCCAAGCTTCTTATTGTCGGAGTCAATCCAGCAGGTGCACCTACAATCAACAAGAGATCAAAGTGTTAGATTATTTTCGAGCTTCAGAGGCAAGGCATTCAAGGCGAGTTAGTTTAATTACCTGAGGTTTCGACCTTCGGCTCTTTGCCCTTCCTGCGATCAGAGCCACCCTGAGGGGTCGACTTCTCCTGAATCGGGGTTGGCGCTGGTTGAGGTGGAGGAGCCCCATCACCCACTCGACTTCCCCTCTCCAAATGAGTAGGGGCGGAAGCATTCCTCAGAGGAGAGACTCTCTCTTCCTCTTGTGATCCGCCAGGCTTGAGCCCTGCCACCATTGCTTCCACCTCCTCAAGTAGAGAGCGAGAGGGGGGTGGGGGTTGCTCGACTTCTACACCCCCGCTCGTTGTTGCTCCTTCAATACGAGGAACTTCGGGGGGAATCTGATCGAGGGGTGTGGGGTTGCTTCCAACCAAACCACTCCTCGACAGCTTTATTTTCAGGCGCATTGGCCTCTTCAATTCATCAAATTTGTAGGCGGGAACCACTCTTTGGCCATCGCCTTCCGCATCCATAACTCCTTCCATCTGACGGGCCTTAGCCTCGTCAATGGGAACAGGAATTGAGTCTTCCCCTGTTGCACCAACAGTGGGGGTGGGAGGAATTTCTTCCTCACCACCCCCATTCTCGCCATCTCCACCAGAGGGAGTGGGAGACGGATCATCCTCGCCGTCGGCGTCCTCATCTTCGCCATTGCCACTGTTGTCGTGGCTGGCATTCTCAGTCTCTTCTTCTTCATTCTTCTTCCCTTCTTCTTCCTCTTTGATCTTCTTCCCTTGGTCTTCACCCTCCTGTTGCTTGATAAGGGTTTTTCATTTCTTCTTCACTGGGCCTCTTTGGAGCACCAGTTTCTCGTCAAAAGTGGGCAATCGGCGCCTAGCAGTGTAGATCTTCTTCTCGGCCCGGATCTTTCGAATGACCTTGCCCGAGTGAGGGTCCTCCTCATAGTCCGAGTATAGGACTTCATTGTCCTCATATCTATCCTTTGATCGGTGGAGGAGATTGGCCTTGCCGTATCTCACTGGGCAGTTGGAGAACTGCTTCCACGACCTCGTTCCACAAGTCAGCTCAAGGAATAAGTTGTCTATGGCTCCAGTCCTCTCAAAATTCCAGGCGAAGATGCCTCCCTCACTGTACATCTTCACGGCATCGTGCACGCTGTCTCGGGGGGTGTCGGGCACTGACATGGATGTCCAGGCGCCAGATACAGAGATTGGCCAATCCGTATACAACTTGTCCGAAGGGACTGTATCGGTGAGTGGGCGCAGCGGAGATACTCCAGTCAAATTGTAGAACGGGCTGTCCCTTCTGTAGGCCCATCTGTAGTGGAAGAAGAAGTATCCAAGTTCGATCCTGGCAACTTCTCCTTCCGGGATACTGGAGTAGCATGCCCTCAAATCTTCCTGGAAATCTGATTCCACGCGGCAGAATGCGTAGATTATTCGCCAGGCGTTTCCTGTGACCTGCCCCGGGCAAAGGCCAGATGTATTCAGCAACCTTGCCGCAAAGGGTGGCAGCGGTAAACACAGACCGCAGTTCATTTGGCCGATGGTCACGATGGTTCCCATGACCTTCTCGTTGCTGGCATAGCTGGTGCAGACGGTCTTCTTGTCGATGCCGAAAGCCGTCTGGATGCTAGGAAGTGAAGGCTGCGCCCCCTTCCCTTCTGTGAAGAACGAGAGCAGTGTCTGCCATTTCTTCCTCTTCGTATCTGTGAACTCACCGCCTATATTGTACATGTACTCTGTCTCCTCTGTCAGTGGCATAAGCGGACCCAGAACAAACTTCACTTTGGGGATGAACTCTGGCCTTGATGGCGCTGAGGCAAACCCTACTCTTTGGTGCCGCTTGCCCAGTTGGCCAAGTTCAGCGAGAGCAGCCTTGCCTTTGCCACGGCCCCTCGGAGGAGATTGAACCTTGACAATTTCCTTCCCCTTTCTCTTCGAGGGAGCTGTACCAGACTTCTTCGAACTGCCAGATGAAGCCATTGGACCGATCGAACGAGAACAAGAACAAGAGCAGAAATCAAGAGAACAAGGGTCTGGACTTCGAAAAATTTTGGAAGCGTGAGGCGAAATGACAGCCAGTGAAAACTTTTGTACCCAGGGTAAAACAGGTGCGCAAATCGAGAAGACACGTGTCTTCACCATATCAAATCGCGTATTTTTGTAGGTACACGTGGCATCCATCCGTAGCAAGCGCAAAATCAGGCGAACAGTCGCGACCAGGCGAAACGTCGGACCTACCGATCCACATGAACCAACGGTCCAAGCAAGCCACCGGTCTGGGTAAACCGGACCGCCGGTTCAAAGCAACCATCAAGCCAACCAAGGATTCAAAACAAGAAGAATCAAGCTCCATCAATGTTCAAAACTCTGCCAAAATATCGAAGAACAAAGCAGTAAACCTTCTCTGAAGGGCAGGTTCAAAACTTTACTTTGATCGGTCAAATTTCTACTGGATCTGGCAAAAAACCAAGGTTTTTTACCGATCACTCGAACCTTGACCGGATATTTTTTTCACCGATCGGACAAACATGTCCGATCGGCGAAAGTTATTCGATCGGTCAAATTTCTACTGGATCTGGCAAAAAACCAAGGTTTTTTGCCGATCGCTCGAACCTTGACCGGATATTTTTTCACCGATCGGATAAACATGTCCGATCGGCGAAAGTTATTTGATCGGTCAAATTTCTACTGGATCTGGCAAAAAACCAAGGTTTTTTGCCGATCACTCGAACCTTGACCGGATATTTTTTTCACCGATCGGACAAACATGTCCGATCGGCGAAAGTTATTCGATCGGTCAAATTTCTACTGGATCAGCAAAAAACCAAGGTTTTTTGCCGATCGCTCGAACCTTGACCGGATATTTTTTCACCGATCGGACAAACATGTCCGATCGGCGAAAGTTATTTGATCGGTCAAATTTCTACTGGATCTGGCAAAAAACCAAGGTTTTTTGCCGATCACTCGAACCTTGACCGGATATTTTTTCACCGATCGGACAAACATGTCCGATCGGCGAAAGTTATCTGATCGGTCAAATTTCTACTGGATCTGGCAAAAAACCAAAGTTTTTTGCTGATCGCTCGAACCTTGACCGGATATTTTTTCACCGATCGGACAAACATGTCCGATCGGCGAAAGTTATCTGATCGGTCAAATTTCTACTGGATCTGGCAAAAAACCAAGGTTTTTTGCCGATCGCTCGAACCTTGACCGGATATTTTTTCACCGATCGGACAAACATGTCCGATCGGCGAAAGTTATTTGATCGGTCAAATTTCTACTGGATCTGGCAAAAAACCAAGGTTTTTTGCCGATCACTCGAACCTTGACCGGATATTTTTTCACCGATCGGACAAACATGTCCGATCGGCGAAAGTTATCTGATCGGTCAAATTTCTACTGGATCTGGCAAAAAACCAAGGTTTTTTGCCGATCACTCGAACCTTTACCGGATATTTCTTCACCGATCGGACAAACATGTCCGATCGGCGAAAGTTATCTGATCGGTCAAATTTCTACTGGATCTGGCAAAAAACTAAGGTTTTTTGCCGATCACTCGAACCTTCACCGGATATTTTTTCACCGATCGGACAAACATGTCCGATCGGCGAAAGTTATCTGATCGGTCAAATTTCTACTGGATCGGTAAAATTTCTACTGGATCGGTCAAAAAACCATGTTTTTTGACCGATCACCCGATTCTTGACCGGTTGAATTTTGCCCGATCGGTCAAAATTTGACCGATCGGTCAAAAATGACCGATCGGTCAAAATTTAACCGATCGGTCAAATTTTAGCTGATCGGTCAAATTTACTACTGGATCGGTCAAAAAACCCTGTTTTTTGACCGATCACCCGATTCTTGACCGGTTGAATTTTGACCGATCGATCCAAATTGACCGATCAGTCCCTTTTTTCTCTAACATGCGACAAGTTTCTTCGTGTCCGTTTTTCAAAACAGGAAGTTGCTATTTTTTGCACCAAGTCCAAGCCAGCCAGAATGCACTCTAGCTAACTTGGAGGGGGTAATTGTGGGTGCAAATTTTGGCATAAATCCACCACGGGACCCACCGACCCTGCCTGGTGGGCCCACGAGGACTACCACAGGACCCACCGGCCCTGCCTGGTGGACCCACGAAGACTACCACAGGACCCACCGGCCCTGCCTGGTGGGCCCACGAGGACTACCACAGGACCCACCGGCCCTGCCTGGTGGGCCCACGAAGACTACCACAGGACCCACCGGCCCTGCCTGGTGGGCCCAGGAGGACTACCACGGGACCTACCGGCCCCGCCCGGTAAGCTCACGAGTCTAGAGAATCCTATAAATAGCAGAGCCTTCGAATGTAAAAGGATCGAAATATAAGATCCGAAAATCTGATTTCCACTCTGAGATCTGACTTTCAGAACCAGAGCTTTGGGATTTCTAACCTCCGATCTACCATCTCTCTTTGATCTTCTTTTCTCTTTCGAAGAGATCAGGGAGCTTTCAGTGACACTCGACCTGTCGAGGTCACTTCAACTGAAGTGTTAGTGAATTCGGGTTGCTCCCTATAGCACGGAGACGTAGGCTTCGGCTGAACTCCGAGATCACATCTCGTGTCACAATTTCTCTGATTGCATTCCTCTGTCTGCATATCAAAAGGCTTCGACTTCAATCAACAGATCGATCAACGATCTTCGACATCAACTTCGACTTCAATTGACTGGTGCTGCGAGAGTCTTCGGGTCGGCACGAAGATTTTCCCCCACAATACGAATGAGTAAGAATGGATCGTACGAATGAAATAGAATAGATTGTACGAATGAATTAGAATGGATCCTACGAATGAATTAGAATGGATCGTGTGAAAGAATTAGAATGGATTGTATGAATGAATTAGAATGGATCGTATGAATGAATTAGAATGGATCGTGCGAATGAATTCGAATGGATCGTACGAATTCATTCTAATTCATTCATACAATCCATTCTAATTCTTTCACACGATCCATTCTAATTCATTCTTACGTTCCATTCTAATTCATTAGCACGATCCATGCTAATTCATTCGTTCGATCAATTCTAATTCATTAGCACGATCCATTCTAATTCATTCGTACGATCCATTCTAATTCATTCGCACGATCCATTCTAATTCATTCATAGGATCCATTCTAATTCATTCATACGATCTATTCTAATTCTTTCGCACGAATGTATCCATTCTAATTCATTCGCACGAATGTATCCATTCTAATTCATTCGTACGATCCATTCTAATTCATTCGCACGATCCATTCTAATTCATTCGTACCATCAATTCTAATTCATTCGCACGAATGTATCCATTCTAATTCATTCGTATGATCCATTCTATTTCATTCATAGGATCCATTCTAATTCATTCATACAATCCATTCTAATTCATTCGCACGAATGTATCCATTCTAATTCATTCGTACGATCAGTTCTAATTCATTCACAAAATCTATTCTAATTCATTCATACGATCCATTCTAATTCATTCACACGAATGTATCCATTCTAATTCATTCATACGATCCATTCTAATTCATTCGTACGATCCATTCTAATTCACTCATACGATCCATTCTAATACATTCATACGATCCATTCTAATTCATTTGCACGAATATATCCATTCTAATTCATTCGTACGATCCATTCTAATTCCTTCGTACGATCCATTCTAATTCATTCGTACGATCTATTCTATTTCATTCGTACGATCCATTCTTACTCATTCGTACGATCCATTCTAATTCATTCGTCCGATCCATTCTAATTCATTCGCACGAATGTATCCATTCTAATTCATTCGTTCGATCAATTCTAATTCATTAGCACGATCCATTCTAATTAATTCGTACGATCCATTCTAATTCATTCACACGATCCATTCTAATTCATTCATAGGATCCATTCTAATTCATTCGTACGATCCATTCTAATTCATTCGCACGAATGTATCCATTCTAATTCATTCATACGATCCATTCTACTTCATTCGTACTATCCGTTCTAATTCACTCATACGATCCATTCTAATTCATTCATACGATCCATTCGAATTCATTTGCACGAATATATCCATTCTAATTCATCCGTACGATCCATTCTAATTCCTTCGTACAATCCATTCTAATTCCTTCGTACGATCCATTCTATTTCATTCGTATGATCCATTCTAATTCCTTCGTACGATCCATTCTAATTCCTTCGTATCCATTCTAATTCACTCATACGATCCATTCTAATTCATTCGTACGATCCATTCTAATTCATTCATACAATCCATTCTAATTCATTCGCACGAATGTATCCATTCTAATCCATTCGTATGATCCATTCTAATCCATTCGTACGATCCATTCTAATTCATTCGCATGAATGTAACCATTCTAATTCATTCATTTGATCCATTCTACTTCATTCGTACGATACATTCTAATTCATTCGTCCGATCCATTCTAATTCATTCGCACGAATGTATCCATTCTAATTCATTCGTACGATCCATTCTAATTCATTCGTACGATCCATTCTAATTCATTCGTAAGATCCATTCTAATTCATTCTTACGATCCATTCTAATTCATTCGTACGATCCATTCTAATTCATTCGCACGAATGTATCCATTCTAGTTCATTCGTACGATCCATTCTAGTTCATTCGTATGATCCATTCTAATTCATTCGTACGATCCATTCTAATTCATTCGTATGATCCATTCTAATTAATTCGTATGATCCATTCTAATTCATTCGTACGATCCATTCTAATTCATTCATACAATCCATTCTAATTCATTCGCACGAATGTATCCATTCTAATTAATTCGTACGATCCATTCTAATTCATTCGTATGATCCATTCTTATTCATTCGCACGATCCAGTCTAATGGATTCGCACGATCCATTCTAATTCATTCGCACGAATGTATCCATTCGAACTTATTCGTACGATCCATTCTAATTCATTCGTACGATCCATTCTAATTCATTCGTACGATCCATTCTTACTCATTCGTATGATCCATTCTAATTCATTCGTACGATCCATTCTAATTCATTTGTACGATCGATTCTAATTCATTCGCACTATCCATTCTAATTCATTCGTACGATCCATTCTAATTCATTCGTATGATCCATTCTAATTTATTCGTTCAATTATATCCATTCTAATTCATTCGTACGATCCATTCTAATACATTCGCACGATCCATTCTAATTCTTTCGCACGAATGTATCCATTCTAATTCATTCGTGCGATCCATTCTAATTCATTAATATGATCCATTCTAATTCATTCGCACGATCCATTCTAATTCATTAGCACGATCCATTCTAATTCATTCGTACAATCCATTCTAATTCATTCGCACGATCCATTCTAATTCATTCATAGGATCCATTCTAATTCATTCATACGATCTATTCTAATTTCGCACAAATGTATCCATTCTAATTCATTCGCACGAATGTATCCATTCTAATTCATTCGTACGATCCATTCTAATTCATTCATACGATCCATTCTAATTCATTCGCACGATCCATTCTAATTCATTCATATGATCCATTCTAATTTATTCACACAATCCATTCTAATTCTTTCACACGATCCATTCTAATTCATTCGTACAATCCATTCTAATTCATTCGTACAGTCCATTCTATTTCATTCGTACGATCCATTCTTACTCATTCGTATGATCCATTCTAATTCATTCGTATGATCCATTCTAATTCATTCGTACGATCCATTCTAATTTATTCGCTCGAATGTATCCATTCTAATCTATTCGTACGATCCATTCTAATCCATTCGTACGATCCATTCTAATTCATTCGCATGAATGTAACCATTCTAATTCATTCATTTGATCCATTCTAATTCATTCGTACGATCCATTCTAATTCATTCGTCCGATCCATTCTAATTCATTCTTACTAATGTATCCATTCTAATTCATTCATACGATCCATTCTAATTTAATTCATTAGCACGATCCATGCTAATTCAATAGTACGATCAATTCTAATTCATTCGCACGATCCATTCTAATTCATTCATACAATCCATTCTAATTCATTCATACAATCCATTCTAATTCTTTCACACGATCCATTCTAATTCATTCGTAGGATCCATTCTAATTCATTCGTACAATCCATTCTAATCCATTCGTACAATCCATTCTAATCCATTCGTACGATCCATTCTAATTCATTCGCACGATCCATTCTAATTCATTCGTATGATCCATTCTAATCCATTCGTACGATCCATTCTAATTCATTCGTACGATCCATTCTAATTCATTCATACGATCCATTCTAATTCATTCGCACGATCCATTCTAATTCATTCATACGATCCATTCTAATTCATTCATACGATCCATTCTAATTCATTCCTACAATCCATTCTAATTCATTCGCCCGATCCATTCTAATTCATTCATACGATCCATTCTATTCGAATGGATCATGCGATCCATTCGAATTCATTCGCACGATCCATTCTAATTCATTCATACGGTTCATTCTAATTCATTCATACAATGCATTCTAATTCTTTCACACGATCCATTCTAATTCATTCGTACGATCCATTCTAATTCATTTGTACGATCCATTCTTACTCATTCGTATGAACCATTCTAATTCATTCGTACGATCCATTCTAATTCATTTTTACGATCCATTCTAATTCATTCGTACAATCCATTCTATTTCATTCGTACGATCCATTCTTACTCATTCGTATGATCCATTCTAATTCATTCGCACAAATGTATCCATTCTAATTCATTCATACAATCCATTCTAATTCATTCTGTACGATCCATTCTAATTCATTCGTATGATCGTACGAATGAATTAGAATAGATTGTGCGAATGAATTAGAATAGATTGTGCGAATGAATTAGAAAGGATCGTACGAATGAATTAGAAAGGATCGTACGAATGACTTAGAATGGATCATACGAATGAGTAAGAATGGATCGTACGAATGAATTAGAATGGATCGTACGAATGAATTAGAATGGATCGTACGAATAAATTAGAATGTATACATTCGTCCGAATGAATTAGAATGGATCATACGAATGAGTAAGAATGGATCGTACGAATGAAATAGAATAGATTGTACGAATGAATTAGAATGGATCCTACGAATGAATTAGAATGGATCGTGTGAAAGAATTAGAATGGATTGTATGAATGAATTAGAATGGATCGTATGAATGAATTAGAATGGATCGTGCGAATGAATTCGAATGGATCGTACGAATTCATTCTAATTCATTCATACAATCCATTCTAATTCTTTCACACGATCCATTCTAATTCATTCTTACGTTCCATTCTAATTCATTAGCACGATCCATGCTAATTCATTCGTTCGATCAATTCTAATTCATTAGCACGATCCATTCTAATTCATTCGTACGATCCATTCTAATTCATTCGCACGATCCATTCTAATTCATTCATAGGATCCATTCTAATTCATTCATACGATCTATTCTAATTCTTTCGCACGAATGTATCCATTCTAATTCATTCGCACGAATGTATCCATTCTAATTCATTCGTACGATCCATTCTAATTCATTCGCACGATCCATTCTAATTCATTCGTACCATCAATTCTAATTCATTCGCACGAATGTATCCATTCTAATTCATTCGTATGATCCATTCTATTTCATTCATAGGATCCATTCTAATTCATTCATACAATCCATTCTAATTCATTCGCACGAATGTATCCATTCTAATTCATTCGTACGATCAGTTCTAATTCATTCACAAAATCTATTCTAATTCATTCATACGATCCATTCTAATTCATTCACACGAATGTATCCATTCTAATTCATTCATACGATCCATTCTAATTCATTCGTACGATCCATTCTAATTCACTCATACGATCCATTCTAATACATTCATACGATCCATTCTAATTCATTTGCACGAATATATCCATTCTAATTCATTCGTACGATCCATTCTAATTCCTTCGTACGATCCATTCTAATTCATTCGTACGATCTATTCTATTTCATTCGTACGATCCATTCTTACTCATTCGTACGATCCATTCTAATTCATTCGTCCGATCCATTCTAATTCATTCGCACGAATGCATCCATTCTAATTCATTCATTCGATCAATTCTAATTCATTAGCACGATCCGTTCTGATTAATTCGTACGATCCATTCTAATTCATTTACACGATCCATTCTAATTAATTCATAGGATCCATTCTAATTCATTCGTACGATCCATTCTAATTCATTCGCACGAATGTATCCATTCTAATTCATTCATACGATCCATTCTACTTCATTCGTACTATCCGTTCTAATTCACTCATACGATCCATTCTAATTCATTCATACGATCCATTCGAATTCATTTGCACGAATATATCCATTCTAATTCATTCGTACGATCCATTCTAATTCCTTCGTACAATCCATTCTAATTCTTTCGTACGATCCATTCTATTTCATTCGTATGATCCGTTCTAATTCCTTCGTAAGATCCATTCTAATTCCTTCGTATCCATTCTAATTCACTCATACGATCCATTCTAATTCATTCGTACGATCCATTCTAATTCATTCATACAATCCATTCTAATTCATTCGCACGAATGTATCCATTCTAATCCATTCGTATGATCCATTCTAATCCATTCGTACGATCCATTCTAATTCATTCGCATGAATGTAACCATTCTAATTCATTCATTTGATCCATTCTACTTCATTCGTACGATACATTCTAATTCATTCGTCCGATCCATTCTAATTCATTCGCACGAATGTATCCATTCTAATTCATTCGTACGATCCATTCTAATTCATTCGTACGATCCATTCTAATTCATTCGTAAGATCCATTCTAATTCATTCTTACGATCCATTCTAATTCATTCGTACGATCCATTCTAATTCATTCGCACGAATGTATCCATTCTAGTTCATTCGTACGATCCATTCTTGTTCATCCGTATGATCCATTCTAATTCATTCGTACGATCCATTCTAATTCATTCGTATGATCCATTCTAATAAATTCGTATGATCCATTCTAATTCATTCGTACGATCCATTCTAATTCATTCATACAATCCATTCTAATTCATTCGCACGAATGTATCCATTCTAATTAATTCGTACGATCCATTCTAATTCATTCGTATGATCCATTCTTATTCATTCGCACGATCCAGTCTAATGGATTCGCACGATCCATTCTAATTCATTCGCACGAATGTATCCATTCGAACTTATTCGTACGATCCATTCTAATTCATTCGTACGATCCATTCTAATTCATTCGTACGATCCATTCTTACTCATTCGTATGATCCATTCTAATTCATTCGTACGATCCATTCTAATTCATTTGTACGATCGATTCTAATTCATTCGCACTATCCATTCTAATTCATTCGTACGATCCATTTTAATTCATTCGTATGATCCATTCTAATTTATTCGTTCAAATATATCCATTCTAATTCATTCGTACGATCCATTCTAATTCATTCGCACGATCCATTCTAATTCTTTCGCACGAATGTATCCATTCTAATTCATTCGTGCGATCCATTCTAATTCATTAATATGATCCATTCTAATTCATTCGCACGATCCATTCTAATTCATTAGCACGATCCATTCTAATTCATTCGTACAATCCATTCTAATTCATTCGCACGATCCATTCTAATTCATTCATAGGATCCATTCTAATTCATTCATACGATCTATTCTAATTCTTTCGCACAAATGTATCCATTCTAATTCATTCGCACGAATGTATCCATTCTAATTCATTCGTACGATCCATTCTAATTCATTCATACGATCCATTCTAATTCATTCGCACGATCCATTCTAATTCATTCATATGATCCATTCTAATTTATTCATACAATCCATTCTAATTCTTTCACACGATCCATTCTAATTCATTCGTACGATCCATTCTAATTCATTCGTACAGTCCATTCTATTTCATTCGTACGATCCATTCTTACTCATTCGTATGATCCATTCTAATTCATTCGTATGATCCATTCTAATTCATTCGTACGATCCATTCTAATTTATTCGCTCGAATGTATCCATTCTAATCCATTCGTACGATCCATTCTAATCCATTCGTACGATCCATTCTAATTCATTCGCATGAATGTAACCATTCTAATTCATTCATTTGATCCATTCTAATTCATTCGTACGATCCATTCTAATTCATTCGTCCGATCCATTCTAATTCATTCTTACTAATGTATCCATTCTAATTCATTCATACGATCCATTCTAATTTAATTCATTAGCACGATCCATGCTAATTCAATAGTACGATCAATTCTAATTCATTCGCACGATCCATTCTAATTCATTCATACAATCCATTCTAATTCATTCATACAATCCATTCTAATTCTTTCACACGATCCATTCTAATTCATTCGTAGGATCCATTCTAATTCATTCGTACAATCCATTCTAATCCATTCGTACAATCCATTCTAATCCATTCGTACGATCCATTCTAATTCATTCGCACGATCCATTCTAATTCATTCGTATGATCCATTCTAATCCATTCGTACGATCCATTCTAATTCATTCGTACGATCCATTCTAATTCATTCGTACGATCCATTCTAATTCATTCGCACGAATGTATCCATTCTAGTTCATTCGTACGATCCATTCTAATTCATTCATACAATCCATTCTAATTCTTTCACACGATCCATTCTAATTTTTCATACGATCCATTCTAATTCATTCGTGCAATCCATTCTATTTCATTCGTACGATCCATTCTTACTCATTCGTACGATCCATTCTAATTCATTCACACGAATGTATCCATTCGTACGAATGAATTAGAATAGATTGTACGAATGAATTAGAATGGATCGTGTTCGGGGGATTTTTTCGTTGGTCCGTGCGGGCTACCTGCAAGACAAAGAAAAAGCGTAAGAACGGCTGGCTCCCTTAGGAGCGCAGACCCTCTGACGCTCAAGTCAGTCTCAGGTGCACAACGGCGAGCTGAAGTAGACAAAAGTGGAAGGGAAAAGGGTTTCCAACTTGTACTCTGGAGCCTGGGGGTGAGCATTTATAGACATTGGCGACCTACCGCGGCTCGACAGGTGGAGATTCTTTCCAGAGCCTTCTAGACCCCCACGTTCTGGCTCGCGTGGGTCTCTGACAGTCCTTGGTACTCGCGTCCCTGACATTCTTTGTCGTCGAGCCTGCCAGGCGGTTTGAGTGGGGGAGAGCATCTTTCTTGTTGCTGCCAGGTGGCTATTCTGGAATATTCAAGTCTGGGAGATCTTCGTGCACTGTGGGCGACCTCCGGTGGGAAGCCAGGGCGAGCTTGCCCTCCATTGCTCCGCCTTCTCTTCCATATCTATCAAGAGTCGGACCTCGCGGGAGCGACCTCTTCGATAAACTGGGGAGTTCTGGCGAGCTTGGGCGAGCTCCTGAGCGAGCTTGGGCGAGCTCCTGAGCGAGCTTGATCGAGCTCCTGAGCGAACTTGATCGAGCTCCTGAGCGAATTTGGGCGAGCTCCTGAGCGAGCTTGGGCGAGCTCCTGAGCGAGCTCTTTGCCTAAGGCCCCTTCGACCCAATGTGGAGCTCGCTCCCTGTCAAGGTGATTTGGTTAGCATGGGGGGGGAGGGCGAGCTCCTGGGCGAGTTCCCCACCCCTTGGAATCCTGGGGTCTATGAGATCCACAGGCAAGAACGAACTTGGGCGAGCTCCTGCGCGAGCTTGGGCGAGCTCCTGCATGAGCTAGAGGCGTTTGTGGTGCCGGTATCTTTATATGCATGACGGTCTAACTCCCGCTGCCAGCTCTAGCGAACTCCTGCGCGAGCTTGGGCGAGCTCCTGAGCGAGCTTTTAGCCTAAAGCCCCTTCAGCCCAATGTGGATCTCGCTCCCTGTCAAGGTGATTTGGTGAGCGCGGAGGGGGGGTGCGAACTATAGGGCAGATTTCAGCTACCCCCAACATTACCCCCTCCTGAGGGAGCGACCAAGGAGACTTTGGCGCTTGCTCAGGAGTCTTATTGCACACGACGGTCGAATTGGGAGTTCTAGTCATTTGCGACCTCCACCTGGTGGGATGCGGGCACCAACCATGGGCGGTCTGCGCCGAGAGCTTTGACTGTCAGTAATTCATAAATGTTGGGCGGGCCGCGAGCATCAGCCATGAGCGATCTCCTTCCGGTGCGAGCTTGTCACACGCGGCCAGGGTCTGCTTCGGGCGAGCTTGGGCACCAGCCGTGGGCGATCTGCGTCGAGAGTTTCGACTCCCAGTATTTCACAAACGCTGGGCGGGCCGGGAGCGTCAGCCACGAGCGATCTCCTTCCGGTGCGAGCTTGTCACACGCGGCCAGGGACTGCTTCGGGCAATCTTGGGCACCAGCCGTGGGCGATCTGCGTCGAGAGTTTTGACTCCCAGTATTTCACAAATGCTGGGCGGGCCGCGAGCATCAGCCACGAGCGATCTCCTTCCGGTGCGAGCTTGTCACACACGGCCAGGGTCTGCTTCGGGCGAGCTTGGTCACCAGCCGTGGGCGATCTGCGTCGAGAGTTTTGACTCCCAGTATTTCATAAACGCTGGGCGGGCCGCGAGCATCAGCCACGAGCGATCTCCTTCCGGTGCGAGCTTGTCACACGCGGCCAGGGTCTGCTTCGGGCAAGCTTGGGCACCAGCCGTGGGCGATCTGCGTCGAGAGTTTTGACTCCCAGTATTTGACAAACGCTGGGCGGGCCGCGAGCATCAGCCACGAGCGATCTCCTTCCGGTGCGAGCTTGTCACACGCGGCCAGGGTCTGCTTCGGGCGAGCTTGGGCACCAGCCGTGGGCGATCTGCATCGAGAGTTTTGACTCCCAGTATTTCACAAACGCTGGGCGGGTCGGGAGCGTTAGCCACGAGCGATCTCCTTCCAGTGCGAGCTTGTCACACGCGGCCAGGGTCTGCTTCAGGCGAGCTTGGGCACCAGCCGTGGGCGATCTGCGTCGAGAGTTTTGACTCCCAGTATTTCACAAACGCTGGGCGGGCCGGGAGCGTCAGCCACGAGCGATCTCCTTCCGGTGCGAGCTTGCCACACGCGGCCAGGGTCTGCTTCGGGCTAGCTACGGGCACCAGCCACGGGCGATCTTGTGACTTGGGTATCGCTCCAAATCTCCGACGGTCGCCTCAGCTTAAATGCGGCACGAGGCTCGATGCTGATACAATGAATCTCATCATGAGATCCCGATCGGCGCGAGACACGTGTCTTCTTCTTATTCGCTCATTTTTCTGTCAGTAAAGGACAGTGTCGGCACCGGCGCAGCCTTTTCCACGCCTGGCCCACGTGGTACTTGACGATTGGAAAGAAACGAGCTGTCGCTTCGACAACCGTCATGTCGCCTCGTTGGGCGTGCTCGGGTATTAACTGTGGCCCGATTCACTTGTCTCTCGCCTGCCTATAAATAGGAGATGGGGGGGCGATTTTTACCGCTGCATGAAAAATAGCTCTCCCTTCCTCCTTAGCTTTCAGCTCGCAGCTCGCTAGCACCCTCTCGCACTCATGGCTTCCTCTGCTGCCGCTTCTTCTTCTGCTGCTGCTGCCGCTGCGCCCTCCCAATAGGAGCCCCTCGACGTCGTTCTTCTCTCAGTGCGCGCTTCCGGCACTGAGGGCGAGGCTCCCCCAAAGGTGCCCGCCGTCATCTGGCTGCACGACATCGGGGGCGCGCCTGTCCCCGACAATCTGCGGACTGCGGTGGGAATTCCCCGGGAGCTCGCCATTTTGCCCCTCCCTCGCTCTAGGAGGCCGCTCTCCGGCACCGCGGTCTCCGTGGGGCAGGTCTGGTCAGGGCTCCGGCTCCCCCTGAACCATTTGGCCAGCGAGCTACTGGAGCTGGCGGGCTTATGCCCCGCCCAGCTTCCGGGAAACTCATGGGGGATCCTCTACGGGCTTTCTCGAATCGAGGAAGCCCTTAACGTGAGGATCCCCCTCGCCTACCTCCTGAAGAAGTGGTTCCTCAAGCCGGGGCCCGTCTTCAACGAGGTGGGCTGCGGCCTGTTCTACCTCACAGGCCACTCCAGCGAGGTGCTCCCCTTCTCCGCGGTCGAAAACAAGGATAGGTACTGGAAAGAGTACCCCTTCGTCGTCGCGGGGGAGTGGCGAGGTCCCTGCGCAGGCGTTCCTGCTCACCCCGGAAGGCCGCCCCTCCCCAACTTCAAAGCGATCGCTGAGTACCGTGCCAAAGGGAAGAAGTGTATCTCTGAGGCCCAAGAACAAACGCTCGACAAGGCGATCTTGGAGTTCCTCGACGGGCGAACTCCCGAGAAGATCCTGGCTCCGGACTTCTCCGTCCTCTGGAAGGATCTCCGGACTGGCGCCATCACCACCCGCCAGAAGAACATGCGCCAGAAGGTGGCGGTCTCTCGCCGCGCTGGGGCAACCTCCAAGGCGGCTCCCACGACCCCCGATACCGGCACCTCTTCGGCGACGAAGGGGAAGAAGAAGCGGGCTTCCCCGATTAGGCTCGCCGATGAAGACACCATCGACATGCTCCGCGAGGAGGACATTCCCTCGCCGCCGCCTCCATCCCGCGAGGTTGCCCCAGGTCAGGCGAACTCTCCCTTAGGTTCCAATCTCCCTACGCACTCCTCAATTTCAAAACCCCCACGACGTCAAGTTGTGATGGTCGACCCTGAGGACCCGCGCGTCGAGCTCCTTCTTGGCATGGCGGAGGTGGAAACCCCAATGGCTGAGGTGTTGATGTGCGGGTTCCCGGGCGACCTCTCTAAACCCCTCTTTGTCACGGCAATGACCCCAGAGATGGAGGGCGCCCACATAAAGAAGAAGAAGAAGAGGGCTCCAGCGGCCCGCCCGACGGGGGAAGACGATGTCGTCCGCAAAGCTCACGAAGCCTTTGCGCGAGCCGCTGAGGAGCGGAGGAGGAAAGCCGCTCTGGAGGAAGCGGGCCTGGGATCCTGCGAGGATTCCAGCTCGGCCGAGGAAGAGGAAGAAGAAGGAGAAGCGCCGGCCCGCGCTGCCGAGCCCGCCGCACCGGCTGCGTCTGCTCCCAGTGCGCCCGCGCACGCTGCTTCCAGCGCGCTTGCGCACCCCATCGCGCCCGCGCCCTCTATACCGGATGCGTCTGGCCGCAGCGTGCCCGCGCCCGCTACTGCTAGCGCGCCCGCGCCCTCTGCTGCTAGCGCGCCCGTGGCCACGCCCGCGCCCGCGCCTATGGCTCCCAGCGCGCCCGCGCCCTCTGCTGCCAGCGCGCCCGCGCCCGCGCCCGCTGATTCCAGTGCGCTCGCGCCCACGCCCGCGCCCGCGCCTATGGCTCCCAGCGCGCCCGCGCCCGAGCCCGCGCCTGCCGCTTCCAGCGTGCCTGCGCCCACTGATTCCAGTGCGCCCGCACCCACGCCCGCGACCGCGCCTATGGCTCCCAGCGCGCCCGAGCCCGCGCCTGCCGCTTCCAGCGCGCCTGCGCCCACTGCCCCCTCCGCTCCCTCTGCTCTCGAGGCTCCTATCCTCCCGGAGCTGGGCGGGTTGGTTTACTGGTCTCCGGACCTGGGGGCCATCCTGGATGACATTCCGAGCTCCAGCTCGGAAGCCTCGGACCCAGACTTGCCCGGGCAAGGGGGATCCGCCGTGCCTCCCCTTATCAAGGAAGGGGGTGCCGGCGCTCAAGGGGGCGAGCCCGCCGCTACTGCCGACAATGCGCCTCCCCCGGCTGCCCCAACCGAGGTGAGCCAGGCGGGCTCCTCTTCAGGCGACCCCGAGCGCGCCCCCTACTTCACGCGGGAGATCCTGGGGCGCAACATTTTCGCCCAGACTCCCTATATCGCCCTCATCAACCGGCTCCTCGAGGTAAGATTACCTTCACACTTCTTCGCCTTAAATCCCTCTCTATTCGAAATTTCTCCTAAGACTTTCTCTAACTGTTTCACCTTGGCGTAGGTGGAGCGGGTCAGTCGGGCCCTCGCCGATGAGGTCGCTGGCATTGCGGGGGACACGGTTGCTCTCTATGATGACACTCTCCACGGCTCGGAGAGGAGAGTAGACGAGCACATCCACCGGCTTCACCAGATGGACCACTCCGACGAGCTCCGAGCTGAGGTGGACCGGCTGCGCCAGCAGGCCGCCTCTGTTGACACAGAGGTTGCCCAGCTGCGCCAGCGGGCTGCCACCCTCACCACTGGGCTCGCCTCGGTCGAGGATGCTCGTGCCCGTGCCCTCGCGGACCTACAAGAGGCGACCAAAGCCAAAGAGGCCGCCCAGAAAGAGGTCCTCGAGCTCCGCAGCCTGGTGGCGGCCTCCAGGGACGAGATCGCGGTGCTGAAGAAGGCACATCTCCGCGATCTCAACACCCAGCGAGAGCGCCTCCAGTCGCAGCTGGGCGAGCTCCTTCAGAAGGGCGTGCTGGACTCCATTGAGAAGTATAAGGCCGAAAGGTCAAAGAAGAGGAAGCGCGGCGATGACGACGGCGCGGGTGCTGGCCCTGCCTAGGTTCCATCCTTTTGTAACCCCTTCAATGTACTTTTAAACAATGAATGAAAACACTTTTTTAGCTCGCCTATGCGTTTCTTTCTCTCTCTGTGTTGCTCATGAGTCCGCTTTAGGAGTTTCGCAGCGATCTCGAGAGTGATACCCCGGGCGAGGCAGCTAATTCGATTCAACCTTTTTATTTTAAAGTATATGCAAACGAAAAACTCGGCATGCTTGCTAAAACTCAACAGTCTCTGAGCCCGGAAAACGATAAGCGAACCAAATGACTTCAAAAAAACTTCCCTACACTCAGAGACTTAAACCATTTTTATTTTAAAAGGAAACTAATAAGTGCTAGCTGCCCCCTGCCCGGTTAATTTCCCTCGATGATCCTGTTCGGCAGACTCGCCCTTCGAGGGGTATGCCAACGCCAGGATGCTTCCGTTCATGGCAGGTGAACGCGAAGGATCCCGGTTAGGTTTAGAGTCCACTAGGCAGCGGACTTCCCCGGGAATCTCAAGGTCGCCCACTGGCTGCCTCTGAGGATCCCGGTCTTGCTTTAAGTCCGCACAACGGCGGACTACCCCGGGAATCTCAAGGTCACCCACGGGCTGCCTCTAAGGATCCCGGTCTTGCTTTAAGTCCGCACAACGGCGGACTGCCCCGGGAAGCTCAAGGTCGCCCACTGGCTGCCTCTGAGGATCCCGGTCTTGCTTTAAGTCCGCACAACGACGGACTGCCCCGGGAAGCTCAAGGTAGCCCACTGGCTACCTCTGAGGATCCCGGTCTTGCTTTAAGTCCGCTCAGCGGCGAACTGCACTTTATAGATCATGCGGGCTCTATACTGCGCCGAGCTCTCGAGTTAAATTCCTTGTTGAAACCTTCATCGTTCATTCATAACTTCAGAAGATGATTTACAAAATTCCTTAGTCTTATGCATAAAACTTGTGAAGGTATAAAGCATTCCAAGGTCGCTCTAACAGGTCGCCTTCAGCGGTCATCAACCGGTAAGCCCCCGAGCTTCCTGCTTCGTGTACTATGTAGGGGCCTTCCAAGTTCGCCGCGAGCTTTCCTGCATTAGGCTCTTGCGTGTTTGTGAACACCTTTCTCATCACCAGATCGCCAGCCTTGAATGCCCGATGGCGGACTCTTTTGTCATATGCGCACTTCATTTCCTGTCTATATCCGGCGAGGTGTAGATTAGCGCGCTCTCGTCTTTCTTCGAGCTGATCGAGGGAGTCGGCGAGCAGCTTGTCATTGTCGACCTCCTCCGACGCAAGCCTTCTTTCAGTGGGCAGCTCGGCTTCTACGGGTAGCACGGCTTCACAGCCAAAAGTGAGACTGAAAGGGGATTCATTAGTTGAGCGACGTGGAGTAGTGCGATAGGCCCATAAGACTCCATCGAGCTCCTGCTCCCACTGTCCTTTTTTCCCTCCCAGTCTTTTCTTGAGGTTGTCTAGGATTACTCGATTCGTAGCTTCGGCCTGCCCGTTGCTTTGAGGGTATCTTGGGGACGAGAACCTTAGGTCAACTCCATATTCAACGCAAAAGCTTCTGATCAAGCGATTGTCGAACTGGCGACCATTGTCGGTAATGAGTACTCGGGGCAGCCCGAACCGGCAGAAAATATTCTTCCAAAGGAAGTCTCTCACTTGTTTCTCACCTATCTTAGCTAGCGGGACCGCTTCCACCCATTTGTTGAAGTAGTCCGTAGCTACTAAGATGAATTTCTTCTGCCGGGCTGATACGGGGAAAGGTCCCACAATATCTAACCCCCATTGTTGAAACGGCCAGGGGCTCGCCAGAGGATGCAGTTCTTCTGCGGGCATATGATTTGTTGTGGCGTGCTTCTGACATTGGACGCAGCTTTGTGCGACCTTCAAGGCATCTTGCTCCAGAGTGGGCCACCAGTATCCTTGCCTCCGTACTTTCGCAGCTAGAGACCGCCCACCAGCGTGGTTTCCCAGCTCGCCCGAGTGAATGCAATTCAAAACTTCTTCGGTCTCCGGGCTCTCGACGCAACGAAGATTTGGCCCGCCAAAAGATCTTCAAAAAAGGCGATCCCAGCGAATGAGGTAGCGCCCAGCGCATTTCTCCACTAGCCGGGCTTCCTCTTTATCCTCTGGAAGCTCGCCCTTCTAGAGAAAACGAAGAATGGGGGCGGTCCACCCACCGGGTAATACGTCGGCAGAGACTTGGTTAACAGCGGGCTCTATCAGTCGGAGCCGAGACTGATTCTGGACCTCGATGAGAATCTGGCGAGCTTTTGATGTTCCCAGCAGGGAGGCAGCGTTTGCCAATGCATCAGCTCGCCTATTATCGGCTCGAGGGATTTGCTCGAAGGAGATCTTTTCGAACTCTGCGGCCTTTCCTTTTACCAGATCCACATAGCCCGCCATTCGCGTATCCCGGGAGGCGTACTCTCCATTGATTTGACAAATGATCAGCTGGGAATCGCTGAAAACCTTTAACCGTTTGGCGCCTACTTCTTGAGCGAGCTGTAGTCCAGCGAGCAGTGCCTCATACTCTGCCTCATTGTTGGTTGCCGCGAAATCCAACCGGACTGACTTCTCAAGAATTACCGATTGAGTGATCAGTGCAACCCCGATCCCGGCCCCCAGAGCGTTGGAGGATCCATCGACGAATAATTCCCAGCCCGCCATCTCTGAATGCTTAGTTGGAGGAAGCTCGCCTTGGTTTTCCAAGAACCTCGCCTTCCCAGGGTGTGCCTTAGTTGGCTCGTCCTCCTGGTACTGGACCGGTTCTTCTATGGGGAAGTCCGCCAAGAAATCGGGGAGAGCCTGCCCTTTGACAGCAACTCGAGGGACATACTCCAAACCATAGGCGGCGAGCTCGGTGGACCATCGGTAGAACCTGCCAGCTACCGAGGGTCTGGAGAGCGCGCTCTTTAGAGGGTGCTCCGTGATGACCTTGACAGTGTACGGCGAGAAGTAGGGGTGAAGCTTTCTCGCGGTAAGGACCAAGGCCAATGCGACCTTCTCGATTGGTCGATACCGGAGCTCGGCGGGAAGCATTGTGTGGCTTACAAAGTAGACAGGCCGCTCCACCTTTGCTTCTTCCACAACAAGGACCCCGCTTACCGCATTCTCTGTGACGACGAGATACACGCCAAGCTCGGCGCCATATTTTGGTGCCGCTAGGACTGGCGGGCTCGCCAGATAATCCTTGATCTTTTGAAAGGCGCGCTCGCACTTTTCATCCCAACAAATGCTCGCTCCTTTTCGTAGTAGCTCGAAAAGAGGTCGGCAATTGTCTGAGGATTTGGAGATGAATCGATTGAGCGCGGCGATTCGCCCGCTCAACCTCTGGACTTCCTGCCGGGTTCTTGGTGCGGGCATCTCGACAAGTGCTCGGATTTGCCCAGGGTCCGCCTCGATCCCCCTGTGGGTGACCAGGTACCCTAGGAATTTCCCAGAAGTCACCCCGAATGCGCACTTTGCCGGGTTCAGCCTCATTTGGTACTTTCTCAACACTTCGAAGGTTTCGCGGAGATCGGCGACATGCCCCTCTCGCTCTCGACTTTTCACCAGGAGGTCGTCTACATAAACTTCGACATTCCTGCCGATCTGACCCTTGAACATCTGAGTGACTAACCTTTGGTAGGTCGCTCCAGTGTTCTTAAGTCCAAAAGGCATCACTCGATAGCAGAATAGCTTCTGGTAGCCCGCCCCAGAATAGAAGGCGGTCGTCTCTTGATCGTCGACGTGGAGAGGTATCTGATTATACCCAGAATATCCATCCATGAAGGACAGGGCCTGAAATCCGACAGCTCCGTCGACCAGCGCGCCTATCCACGGAAGAGGAAAACCGTCCTTCGGGCATGCTTTATTGAGGTCGGAGAAGTCAATGCACACTCTGACCGCCCCGCTTTTCTTGGGCACCGCCATGATATTGGAGATCCACTCGGGAAAGTGCGCCTCGCGAATAAAGCCAGCTCGCTCTAGCTTGTCTATCTCCGCCGCCACTGCGATGGACTTCGCAGCCGGTATGTGCCGAGCTTTTTGCTTGATCGGCGGGAACTCTTTCATGGTGTGCAGACAATGACAGGCGACCTCCGGGTCAATCCCTGGCATGTCCGCGAAGCTCCAGGCGAATATGTCACAGTATTCCCTGAGTATGCCGGTCAAGGCCAGGACCTCGCCCTTGGTTAGCGAGGTCCCGAGACTAACCTTCCTCGGTCCGTCCTCGCTCCCGATGTTGACTTCTTGTAGTGGCTCGGTTATGGGAAAACTTCCTCTCTAAGACCCCGGTAGGCGGCCTTTCTCCTCGAGCTCAAAATCCACGCCGCTCCCACCCGGAAGTGAAGTGGGGGATCTAAGCGAGGCGACCTCTCTCGGGCTTTGAGGGAGCCCGCTTGAGGTGGGCGTTAATTGCTAGGAGGGCGCGGGCCTCTTGGCCTCAGCAACCTCAACGTCTGCGAGGTGAAAGACGTCCTGCTCGCACCTGGTAGCAGCGACCTGGTCTCCTCGAATTACCATGACCCCTTCGCTGGTGGGAAACTTAAGGGCCTGGTGATTAGGCGAGGACACCGCTTTCATCTGCCTCAACCAAGGTCACCCTAGGATGGCATTGAAAGCGGACTGCCCGTCCACCACCGTGAAATGGACTTGACGTACCTCCGGGCCCGCCGTTACGGTGAGGGTTATCTCCCCTACCACCTTAGCGACCTCGCCAGTGAAACCGGTGAGCGAGCCCGTTGAGGGAGACAAATCAATTTGTCTCAGTCCCATTCGCTGGAAGGTCGACAAGAACAGGATGTCTACGCCACTTTCTGGGTCAACCAGGACCCGCCTTACTTCGATGTTTGCCATCATTAGGCGTATGATGAGGGGGTCATTGTGGGGGGTAACGACCCTGGCCGTGTCCTCCTCCGAGAACCAAATAAAGTCTCGGGCTTCTACCCTTGGTGTTTGGAGCAATACAGGAGTTAGAGAAACGGAGAATACCTTCTGAGCTCGCTCCATCTCTCTAACTTGCCGCCGAACCTCGTTGCTGGATCTTGGGCCGTTCAGGCGCCCACTGATGGTGTGACAGACCGCCGGCCCTCCCGGGGGTGGTGGAGGTAGGGCGGGCTCAGCGGGCCCCGGGCGATCCCCCTCCCGAGGAGCCTATGCCGGTATCACCTCGAACCTCCTTGGAGGCGAAATAAACTGATCCAAATGGCCCTGGGTGACCAAGTCCTCGAGGTGGTTCTTGAGAGCCCGGCATCTGTTGGTGTGATGCCCGGTGCTGCGATGAAAGGCGCACCACCGCGAATTATCGGTTGAGCTGGCTCCCCGACCTGCAGGAGGGGGGATACTGAAAGAAAGGTTCGTTCCGAATATGGTGAAAGATTTGCCCTGGTGAGTGGGTTAACACGGTGAAATCCCGCTCCCCAGGTCCCGGAGGCAGGCGCCAGGTCGCCGGCCTTCCATCGACCACCCGGGGGGCTTCCGCGGGCTGTACAGCAGGAGCTGCGGGCGGTCCGGGCAAAGGTGCCACCTGTGGCACCTCCCGCCTCTCCACGGCCTTAACGATGAGAGGTCGCAGAGCCGGAGGAGGTCGCTACTCGACTGCCTTTCCCTTCCGGTCTAACACCGCATCTTCGAGCTTAATGTGCTGCTGGACAAGGGCGAATAGCTCGACGATCGTGCGGGGATCCTTGATTACCAGGGCGTCATGAAGCTTGCTTCCCTCGGGGAGGGCATTCCGGAACGCGCTCACCGTCGTGCGATCTTGGCCGACAGCGTCCTCCAAAGCGAGGTAGGCGCTTCGGAAGTGCATCGCGAAGCTTCGAAGAGTTTCGCGGGCTCCCATGGACAAAGTGAAGAGGGACTCGATCCTCTTAGGGGGCTGTCTGTTGCACCGGTACTGCTCCAGAAACAACCTGGAGAGAGTTGGGAAGTCTGGAATGGTGCCCGACGGCAATTTGTGGAACCAATTTAACGCCGAGCCCGTCAAGCTGCTCGGGAGAGCCCGGCACAAAACATGATCTTGGTCCCGGAAGAATAACAGCTTCCGGTAAGCCAAAAGGTGGTCGACTGGATCTTGCGATCCATCGAACAGTACAAACTTAGGCGGGGTCCAATGGTGAGGGAAACCTCCTTGGTGCACCTCGCTCGTGAAGGGCGAGCTACCCCCGTGGGCGGCGAGGTCCTCCAGAAGGTCTACCGTCGCGTTAGGTCGCTGCCAGTGCCCGGAGAAAACTCCCAGAGGCTGCTGCGCAGGTCCTAGGCGGCCGTGCACGCTCCCTCGAGGGAGGTTCGGATCCACCCCGCGGTGACCCTCGGGGGCTACCGCTCGGCGGCCTCCTTGCTGTTCGCCCGCGGATTCCTTCATCGTGGCGGTTGGTCTGTGGGAGGCCGTTGCCTCTCGAGCTTCGGAAGGTATAGCCACCGCGGGCTCTTTCCCACGTCGCCGATGACGCGGGTCACGATCCCGCTCTAGAGACCTCGCCTCCGACTCGTTAGAGTCGGCGCTCCGGCTACGGCGGCGAGGGATGGTCGCCCGCGAGGTCGCCTGGTTGCTAGACCGTTGGGTTACTAGCTTCTGCAGCCTCGTAAGCGGGGTTTCTGGCACCCCGCGCACGGCCGCTCTCTCGACCGGGGGTTCCGGACGGGAAACCTGCCGCGCCGGAACGGTCGTGGGCGGATGCGATGTTGATGCTGGTGGTCGTACCGGAGACGCCGTCTTCGTCGGCCCAGACCGTCGGCTGGCCGCCAGGACCTGACGGAGCCGTGTCAGTTCCTCCATCATTGCCCGCTGGGTAGCCAGTATCTCCAACAGGAGCTGGTCACTGAGCGGGACGTGGGGCTGGGGGGTCTCAACAGGGGGTTCGCTGCGCGCAGACCTCGCACGGGTCCTCGGTCGCCGGTGTCCCCTTGTCGCTGGAGCCATCTTTGGGTTACGGGAGCCTCCGGTGTTCAACCGCGTGGTCGTGGGCGTTCTCGCCGGAACCAGTCAAAAGATCCCACAGACGGCGCCAAATTTTCGGGGGATTTTTTTGCTGGTCCGTGCGGGCTACCTGCAAGACAAAGAAAAAGCGTAAGAACGGCTGGCTCCCTTAGGAGCGTAGAACCTCCGACGCTCAAGTCAGTCTCAGGTGCACAACGGCGAGCTGTAGTAGACAAAAGTGGAAGGGAAAAGGGTTTCCAACCTGTACTCTGGAGCCTGGGGGTGAGCATTTATAGACATTGGCGACCTACCGCGGCCAGACGCGTGGAGATTCTTTCCAGAGCCTTCTAGACCCCCACATTCTGGCTCGCGTGGGTCTCTGACAGTCCTTGGTACTCGCATCCCTGACATTCTTTGTCGTCGAGCCTGCCAGGCGGTTTGAGTGGGGGAGAGCATCTTTCTTGTTGCTGCAAGGTGGCTATTCTGGAATATTCAAGTCTGGAAGATCTTCGTGCACTGTGGGCGACCTCCGGTGGGAAGCCAGGGCGAGCTTGCCCTCCATTGCTCTGCCTTCTCTTCCATATCTATCAAGAGTCGGACCTCGCGGGAGCGACCTCTTCGATAAACTGGGGAGTTCTAGCGAGCTTGGGTGAGCTCCTGAGCGAGCTTGGGCGAGCTCCTGAGCGAGCTTGGGCGAGCTCCTGAGCGAGCTTGATCGAGCTCCTGAGCGAACTTGATCGAGCTCCTGAGCGAATTTGGGCGAGCTCCTGAGCGAGCTTGGGCGAGCTCCTGAGCGAGCTCTTTGCCTAAGGCCCCTTCGGCCCAATGTGGAGCTCGCTCCCTGTCAAGGTGATTTGGTTAGCATGGGGGGGGAGGGCGAGCTCCTAGGCGAGTTCCCCACCCCTTGGAATCCTGGGGTCTATTAGATCCACAAGCAAGGGCGAACTTGGGCGAGCTCCTGCATGAGCTAGGGGCGTTTGTGGTGCCGGTATCTTTATATGCATGACGGTCTAACTCCCGCTGCCATCTCCAGCGAACTCCTGCGCGAGCTTGGGCGAGCTCCAGAGCGAGCTTTTAACCTAAAGCCCCTTCAGCCCAATGTGGATCTCGCTCCCTGTCAAGAAGATTTGGTGAGCGCGGAGGGGGGGTGCGAACTCTAGGGCAGATTTCAGCTACCCCCAACAGATCGTACGAATGAATTAGAATGGATCGTACGAAGGAATTAGAATGGATCGTACGAATGAATTAGAATGTATCGTACGAATGAATTAGAATAGATCATACGAATGAATTAGAATGGATCGTACGAAGGAATTAGAATGGATCGTACGAATGAATTAGAATGGATATATTCGTGCAAATGAATTAGAATGGATTGTATGAATGTATTAGAATGGATCGTATGAGTGAATTAGAATGGATCGTACGAATGAATTAGAATGGATTGTATGAATGAATTAGAATGGATCGTACGATTGAATTAGAATGGATCATACGAATTAATTTGAATGGATCATACGAATGAATTAGAATGGATCGTACGAATGAATTAGAATGGATCGTACGAATGAATTAGAATGGATACATTCGTGCGAATGAATTAGAATGGATTGTGCGAATGAATAAGAACAGATCGTGCGAATGAATTAGAATGGATCGTACAAATGAATTAGAACGGATCGTGCGAATGAATTAGAATGGATCGTACGAATGAATTAGAATGGATACATTTGTGCGAATGAATTAGAATGGAATGTATCCATTCTAATTAATTCGTACGATCCATTCTAATTCATTCGTATGATCTATTCTTATTCATTCGCACGATCCAGTCTAATTGATTCGCACGATCCATTCTAATTCATTCGCACGAATGTATCCATTCTAATTCATGCGTACGATCCATTCTAATTCATTAATATGATCCATTCTAATTCATTCGTACGATCCATTCTAATTCATATGCACAAAGGTATCCATTCTAATTCATTCGTACGATCAATTCTAATTCAGGATCGTACGAATGAATTAGAATGGATACATTCGTGCGAATGAATTAGAATTGATCGTACGAATGAATTAGAATGGATCGTGCGAATGAATTAGAATGGATCGTACGAATGAATTAGAATGGATCGTACGAATGAACTAGAATGGATACATTCGTACGAATGAATTAGAATGGATCGTACGAATGAATTAGAATGGATCGTACGAATGAATTAGAATGGATCTTACGAATGAATTAGAATGGATCGTACGAATGAATTAGAATGGATCGTACGAATGAATTAGAAAGGATACATTTGTGCGAATGAATTAGAATGGATCGGACGAATGAATTAGAATGGATCGTAGGAATGAATTAGAATGGATCAAATGAATAAATTAGAATGGATCGTACGAATGAATTAGAATGGATCGTACGAATGAATTAGAATGGATACATTGGTGCGAATGAATTAGAATGGATCGGACGAATGAATTAGAATAGATCGTACGAATGAATTAGAATGGATCGTACGAAGGAATTAGAATGGATCATACGAATGAATTAGAATGGATATATTCGTGCAAATGAATTAGAATGGATCGTATGAATGTATTAGAATAAATCGTATGAGTGAATTAGAATGGATCGTACGAATGAATTAGAATGGATTAGAATGGATCGGACAAATGAATTAGAATGGATCGTACGAATGAGTAAGAATGGATCGTACGAATGAAATAGAATAGATCGTACGAATGAATTAGAATGGATCGTACGAAGGAATTAGAATGGATCGTACGAATGAATTAGAATGGATATATTCATGCAATTGAATTAGAATGGATCGTATGAATGTATTAGAATGGATCGTATGAGTGAATTAGAATGGATCGTACGAATGAATTAGAATGGATCGTATGAATGAATTAGAATGGATACATTCGTGTAAATGAATTAGAATGGATCGTACGAATGAATTAGAATAGCTCATACGAATAAATTAGAATGAATCGTATGAATGAATTAGAATGGTTACATTCGTGCGAATGAATTAGAATAGATCGTACGAATGAATTAGAATGGATCGTACGAATAAATTATAATGGATCGTGGGAATGAATTAGAATGGATCCTACGAATGAATTAGAATGGATCCACCGAATGAGTTAGAATGGATCATATGAATGAATTAGAATGGATTGTACGAATGAATTAGAATGGATTGTGTGAATGAATTAGAATGGATCGTATGAATGAATAAGAATGGATCGTACGAATGAATTAGAATGGATCGTGCGAATGAATTAGCATGAATCGTACGAATGTATTAGAATGGATCGTACGAATGAATTAGAATGAATCGTACGATCCATTCTAATTCAATCGTCCGATCCATTCTAATTCATTCGCATGAATGTATCCCTTCTAATTCATTCGTACAATCCATTCTATTTCATTCGTACGATCCATTCTTACTCATTCGTATGATCTATTCTAATTCATTCGTATGATCCATTCTAATTCATTCGTACGATCCATTCTAATTCATTCGTACGATCCATTCTAATTCATTCGCACGATCCATTCTAATTCATTCATACGATCCATTCTAATTCATTCATACGATCCATTCTAATTCATTCCTACAATCCATTCTAATTCATTCGCCCGATCCATTCTAATTCATTCATACGATCCATTCTATTCGAATGGATCATGCGATCCATTCGAATTCATTCGCACGATCCATTCTAATTCATTCATACGATCCATTCTAATTCATTCATACAATGCATTCTAATTCTTTCACACGATCCATTCTAATTCTTTCGTAGGATCCATTCTAATTCATTCGTAAAATCCATTCTATTTCATTTGTACGATCCATTCTTACTCATTCGTATGATCCATTCTAATTCATTCGTACGATCCATTCTAATTCATTTGTACGATCCATTCTAATTCATTCGTACAATCCATTCTATTTCATTCGTATGATCCATTCTTACTCATTCGTATGATCCATTCTAATTCATTCGCACCAATGTATCCATTCTAATTCATTCATACAATCCATTCTAATTCATTCCGTACGATCCATTCTAATTCATTCGTACGATCGTACGAATGAATTAGAATGGATCGTACGAATGAATTAGAATAGATTGTACGAATGAATTAGAATGGATTGTACGAATGAATTAGAATGGATCATACGAATGAGTAAGAATGGATCGTACGAATGAATTAGAATGGATCATACGAATGAATTAGAATGGATCGTACGAATAAATTAGAATGGATACATTCGTCCGAATGAATTAGAATGGATCATACGAATGAGTAAGAATGGATCGTACGAATGAAATAGAATAGATTGTACGATTGAATTAGAATGGATCCTACGAATGAATTAGAATGGATCGTGTGAATGAATTAGAATGGATTGTATGAATGACTTAGAATGGATCGTATGAATGAATTAGAATGGATCGTGCAAATGAATTCGAATGGATCGTACGAATTCATTCTAATTCATTCATACAATCCATTCTAATTCTTTCACACGATCCATTCTAATTCATTCGTACGTTCCATTCTAATTCATTAGCACGATCCATGCTAATTCATTTGTTCGATCAATTCTAATTCATTAGCACGATCCATTCTAATTCATTCGTACGATCCATTCTAATTCCTTCGTACAATCCATTCTATTTCATTCGTACGATCTATTCTATTTCATTCGTACGATCCATTCTTACTCATTCGTACGATCCATTCTAATTCATTCGTCCGATCCATTCTAATTCATTCACACGAATGTATCCATTCTAATTCATTCGTACGATCCATTCTAATTCATTCGTACGATCCATTCTAATTCCTTCGTACGATCCATTCTAATTCATTCGTACGATCTATTCTAATTCATTCGTACGATCCATTCTAATTCATCCGTACGATCCATTCTAATTCATTCGTAAGATCCATTCTAAATCATTCGTACGATCCATTCTAATTCATTCGTACGATCCATTCTAATTCATTCGCACGAATGTATCCATTCTAGTTCATTCGTACGATCCATTCTAATTCATTCGTACGATCCATTCTAATCCATTCGTACGATCCATTCTAATTCATTCATATGATCCATTCTAATTCTTTCACACGATCCATTCTAATTCATTCGTAGGATCCATTCTAATTCATTCGTACAATCTATTCTATTTCATTCGTACGATCCATTCTTACTCATTCGTATGATCCATTCTAATTCATTCGGACGAATGTATCCATTCTAATTTATTCATATGATCCATTCTAATTCATTCGTACGATCCATTCTAATTCATTCGTACGATCCATTCTTACTCATTCGTATGATCCATTCTAATTCATTCGTACGATCCATTCTAATTCATTCGTACGATCGATTCTAATTCATTCGCACTATCCATTCTAATTCATTCATACGATCCATTCTAATTTATTCGTATGATCCATTCTAATTTATTCGTTCAAATATATCCATTCTAATTCATTCCGTAATACCCATTCTAATTCATTCGTACGATCCATTCTAATTCATTCGTACGAATGTATCCATTCTAATTCATTCGTACGATCCATTCTAATTCATTCGTACGATCCATTCTAATTCATTCGTAAGATCCATTCTAATTCATTCGTACGATCCATTCTAATTCATTCGCACGAATGTATCCATTCTAGTTCATTCGTACGATCCATTCTAATTCATTCGTGCGATCCATTCTAATTCATTTGCACGATCCATTCTAATTCATTCGTACGATCAATTCTAATTCATTCGCACGGATGTATCCATTCTAATTAATTTGTATGATCCATTCTAATTCATTCATACGATCCATTCTAATTCATTCATACAATCCATTCTAATTCTTTCACACGATCCATTCTAATTCATTCGTAGGATCCATTCTAATTCATTCGTACAATGAGTAAGAATGGATCGTACGAATGAAATAGACTTGATTGTACGAATGATTTAGAATGGATACATTCGTGCGAATGAATTAGAATGGATTGTGCGAATGAATTAGAATGGATCGTACGAATGAATTACAATGGATAGTGTGAAAGAATTAGAATGGATTGTATGAATGAATTATAATAGATTGTATGAATGAATTAGAATGGATCGTACGAAGGAATTAGAATGGATCGTACGAATGAATTAGAATGGATCGTACGAATGAATTAGAATAGATCGTACGAATGAATTAGAATGGATCGTGTGAAAGAATTAGAATGGATCGTACGAATGAATTAGAATGGATCGTGCGAATGAATTAGAATGGATCGTACGAATGAATTAGAATGGATCGTGCTAATGAATCAGAATTGATCGAACGAATGAATTAGCATGGATCGTACGAAGGAATTAGAATGGATCGTACGAATGAATTAGAATGGATCGTACGAATGAATTAGAATGGATACATTCGTGCGAATGAATTAGAATGGATCGTATGAATGAATTAGAATGGATCGTACGAATGAATTAGAATGGATCGTGCGAATGAATTAGAATGGATCGTACGAATGAATTAGAATGGATTGTACGAATGAACTAGAATGGATACATTCGTGCGAATGAATTAGAATGGATCGTACGAATGAATTAGAATGGATCGTACGAATGAATTAGAATGAATTTTACGAATGAATTAGAATGGATCGTACGAATTAATTAGAATGGATACATTCGTGCAAATGAATTAGAATGGATCGTATGAATGAATTAGAATGGATCGTACGAATGAATTAGAATGGATCGTGCGAATGAATTAGAATGGATCGTACGAATGAATTAGAATGGATCGTACGAATGAATTAGAATGGATACATTCATGCGAATGAATTAGAATGGATCGGACGAATGAATTAGAATGACTCGTACGAATGAATTAGAATGGATCGTACGAATGAATTAGAATGGATCGTACGAATGAATTAGAATGGATACATTCGTCCGAATGAATTAGAATGGATCATACGAATGAATTAGAATGGATCGTACGAATGAATTAGAATGGATCGTGTGAATGAATTAGAATGGATCGTATGAATGAATAAGAATGGATCGTACGAATGAATTAGAATGGATCGTGCGAATGAATTAGCATGAACCGTACGAATGTATTAGAATGGATCGTACGAATGAATTAGAATGAATCGTACGATCCATTCTAATTCAGTCGTACGATCCATTCTAATTCATTCGCACGAATGTATCCATTCTAGTTCATTCGTACTCGTACGATCCATTCTAATTCATTCGCACAATCTATTCTAATTCATTCATACGATCCATTCTAATTCATTCGCACAAATGTATCCATTCTAATTCATTCATACGATCCATTCTACTTCATTCGTACTATCCGTTCTAATTCACTCATACGATCCATTCTAATTCATTCATACGATCCATTCTAATTCATTCGTATGATCCATTCTAATTCATTCATACAATCCATTCTAATTCATTCGCACGAATGTATCCATTCTAATTAATTTGTACGATCCATTCTAATTCATTCGTATGATCTATTCTTATTCATTCGCACGATCCAGTCTAATTGATTCGCACGATCCATTCTAATTCATTCGCACAAATGTATCCATTCTAATTCATTCGTACGATCCATTCTAATTCATTAATATGATCCATTCTAATTCATTCGTACGATCCATTCTAATTCATATGCACAAAGGTATCCATTCTAATTCATTCGTACAATCCATTCTAATTCAGGATCGTACGAATGAATTAGAATGGATACATTCGTGCGAATGAATTAGAATTAATCGTACGAATGAATTAGAATGGATCGTGCGAATGAATTAGAATGGATCGTACGAATGAATTAGAATGGATCATACGAATGAACTAGAATGGATACATTCGTGCGAATGAATTAGAATAGATCATACGAATGAATTAGAATGGATCGTATGAATGAATTAGAATGGATCGTACGAATGAATTAGAATGGATACATTCGTGCGAATGAATTAGAATGGATCAGACGAATGAATTAGAATGGATCGTACGAATGAATTAGAATGGATCAAATGAATGAATTAGAATGGATCGTACGAATGAATTAGAATGGATCGTACGAATGAATTAGAATGGATACATTCGTGCGAATGAATTAGAATGGATCGGACGAATAAATTAGAATAGATCGTACGAATGAATTAGAATGGATCGTACGAAGGAATTAGAATGGATCGTACGAATGAATTAGAATGGATATATTCGTGCAAATGAATTAGAATGGATCGTATGAATGCATTAGAATGGATCGTATGAGTGAATTAGAATGGATCGTACGAATGAATTAGAATGGATCGTATGAATGAATTAGAATGGATACATTCGTGTGAATGAATTAGAATGGATCGTATGAATGAATTAGAATAGATTTTGTGAATGAATTAGAACTGATCGTACGAATGAATTAGAATGGATACGTTCATGCGAGTGAATTAGAATGGATTGTATGAATGAATTAGAATGGATCGTACGAATGAATTAGAATGGATCGCATAAGTGAATTAGAATGGGTACGAAGGAATTAGAATGGATCGTACGAAGGAATTAGAATGGATCATACGAATGAAATAGAATGGATCGTACGAAGGAATTAGAATGGATCGTATGAAGGAATTAGAATGGATCGTACGAATGAATTAGAATGGATATATTCGTGCAAATGAATTAGAATGGATCATATGAATGAATTAGAATGGATCGTATGAGTGAATTTGAACGGATAATACGAATGAAGTAGAATGGATCGTATGAATGAATTAGAATGGATACATTCGTGCGAATGAATTAGAATGGATCGTACGAATAAATTAGAATGGATCGTACAAATGAATTAGAATGGATCGTGTGAAAGAATTAGAATGGATTGTATGAATGAATTAGAATGAATTCGTACGATCCATTCTAATTCATTCGCACGATCCATTCTAATTCATTCATACGATCCATTCTAATTCATTCATACAATCCATTCTAATTCTTTCACACGATCCATTCTAATTCATTCGTAGGATCCATTCTAATTCATTCGTACAATGTATTCTATTTCATGCGTACGATCCATTCTTACTCATTCGTATGATCCATTCTAATTCATTCGGACGAATTAATCCATTCTAATTTATTCGTACGATCCATTCTAATTCATTCGTATGATCCATTCTAATTCATTCGCTCGAATGTATCCATTCTAATCCATTCATACGATCTATTCTAATCCATTTGTACGATCCATTCTAATTCATTCGCATGAATGTAACCATTCTAATTCATTTATTTGATCCATTCTAATTCATTCATACGATCCATTCTAATTCATTATCACGATCCATGCTAATTCATTCGTTCGATCAATTCTAATTCATTAGCACGATCCATTCTAATTCATTAGTACGATCCATTCTAATTCATTCGCACGATCCATTCTAATTCATTCATAGGATCCATTCTAATTCATTCATATGATCTATTCTAATTCTTTCGCACGAATGTATCCATTCTAATTCATTCGCACGAATGTATCCATTCTAATTCATTCGTACGATCCATTCTAATTCATTCGCACGATCCATTCTAATTCATTCGTACGATCAATTCTAATTCATTCGCACGAATTTATCCATTCTAATTCATTCGTACGATCTATTCTAATTCATTCATAGGATCCATTCTAATTCATTCATACAATCCATTCTAATTCATTCGCACGAATGTATCCATTCTAATTCATTCGTACGATCAGTTCTAATTCATTCACAAAATCTATTCTAATTCATTCATACGATCCATTCTAATTCATTCACACGAATGTATCCTTTCTAATTCATTCATACGATCCATTCTAATTCATTCGTACGATCCATTCTAATTCCTTCGTACGATCCATTCTAATTCATTCGTCCCATCTATTCTAATTCATTCGTACGATCCATTCTAATTCATTCATACGATCCATTCTAATTCCTTCGTACGATCCATTCTAATTCATTCGTACGATCCATTCTAATTCATTCATACAATCCATTCTATTTCTTTCACACGATCCATTCTAATTCATTCGTACGATCCATTCTAATTCATTCATGCAATCCATTCTATTTCATTCGTACGATCCATTCTTACTCATTCGTATGATCCATTCTAATTCATTCGCACGAATGTATCTATTCTAATTCATTCGTACGATCCATTCTAATTCATTAGTATGATCCATTCTACTTCATTCGTATGATCCATTCTAATTCATTCGTAGGATCCATTCTAATTCATTCGTACAATCTATTCTATTTCATTCGTACAATCCATTCTTACTCATTCGTATGATCCATTCTAATTCATTCGGACGAATGTATCCATTCTAATTTATTCGTACGATCCATTCTAATTCATTCGTACGATCCATTCTAATTCATTCGTACGATCCATTCTTACTCATTCGTATGATCCATTCTAATTCATTCGTACGATCCATTCTAATTCATTCGTACGATCGATTCTAATTCATTCGCACTATCCATTCTAATTCATTCTTACGATCCATTCTATGATCCATTCTAATTTATTCGTTCAAATATATCCATTCTAATTCATTCGTACGATCCATTCTAATTCATTCGTACGGTCCATTCTAATTCATTCGCACAATCCATTCTATTTCATTCGTACGATCCATTCTTACTCATTCGTATGATCCATTATGGATACATTCGTCCGAATGAATTAGAATGGATCATACGAATGAGTAAGAATGGATCGTACGAATGAAATAGAATGAATTGTGCGAATGAATTAGAATGGATCGTACGAATGAATTAGAATGGATCGTGTGAAAGAATTAGAATGGATCGTGCTAATGAATTAGAATGGATCGTACGAATGGATTAGAATGGATACATTCGAGCGAATAAATTAGAATGGATAGTACGAATGAATTAGAATGGATCATACGAATGAGTAAGAATGGATCGTACGAATGAATTAGAATGGATCGTACGAATGAATTAGAATGGATCGTACGAATAAATTAGAACGGATACATTCGTTCGAATGAATTAGAATGGATCATACGAATGAGTAAGAATGGATCGTACGAATGAAATATAATAGATCGTACGAATGAATTAGAATGGAATATACAAATGAATTAGAATGGATCGTACGAATGAATTAGAATGGATCGTATGAATGAATTAGAATGGATCGTACGAATGAATTAGAATGGATCGTGCGAATGAATTCGAATGGATCGTACAATCCATTCTAATTCATTCATACAATCCATTCTAATTCATTCACACGAATGTATCCATTCTAATCCATTCGTACGATCCATTCTAATCTATTCGTACGATCCATTCTAATTCATTCGCACAAATGTATACATTCTAATTCATTCGTACGATCCATTCTAATTCATTCGTATGATCCATTCTAATTAATTCGTATGATCCATTCTAATTCATTCGTACGATCCATTCTAATTCATTCGTACGATCCATTCTAATTCATTCGTACGATCCATTCTAATTAATTCGTATGATCCATTCTAATTCATTCGTACGATCCATTCTAATTCATTCGTACGATCCATTCTAATTCATTCGCACAATCCATCCTATTTCATTCGTACGATCTATTCTTACTCATTAGTACGATCCATTCTAATTCATTCGCACGAATGTATCCGTTCTAATTCATTCGTACGAATCCATTCTAATTCATTCGTACAATCCATTCTATTTCATTCGTACGATCCATTCTTACTCATTCGTATGATCCATTCTAATTCATTCGCACGAATGTATCCATTCTAAATCATTCGTACGATCCATTCTAATTCATTCATACGATCCATTCTAAATCATTCGTACAATCCATTCTATTTCATTCGTACGACCAATTCTAATTCATTCTATTTCGTTCGTACGATCCGTTCTAATTCACTCATACGATCCATTCCAATTCATTCATACGATCCATTCTAATTCATTTGCACGAATATATCCATTCTAATTCATTCGTACGATCCATTCAAATTCCTTCGTACGATCCATTCTAATTCCTTCGTACGATCCATTCTAATTCCTTCGTACGATCCATTCTATTTCATTCGTATGATCCATTCTAATTCCTTCGTACGATCCATTCTAATTCCTTCGTATCCATTCTAATTCACTCATACGATCCAGTCTAATTCATTCATACGATCTATTCTAATTCATTCATACAATCCATTCTAATTCTTTCACACGATCCATTCTAATTCATTCGTACGATCCATTCTAATTCATTCGCACAATCCATTCTATTTCATTCGTACGATCCATTCTTACTCATTGGTACGATCCATTCTAATTCATTCGCACGAATTTATCCATTCTAATTCATTCGTACGAATCCATTCTAATTCATTCGTACAATCTATTCTATTCCATTCTAATTCATTAGCACGATCCATTCTAATTCATTCGTACGATCCATTCTAATTCATTCGCACAATCCATTCTAATTCATTCATAGGATCCATTCTAATTCATTCGTACGATCCATTCTAATTCATTCGCACGATCCATTCTAATTCATTCATACAATCCATTCTAATTCATTCACACGATCCATTCTAATTCACTCATATGATCTATTCTAATACAATCCATTCTAATTCATTCGTTCGATCCGTTCTAATTCATTCGTCCGATCCATTCTAATTCATTCGCACGAATGTATCCATTCTAATTCATTCGTACGGTCCATTCTAATTCATTCGCACAATCCATTCTATTTCATTCGTACGATCCATTCTTACTCATTCGTATGATCCATTATGGATACATTCGTGCGAATGAATTAGAATGGATCATACGAATGAGTAAGAATGGATCGTACGAATGAAATAGAATGGATTGTGCGAATGAATTAGAATGGATCGTACGAATAAATTAGAATGGATCGTGTGAAAGAATTAGAATGGATTGTATGAATTAATTAGAATAGATCGTATGAATGAATTAGAATGGATCGTACGAATGAATTAGAATGGATCGTACGAATGAACTAGAATGGATACATTCGTGCGAATGAATTAGAATGGATCGTACGAATGAATTAGAATGGATCGTACGAATGAATTAGAATGGATCTTACGAATGAATTAGAATGGATCGTACGAATGCACGATCCATGCTAATTCATTCGTTCCATCAATTATAATTCATTAGCACGATCCATTCTAATGCATTCGTACGATCCATTCTAATTCTTTCGCACGATCCATTCTAATTCATTCGTACGATCCATTCTAATTCTTTCACACGATCCATTCTAATTCATTCGTACGATCCATTCTAATTCATTCGTACGATCTATTCTAATTCATTCGTACGATCCATTCTAATGCATTCGTACGATCCATTCTAATTCCTTCGTACGATCCATTCTAATTCATTCATACAATCCATTCTAATTCTTTCACTTGATCCATTCTAATTCATTCGTACGATCCATTCTAATTCATTCGTGCAATCCATTCTATTTCATTCGTACGATCCATTCTTACTCATTCGTACGATCCATTCTAATTCATTCACACGAATGTATCCATTCGTACGAATGAGTTAGAATAGATTGTACGAATGAATTAGAATGGATCGTACGAATGAATTAGAATGGATCGTATGAATGAATTAAAATGGATCGTACGAATGAATTAGAATGGATCGTGCGAATGAATTAGAATGGATCGTACAAATGAATTAGAATGGATCGTACGAATGAACTAGAATGGATACATTCGTACGAATGAATTAGAATGGATCGTAGGAATGAATTAGAATGGATCGTACGAATGAATTAGAATGGATCGTACGAATGAATTAGACTGGATCAGCCGAATGAATTAGAATGGATCATACGAATGAGTAAGAATGGATCGTACGAATGAAATAGAATGGATTGTACGAATGAATTAGAATGGATCGTACGAATGAATTAGAATGGATCGTGTGAAAGAATTATATGGATTGTATGAATGAATTAGAATGGATCATATGAATGAATTAGAATTGATCGTGCGAATGAATTCGAATGGATCGTACGAATGAATTAGAATGGATCGTACGAATGAATTAGAATGGATACATTCGTGCGAATGAATTAGAATGGATACATTCGTGCGAAAGAATTAGAATAGATCGTATGAATGATTTAGAATGGATCCTATGAATGAATTAGAATGGATCGTGCGAATTAATTAGAATGGATCGTACGAATGAATTAGAATGGATCGTGCTAATGAATTAGAATTGATCGAACGAATGAATTAGCATGGATCGTGCTAATAAATTAGAATGGAACGTACGAATGAATTAGAATGGATCGTGTGAAAGAATTAGAATGGATTGTATGAATGAATTAGAATGAATTCGTACGATCCATTCGAATTCATTCGCACGATCCATTCTAATTCATTCATACGATCCATTCTAATTCATTCATACAATCCATTCTAATTCATTCGTAGGATCCATTCTAATTCATTCGTACAATCCATTCTATTTCATTTGTACGATCCATTCTTACTCATTCATATGATCCATTCTAATTCATTCGGACGAATGTATCCATTCTAATTTATTCGTACGATCCATTCTAATTCATTCGTACGATCCATTCTAATTCATTCGTACGATCCATTCTTACTCATTCGTATGATCCATTCTAATTCATTCGTACGATCCATTCAAATTCATTCGTACGATCCATTCTAATTCATTCGTACGATCCCTTCTAATTCATTCGTACGATCCATTCTAATTCATTCATACAATCCATTCTAATTTATTCGCACGAATGTATCCATTCTAATTCATTTGCACGATCCATTCTAATTCATTTCTATGATCTATTCTAATTCATTCGTACGATCCATTCTAATTCATTCTAATTCATTCGTACGATCCATTCTAATTCATTCGTATATTCCATTCTAATTCATTAGCACGATCCATGCTAATGAATTAGAATGGATCGTACGAATGAATTAGAATGGATCGTGTGAAAGAATTAGAATGGATTGTATGAATGAATTAGAATGGATCGTATGAATGGATCGTACGAATGGAATGGATACATTCGTGCGAATGAATTAGAATGGATCGTACGAATGAATTAGAATGGATCATACGAATGAGTAAGAATGGATCGTACGAATGAATTAGAATGAACTAGAATAGAATGGATCGTATGAATGAATTAGAATGGTTCGTACGAATGAATTAGAATGGAATAGAATAGATTGTACGAATGAATTAGAATGGATTCGTACGAATGAATTAGAATGGATACATTCGTGCGAATGAATTAGAAAGGATCGTACCAATGAGTAAGAATGGATCGTACGAATGAATTAGAATGGATCGTGTGAAAGAATTAGAATGGATTGTACGAATGAATTAGAATGGATCGTGCTAATGAATTAGAATTGATCGAACGAATTCATTCTAATTCATCCATACAATCCATTCTAATTCTTTCACACGATCCATTCTAATTCATTCGTACGATCCATTCTTACTCATTGGTACGATCCATTCTAATTCATTCGCACGAATGTATCCATTCTAATTCATTCGTACGAATCCATTCTAATTCATTCGTACAATCTTTCTATTCCATTCTAATTCATTCGTACGATCCATTCTTACTCATTCGTACGATCCATTCTAATTCATTCGTACGATCCATTCTATTCTAGTTCATTCGTACGATCCATTCTAATTCATTCGTACGATCCATTCTAATTCATTCGCACGATCCATTCTAATTCATTCGTATGATCCATTCTAATTCATTCGTACAATCCATTCTATTTCATTTGTACGATCCATTCTTACTCATTCGTATGATCCATTCTAATTCATTCGTACGATCCATTCTAATTCATTTGTACGATCCATTCTAATTCATTCGTACAATCCATTCTATTTCATTCGTACGATCCATTCTTACTCATTCGTATGATCCATTCTAATTCATTCGCACGAATGTATCCATTCTAATTCATTCATACAATCCATTCTAATTCATTCCGTACGATCCATTCTAATTCATTCGTACGATCGTACGAATGAATTAGAATGGATCGTACGAATGAATTAGAATAGATTGTGCGAATGAATTAGAATGGATCGTACGAATGAATTAGAATGGATCGTACGAATGAATTAGAATGGATCGTACGAATGAATTAGAATGGATCATACGAATGAGTAAGAATGGATCGTACGAATGAATTAGAATGGATCGTACGAATGAATTAGAATGGATCGTACGATTAAATTAGAATGGATACATTCGTGCGAATGAATTAGAATGGATCATACGAATGAGTAAGAATGGATCATACGAATGAAATAGAATAGATTGTACGAATGAATTAGAATGGATCCTACGAATGAATTAGAATGGATCGTGTGAAAGAATTAGAATGGATTGTATGAATGAATTAGAATGGATCGTACGAATGAATTAGAATGGATCGTCCATTCTAATTCATTCTAATTCATTCGTACGATTCATTCTACGATCCATTCTAATTCATTCGTATATTCCATTCTAATTCATTAGCACGATCCATGCTAATGAATTAGAATAGATCGTACGAATGAATTAGAATGGATCGTGTGAAAGAATTAGAATGGATTGTTTGAATAAATTAGAATGGATCGTATGAATGGATTAGAATGGATACATTCGTGCGAATGAATTAGAATGGATCGTGCGATTCAATTAGACTGGATCATGCAAATGAATAAGAATAGATCATACGAATGAATTAGAATGGATTGTACGAATGAATTAGAATGAATTAGAATGGATCGTACGAATGAATTAGAATGGATCGTACGAATGAATTAGAATGGATCGTACGAATGAATTAGAATGGATCGTACGAATGAATTAGAATGGATACATTCGTGCGAATGAATTAGAATGGATCGGACGAATGAATTAGAATGGATCGTACGAATGAATTAGAATGGATCAACTGAATGAATTAGAATGGATCGTACGAATAAATTAGAATGGATACATTCGTCCGAATGAATTAGAATGGATCGTACGAATGAATTAGAATGGATCGTACGAATGAACTAGAATGGATACATTCGTGCGAATGAATAAGAATGGATTGTACGAATGAATTAGAATGGATCGTACGAATGAATTAGGATGGATCTTACGAATGAATTAGAATGGATCGTACGAATGAGTAAGAATGGATCGTCATTCTAATTCATTCGTATGATCCATTCTAATTCATTTGTATCCATTCTATTTCATTCGCACGATCCATTCTAATTCATTCTCGCAATCTATTCTAATTCATTCGTACGATCCATTCCAATTCATTCGTACGATCCATTCTAATTCATTCATACAATCCATTCTAATTTATTCGCACGAATGTATCCATTCTAATTCATTCGTACGATCCATTCTAATTCATTCGCACAATCTATTCTAATTCATTCATACGATCCATTCTAATTCATTCGCACGAATGTATCCATTCTAATTCATTCATACGATCCGTTCTACTTCATTCGTACTATCCGTTCTAATTCACTCATACGATCCATTCTAATTCATTCATATGATCAATTCTAATTCATTTGCACGAATATATCCATTCTAATCCATTCGTACGATCCTGAATTAGAATGGATCGTACGAATGAATTAGAATGGATACATTTGTGCATATGAATTAGAATGGATCGTACGAATGAATTAGAATGGATCGTACGAATGAATTAGAATGGATCGTACGAATGAATTAGAATGGATCATACGATTGCGTAAGAATGGATCATACGAATGAATTAGAATGGATCGTATGAATGAATTAGAATGGTTACATTCGTGCGAATGAATTAGAATAGATCGTTCGAAGGAATTAGAATGGATCGTATGAATGAATTAGAATGGATCGTACGAATGGATTAGAATGGATTGTACGAATGAATTAGAATGGATCGTACGAATGAATTAGAATTGATCATACGAATGAATAAGAATGGATCATACGAATGAGTAAGAATGGATCATATGAATGAAATAGAATGGATTGTACGAATGAATTAGAATGCATACATTCGTGCGAATGAATAAGAATGGATCGTACGAATGAATTAGAATGGATCGTACGAATGAATTAGAATGCATCGTACGAAAGAATTAGAATGGTTATATTCGTGCGAATGAATTAGAATGGATCGTACGAATGAATTAGACTGGATCGTACGAATGAATTTGAATGGATACATTTGTGCGAATGAATCTAAATGGATTGTATGAATGAATTACAATGGATCGTACGAATGAATTAGAATGGATCGTACGAATGAATTAGAATGGATCAAATGAATGAAGTAGAATGGTTACATTCATGCGAATGAATTAGAATGGATCGTACGAATGGATTAGAATGGATCGTATGTGTGAAATAGAATGGATACGAAGGAATTAGAATGGATCGTACGAAGGAATTAGAATGGATCATACGAATGAAATAGAATGGATTGTACGAAGGAATTAGAATGGATCGTACGAAGGAATTAGAATGCATTCGTATGATCCATTCTAATTCATTCGGACGAATATATCCATTCTAATTTATTCGTACGATCCATTCTAATTCATTCGTAAGATCCATTCTAATTCATTCGTACGATCCATTCTTACTCATTCGTATGATCCATTCTAATTCATTCGTACGATCCATTCTAATTCATTCGCACGAATGTATCCATTCCATTCGTACGATCCATTCATACGATCCATTCTAATTCATTCATACAATCCATTCTAATTCTTTCACACGATCCATTTTATTTCATTCGTACGATCCATTCTAATTCATTCATACGATCCATACTAATTCATTCGTACGATCCATTCTAATTCATTCTAATTCATTCGTACGATCCATTCTACGATCCATTCTAATTCATTTGTATCTATTCTATTACATTCGCACGATCCATTCTAATTCATTCGCGCAATCTATTCTAATTCATTCGTACGATCCATTCTAATTCATTCGTACGATCCATTCTAATTTATTAATACAATCCATTCTAATTTATTCGCACGAATGTATCCATTCTAATTCATTTGCACGATCCATTCTAATTCATTCCTATGATCTATTCTAATTCATTCGTACGATCCATTCTAATTCATTCTAATTCATTCGTACGATCCATTCAACGATCCATTCTAATTCATTCATATATTCCATTCTAATTCATTAGCACGATCCATGCTAATGAATTAGAATGGATCGTACGATCCAATCTAATTCATTCATACGATCCATTCTTACTCATTCGTATGATCCATTCTAATTCAATCGTACGATCCATTCTAATTCATTCGTACGATCCATTCCAATTCTTTCGTACGATCCATTCTAATTCATTCGTACGATCCATTCTAATTCATTCGTACGATCCATTCTAATTCATTCATACGATCCATTCTAATTCATTCATACAATCCATTCTAATTCATTCGTACGATCCATTCTAATTCACTCATACGATCCATTCTAATACATTCATACGATCCATTCTAATTCATTTGCACGAATATATCCATTCTAATTCATTCGTACGATCCATTCTAATTCCTTCCTACGATCTATTCTAATTCATTCGTACGATCTATTCTAATTCATTCGTACGATCCATTCTAATTCATTCGTACGATCCAGTCTAATTCCTTCGTACGATCCATTCTAATTCATTTGTACGATCCATTCTAATTCATTCGTACGATCCATTCTTATTCATTCGTACAATCTATTCTAATTCATTCGTACGAATGGATACATTCGTGTGAATGAATTAGAATGGATCGTACGAATGAGTAAGAATGGATCGTACAAATGAATTAGAATGGATTGCACGAATGAATTAGAATGGATTGTATGAATGAATTAGAATGGATCGTACGAATGAATTAGAATGGATACATTCGTGTGAATGAATTGGAATGGATACATTCGTGCGAAAGAATTAGAATAGATCGTATGAATGAATTAGAATGGATCCTATGTATGAATTAGAATAGATCGTACGAATGAATTAGAATGGATCGTACGAATGAATTAGAATGGATACATTCGTGCGAATGAATTAGAATGGATTCGTACGAATGAATTAGAATGGATCGTACGAATGAATTAGAATGGATCTTACGAATGAATTAGAATGGATCGTACGAATGAATTAGAATGGATCGTACGAATGACTTAGAATGGATACATTCGTGCGAATGAATTAGAATGGATCGTACGAATGAATTAGAATGGATCGTACGAATGAATTAGAATGGATCGTACGAATAAATTAGAATGGATACATTCGTGCGAATGAATTAGAATGGATCGTACGAATGAATTAGAATGGATCTTACGAATGAATTAGAATGGATCGTACGAATGAATTAGAATGGATCGTACGAATGAATTAGAATGGATACATTCGTGCGAATGAATTAGAATGGATCGGACAAATGAATTAGAATGGATCGTACGAATGAATTAGAATGGTTCATACGAATAAATTATAATGGATATATTCGTCCGAATGAATTAGAATGGATCATACGAATGAGTAAGAATGGATCATACGAATGTATTAGAATAGATTGTACGAATGAATTAGAATGAATTAGACGAATGAATTAGAATGGATCATGTGAAAGAATTAGAATGGATTGTATGAATGAATTAGAATGGATCGTATGAATGAATTAGAATGGATCGTGCGAATGAATTCGAATGGATCGTACGAATTCATTCTAATTCATTCATACAATCCATTCTAATTCTTTCACACGATCTATTCTAATTCATTCGTAGGATCCATTCTAATTCATTCGTACAATCTATTCTATTTCATTCATACGATCCATTCTTACTCATTCGTATGATCCATTCTAATTCGTTCGCACGAATGTATCCATTCTAGTTCATTCGTACGATCCATTCTAGTTCATTCGTACGATCCATTCTAATTCATTCGTACGATCCGTTCTAATTCATTTGTACGATCCATTCTAATTAATTCGTATGATCCATTCTAATTCATTCGTACGATCCATTCTAATTCATTCGTACGATCCATTCTTACTCATTCGTATGATCCATTCTAATTCATGCGTACGATCCATTCTAATTCATTCGTAAGATCCATTTTTACTCATTCGTATGATCCATTCTAATTCATTCGTACGAATGTATCCATTCTAATTTATTCGTACGATCCATTCTAATTCATTCGTACGATCCATTCTAATTCATTCGTACGATCCATTCTTACTCATTCGTATGATCCATTCTTATTCAATCGAATGAACTAGAATGGATCGAATGAATTAGAATGGATCATATTAATGAATTAGAATGGGTCGTACGAATGAATTAGAATGGATACATTCGTGCGAATAAATTAGAATAGATTGTATGAATTTATTAGAATGGATCGTACGAATGAATTAGAATGGATCGTACGAATGAATTAGAATAGATTGCGCGAATGAATTAGAATGGATCGTACGAATGAATTAGAATGGATCGTAGGAAGGAATTAGAATGGATCGTACGAATGAATTATAATGGATCGTACGAAGGAATTAGAATGGATCGTACGAATGAATTAGAATGGATCGTACGATTGAACAAGAATGGATCATACGAATGAGTAAGAATGGATCGTATGAATGAATTAGATTGGATCGTACGATCCATTCTAATTCATTAGCATGGATCGTGCTAATGAATTAGAATGGAATATAAGACTGAATTAGAATGGATCGTAGAATGGATCGTACGAATGAATTAGAATTAATTAGAATGGATCGTACGAATGAATTAGAATAGTTCATAGGAATGAATTAGAATGGATCGTGCAAATGAATTAGAATGGATACATTCGTGCGAATGAATTAGAATGGATCGTACGAATGAATTAGAATGGATCGTACGAATGAATTAGAATAGATTGCACGAATGAATTAGAATGGATCGTGCAAATGAAATAGAATGGATACAAATGAATTAGAATGGATCATACAAATGAATTAGAATGACGATCCATTCTTACTCATTCGTATGATCCATTTTATTTCATTCGCACGAATGTATCCATTCTAATTCATTCGTATGATCCATTCTAATTCATTCATAGGATCCATTCTAATTAATTTATACAATCCATTCTAATTCATTCGCACGAATGTATCCATTCTAATTCATTCGTACGAACAGTTCTAATTCATTCACAAAATCTATTCTAATTCATTCATACGATCCATTCTAATTCATTCACACGAATGTATCCATTCTAATTCATTCATACGATCCATTCTAATTCATTCGTACGATCCATTCTAATTCACTCATACGATCCATTCTAATACATCATACGATCCATTCTAATTCATTTGCACGAATATATCCATTCTAATTCATTCGTACGATCCAATCTAATTCCTTCGTACGATCCATTCTAATTCATTCGTACAATCTATTCTAATTCATTCGTACGATCCATTCTAATTCATTCGTACGATCCATTCTACTTCCTTCGTACGATCCATTCTAATTCATTCGTACGATCCATTCTAATTCATTCGTACAATCTATTCTAATTCATTCGTACGAATGGATACATTCGTGTGAATGAATTAGAATGGATCGTACGAATGAGTAAGAATGGATCGTACGAATGAAATAGAATGGATTGCACGAATGAATTAGAATGGATCGTACGAATGAATTAGAATGGATCGTGTGAAAGAATTAGAATGGTATGTATGAATGAATTAGAATGGATCGTACGAAGGAATTAGAATTGATCGTACGAATGAATTAGAATGGATCGTACGAATGAATTAGAATAGATCGTACGAATGAAATAGAATGGATCGTACGAAGGAATTAGAATGGATCGTACGAATGAATTAGAATGGATCATATGAATGAATTAGAATGGATACATTCGTGTGAATGAATTAGAATGGATCGTATGAATGAATTAGAATAGATTTTGTGAATGAATTAGAATAAATACATTCGTGCGAATGAATTAGAATGGATTGTATGAATGAATTAGAATGGATCCTATGAATGAATTAGAATGGATCGTACGAATGAATTAGAATGGATCGTACGAATGAATTAGAATGGATATATTCGTGCAAATGAATTACAATGGATCGTACGAATGAATTAGAATGGATCGTACGAATGAATTAGAATGGATTGTATGAATGAATTAGAATGGATACATTCGTGCGAATGAATTAGAATGGATCATACGAATAAATTAGAATAGATCGTACGAAGGAATTAGAATGGATCGTATGAATGAATTAGAATGGATAGTGCGAATGAATTAGAATGGATCGTACGAATGGATTAGAATGGATCCTACGAATGGATTAGAATGGATACCTTTGTGCATATGAATTAGAATGGATCGTACGAACGAATTAGAATGGATAATATTAATGAATTAGAATGGATCGTACGAATGAATTAGAATGGATACATTCGTGCGAATGAATTAGAATGGATTGTACGAATGAATTAGAATGGATTGTGCGAATTAATTAGAATAGATCGTACGAAGGAATTAGAATGGATCGTACGAATGAATTAGAATGGATCGTACGAATGAATTAGAATAGATCGTACGAATGAATTAGAATGGATCGTACGAAGGAATTAGAATGGATCGTACGAATGAATTAGAATGGATCGTACGAATGAACTAGAATGGATACATTCGTGTGAATGAATTAGAATGGATCGTACGAATGAATTAGAATGGATCGTACAAATGAATTAGAATGTCTAATTCATTCGCGCAATCTATTCTAATTCATTCGTACGATCCATTCTAATTCATTCGTACGATCCATTCTAATTCATTCATACAATCCATTCTAATTTATTCGCACGAATGTATCCATTCTAATTCATTCGTACGATACATTATAATTCATTCGCACAATCTATTCTAATTCATTCATACGATCCATTCTAATTCATTAATATGAATGAATTAGAATGGATTAGAATGGATCGTATGAATTAATTAGAATAGATTGTGCGAATGAATTAGAATGGATCGTACGAATGAATTAGAATGGATACATTCGTGCGAATAAATTAGAATGGATTGTATGAATGAATTAGAATGGATCGTACGAATGAATTAGAATGGATCGTATGAATGAATTAGAATAGATTGAGTGAATGAATTAGAATGGATCGTGCGAATGAAATAGAATGGATATAAATGAATTAGAATGGATCATACGAATGAATTAGAATGACGATCCATTCTTACTCATTCGTATGATCCATTCTAATTTATTCGCACGAATGTATCCATTCTAATTCATTCGTACGTCTAATTCATTCATACGGTCCATTCTAATTCATTCGCACAATCCATTCTATTTCATTCGTACGATCCATTCTTACTCATTCGTATGATCCATTATGGATACATTCGTGCGAATGAATTAGAATGGATCATACGAATGAATAAGAATGGATCGTACGAATGACATAGAATGGATTGTGCGAATGAATTAGAATGGATCGTACGAATGAATTAGAATGGATCGTGTGAAAGAATTAGAATGGATTGTATGAATGAATTTGAATAGATCGTATGAATGAATTAGAATGGATTGTACGAATGAATTAGAATGGATCTTACGAATGAATTAGAATGGATCGTACGAATGAATTAGAATGGATACATTCGTGCGAATGAATTATAATGGATACATTCGTGCGAAAGAATTAGAATAGATCATATGAATGAATTAGAATGGATCCTATGAATGAATTAGAATAGATCGTACGAATGAATTAGAATGGATCGTACGAATGAATTAGAATGGATACATTCGTGCGAATGAATTAGAATGGATTCGTACGAATGAATTAGAATGGATCGTACGAATGAATTTGAATGGATCTTACGAATGAATTAGAATGGATCGTACGAATGAATTACAATGGATCGTACGAATGAATTAGAATGGATACATTCGTGCGAATGAATTAGAATGGATCGGACGAATGAATTAGAATGGATCGTACGAATGAATTAGAATGGATCGTACGAATAAATTAGAATGGATACATTCGTGCGAATGAATTAGAATGGATCGTACGAATGAATTAGAATGGATCGTACGAATGAACTAGAATGGATCTTACGAATGAATTAGAATGGATCGTACGAATGAATTAGAATGGATCGTACGAATGAATTAGAATGGATACATTCGTGCGAATGAATTAGAATGGATCGGACGAATGAATTAGAATGGATCGTACGAATGAATTAGAATGGATCGTACGAATGAATTAGAATGGATCGTACGAATAAATTAGAATGGGTACATTCATCCGAATGAATTAGAATGGATCATACGAATGAGTAAGAATGGATCGTACGAATGTATTAGAATAGATTGTACAAATGAATTAGAATGGATTAGATGAATGAATTAGAATGGATCGTGTGAAAGAATTAGAATGGATTGTATGAATGAATTAGAATGGATCGAATGAATGAATTAGAATGGATCGTTCGAATGAATTCGAATGGATCGTACGAATTCATTCTAATTCATTCATACAATCCATTCTAATTCTTTCACACGATCTATTCTAATTCATTCGTAGGATCCATTCTAATTCATTCATCCAATATATTCTATTTCATTCGTACGATCCATTCTTACTCATTCGTATGATCCATTCTAATTCATTCGGACGAATGTATCCATTCTAATTTATTCGTACGATCCATTCTAATTCATTCGTAAGATCCATTCTAATTCCTTCGTACGATCCATTCTAATTCATTCGTACGATCCATTCTAATTCATTCATACGATCCATTCTAATTCATTCGTGCGATCCATTCTAATTTATTCGCACAAATGTATCCATTCTAATTCATTCGTACGAATGAATTAGAATGGATCATACGAATGAATTAGAATGGATATATTCGTGCAAATGAATTAGAATGGATCGTATGAATGTATTAGAATGGATCGTATGAGTGAATTAGAATGGATCGTACGAATGAATTAGAATGGATCGTATGAAAGAATTAGAATGGATTGTACGAATGAATTAGAATAGATCCTATGAATGAATTAGAATGGATCGTGCGAATGAATTAGAATGGATCGTATGAATGAATTAGAATGGATCGTACGAATGAATGAATTAGAATAGATCATATGAATGAATTAGAATGGATCGTGTTAGAATTGGTGAGGTCTATAGCTCGTAAAAACCTATAGTTTAGCTATGTATGGTTGATAGTATAAGATTGCATCTAGGTACGTACCTTAGTACGTGTTCTGATTACAGAACAGAGAACCATGGCTACATGGTAATCCTCTTGAGTGGGAGACTCAAGGGACTGGTCCCATATAACCGAAATACGTTCGCAGCTCTGATTAGGGTTGGTCACCCTATCAGGTTAAGCTGTTGGGATGACAGAGCGTGGATGTCTCCACCACGGTGATTACCAGGCACAGTGTCTGTGGCCGAACGGAATCAACACGGTGCACAGATCGGTGAGCAGACACCGGTGCACTAAACCGTGTTTCTGCTTAGGGTAAAACGGTCATAAACCCTGAGGAGCCATGTCTGGTGGACTAACCAGTTGTGTGGTGCTTTGGCGCACCAATGTGTGAGGATCCGGATGCAGTGATCCAAAACCACGGTGTACTGGGTTACCCGGCTGGCGTTGCATCAGCATGTCACTCCTGCAGGCTATCCACACCCCTAACGGGAGGTGCGTTCCTTGGTCTGACCTACGTCGTTTTAAACCCTGGCCAGGTGGTCATCAGTTCGACTGGTGACGGATCCGGTTACTCGGCAGAGTTATCGGAGGTACGATGTACATGGTCAACCTGGAAGGAACCGAGTCATATGAGCACTCGAGTCTGATGGTATTCTCCACCGCTCGAGTTGCGTCATGGCACCAGTGGAGGGACAGCGAGTTTACCATACTAAGCGGAGAGCAGGGGTATGTGGGAGAACATAGTAAGTCCGAGGGGATTGGAGTGCAGCCTGCGTCGCACTCTGGGTGGCTACGCAGGTTAACTCAGACTCAGAGGATCGATGGTACACTCGGGTAGTGTGTCGATCGAGTCTGAGTTGGAAGCCATGAACCCTGGTCCCTGAAGGTTCCACCTTATCGACATTTTGTACGGTTCTTATACCATCTCCTCGAAACACAGAACGTAGTTAGAGGAAACGAGAAGTCCAAGCATACGCTCCGTGAGTGCTTCGCACTAGTGCACGGTAGATGCGTAGCTACGTGTGTGCACTAAGGGGAAACCCTAGGTTAGTGCAGAGACGCATGTAGCAATTCCTTGCCATAAGTGGACTTTGCCACATGGGTGCGATGCACCGGGACATGTTGCGAGTTGACTAGTTGACTTCACTAGGGGCACCCTACGGGAACCTCAGAGAATAGTGAAATCACTGGTGCACTTCACTTATGTGTGCCTTGCAAAGTCTCGTACACGAGGAACGGTCAACTAGTGGCATAAGGGCGTTTTGGTCATACCATGCGCCACTATGCACTAAGGGGGCCGGCCCTAAGTGTTGAGAGACTGGTCAAGGCCGGCCCCATTAGTTTCGGGAGGTTGTTGCCTCCGATGAAGGGGCCGATTATGAGGCGCAGAAAACGGGCTGGTTTTGACCGTTTTCGAAAACAAGGAAAGGATAGAGATAAAGAAGAGATATATAGGGATAAGGTTTGAATCAATCATCCTTATCCATACTGTCCTTATCCATATGGATAGGCCGGCTATATATATGAGAAGGAGATAGAGGGTGCACGAAATTAGTAGCATGGGCAAGCCCTAGGGCCGGCCATGCAAGCCATGGGGAAACCGAAGCCCCTCTTCTCTCTTCGCATCTCCTCTCTCGTCTCTCTCTCCCTCGCTTGCGCCATTGGATGGCGACTCGTCTTCCTCGCATGGTGTTTCGTAGAAGGAGAAGGCTCGTCGTATGGAGGCACTCAGAGATCCATCGACGAGGTGCCGTGCATCGTGTGAGATCGGGTGAACTAGAAGGAGTCTCCCGCAACCTTTTGTTGTCCAGAATCTGCACAGAAAATCAACGTTGTTTCTGCGATTCCGGGAGCTATAGAAGTTCAAACGACGTGAAACTTGTTGGAAAAGTTGCGTCTCGAAGTTGGCTACTTGCAGTCCAAATTTCAGCCCAATCAGAGTTCGGAGCTGAAAGTTATGGCCGTCGTACCGAAGCTATGTCGAGCAGATCCGTAGCCCGTCTCCATCGACAAAGAAGAAATTTGTCGCGGTGAAAGGTTCCGCACGCAGGTATGATCTCTAACAAGTAGATCTAACATAATTAGAACATGCATTCATGCTAGATTGTTCTTTTGCGTTAGATCGTCGTTAGGGGTTCGAGTAGTTGCCATGCTAGTTTCATATACGCATATGTAGATCGTTTCGATGAAATTTTGATATGTAACGCACACCGCTCTCGGTCCTCGGACCTATTCTTTGCTTCCGCTACGGGCCTCTGCCATGGATTCACATCCAACAATTGGTATCAGAGCCCGCTAGTGGTGTGTGTTTCATGTTTTTCATGAAACCGTCATGTGCGCTTGAATAGTATGTGCCGCCATCGAGGTTCTACGAGTAGATCATGCATAGTTTTTTTTTTTGTGTGTTCTATGAATCGTTCTTGCAGGGCGCCGCTTCTAAAATTATTCTGGATATATGATTGCTTGCTACCGGGGATCGGACCCCGTGTTAGCGATTTTGTCTGGATGTTTTTTCTTCTGTGTGTGGATAGATTTTAGAGCCATAGTCGGGCAAGAGGTGAAGATTTACCACCCTTGATTCCCAGGCTTTTGCTAGGTTTGTTTTCCTTTTCTTTCTAGGAAATTGTGTACGAACGAGCACTTGCTCGAAGCGTACTAGATCTTTTTTGGTTACAGATTGAAGAGGAGGACTTGCCGTGGAGATCCACTACCGGGAAGATGAGCGGAACCTTGGAGGACGATGATGATCCGGTGAAGCGTACACGTTGACGGCAAAGGGCAGAAAGCGTCAGGAGATCGTATACAGAGGCTTGCACCGGATCGAGAGCCTTGCGAAGGAGACAGAGAGCTTGCGCTGTGCCAGTCAGGTTCAGGGGTCAGACCCTGAACTTGATTCAGTTGTGTGCTTATTTCTTTCAATAGTTCTTTATATTTCTGTAGAGAACCCCGATGCGATAATTTGATTATCTGTGTTAGAGGGATGCCCTTTCCCCTCGGGTCCTAGCGACCTTATTAGGATAGGATTCCACTAGTGACGCCTATTATTTAATTGACCCTTGATGATAGCATGAATTCCTCACATTTGGTTATGCCCCCATTAGGTCAACACCCGATTAGTCGGGTGTGCCTATTTGGCAAGCATCGAAACCTAGAATGAGTTGGAATTCTACTATGACATCATTCGTCAAATTTATAAGCGAGGCGCCATAGTAGTGGAAGACCTTTCCTGTCAGTCTGACCTTAGGCTAGGCTCCAGGGCATTAGCGTAATAGCCAAGTTTGCAAAGCATCGATGTTCTTGGGATATGTAATGTGACCCTTGAGTGGAGAAATCCACTTGAGGCAGGGACTATGATATTCCGAGATCGATTAATGCTTCGCGAAAGGCTTGAAACGCTAGTGGGAGCATGGTATGACCAGGGTCTAGTGTATAAGTTGTCGTGACCTTAGTATACACTCATACTTGCATTAAATAACCCTCAAATTTAATAAGGGATGCAAGAGAGGACTTTTAGAGATCCTCTGGCCTCCACGGCCAATCACTTCGTGCTCGGATGGGAGGGCATAACTCAACAACCCCCTCGGGTGAGAGCTGTATTTTTTCATGCCAAGCTACTTAGTGATCTCCCTCGGGATATGGCGATTACGGCGCCAAGGGTTCAGGCTTTTACTCACCCTCGTGGGGGCCGTTAGAACTTCCGTTCTGTAATTGCCTAGGCTCGTGGTTAAGCATCCGAAGTACACGTGAGGTATTCGTTGCGAAGACAATGGTGATCACGTGGTACTAGCCAAAAGATAACCATGGTTCATCAAAGCCCTTAGTTGGCAGATTTGGATAGGGTCAAGGGAAAGACCCGTGTAAGCGGATGACCTGCACACTGCCCCCTCGGACAGGTGCAGCCTATTCCGAGATCTTACATACATGGTTAAATTAATCCATAGAGGTGTCTTCGCTGTGAGGGTAGCGCTGATATTTGGATATAATTAGCTTATTTTCAAAATCCATAAAATTAGTTTTCCTGCATTCATTTTAATTCAACCAAATAGCTCCCCTATCCGCTATCCCATAAGAGAACCAGTTATCGGGTCTCTAGCTACGTAGAGCGAAAGCGCTATCTTTAGCTTATGCTTAGGGTAGTAAACGTACATTGGCATCCAATCTAAATATCCCTGTACTAGACCTAACGGGTCCAGATATCACTAGGGCACTAACTAGGGCATATGACGACTAGCAAGAGTCTAAGGAGATGTGCAACTGCTATGTTATAGCAGACTTGCGGACAACTCTTTAGAAGCGAGTCAGAGATATGCCGGGTCTTCTCTAATAAAGTTTTACTTGCATAAGATGTCTGCTAGGCGAAGTCGGTAGACTCATCGCTTATCCACCAAGATACTTGTCGGTACCGAGATGTCTGAGGGTATGTTTGTTCGGGAATACATACTTGAGTTCCAGATCGAACTAGATTCCAAAGACATAGTACCAGATGACGAGGTGGTGGAAGACGTCTGTCTTGCATCCTTGTCTGGAACCTCGAAGGCGTTGTCAGAGACTTTAGCTTTAACAAGCTAGAGATGACAAACGCAGAACTTCTAAGGAGATTTCTAAGAGGCAAAGGATGAGATCAAGATTAAAGGCAAAGCCTTTAGTGCTTAACCTAGGTCTTCTTTCGAAGAACTTAAGGGAGTAACTTATAAGAGATCGAAAACTATTCTAGTGCAGAAACTAGTGTGGACTCCTAAGTCTGGTAACGCTAAGGACGGAAGTGTTTCCGCTTTGGCGAGTGTAGGGGGTATTTGAAGATTGAGTATAGCCTCAGGATGTTAGGATTTGAGTCGCTATCTAGTAGCAGTTCTTATGCTTCTTAGAATGTAGACTTCGGGTCTACAGAGATTCAAGGAAAGCAGAAGGCTACTTTATAGTGAAGTAATCCTAACATAGGTACTGATGTCATAAGCCGCTGTGGAAGCTGTTAGATATGATTGTCTTAGTTTTTCCGAAATACAGATTTTGTTTTTTAGAGATGTAGTTCTGTTTCTTCCTTAGTAAATGAAGTTTTTTAGTTTTAGATAGCACCGTAGGTGTGTATCCTAGACTAAATTGATAGCTTCATAGTTAGAGGAATAGATCAGAAAAATCTCTTTGTATTTAATCTGAATTCGGAAATAGATTTCATGACAGCTGCAGCGTCTAATTGAAATTCATCTAAATCCTTTGGAGAAGCTATCCCATTTGTGACCCCTCTGATTTAGATATTCTTCCTCAGATAAATTCAGAGGTAAAAGAAGGCTGAGTTTCTGTTCACAGAATCATCGGAGATCCTTCTAACCTATGAGTGTAATCTGGAAGGCAGAATAACTAAAAGGGCCATGAAGGTATGGGAGTTAGTTAATTTTGACGTCTATGGTTCCAAGAGCGTCCAGACGATAGGAGTCTCTTCGACTTATCGAGGAAACAAGAACCTATCGGATGGGTTCCATAGGATCCTGATGGAGCATGGGATTAGCTCCCAGTTAAATGCTCCAAGGATGACACGTCAGAATAAAGTCTCCGAGAGAAGGAATCGGATCCTGTTTGACATGGTCCGTAGTCTGATGAATATTGCCAAATGTACTACCCACCCTTTGGTGGGGTTGTACCTTAAAACAGTAGCTTATATCTGAAACTCTCTCTCATCTAGATCAGTGCCTCAGACCTATAGAGAGCTATGGTCTAAGCGAAAGCTGACACTATAGAGTCTCGAGAAATAGGGTTGTCCTGCACTTGTGCAAAAGGACAAGAGGGATGAGATGGAGATGTAGTTCCAGGTATATCTGTTTGTAGGTTACCCTTAGGAGGCATAAGGTGGACTGTTCTATGATCTTGAGGTTTGGAAGGTAATCGTTTCTACGAATACCATCTACCTAGACCAGGATTATATTATAGACCATAAGTTTACCGGTAAGGTAGTTCTGGGTGAACTACTGGGTACTGGTAGAGAGTGCGCATCTGAAAACGTAGTGGGAGTAGATGATACAAGAAACTAGTATACCAGGTACTGTAGTAACAATTCACTTTTGTACCACCACCACTTCGTCGTTGTGGGACCATCAAAGCTCCTGAAAGATGCTATGGAGAAACTTTGATAGTTAATCCAGAGTTTCAGGAGGATGATCCCTAGAGCTACGAAGAAGTAGTGGGAGCTTCCTTTGTACCACCACCACCTCGTCGTTGTGGGACTATCAGAGCTCCTGAAAGATACTATGGAGAAACTTTGATAGTTAATCCAGAGTTTCAGGAGGATGATCCCTAGAGCTACGAAGAAGTAGTGGGAGCTTCCGACAGCTCTGACTGACAAAAGACCATGGAGGCAAATTTGCATCAATATCCCTTGGAATAGTCTTGACACTTATAGCACTATCACTCTTCAGGGTGTAGAAGGTGCATTAGAAGAGCACCCGATTAAGACTTAAGTAGCTAGATTAGTTACCAAAGGAGAAGGGATTGACTATGTCAAAACCATCTCACTGGTAGCTATGCCTAAGTCTATAACGGATCCTCTTAATCCATCACAGCCTATTATACTTGGGAGATCTGGTTGATGGATGTTAAGACAGTTATTCCCTAACGGGAATTTGGAAAGGACATATGGATGATGTAGCCTCAGGCTTTGTGTCAGTAGGTTAGGAAGATATGGAATGCAAGTTGCAACGGTCCATTTATGGACTGATGCAAGCATCCAGGATGGAATGTCTATTTTGATCAAGGGAATCCGCTCACACGGATTTGATCAGAATGAGGATATACCAAGTGGATACAAGAAAGGTGAAAAAGCTACAAGGGTGTACGTAGTACTTTACGTTAACGATATCCTACTGATTGAAAATAACGTAAGAATATTGTTTACGGTAAAGGTTTGTAGTCATCACAATTCGATATGAAAGACCCTAGTGAGGCGAGTTATGCTCTGGGAATCAAGGTAACTCTAGATAACCAGAGCAAGATTCTGTTGCTGTCACAGGCTACGCATGAAGATAAGATTCTAGCCAGATTCGTTTTACGAGACTAGATATCTATTGCGCAGCAGGAAGATGGGTCGGTTTCAGTCGAACCCGGGTCCAGATCTTTGGACCGATGTGAAGGGTATACTCAGAAATCCTCGTTAAGTAAGGATTGTGAGTTAGCTTGCACTTCACAGGTCCTGATATCGATTGGACACACAGGATCTAACTTTAGTGTCAGATGTGTGTTCCAGAGAATCGATTTCAGGGATTATTTTTATCTTGGGATTAGAAGCGGTAGTTGGTAGAGTGTGAAGCAAGAGTGAATCACAGACTCTACCACAGAGGCTTAGCACGTTGTTGCGTGCTAGGTAATATATCAGGTGGTAAGGCTTAGGAAGTTCTTAGAGAACTTGGGACGCGTACCAGAAGCTAAGTTATCTGTTGTTGCAACAGAAGAGTGGTAAGCATGGTCCAAGGAGACTAGGCACCACCGTGAGGGGAAACCCATCAAGTACAAACTTCACTTGATCTGACAGTTATAGGAGGAAATGCAAGTAGCGGTACTGAGGTGGAATCTACAGACAATGTTGCCAATTCCATTAGGGAATTCCTGCAAAGGCTTTTGGGTAGCATGTAGAATCTACAGAGCTCAACACCGTTATTCCTCGTTAGACCTAGTGGGAGATTGTTAGAATTGGTGAGGTCTATAGCTCGTAAAAACCTATAGTTTAGCTATGTATGGTTGATAGTATAAGATTGCATCTAGGTACGTACCTTAGTACGTGTTCTGATTACAGAACAGAGAGCCATGGCTACATGGTAATCCTCTTTAGTGGGAGACTCAAGGGACTGGTCCCATGTAACCTAAATACATTCGCAGCTCTGATTAGGGTTGGTCACCCTATCAGGTTAAGCTGTTGGGATGACAGAGCGTGGGTGTCTCTACCACGGTCATTACCAGGCACAGTGTCTGTGGTCGAACGGAATCAACACGGTGCACAGATCGGTGAGCAGACACCGGTGCACTAAACCGTGTTTCTGCTTAGGGTAAAACGGTCCTAAACCCTGAGGAGCCATGTCTGGTGGACTAACCAGTTGTGTGGTGCTTTGGCGCACCAATGTGTGAGGATCCGGATGCAGTGATCCAAAACCACGGTGTACTGGGTTACCCGGCTGGCGTTGCATCAGCATGTCACTCCTGCAGGCTATCCACACCCCTAACGGGAGGTGCGTTCCTTGGTCTGACCTACGTCGTATTAAACCCTGGCCAGGTGGTCATCAGTTCGACTGGTGACGGATCCGGTTACTCGGCAGAGTTATCGGAGGTACGATGTACGTGGTCAACCTGGAAGGAACCGAGTCATATGAGCACTCGAGTCTGACGGTATTCTCCTTCGCTCGAGTTGCGTCATGGCACCAGTGGAGGGACAGCGAGTTTACCATACTAAGCGGAGAGCAGGGGTATGTGGGAGAACATAGTAAGTCCGGGGGGATTGGAGTGCAGCCTGCGTCGCACTCTGGGTGGCTACGCAGGTTAACTCGGACTCAGAGGATCGATGGTACACTCGGGTAGTGTGTCGATTGAGTCTGAGTTGGATGCCATGAACCCTGGTCCCTGAAGGTTCCACCTTATCGACATTATGTACGGTTCTTATACCATCTCCTCGAAACACAGAACGTAGTTAGAGGAAGCGAGAAGTCCAAGCATATGCTCCGTGAGTGCTTCGCACTAGTGCACGGTAGATGCGTAGCTACGTGTGTGCACTAAGGGGAAACCCTAGGTTAGTGCAGAGACGCATGTAGCAATTCCTTGCCATAAGTGGAATTTGCCACATGGGTGCGATGCACCGGGACATGTTGCGAGTTGACTAGTTGACTTCACTAGGGGCACCCTACGGGAACCTCAGAGAATAGTGAAATCACTGGTGCACTTCACTTATGTGTGCCTTGCAAAGTCTCGTACACGAGGAACGGTCAACTAGTGGCATAAGGGCGTTTTGGTCATACCATGCGCCACTATGCACTAAGGGGGCCGGCCCTAAGTGTTGAGAGACTGGTCAAGGCCGGCCCCATTAGTTTCGGGAGGTTGTTGCCTCCGATAAAGGGGCCGATTATGAGGCGCAGAAAACGGGCTGGTTTTGACCGTTTTCGAAAACAAGGAAAGGATAGAGATAAAGAAGAGATATATAGGGATAAGGTTTGAATCAATCATCCTTATCCATACTGTCCTTATCCATATGGATAGGCCGGCTATATATATGAGAAGGAGATAGAGGGTGCACGAAATTAGTAGCATGGGCAAGCCCTAGGGCCGGCCATGCAAGCCATGGGGAAACCGAAGCCCCTCTTCTCTCTTCGCATCTCCTCTCTCGTCTCTCTCTCCCTTGCTTGCGCCATTGGATGGCGACTCGTCTTCCTCGCATGGTGTTTCGTAGAAGGAGAAGGCTCGTCTTATGGAGGCACTCAGAGATCCATCGACGAGGTGCCGTGCATCGTGTGAGATCGGGTGAACTAGAAGGAGTCTCCCGCAACCTTTTGTTGTCCAGAATCTGCACAGAAAATCAATGTTGTTTCTATGATTCTTGGAGTTATAGAAGTCCAAACGATGTGAAACTTGTTGGAAAAGTTGCGTCTCGAAGTTGGCTACCTGCAGTCCAAATTTCAGCCCAATCAGAGTTTGTAACAGAAAGTTATGGCCGTCGTACCGAAGCTATGTCGAGCAGATCCGTAGCCCGTCTCCATCGACAAAGAAGAAATTTGTCGCGGTGAAAGGTTCCGCACGCAGGTATGATCTCTAACAAATAGATCTAACATAATTAGAACATGCATTCATGCTAGATTGTTCTTTTGCGTTAGATCGTCGTTAGGGGTTCGAGTAGTTGCCATGCTAGTTTCATACACGCATATGTAGATCGTTTCGATGAAATTTTGATATGTAACGCACACCGCTCTCGGTCCTCGGACCTATTCTTTGCTTCCGCTGCGGGCCTCTGCCATGGATTCACATCCAACAGATCGTACGAATGAATTAGAATAGATCGTACGAATGAATTAGAATGGATCGTACGAATGAATTAGAATGGATCTTACGAATGAATTAGAATGGATCGTACGAATTAACTAGAATGGATCGTACGAATGAACTAGAATAGAATGGATCGTAGGAATGAATTAGAATGGATCGTACAAATGAGTAAGAATGGATCGTACTAATGAATTAGAATGGAATAGAATAGATTGTACGAATGAATTAGAATGGATTCGTACGAATGAATTAGAATGGATACATTCGTGCGAATGAATTAGAATGGATCGTACCAATGAGTAAGAATGGATCGTACAAATGAATTAGAATGGATCGTGTGAAAGAATTAGAATGGATTGTATGAATGAATTAGAATGAATTCGTTCGATCAATTCTAATTCATTAGCCCGATCTATTCTTATTCATTCGCACGATCCAGTCTAATTGATTCGCACGATCCATTCTAATTCATTCGCCCGAATGTATCCATTCTAATTCATTCGTACGATCCATTCTAATTCATTAATATGATCCATTCTAATTCATTCGTACGATCCATTCTAATTCATATGCACAAAGGTATCCATTCTAATTCATTCGCACAAAAGAATTAGAATGGATTGTATGAAAGAATAGATCGTATGAATGAATTAGAATGGATCGTACAGAATGAATTAGAATGGATTGTATGAATGAATTAGAATGGATCGTACGAATGAGTAAGAATGGATCGTACGAATGAATTAGAATGGATCATACGAATGAATTCGAATGGATCGTACGAATTAATTAGAATGGATCATACGAATGAAATAGAATGGATCGTACGAAGGAATTAGAATGGATCGTACGAAAGAATTAGAATGGATCGTACGAATGAATTAGAATGGATATATTCGTGCAAATGAATTAGAATGGATCGTATGAATGAATTAGAATAGATCGTATGAGTGAATTAGAAGGGATAGTACGAATGAATTAGAATGGATCGTATAAATGAATTAGAATGGATACATTCGTGCGAATGAATTAGAATGGATCGTATGAATGAATTAGAATTGATCGTACGAATGAATTAGAATGGATCGTGCGAATGAATTAGAATGGATCGTATGAATGAATTAGAATGGATCGTACGAATGAACTAGAATGGATACATTCGTGCAAATGAATTAGAATGGATCGTACGAATGAATTAGAATGGATCGTACGAATGAATTAGAATGGATCGTACGATTGAATTAGAATGGATCGTACGAATGAATTAGAATGGATACATTCGTACGAATGAATTAGAATGGATCGGACGAATGAATTAGAATGGATCGTACGAATGAATTAGAATGGATCAAATGAATGAATTAGAATGGATCGTACGAATAAATTAGAATGGATACATTCGTCCAAATGAATTAGAATGCATCGTACGAATGAATTAGAATGGATCGTACGAATGAATTAGAATGGATCGTACGAATGAATTAGAATGGATACATTCGTACGAATGAATTAGAATGGATCGTACGAATGAATTAGAATGGATCGTACAGAATGAATTAGAATGGATATATTTGAACGAATAAATTAGAATTGATCATACGAATGAATTAGAATGGATCGTACGAATGAATTAGAATGGATAGTGCGAATGAATTAGAATCGATCGTACGAATGAATTAGAATGGGTCGTACGAATGAATTAGAATGGATCATACGAATGAGTAAGAATGGATCGTACGAATGAATTAGAATGGATCGTACGAATGAATTAGAATGGATCGTACGAATAAATTAGAATGGATACATTCGTCCGAATGAATTAGAATGGATCATACGAATGAGTAAGAATGGATCGTACGAATGAAATAGAATAGATTGTACGAATGAATTAGAATGGATCCTACGAATGAATTAGAATGGATCGTGTGAAAGAATTAGAATGGATTGTATGAATGAATTAGAATGGATCGTATGAAAGAATTAGAATGGATCGTACGAATGGATTAGAATGGATCGTACGAATGAATTAGAATGGATCGTACGAATGAACTAGAATGGATACATTCGTGCGAATGAATTAGAATGGATCGTATGATTGAATTAGAATGGATCGTACGAATGAATTAGAATGGATCTTACGAATGAATTAGAATGGATCGTACGAATGAATTAGAATGGATCGTATGAATGAATTAGAATAGATCGTACGAATGAATTAGAATGGATCGTACGAAGGAATTAGAATGGATCGTACGAATGAATTAGAATGGATACATTCGTGCGAATAAATTAGAATGGATTGTACAAATGAATTAGAATGGATCGTACGAATGAATTAGAATGGATCGTGTGAAAGAATTAGAATGGATTGTATGAATGAATTAGAATGGATCATATGAATGAATTAGAATGGATATATTCGTGCGAATGAATTAGAATGGATCGTACGAATGAATTAGAATGGATCGTACGAATGAATTAGAATGGATCATACGAATGAATAAGAATGGTTACATTCATGCGAATGAATTAGAATGGATCGTACGAATGGATTCGAATGGATCGTACGAATGGATTAGAATGGATACATTCGAGCGAATGAATTAGAATGGATCGTACGAATGAATTAGAATGGATCGTACGAATGGATTAGAATGGATCCTACGAATGGATTAGAATGGATACCTTTGTGCATATGAATTAGAATGGATCGTACGAATGAATTAGAATGGATCATATGAATGAATTAGAATGGATCGTGTGAAAGAATTAGAATAGATTGTATGAATGAATTAGAATAGATCGTACGAATGAATTAGAATGGATCGTACGAATGAATTAGAATGGATCGTACGAATGAATTAGAATGGATCGTGCGAATGAATTAGAATGGATCGTACGAATGAATTAGAATGGATACATTTGTGCGAATGAATTAGAATGGATCGTACGAATGAATTAGAATGGATCGTATGAATGAATTAGAATGGATCGTACGAATAAATTAGAATGGATCGTGCGAATGAATTTGAATGGATCGTACGAATGAATTAGAATGGATCGTGTGAAAGAATTAGAATGGATCGTACGAATGAATTAGAATGGATCGTGCGAATGAATTATAATGGATCGTACGAATGAATTAGAATGGATACTGTTCGGGGGATGTTTTCGCTGGTCCGTGCGGGCTGCCTGAAAGACAAAGAAAAAGCGTTAGAACGGCTGGCTCCCGTAGGAGCGCAGACCCTCCGACGCTCAAGTCAGTCTCAGGTGCACAACGGCGAGCTGGGGTAGACGAAAGGGGAAGGGAATACGGTTTCGAACCTCTACTATGGAGCCTGGGGGTGAGCATTTATAGCAATCGGCGGCCTACCTTGGCCCGACACGTGGAGATTCTTCCAAAGCCTTCTAGACCCCCACGATCCGGCTCGCGTGGGTCTCTGACAGTCCTTGGTACTCACGCCCTGACATTCTTTGTCGTCGAGCCTGCCAGGCGGTTTGAGTGGGGGAGAGCATCTTTCTTGTTGCAGCCAGCTGGCTATTCTGGAATATTCAAGTCTGGGAGGTCTTCGGGCACTGTGGGCGACCTCCGGTGGGAAGCCAGGGCGAGCTTGCCCTCCATTGCTCCACCTTCTCTTCCATAACTACCAAGAGTCGGACCCCGCGGGAGCGACCTCTTCGATAAACTGGGGAGTTCTGGTGAGCTTGGGCGAGCTCCTGAGCGAGCTTGAGCGAGCTTCTGAGTGAGCTTGGGCGAGCTCCTGAGCGAGTTTGGGCGAGCTCCTGAGCGAGCTTGATCGAGCTCCTGAGCGAACTCTTTGCCTAAGGCCCCTTTGGCCCAACGCGGAGCTCGCTCCCTGGGCGAGCTCCTGCGCGAGCTTGGGTGAGATCTTGCGTGAGCTTGGGGCGTTTGTGGTACCGGTATGTTTGTATGCATGACGGTCTAACTCCCGCTGCCATCTCCAGTGAACTCCTGCGCGAGCTTGGGCGAGCTCCTGAGCGAGCTTTTAGCCTAAGGCCCCTTCAGCCCAATGTGGATCTCGCTCCCTGTCAAGGTGATTTGGTAAGCGCTGAGAGGGGGGGCGAACTCTAAAGCAGATTTCAGCTACACCCAACATTACCCCCACTGAGGGAGCAACCAAGGAGACTTTGGCGCTTGCTCAGGAGTTATTGCACACGACGGTCGAATTGGGAGTTCTAGTCATTTGCGACATCCACCCGGTAGGCTACGGGCACCAACCGCGGGCGGTCTGCACCGAGAACTTTGACAGTCAGTATTTCACAGACGCTGGGTGGGCCGGGAGCGTCAGCCACGAGCGATCTCCTTCCGGCACGAGATCATCACGCGCGGTCAGGGTCTGCCTCGGGCAAGCTGCGGGCACCAGCCGTGGGTGATCTGTGCCGAGAGCTTTGACTGCCAGTATTTCACAAACGCTGGGCAGGCCGGGAGCGTCAGCCATGAGCGATCTCCTTCCGGCGCGAGCTCCACGCGTGGTCAGGGTCTGCCTCGGGCGAGCTGTGGGCACCAGCCATGGTCGATCTGCCCCGAGAGCATTGACTGCCAGTATTTCACAAACGCTGGGCAGGCCGGGAGCGTCAGCCACGAGCGATCTCCTTCCGGTGCGAGCTCATCACGCGCGGTCAGGGTCTGCCTCGGGCGAGCTGCGGGCACCAGCCTTGGGCGATCTGCGCCGAGAGTTTTGACTCCCAGTATTTCACAAACGCTGGGCGGGCCGGGAGCGTCAGCCACAAGCGATCTCCTTCCGGTGCGAGTTTGTCACGCGCGGTCAGAGTCTGCCTCGGGCGAGCTGCGGGCACCAGCCTTGGGCGATCTGCGCCGAGAGTTTTGACTCCCAATATTTCACAAACGCTGGGCAGGCCGGGAGCATCAGCCATGAGCGATCTTCTTCCGGCACGAGCTTATCACGCGCGGTCAGGGTCTGCCTCGGGCGATCTGCGAGCACCAGCCTTGGGCGATCTGCGCCGAGAGTTTTGACTCCAAGTATTTCACAAACGCTGGGCAGGCCGGGAGCGTCAGCCACGAGCGATCTCCTTCCGTCGCGAGCTCATCACGCGCGGTCAGGGTCTGCCTCGAGCGAGCTGCGGGCACCAGCCTTGGGCGATCTGTGCTGAGAGTTTTGACTCCCAGTATTTCACAAACGCTGGGCGGGCCGGGAGCGTCAGCCACAAGCGATCTCCTTCTAGTGCGAGCTTCTCACGCGCGGTCAGGGTCTGCCTCGGGCGAGCTGCGGGCACCAGCCGTGGGCGATCTTGTGTTTTCGCCCGGACTCCCTACATCGCCCTTATCAACCGGCTCCTCGAGGTAAGATTACCTTCACACTTTTTTGGCTCACATCCCTTTCTGATCCTAATATCTCCTAAGACTTTCTCTAACTGTTTTACCTTGGCATAGGTGGAGCGGGTCAGCCGGGCCCTCGCCGATGAGGTCGCTGGCGTTGCGGGGGACACGGTCGCCCTCTACGATGACACTCTCCTTGGCTCGGAGAGGAGAGTAGACGAGCACATCCACCGTATTCGCCAAATGGACCGGTCGGGCGAGCTGCGGGCTGAAGTGGACCAGCTACGCCAGTAGGTCACCTCCTCTAACATGGAGGTCGACGAACTGCGCCAGCGGGCCGCCACCTTCACCACCACGCTGGCTTCGGTAGAGGACGCCCGCGACCGCGCCCTATCCGATCTGCAAGGGGCTCGTCGAGCTGAAGAGGCCGCCCAAAAGGAAATCTCCGAGCTTCAACGTCAGGTGGCGGCTTCTAGGGATGAGATCGCGTCTCTGAGGGAAACACATCTCCAAGACCTCCGCTCTCAGCAAAACCACCTCCAGTCGCAGCTCGACGAGCTCCTGCGGAAAGGCGCGCTCGATGCCATCGAGAAGTATAAGGCCAAAAGGTCGAAAAAGAGGAAGCGCGGCGATGACGACGGCGCGGGTGCTGGCCCTGCTTAGGTTCCATCCCTTTGTAACCCCTTCGATATACTTTTAAACAATGAATGAAATGAACTTGAGCTCGCCTCTGCGTTTCTTTATCTCTCTGTGTTGCTCATAAGTCCGCTTTAGGAGTTGCGCAGCGATCTCGAGAGTGATACCCCGGGCAAGGCAGCTAATTCGATTCAACCTTTTTATTTTAAAGTATATACAAACAAAAAACTCGGTATGCTCGCTAAAACCCAATAGTCTCTGAGCCCAGAAAACGATAAGCGAACCAAAAGACTTCAAAAACTTCCCTACACTCAGAGACTTAAACCATTTTTATTTTAAAAGGAAACTAATAAGTGCTAGCTGCCCCCTGCCCGGTTAATTTCCCTCGATGATCCTATTCGGCAGGCTCGCCCTTCGAGGGGTATGCCAACGCCAGGATGCTTCCGTTCATGGCAGGTGAACGTGAAGGATCCTGGTTAGGTTTAGAGTCCACTAGGCAGCGGACTTCCCCAGGAATCTCAAGGTCGCCCACTGGCTGCCTCTGAGGATCCCGGTCTTGCTTTAAGTTTGCACAACGGCGGACTGCCCCGGGAATCTCAAGGTCGCCCACTGGCTGCCTCTGAGGATCCCGGTCTTGCTTTAAGTCCGCACAACGGCGGATTGCCCCGGGAAGCTCAAGGTCGCCCACTGGCTGCCTCTGAGGATCCCGGTCTTGCTTTAAGTCCGCACAATGGCGGACTGCCCCGGGAAGCTCAAGGTCGCCCACTGGCTGCCTCTGAGGATCCCGGTCTTGCTTTAAGTCCGCTCAGCGGCGGACTGTACTTTACAGATCATGCGGGCTCTATGCTGCGCCAAGCTCTCGAGTTAAATTCCTTGTTGAAACCCCCATCGCTCATTCATAACTTCAGAAGATGATTTACAAAAATTCCCTTAGGCATAAAACTTGCGAAGGTGCAAAGCGTTCCAAGGTCGCTCTAACAGGTCACCTCCAGCGGTCATCAACCGGTAAGCCCCCGAGCTTCCTGCTTCGTGTACTATGTAGGGGTCTTCCCAGTTCGCCGCGAGCTTTCCTGCATTAGGCTCTTGCGTGTTTGCGAACACCTTTCTCATCACCAGATCGCTAGCCTTAAATGCCCGGTGGCGGACTCTTTTGTCATAGGCGCGCTTCATTTCCTGTCTATATCCGGCGAGTTATAGATTGGCGCGCTCTCGTCTTTCTTCGAGCTGATCGAGGGAGTCGGCGAGTAGTTCGTCGTTGTCGACCTCCTCCGACGCAAGCGTTCTTTCAGTGGGCAGCTCGGCTTCGATGGGTAGCACGGCCTCGCAACCGAAAGTGAGACTGAAAGGGGACTCGTTAGTTGAGCGACGTGGAGTAGTGCGATAGGCCCACAAGACTCCGTCGAGCTCCTGCTCCCACAATCCTTTTTTCCCTTCCAGCCTTTTCTTAAGGTTGTCTAGGATCACGCGATTCGTTGCTTCGGCCTGCCTGTTGCTTTGAGGGTACCTTGGGGATGAGAACCTTAGGTCGACTCCATATTCAGCACAAAAGCTTCTGATCAAGCGATTGTCGAACTAGCGACCATTGTCGGTGATAAGTACCCGAGGCAGACCGAACCGGCAGAAAATATTCTTCCAAAGGAAGTCTCTCACTTGCTTTTCGCCTATCTTAGCTAGCGGGACCGCTTCCACCTATTTGGTGAAGTAGTCCGTTGCCATTAAGATGAATTTCTTTTGCCGGGCTGATACGGGGAAAGGTCCCACAATATCCAACCCCCATTGTTGAAATGGCCAGGGGCTCGCCAGAGGATGCAGTTCCTCTGCGGGCATATGATTTGTGGTGGCGTGCTTCTTGTTAGGATTGGTGTGTTCTAGGCTTGTAAAACTTTAAGTTTTGGTCTAATAAAGATTGATAGTTATTAATACATGAGATGCATATAGGTGCGTAACATAGTTACGTATTCTTTAGGGAACAGAGAGCCATGGTTATATGGTAATCCACTGAGTTGAAGACTAAGTGGATTGGTCCCGTATGACCTAAATAAGTTCGCAGCTATGATCAGATTGGTCGCCTCATCATGGTAAGCTGTTGGCGATGACAGTTCATGGGATGTCTTCACCATGGTCATCACCAGGCACAGTGTCTGTGGCTGAACGGAACTAACACGGTGTACAGATCAGTGAGCAGACACTGGTACACTAAGCCGTGTTTCTGCTTAGGGTAAAACGGTCCTAAACCCTGAGAAACAACGTCTGATGGACTAACCAGTTGCGTGGTGCTTTGGCGCACCAATGTGTGAGGATCCATATGCAGTGATCCAAAACCACGGTGTACTGGGTTACCCGGCTGGCGTTGCATTTGCGTGTCACTTCTGTAGGCCATCCACACCCCTGAAGGGAGGTGCGTTCCTTGGTGTGACTTACACTGTACCAAACCCAGGCCTGGTGGTCATCAGTTTGACTGTTGACCGGGTTCGATTACTCGACGGGGTAATCAGAGGTACGATGTATAGGTCAACCGGGAAGGAACCAAGTCATATGATCATTCGAGTCTGACGTTAGTCTTCACCGCTCGAAGTGAATCATGGCATCAAGTGGAGGGACAGTGGGTTTACCACTACTAAGCGGAGAGCAGGGGTATGATTCGGAACACCATAAGCATGAGGAAGAAAGAAGTATACGCTCCGTGTGTACTTGGAACTAGAGCACGGTAGATGCATAACTACATACGAGTACTAAGGGTTGAGCCCGAGACTAGTGCAGATTCGCATATAGTAATCCCTAGCCATAAGTAAACTTCGCTGCACAGGTGCAATGCACCGGGATGTGCTGCGAGTTGACTAGTTGACTTTGCTAGAGGCACCCTCCGGTGGTCTCAGTTAATAGTAGGTAACTAGTAGATATCACTTAAGTAATGGCCGCTAGGCATCGCACGCTAGAAATGGTCAAAATGAGGCGTCGGGGCGTTTTGGTAAAAACCTCACTCTGCCGGACCTCACTGTTGGCCGACCCTAGTAGTGAGGCACCTTGCTAGGGCCGGCCCTATGATGTAGTGATAAGAATCCCTCATCTATAGGGCCGGCCATATAGATAGGGATATGGCGATAAAAACGGATAAAGTCGAGCCCTAAAAAGTGGGAAAACGGATATATACGCGGAGAGATAAAAAGGAGATAATGGAGAGATAATGAGAGGGGGTCATTATCCCCTTGGATCCTTATCCAAGGGGGTTGGTCGGCCCAATAAAAGGACCTAGGGGGCGCCGGCCCCATGTGCTAGAAAAACCGAACCCCCCCTCCTCTCATCTCTCGAGTTCTCTCCCGTTTTATCTCCCGTTTCCCGCTTGCTACTTCGTCTTCCTCGCGTGGAGTTCTGAAGAAGGAGAAGGGTCGTTCTTCGGAGGCACTCAGAGATCCGAGAGCGACGTTCCGTGCATCGTGTGAGATCGGGTGAACAAGAAGGTAACATCTCCATTCGTACCGTCGGCATCTTCGCGAATCATCTTCCGTCTCCATCGACAAAGAAGACAATTCTCCGTGGTTAAAAGATCCGTACGAAAGGTATGTGTAATCTAACATGTAGATCTAGCGAGCATTATGATTTGCATGCATGCTAGTTAATCATTACGCTAGATTGCCGTTAGGGGTTTTCGATTCTCGTGCATACACATGCACATATATATAGATTAGTTTCTATGAAAAATTTAAATAGTGTAACGTGCACCATGAACGGTCTTTCGACTGCCAAATCGCTTCCGCTATGAGCCTCTGACCCGGATTAACTTCTGTCAATTGGTATCAGAGCCGCATTAGTGGTGTGCGTTTCATGTTTTTTTCATGAAACCAATATGTGTGCGCATGATGAATGCGTGAGATTATCGGGGTTCTTACGCTTAGATCATGCATATGTATAGATTGTGCTTGTTCTATTAATCATTCTTGCAGGGCGCCGCTATAAAAAATCTAGATCTATGCTTTGTGCTTGCTACCGGGGGTCGGACCCCGAGTTAGCAATTGTCTGGATTTGCTTTCTATGTGTGGATTTGTAATTGAGCCGTAGATTGGGCGAGTGATGGGGGTTGACCATCCTCGGTTTCCCATGGCCTTTTCCTAGGTGTGTTTTCTTTTCTTTCTAGGAAATTGTGTACGAGTGAGCACTTGCTCGAAGCGTACTAGACTTTTTTGGTTACAGATCGAGAAGAAAATTGTGCCAAAGAAATCCACCATCGGGAGCGGAAGCGGAACCCTGGAGGATAAAGACGATCCGGCAAAGTGTTCGCGAGCGCGACGGAGGAGCCGGACCGAGGAACCTTGCGAAGAAAGCTAGAGGCCTGCGCTGTGCTAATTAGGTTCAGGGGTCGGACTCTGGACTTAATTCAGTTTTAATGGTTTCTTTCTTTAATTAGTTCTTTATGCTTCATATCGAACCCCGATGAGATAATGTGATTATCAGTTTTCAGAGGGATCCCTTTCCCCTCCGGTCCAAGCGATTGTTTGAGGTTAGGATCCCGCTAGATGACGCCTATTATCTATTTGACTTTTGATGTTAGTGGGATCCCATCACATATGGTTATGCCACCATTAGGTTACCACCTGACTAGTCGGGTGTGCCTATTTGGCCAGCATCGAAATCAAAGATGAGATGGAGATCCATTGAACATCAATTGTCAAATCTATAATCAAGGCGCCATGACTAGTGGGAGTCCTTTCCAGTGAGTCTGACTCTAGGATTAGCTCCAGAGCATTAGCGTGATAACCAATTTTGCAAAGCATCGATATGCTTGGAATATGTAATGTGACCCTTGAATGGAGAAATCCATTTGAGGCAGGGACTATGATATTCCGAGAGTGATTAATGCTAGGCGAAGGGCTTGAACGCTAGTGGGAGCATGGTGTGACCAGGGTCTAGTATTTAGGAGGTCGCTACCTTTGCATTTGCATAAATTCATACTCGCAAAATAACCCTCAGAATAATAAGGGATGCAAGAGAGGACTTTTATAAGATCCTCTGGCCTTTACGGCCAGTCGTTTTGTGTTTGGGTGGGGATGCATAACTTCACACCCCCTAGGGTGGGAGCTGTGTATTTTCATGCCAAATTACTTAATGACCTCCCTGAGGATATGGCAATTACGAGGCCAGGAGAGAAGGGATTTTATCCCACCCTAGTGGGGGCCGCATGAACTCCCGTGTCGTATTTGCTTAGGCTCGTGGGTAAGCATCCTAAGTACACGTGAGGTATTCGTTGCGAAGACAACGGTGATCACGTCGTACTGGCCGAAAGATAACCATGGTCCATCACAGCCCTTAGTTGGCAGATTTGGATAGGGTCAAGGAAAAGGCCCGTGTAAGCGGATTGATGCTGTATGATGCCCCCTAGGGCAGGTACAGTCGATTCCGAGATCTTACATACATGGTTAATTAATCCATGGTAATGACTTCGCTTGAGGGTAGCGTTGACATATGGATATAATTAGCTTGTTTTAAAAATCCATAAAATAAGTTTTTATGCATACTCATTATTCAATCTTTATTTTCAGATGACTAAGTTAGACCCCCTGTCCGCTATCCTAAATGACCACAAACTTACCGGTCCCAACTATGAGGACTGGAAGCGCAACCTGTACCTGGTCCTAAGGATTGGTAAACATATGACAGCCCTGAATGACCCTGAGCCAGATTTGTCAGGACCCAATGCCACAGAGGCACAGTTAAAGGCATTCACTGACTGGAAGGAATCTAATGAGATATGTAAATGCTATATTATAGCATCCTTGCAAACAACTCTGCAGAAGCAAGTCGAGGAGATGCCCGACGCTTCTGACATGATGTTGTATTTGAAGGAGATATTTGAAGGTCATAATCGCGTTACGCGATACCTTACCATCAAGAAACACGTCGACACTAAGATGTCCAATGGGACGCTGGTTCGGGAACATATGATGAAAATATTTGGGTTCCAGAACAAACTAGCCACCATGGACATTGTGCTAGAAGGCGGGGTATTGACAGACATCTTCCTCTCGTCACTGTCCGGAGCCTTTGAAGGCTTTGTCACCAACTTTAATTTGAACAAGTTGGCTATGACAAATGCAGAGCTTCTGGGAGCTCTCCAGGCAGTTGAGGATGGCTTCAAGTAGAAGGGCGAAGCACTTCACGTGCAACGCAGATCCTTCAAGAAGCCTGGTAAACGTCAAGGCAAGAAACATAAAAAGAAACCTAAGTCACTGCCTGTGCAGGACTCTGCTGGAGCCTCTGGGTCTGGAGAATCAAAGAAACCGGGCACGAAGTGCTTCCGGTGTGGCCAGAAGGGTCATTGGAAGAAGGACTGCAAGAAGCCTCAGAATGCTCGTGAAGGTAATCTACAACTCTTAGTTGTTGAATCATTTCTTTCAAGTAATAGTACTTTTGCTAGTTGGATTGTGGATTCTGGATCCACTAACCATGCCTGTAACTCTCTTCAGGGGTTTCGAGAAAGCAGAAGATTGCTTGATGGAGAGGTGACCTTGAGCATGGGAACTGAGGCCGTGGCTGCTGCTGAAGCTATTGGAGACGTTAATCTTAGTTTTTCGAATAATAAGACTTTGACACTTAGAGATGTCTTTTATGTACCGTCCTTGAGACGTAACTTAATTTCTGTTTCTTCTTTAGTTAATGAAGGTTATTCAGTTTATTTTGATGCTTCTGGTGTGTCGTTTAAACTGAATGGAACTTTTATAATAAGAGGAATGGTTCAGAATCATCTCTATGTTGTAAGTCCTAAATTTGAAAAAGATAACATAATAACTTCAGCATTTAATGTTAATTCATCTAAGCGTAAGAATCCTTCGGAAAATTTAACCCACCTGTGGCACTTACGACTTGGGCATATTGCCTTAGACGGGATCCATAGAATGGTGAAGGCCGGGCTTCTGGAAACAGATCCTACGGAGATCCTTCCCACTTGTGAATCCTGCCTGGAAGGCAAGATGACCAAGAGATCCTTTAAAGGTAAAGGAGTAAGAGCTACTAAGGTATTAGAATTAATCCATTCAGATGTGTATGGACCCATGAACGTCAAGGCGATAGGAGGCCATGAGTACTTCATCACATTCATTGATAATTACTCAAGATATGGTTACATTTACCTGATGCATCGGAAGTCGGAATCCTTTGACATGTTCAAAGAGTTCAGGGCTGAAGTAGAAAAGCAGATAGGTAAATATATAAAAACCCTTCGTTCTGATCGAGGAGGTGAATACCTATCTGACGAGTTCCTAGGGTATTTGGTGGAGCATAGGATAAAATCCCAGTTAACTGCTCCAGGTACCCCACAACAGAATGGAGTTTCCGAGAGAAGGAATCGAACCTTGTTGGACATGGTTCGTAGCATGATGAGTTACGCCTGTTTACCAATGACCTTTTGGGGATATGCCCTACAAACAGCAGTTTATATTCTGAATCACGTTCCGTCTAAGTCAGTGCCTCAGACCCCTAGAGAACTGTGGTCAAAGCGAAAGCCATTGCTACATCATTTCAGAATATGGGGATGCCCTGCATATGTGCGAAGGGATAAGAGGGAAAAGATGGAATCTAAAACCAGAGTATGCTTATTTGTAGGGTATTCTAAGGAGACCAAAGGTGGTCTATTTTATGATCCTGAGGAAAAGAAGGTGATCGTTTCTACGAACGCCTATTTCCTAGAACAGGATTATATTGTGGACCACAAGCCTATTAGTAAGGTAGTTCTGGATGAACTGCTGGGTACTAGTACATATAGCGCATCCGAAAGCATAGTGGGAGCTGACATTATATATAATAATATACCAGATACTGTAGAACCTATTAATCCTGTAACACCACCACCACCTCGTCACAGTGGGAGAAACATCAGAGCTCCTGACAGATACTATGGAGAAACCTTATTGGTTGATCCAGAGGGTCAGGAGGATGACCCACTGAGCTACGATGAGGCAGTGGGAGCTTCTGACAGCTCTAACTGGCAAAAGGCTATGGAGGCAGAAATTGCATCAATGTCCCATAACGCTGTCTGGACTCTTGTTACACCATCATCCAATATTAAACCTATTGGGTGTAAGTGGGTGTATAAAAGGAAGAGAGGATCTGATGGATCAATTGAGACTTATAAAGCTAGATTAGTTGCCAAGGGTTATACCCAGAGAGAACGAATCGACTTTGACGAAATCTTCTCGCCGGTAGCTATGATAAAGTCTATTCGGATCCTCCTATCCATTGCAGCCCATTACGACTGGGAGATCTGGCAAATGGATGTCAAGACAGCATTCCTTAATGAGAATTTGGAAGAAAACATTTATATGATGCAGCCACCAGGTTTTGAGTCAGAGGGTCAAGAAAATCTAGTTTGCAAGTTGCAGAAGTCCATTTATGGACTAAAGCAAGCATCTAGAAGTTGGAACATCCGTTTTGATCAGGCAATCCAGTCATATGGATTTACTCAAAACGAGGATGAACCATGTGTATACAAGAGGAGTGATAAGACTACAGTGATATATTTGATACTTTACGTAGACGATATTCTACTCATTGGGAATGAAGTAGGAACATTGTCAATGGTAAAGGTCTGGTTGTCAACACAGTTCGATATGAAAGACCTAGGTGAAGCGAGTTATGTTTTGGGGATCAAGGTAACACGTGATCGCCAGAACAGGATTCTCTCGCTATCACAGGCTGCGTATATAGATAAGGTTATGGCTAGATTTGACATGCAAAACTCCAAGAAGGGTTTTGTGCCATTTAGACATGGCGTAAAACTGTCTAAGGATCAATGTCCTAAGACACCTGAGGAGAGAGCAGAAATGCAGAAGATACCTTATGCTTCGACATTAGGTAGTCTAATGTATGCTATGCATTGTACAAGGCCTGATATCTGTTTCGCAGTAGGAATGATGGGTCAGTTTCAGTCGAATCCGGGTCCAGATCACTGGACAGCTGTGAAGTGTATACTCAAGTACCTTCATAGAACAAGGGACTATGAGTTGGTTTACACTGGACAAGAACTGACACCGATTGGATATACAGATTCTGACTTTATGTCAGATTTGGAATCCAGGAAGTCGACATCAGGTTTTGTGTTTATGCTAGGAGGAGCAGCGGTTAGTTGGCAGAGTGTGAAGCAGAAATGCATCGCAGACTCTACCACAGAGGCTGAGTACGTTGCAACGTGCGAGGCAGCCAAAGAGGCGGTATGGCTCAAGAAATTCCTTACGGATTTGGGGTGCGTACCAGAGGCCCAGTTACCTATTGTGCTTTACTGCGACAATAGTGGGGCGGTAGCACAAGCAAAGGAGCCAAGACATCACCAAAAGGGGAAGCACATTGAGCGCAAGTTCCACTTGATTCGACAGTTTCAAAAGCAAGGGCGAGTAGCGGTGACACAGATTGCATCTATAGATAATATTACTGATCCTTTCACAAAGGCAATACCTACCAAGGCATTCGAGCGACATGTGGACGCGATGGGAGTCAAAACCGTTTTCCTTCGCTAGACCAAGTAGGAGATTGTTAGGATTGATGTGTTCTAAGCTTGTAAAACTTTAAGTTTTGGTCTAATAAAGATTGATAGTTATTAATATATGAGATGCATATAGGTGCGTAACATAGTTACGTGTTCTTTAGGGAACAGAGAGCCATGGTTATATGGTAATCCACTGAGTTGAAGACTAAGTGGATTGGTCCCGTATGATCTAAATAAGTTCGCAGCTATGATCAGGTTGGTCACCTCATCATGGTAAGCTGTTGGCGATGACAGTTCATGGGATGTCTTCACCATGGTCATCACCAGGCACAGTGTCTGTGGCTGAACGGAACTAACACGGTGTACAGATCAGTGAGCAGACACTGGTACACTAAGCCGTGTTTCTGCTTAGGGTAAAACGGTCCTAAACCCTGAGGAACCACGTCTGATGGACTAACCAGTTGCGTGGTGCTTTGGTGCACCAATGTGTGAGGATCCATATGCAGTGATCCAAAACCACGGTGTACTGGGTTACCCGGCTGGCGTTGCATTAGCGTGTCACTCCTGCAGGCCATCCACACCCCTGAAGGGAGGTGCGTTCCTTGGTGTGACTTACACTGTACCAAACCTAGGCCTGGTGGTCATCAGTTTGACTGTTGACCGGGTTCGATTACTCGACGGGGTAATCAGAGGTACGATGTATAGGTCAACCTAGAAGGAACCAAGTCATATGATCATTCGAGTCTGACGGTAGTCTTCATCGCTCGAAGTGAATCATGGCATCAAGTGGAGGGACAACGGGTTTACCACTACTAAGCGGAGAGCAGGGGTATGATGGAGAACATAGTAAGTATGGGTGAATTGGAGTGCAGCCTGCGTAGCACTCTGGGTGGCTACGCAGGTTAACTCGAGCTCAGAGGATCGATGGTACACTCGGGTATTGTGTCGATCGAGCTTGAGTTGGAAGCCATGAACCCCGGTCCCTGATGGTTCCACCTTATCAACATTATGTACGGTTCTTGAACCGTCTCCTCGGAACACCATAAGCATGAGGAAGAAAGAAGTATATGCTCCGTGTGTGCTTGGCACTAGAGCACGGTAGATGCGTAACTACATACGAGTACTAAGGGTTGAGCCCGAGACTAGTGCAGATTCGCATATAGTAATCCCTAGCCATAAGTGAACTTCACTGCACAGGTGCGATGCACCGAGATGTGCTGCGAGTTGACTAGTTGACTTTGCTAGAGGCACCCTCCGGTGGCCTCAGTTAATAGTAGGTAACTAGTAGATATCACTTAAGTAATGGCCGCTAGGCATCGCACGCTAGAAATGGTCAAAATGAGGCGTCGGGGCGTTTTGGTAAAAACCTCACTCTGCCGGACCTCACTGTTGGCCGACCCTAGTGGTGAGGCACCTTGCTAGGGCCGGCCCTATGATGTAGGGATAAGAATCCCTCATCTATAGGGCCAGCCATATAGATAGGGATGGGGCGATAAAAACGGATAAAGTCGAGCCCTAAAAAGTGGGAAAACGGATAAATACGCGGAGAGATAAAAAGGAGATAATGGAGAGATAATGAGAGGGGGTCATTATCCCCTTGGATCCTTATCAAAGGGGGTTGGCCGGCCCTATAAAAGGACCTAGGGGGCGCTGGCCCCATGTGCCAGAAAAACCGAACCCCCCCCTCCTCTCATCTCTCGAGTTCTCTCCCGTTTTATCTCCCGTTTCCCGCTTGCTATTTCGTCTTCCTCGCGTGGAGTTCTGAAGAAGGAGAAGGGTCGTTCTTCAGAGGCACTCAGAGATCCGAGAGCGACGTTTCGTGCATCGTGTGAGATCGGGTGAACAAGAAGGTAACATCTCCATTTGTACCGTCGGCATCTTCGCGAACGATCTTCCGTCTCCATCGACAAAGAAGACAATTCTCCGCGGTTAAAAGATCCGTACGAAAGGTATGTGTATTCTAACATGTAGATCTAGCGAGCATTATGATTTGCATGCATGCTAGTTAATCATTACGCTAGATTGCCGTTAGGGGTTTTCGATTCTCGTGCATACACATGCACACATATGTAGATTAGTTTCTATGAAAAATTTAAATAGTGTAACGTGCACCATGAACGGTCTTTCGACCGCCAAATCGCTTCCACTGCGAGCCTCTGAACCGGATTAACTTCCGTCACTTCTGGCATTGGATGCAGCTTTGTGCGATCTTCAAAGCATCTTGCTCTAGAGTGGGCCACCAGTATCCTTGCCTCCGTACTTTCGCAGCTAGAGACCGCCCTCCAGTGTGGTTTCCCAGCTCTCCAGAGTGAATGCAATTTAAAACTTCTTCTGTTTCCGGGCTCTCGACGCAACGAAGATTTGGCCCGCCAAAAGATCTTCGAAAAAGGCGATCCCAGCGAATGAGATAGCACCCAGCGCATTTCTTCACTCGCCGGGCTTCCTCTTTATCCTCTGGAAGCTCGCCCTTCTGGAGAAAACGAAGAATGGGGGCGGTCCACCCGCCGGGTGGTACGTCGGCGGAGACTTGGTTAACAGCGGGCTCTATAAGTCGGAGCCGAGACTGATTCTGGACCTCGATGAGAATCTTGCGAGCTTTTGATGTTCCCAGCAGGGAGGTAGCGTTTGCCAATGCATCAGCTCGCCTATTATCGGCTCGAGGGATTTGCTCAAAAGAGATCTTTTCGAACTCTGCGGCCTTGCCTTTTACCAGATCCACATAGCCCGCCATTCGCGCATCCCGGGAGGCGTACTCTCCATTGATTTGGCAAATAATTAGCTGGGAATCGCTGAAAACCTTCAAGCGTTTGGCGCCTACCTCTTGAGTGAGCTCTAGCCCTGCGAGCAGTGCCTCATACTCGGCCTCATTGTTGGTTGCCACGAAATTCAGCCGGACTGATTTCTCAAGGACTACCGATTGAGCGATCAGTGCAACCCCGATACCGGCCCCCAAAGCGTTGGAGGATCCATCGACGAATAATTCCCAGCCCGCCTCCTCTGAACGCTTAGTTGGAGGAAGCTCGCCTTGGTCGTCCAAGAACCTCGCCTTCCCAGGGTGTGCCTCAGTTGGCTCATCCTCCTGGTACTGGACCGGTTCTTCTATGGGGAAGTCCACCAAGAACTCGGCGAGAGCCTGCCCTTTGACAGCAACTCGAGGGACATATTCCAAACCATAGGCGGCAAGCTCGGCGGACCACCGATACAGCCTACCGGCTACCGAGGGTCTGGAGAGCGCGCTCTTTAGAGGGTGCTCTGTGATGACCTTGACAGTGTGCGCCGAGAAGTAGGGGTGAAGCTTTCTCGCGGTAAGGACCACGGCCAATGCGACCTTCTCGATTGGTCGATACCGGAGCTCGGCGGGAAGCATTGTGTGGCTTACAAAGTAGACAGGCCGCTCCACCTTTGCTTCTTCCACAACAAGGACTCTGCTCACCGCATTCTCGGTGACTGCCAGGTACACGCCCAGCTCGGCACCCTCCTTAGGCGCCGCTATGATTGGCGGGCTCGCCAGATAGTCCTTGATCTTCTGAAAAGCGCGCTCGCACTTTTCATCCCAACATATGCTCGCTCCTTTTCGAAGTAGCTCGAAAAGAGGTCGGCAGTTGTCTGAGGATTTGGAGATGAATCGATTGAGCGCGGCGATTCGCCCGCTCAACCTCTGGACTTCCTGCCGGGTTCTTGGTGCGGGCATCTCGACAAGCGCTCGGATTTGCCTAGGGTCCGCCTCGATCCCCCTGTGGGTGACCAGGTACCCTAGGAATTTCCCAGAAGTCACCCCGAATGCGCACTTCGCCGGGTTCAGCCTCATTTGGTACTTTCTCAATACTTCGAAGATTTCGCGGAGGTCGGCAATGTGCCCTTCTCGCTCTCGACTCTTTACCAGAAGGTCGTCTACATAAACTTCGACATTTCTGCCGATCTAATCTTTAAACATCTGAGTGACTAACCCTTGGTAGGTCGCTCCAGCGTTCTTAAGTCTGAAAGGCATCACTCGATAGCAGAATAGCTTCTGGTAGCCCGCCCCAGAATAGAAAGCGGTCTTCTCTTGATCATCGACGTGTAGAGGTATCTGGTTATACCCTGAATATCCATCCATGAAGGACAGGGCCTGGAACCCGACAGCTGCGTCGACCAGTGCGCCTATTCGTGGAAGTGGAAAACCATCCTTCGGGCATGCCTTATTGAGGTCGGAGAAGTCAATGCACACTCTGACCTCCCCGCTCTTCTTGGGCACCGCCACGATGTTGGAGATCCACTCGGGAAAGTGTGCCTCGCGAATAAAGCCAGCTCGCTCTAGTTTGTCTATCTCCGCCGCCACTGCGATGGACTTCGCAGCTGATACGTGCCGACCTTTTTGCTTGACCGGCGAGAATTCTTTCATGGTGTGCAGACGATGACAGGCGACCTCCGGGTCAATCCCTGGCATGTCCGCGAAGCTCCAGGCGAATACGTCGCGGTATTCCCTGAGTATATTGGTCAGGGCCAGGACCTCGCCCTTGGTTAGCGAGGTCCCGAGACTAACAATCCTCGGTCCGTCCTCGCTACCGATGTTGACTTCTTGTAGCGGCTCGGCAATGGGAAAACTTCCTTTCTGGAGGGTCCCTGGTAGGCAGCCTTTCTCCTCGAGCTCAAAATCCACGCCGCTCCCACCCGGGGGTGGAGTGGGGGATCTAAGCGAGACGACCTCTCTCGGGCTTTGAGGGAGCCCGCTTGAGGTTGGCGTTAATTGCTAGGAGGGCGCGGGCCTCTTGGCCTCCACGACCTCAACGTCTGCGAGGTGAAAGACGTCCTGCTCGCACCTGGTAGCAGCGACCTGGTCACCTCGAATTACCACGACCCCTCCGCTGGTGGGAAACTTGAGGGCCTGGTGATTAGGCGAGGACACCGCTTTTATCTGCCTCAACCAGGGTCGCCCCAGGATGGCATTGAAAGCGGACTGCCCGTCCACCACCACGAAACGAACTTGACGCACCTCCGGGCCCGCCGTTACGGTGAGGGTTATCTCCCCTACCACCTTAGCGACCTCGTCGGTGAAACCGGTTGTGGGTGCAAATTTTGGCAGAAGTTTACCAGCTACCGCGGGACCCACCGGCCCTGCCTGGTGGGCCCACGAAGACTACCACGGGACCCACCGGCCCTGCCTGGTGGGCCCACGAGGACCACCGCGGGACCCACCGGCCCTGCCTGGTAGGCCCACGAAGACTACCACGGGACCCACCAGCCCTGCCTGGTGGGCCCACGAGAACCACCGCGGGATCCACCGGCTCTGCCTGGTAGGCCCACGAGGACCACCGCAGGACCCACCGGCCCTGCCCGGAAGGCCCACGAGCCTATAGAATTCCCCAGAAGACGGTAGCGGGGCCCGCTAGCTTTACCTGGAGAATCCCTAGATACGACAGCAGAAAACCGCCATTTACCTCGGAATTCCTCCCCGGGAAGTCTATAAATAGCAGAGCCTTCGAATGTAATTGGATCGGATCTCAAATCGAACTCTCAGTGATAAAACCAGAGCTCTGGGATTTCCAACTTTCCATCTTCCACCCCTCTTTGATCTTCTTTTTCTCTCGAAGAGATTAGAGTTTTCAGTGATACTCGGCCTGTCGAGATCACTTCAACATAAGTATTAGTGAATTCGGGTTGCTCCCTATAGCACGGAGACATAGGCTTCGGCTGAACTCTGAGATCACATCTCTTGTGTCAAACTCTATCTGATTGCCTCTCTGTTTACATATCGAAAGAGGTAACTTCAACTCCAATTGACAGATCGATCAACGATCTTCAACTCGAACCTTCAATTGACTGGTGCTGCGAGAGTCTTCGGGTCGGCACGAAGATTTTCCCCCACAGTTTGGCGCCGTCTGTGGGATCCGATCAAAAAGTCCAACTCTCCGTTACTACTCGATCGGTTGAACCTACAACTGATCTTGATAGTCAAACTTCCTCGCCCTCTCGGTTGATCAGACAACTGAACAGCACTCTCGTTGCACCTTTCGCTCTCTGAATGGCGAGGACGAAATATCAAGGTCAACCAGAAGGAAGTAACACTCAACAACAAGCTCGTCCTGAGACTCGTTCAATAAGTCAAAGGCTCAACTTCGGACAGCCCCTTGCTGTTCCTGAGATGGGGGTTCGTTCAGGGAGTGGCAAGTCTGTCGATCGACCTATCGCCCACCCCGCGCGACAGTCGATTGGGCAAACACCACCCGCTCCTGCTGAAGACCCTCCGTCGACCTACCAAATTTCTGCAGTCGACTTCCAATTGCTCCAATTGGCGAAGCAGAACGCCACCCTCACTGCTGAGAGGGATGCTCTGAAGAAAGCAGCTTCCGAGGCTGGGATCGCTCTACCTATTCCCTCTGCAAGCGAGAGGGTCGATCTTCCACGACATTCAATCCACTCCGAACAACGGAGGTCAATGGGTACTACTGCCCTCGAGAGGATTCGACGTGATCCAACCCCCTCTGCTGCCCCCTGGAAGCAGAGTGTTTGGGATCGCCTCGAAGATGAGTCATCCCAATCTTCTTCTGGCCGCAACTGCGACAAGAGAATACCTTCGAAGCTCAACATACCAAGGAGGCATCTGATGAAAGGCGCTCCTTCAAAGAGTCGAGTTTCCCCCTCCATCCCACTTCAGCGTGGGCTTGGATCGGACCTCCGACATCGACTTCAACCGGCAAATACTTCGATGCCTGAGCAAGACCTTGCGATCTTGCCTCTTGACCCACCTCTAGGTCGAGGACATGGTCGCAGGGATGGCTATTCTTCTGCCGGACCTCTACATCGAAGTCTCTTTGAGACAACATTTCCAAGGGGATGGAGAACTCCTGTCCTCCCCAAATTCAACTGCGTCCGAGGAGATCCTACTCTCCATATTCTCGCATTCAAGCAAGCTTTAACGCCGCACGAAGAAGAAAACAATGTGCTCTGCCGCACCTTCGCAGGAAGTCTTGATGAGCCGTCGCTCGACTGGTATCACAATCTCCGAGCTGGGTCCATTACCCAGTTCGATGTTTTAGCTAAACTCTTCGTGCAGCATTATCAGCTCAATCTAAAGCCCGAGAAGAAGCTCGACTCTCTATATCGGCTAAGGATGGGTGCTGACGAGACTCTCCGAAGTTTCACTAGGAGGTTTCGCAACGAGCATTCTGCCCTCTCTGGAAGACATCTGGATGATGAAGCCATTATGTTGGCTTTCCAGAACGCTCTCCGCTTCGATCTACACATCTACAACGACTTCATCCGTAATCCCCCTCCTTCTCTGGGTGCTATGTTCGATCGAATCCAGAGAGAGATCGAGGTCGAAGACGATCAAGTCGCTCGTAAAGGGCGAGAAACAAAACGAAGGCCTGCGGAAAGAGAAGCTCCTAAGTATGCCGCCAAGGCTCACAACGCTGATGCAGCAGCCCCTCCAGCCAACAAACGATCAAAGAATGATGGGCGTCGATCTCCAACGAAGACCACTTTCACCGAGTGGAATATGCCGGTCGAACAGATACTCGACCGCATTCAATATGAAGAGTTCGTTCGGAGGCCCAACCCTCTTCAGCCGAACTCGAAATTTACAGCTGATAAAACAGTATATTGCGACTTCCACCGAAGTCACGGCCACTCCACTGATCGGTGTTTTCGGCTGAAGTTCCATCTTGAAGACCTATTGCAAGAAGGCCATCTTCAAGAATTCGTCAAAGGCGGACATGATCAACACCGAGCCTCTGCAAAGGGGAAAGAAGTGTGTTGGGTACATCAAATCTCCTCCAACCGGCAACCAATCTCTGTGAAAGCCAATATCTTTGGCATACACGGATCATTGCACAATCAATCAATAACCGGGAAAGAAGTGGATCGACAAGTTCGACGCATCTTCCATGTTCGTGCTGCAGCAAACAGGGAAGACACTTGGATCGAGAAGCCCATCGAAGGTTTGGCTTGGCCCTATATCGTCTTCAATGACGCAGATCTTCAAGGAGTTCACACTCCCCATCGAGACCCTCTTGTCTTGAAACTCCTCATCGACGGAAGCACTGTCAATCGGATCCTCATTGACACCGGAAGCTCCATCGACATTATATTCTCAGACTGCTTCAAACGTCTAGGACATAAGTATCAAAGCCTCGACGTCGTCCCGACCGTGATCACCGGCTTCAACGGCGAACAAAGCATCACGGTGGGCGAGTCCAGATTTACCATCGACCTCAGCCAAGAGACTCGAGTCTCTGTGAGGTTTGCAATCGTCGAAGGAATGTCTAGCTACAACGCCATTCTTGGGCGGCCATTCCTCCACCAGATCAATGCCATCTCCTCTTCTTATCACCAACTTCTCAAGTTTGCAACAGGAGAAGGCATCGTCTGCATTCGAGGTGATCAACAAGCTGGAAGGTCTTGTGAGGCTGCTGCGGCTAAAACAGATCGAAAGATCAACATTGCTCCTCCAAAGCGGCCACGAGATGAAGCTGGTCCCTCTTCCAAATAGCAATCAAAGGAGATTCCGCTGACCGAACCTCCACCAATCGAATGGGAAACATCACCTTCAATTGAAGAAATCATCCCTATCAACATTGGCAGTGGAGATCTCCCTCGACAAACATTTATTGGTACCGGTCTTAGCAACGCAGAAGCGCAAGACATGGTATCCTTCCTCCAGTCCAATATCGACGTCTTCGCCTGGTGTTTCGAAGACATGCCTGGTATCAATCCGGATGACGCTTGTCACCGACTTGCAATCAAAGAAGAAGTGAAACCTGTCAAGCAAAAGCCACGCACCATCCGGCCAGAGCTGCAAGTTGCTGTTCAAGAAGAAATCACCAAGCTACTCGCAGCAGGCTTCATCCGAGAAGTAGAGTATCCTACCTGGATCTCTAACATAGTTGCTGTTCCAAAGAAGAATGGGAAAGTCAGAGTCTGCATCGACTTCACCAACCTCAACAAGGCTTGCCCCAAAGACCCATTCCCCATGCCAAGAATCGATAGACTCGTCGATGCCACTGCTGGCCACGAGCTATTATCTTTCATGGATGGGTATTCTGGATACAATCAAATTCCACTTCATGCAGACGATCAAGAGAAGACTTGCTTCGTGACTAGCCGAGGTCTCTACTGCTACAATGTAATGCCGTTCGGTCTCAAAAATGCTGGATCTACCTATCAAAGGTTAGTCACAAAAATGTTCGAAGATCAGATCGGTCGCAACGTCGAAGTCTATGTCGATGATCTCCTCACCAAGAGTTCATTTCGGAGCAAGCATCTTTCTGATCTGGCAGAAACCTTTCAAGTTCTTCGAAAATATCGTATGAAGCTCAATCCAGCCAAGTGCGCTTTCGGAGTTCAATCTGGTAAATTCCTGGGTCATCTTGTGACCAGGAGGGGTAATGAAGCCAATCCCGATCAAATTCGAGCCATCATCGATATGCCTTCACCTACAAATCGAAAAGAAGTTCAACGCCTGACTGGAAGGTTAGCAGCACTCAATCGATTCATCTCAAAATCTTCCGACAAATGCAAACCCCTCTTCGACAAACTACGAAAGGCGGATACATCCGGCTGGAGTCCAATCTGTGAAGAAGCATTTCAAAGCATCAAGAAATATCTGGTGCAAGCTCCTATCTTGACGGCTCCACTTCCAAATGAAGACTTGTGGCTCTACCTGGCCGTGATCGATCAAGCAATCAGCGCAGTCTTAGTCAGTAGAAGAGAAGGCTTCGAGCGTCCAGTCTATTATATCAGTCACACTCTTCTTCCGGCTGAAACTCGCTATTCAAAAACTGAGAAGGTCATCCTAGCCTTACTCACTGCATCGCGTCGCCTTCAGCCATACTTCGTCTCCCACCAGATCACTGTCATTTCAGAACACTCACTCAAAGATATCATTGACAAAGCTGGTCGAGCTGGTCGAATGACCAAATGGGTGATCGAAATGAGTGCTTTGGGAATTCAGTTTGAATCTCGCACTTCTATCAAAGGCCAAGCTATTGCTGACTTTCTAGCTGATTTTCCAGTTGAAGACCCCATTACTTGGGACGAAGATGTCGACATGCGCCTAGAAGATGAAGACAATACTCCAATCATTCCTTCAACAAAGATTTATCCAAATCTTGAGGCTATTGCTGCGACTCCTCCATGGAAACTCTATACTGATGGAGCTTCAAGTTCGATCGGTTCGGGAACTGGGATAGTCTTAATATCCCCCGAACTTGATCATCTCCAGAAGGCCACTCTCCTTGGGTTTAATGCCACCAACAACGAAGCTGAATATGAAGCTCTCATTTCCGGACTCGAAATGGCGGAATCCATGGGGATAGATCGAATCATCGTCTACAGCGACTCCCAGCTGATCATAAGGCAAATCAATGGAGAGTATACAGCTCGAGAAAAAAGAATGCAACTCAACTTAGCCTTAGTACGACGTCTTCAACAACGTTTTACTATAACTGAGTTCGTTCAAATTCCAAGAGGAGAGAATCGTGAAGCAGATGCTCTAGCTAATGCTGCCTCCGTCCTTGGAGACTCACTCGGAGGAAGACAAATACAGATCGATTATCAAGAAGTGCCCAAGACCATCCCCGATCAACAGATCCTTGCTACTACCAAGAGATCTGGGGGTGGAGATCAATCAACGTTAAACCTCACTACTACAAGTGAGCTTGAAGACTGGAGACGACCAATTTTCGACTTCTTCAAGCATGGCAAAGTGCCAGGAGATCCAAATCAAGCCCGAAGACTTCAAAGGAAGCTCCCATGCTACATTTTACAAGGTGAAGATCTGTACTTCAAATCTCACAACGGGATGTTACTCAAATGCCTTGGTCCTGAGCAAGCACAGGCAATCCTGATTGATATCCACTCTGGAACTTGTGGAAATCATTCGGGAGGAAGATCTCTTGAATCCAAGACGAAGCTACAAGGGTACTACTGGCCAACAATGACAAGGGATGCTCAACAAGTTGTTCAAAGATGTGAGCCATGCCAAAGGCACGCTCGAGCTATCCATCTCCCTGCAGATGAGCTTCATCAACTATCAAGTCCCTGGCCATTCCATCAATGGGGGTTAGATTTCTTGGGTCCTTTCCCTCCAACTCCAAGCAAGAAGAAGTATCTACTGTTGGCCACGGATTATTTCACCAAATGGGTTGAAGCTGTGCCCCTCTTCCGAGAGACTGACGACGAAGTGATCAAATTCATTCGGCACAACATCTTTTCAAGGTTTGGTACGCCTCAAGTTCTTGTTGCTGACAATGGAGCTTAGTTTGACTCCGACAAGTTTCGAGAGTTCTGTCTCAACAACGGTATCAAGCTATTCTATTCAACTCCAAGATATCCTCAATGCAATGGTCAAGCTGAAGCCTCAAATAGAGCCATACTTGGTATACTCAAGAAGAAACTCAATGACAAGAAAGGATTGTGGGAGAAAGTCCTACCTGAAGTTCTTTGGGGATATCGTACAACTCCGAGAAGATCAACAGGGTTTTCACCCTTTCGTCTAACATATGGATCGGAAGCAGTACTCCCAACAGAAAATATATCAAGCACTTTGAAGACCAAAGCTGTTGAAGAAGGAATCAATGAAGAACTTCGGATCAATGATCTAGACTTCTCCGAAGAATTACGAGATCAAGCATCACTTCGTGTGGCCAAGTACCAACAGAAGATCAAAAGAGCCTACGACAAGAAAATCTACAGGAGACAGTTCCCAGTGGGCAGCCTAGTTCTCAGAGCAGTTTTCTACAACACCAAAGAACACAGCAGTGGGAAGCTTGCACCCAACTGGGAAGGTCCATATATCGTTGAATCAGTAGGAGGCAAAGGTTCTTACAGACTGGTCACACCAGAAGGAGATAGATTGCCTCGAGCTTGGAATTCTAGACACCTCAAGATGTTCTACCCATGATGTAAATTCTGTGATAAATAAAGTTCTCTTTCAAATGTTCAAATGTGCAAGTGTTCAGCTTTTCAATTCAAGTTCTAAAGCAGCTTCAAATTCAAGTTACCAGGTCTTTTAACAAGTTTGGGTGTTAGAGTTGTGACTCAACCCCTTACTAGCAAATGTTAAAAACTGACCATATTCAAGTTAAAGTCTTTTAACAAGTTTGGGTGTTAGAGTTGCGACTCAACCCCTTACTAGCAAATGTTAAATTGACCTTCAAGTTTCAATGTTCAATTTCAATCAATTTCGATATCGTCTAACAAGTTTGGGTGCTTGAGTTGCGACTCAACCCCTCACATTCGAATGTTACACGAATTCCAGTTCAAATTTTCAAGTTACAATAAGTTTGGGTAATTGAGTTACGACTCGACCCCTTACATTCAAGTGTTTGTATCTATTCAACATTCCAATACCATTCAGAGCACAACATTCAAAGGCATTCAACACAAGGCATTCAATTTTCAAAACATCAAAAATCTCTATTATCAAAAATTGATCAAGTACAGGAGTGAGCTGCTATAATGCAAGAGTTTACAAGTGTAAACAACCAAGAAAAGGAAGAAATACATCAGGGTTTGGCTACGCTTGGAGCACGCGACTTCTCTCCTTCAGATTCGCCACGAGGCTTGCTCGCAACCGAAGCTTTAGAAGATCGGACACTGCTAACATGTGCCCTGAGTGCCTCTGCCGCTTTCTCAGCTGTTTCTTTGTAACTCTTGCATTCAGACAATGCATGCTCCAAGGCCTTCTTGGAAGTCTCCTCCCTGGCAGCAAAAGCAGCATGTTGAGCAGCAAGTCGTTCTTTCAGCTCCGTGATCTCGATAGTGCGACCGTAGGACACGTTCTCAACCTTGGAGAGTCGATTCTTCAAGGATTCAAGCTCGTGACTCTGCGCCTCACAACGATCCTGCAGCCCCTTGATCTCCAGCTTCCCCTTGCGAAGATCCTCGATCTTGGCCTTGAGAGATTGTTTCTTTGAACTCAGGAGCTCCCTCAGCCCATCTCTTTCCTCGCTCACAGCTTTCAGTTCAGCTATCAAACGGGTTACCTCAGAGGCGGCTTCCCGTTCTCCTGCCTTCCTGGAGAGCTTGCTTGCGATTCTCAAACAGGCTGAGTTCTGCAAATAGACAAAGAGTTAGAATTATTCTGAAGATACAATTCGAACAATTGATCAAAGCATATGCACATACCACTACTTCAAGCCGATCGAAGGCTTCTTCAAAAGTAGCTTCAGGAAGATTGCAAAGCTTCCGGAGCGTGTTAGTAGGATGGTTGATGTCAACATCACCCAAACTCCTTATCTTCTTTGCCGGGCCAGCAGGTGTACCTACAATCCATGCAGCAATTCTAAGTGTTAGTATATTTTCAAGCTTCAAAGACAAGACAGTCAATCAAAACAGGTTAGTACAGATACCTGAAGCCTCGACTTGGGGAGCCTTTCCCTTCCCACTGCCGGAGCTCTTACCCTTGGGGGTCGATTTCTCCTTGGTGGGGGTTGACTCTGGCAAGGGTTGAGGAGTAGCTTCACCAACCCGACTTCCTCTCTCCAAATGAGCAGGAGAGGGAATGTCTCGAGGAGGTGAAGCTCCCCCTTCGTCCTCGTGCCCGCTCGAATGGTCGAGCCCTGCCACCATGGCAGCCACCTCTTCAGCCAGAGATAGTGAGGGGGGTGGGGGTTGTTCAACCTCCACAACCCCACTTGTAGTTGCCCCTTCCAGGCGGGGAACATCAGGAGGTATCTGATCGAGGGGTGTGGGGTTGCTTCCAACCCCACCACTCCCCGATATCCTGATCTTGAAGCGGAGGGGGTTCTTCTTCAACTCCCCAAAGTCGTAGGTGGGAATCACCTTGGGGCCATCGCCCGTTGCATCCAAAACTTCCTCCATCTTGCGAGCCTTATCCTCGTTTATGGGGATAGGCTGCGATTCCTCGTCAGCACCACCAGTGGGGGTGGGAGGAATTTCTTCCTCACCACCCCCATATCCTTGACCACCATCAGTGGGGGTGGGAGGAATTTCTTCCTCACCACCCCCATCTTCATCACCCTCATCTTCATCTTCCCCATCTTCTTCGTCTTCCCCATCGCTGCCTGTGCCCCCATCCTCCTCATCTCCGCCCTCCTCCTCCCTCTCTACCTCTTCTTCGTTATCTTCATCATTCCTTTTCTCCTCATCCTCCTCCTGCTTGATGGGGACTTTTCTCTTCTTCTTCGCTGGGCCCTTTGGAATTACCAGCTTCTCCTTCGAGGGCAAGCTGCGCCTGGCTCTATAAACTTTCTTCTCGAATCGAAGCCTTCTGACGATTTTTCCAGACTGAGGGTCTTCCTCGTAATCAGAGTAGATGACCTCATTGTCTTCGTATCGAAGCTTCGATCGATGGAGGAGGTTGGCCTTGCCGTGTCGGACCGGGCAGTTCGAGAACTGCTTCCAAGATCGGGTCCCACAGGTCAACTCCAGGAAGAGATTATCGAGAGACCCCACCTGCTCCGGAGGCCACGCGAGAGCTCCTCCTGCACAGAACATGTCTGTCTCTTCCTGCACCTTGTACCGAGGAACCTCCGGGACTGACATAGGAGTCCAGGCACCCGACACCGACAGCGGCCAGTCCGTGTATAGCTTGTCGGAGCCGATGGTATCGATGATTGGGCGCAGGGCAGAGACACCCGTCAGATAATAGAAGGGGCCATCTTTCCTCCAGGCCCATCGGTAATGGTAAAAGAAATATCCAAACTCAATCCGAGCTTCTTCACCTTCGGGAAGGCTGGAGTAGCATTTCCTCAGCTCCTCCTGGAAGTCTGACTCTACGTGACAGAAAGCGTAGATGATCCTCCAGGAGTTTCCAGTCACCTGCCCGGGACAGAGACCAGAAATATTCAATAACCTCGCAGCAAAAGGAGGCAGTGGAAGGCGCAGTCCGCAGTTAAGCTGGCCGATCGTAACGATAGTTCCCATCACTTGCTCCTTGCTCGCCCACGAAACGAAGACTGTCCGCCTGTCAATACCAAAAGCTGACAGAATTCCTGGAAGCGCTGGCCGGGACTTCCCCTCAGTAAAACATGCTAGCAGCTTATGCAGTTTCTTCCTCTTCGCATCTGTGAGTTTGCCCCCTATGTTATACCCAAATTCTGGTTCCACCGATAGAGGTAGTTGAGGGCGGAGGACAAACTTTGCCTTAGGGATCTGCTCTGGCCTTGATGGGGCTGAAGCAAACCCAACTCCCTGATGCCTCTTACCAAGTTGACCAAGTTCGATCAATTCGGCCCTGCCTTTGCCACGGCCCTTCGAGACAGTCGTTTCCTCGACAACTTCCTTCCCCTTTCTCTTGGATGGAACAACACCCTTCTTCGAACTGCCCGAAGATGCCATTTGACTGATCGAAAGGAAATGAACAAGAAATGGGAAGCAAAGAATCTGGACTTCGAAAATTTTTGGAAGCGTGAGGTGAGAAATGACAGCCAGTGAAACTTATATACCCAGGGTAAAACAGGTGCGCAAATCGAGAAGGCACGTGTCTTTACCATATCAAATCGTGTGTTTTTGTAGGTACACGTGGCATCCATCCGTAGCAAGCGCAAAACCAGGCGAACAGTCGCGACCCGGCGAAACGTCAGACCACCGGTCCAAGTGAACCGGACCGCCGGTTCAGAAGAACCATTCAAAAAAAAAAGAGACCAATGATGCAAAAACAGAAAAAATCAAATTCCATCGATATTCAAAACTGCCAAAGATCAAAAGAGTAGAACAAGCTATGCCACTTCAAAAGTACAGGTTCAACTCAAACTTGACCGGCTGATTTTAGCCGAACGGTCACATATGACCGTTCGGCCGAAATCAACCGATCGGTCGATTTTCTACTAGATCCGGCGAAAAACTAAGGTTTTTTGCCGATCACCCAAACCTTGACCGGCTGATTTTAGCCGAACGGTCAAATATGACCGTTCGGCCGAAATCAATCGATCGGTCGATTTTCTACTAGATCCGGCGAAAAACTAAGGTTTTTGCCGATCACCCAAACCTTGACCGGCTGATTTTAGCCGAACGGTCAAATATGATCGTTCGATCGAAATCAACCGATCGGTCGATTTTCTACTAGATCCGGCGAAAAACTAAGGTTTTTTTGCCGATCACCCAAACCTTGACCGGCTGATTTTAGCCGAACGGTCAAATATGACCGTTCGGCCGAAATCAACCGATCGGTCGATTTTCTACTAGATCCGGCGAAAAACTAAGGTTTTTTGCCGATCACCTAAACCTTGACCGACTGATTTTAGCCGAACGGTCAAATATGACCGTTCGGCCGAAATCAAACGATCGGTCGATTTTCTACTAGATCTAGCAAAAAACTGAGGGTTTTTTGCCGATCACCCAATCCTTCACCGGTTGAAATTGACCGATCGGTCAAATTTAACCGATCGGTCAAATTTGACCGATCGGTCAAAATTCCACTGGATCGGTCAAAAAACCATGTTTTTTGACCGATCACTCAATCCTTCACCGGTTGAAATTGACCGATCGGTCAAATTTGACCGATCGATCAAAATTGACCGATCGGTCAAAATCAACCGATCGGTCAAAATTCCACTGGATCGGTCAAAAAACCATGTTTTTTGATCGATCACTCAATCCTCGACCGGTTGAAATTGACCGTTCGGTCAAATTTAACCGATCGGTCAAATTTGACCGATCGGTCAAAATTGACCGATCGGTCAAAATTGACCGACCAATCTTTTTTGTGCTAACACTCGACAAGCTTCTTCGTGCCTTTTTTCGACAGGGGGTTGCTATTTTTTGCACCAAATCCAAGCCAGCCAGAACGAACTCTAGCTAACTTGGAGGGGGTAACTGTGGGTGCAAATTTTGGCAGAAGTTTACCAGCTACCGCGGGACCCACCGGCCCTGCCTGGTGGGCCCACGAAGACTACCACGGGACCCACCGGCCCTGCCTGGTGGGCCCACGAGGACCACCGCGGGACCCACCGGCCCTGCCTGGTGGGCCCACGAAGACTACCACGGGACCCACCAGCCCTGCCTGGTGGGCCCACGAGGACCACCGTGGGATCCACCGGCCCTGCCTGGTAGGCCCACGAGGACCACCGCCGGACCCACCGGCCCTGCCCGGAAGGCCCACGAGCCTGTAGAATTCCCCAGAAGACGGTAGCGGGGCCCGCTAGCTTTACCTGGAGAATCCCCAGATACGACAGCAGAAAACCGCCATTTGCCCCGGAATTCCTCCCCGGGAAGTCTATAAATAGCAGAGCCTTCGAATGTAATTGGATCGGATCTCAAATCGAACTCTCAGTGATAAAACCAGAGCTCTGGGATTTCCAACTTTCCATCTTCCACCCCTCTTTGATCTTCTTTTTCTCTCGAAGAGATTAGAGTTTTCAGTGATACTCGGCCTGTCGAGATCACTTCAACATAAGTATTAGTGAATTCGGGTTGCTCCCTATAGCACGGAGACGTAGGCTTCGGCTGAACTCCGAGATCACATCTCTTGTGTCAAACTCTCTCTGATTGCCTCTCTGTTTACATATCGAAAGAGGTAACTTCAACTCCAATTGACAGATCGATCAACGATCTTCAACTCGAACCTTCAATTGACTGGTGCTGCGAGAGTCTTCGGGTCGGCACGAAGATTTTCCCCCACACCGGTGAGCGAGCCCGTTGAGGGAGACAAATCAACTTGTCTCAACCCCATCCGCTGGAAGGCCGACAAGAACAGGATGTCTACGGCACTTCCTAGGTCAACCAGGACCCGCCTTACTTCGATGTTCGCCATCATAAGGCGTATGACGAGGGGATCATTGTGGAGGGTAACCACTGTGGGTGCAAATTTTGGCAAGAAGTCTGTAAACAGCGGGACCCACCGGCCCTGCCTGGTGGGCCCCCGAAGACAACAGTGGAACCCACCGGCCCTGCCTGGTGGGCCCCCGAGTACCACAGCGGGACCTACCGGCCCTGCCTGGTGGGCCCCCGAAGACAACAGCGGGACCCACCGGCCCTGCCTGGTGGGCCCCCGAGTACCACAGCGGGACCCACCGGCCCTGCCTGGTGGGCCCCCGGAGACTACAGCGGGACCCACCGGCCCTGCCTGGTGGGCCCCCTAAAAGGGCAGTGGAGCCCACCAGCCTTACCTGGAGGATCCCCAGATATGACAGCAGAAAACCGCCATTTACCACCAGAGAATCCTATAAATAGCAGAGCCTTCGAATGTAAATGGATCGAAATCCAAGAGGGCAGATCGGACTTTCAAAACCTGAAACTCCAGAACTCAAACCAGAGCTCTGAAAACAGATCAGTGCCATCATCTGATATCTGTCTCAGAAACCTCTATCTCCTCTTACCCTCTACCTCACCTTGATCTTCTTCTTGTCTTTGAACAAGTCTGAAGAAACTTCAGTGACACTCGGCCTGTCGAGGTCACTTCGAAACAAGTGTTAGTGAATTCGGGTTGCTCCCTATAGCACGGAGACGTAGGCTTCGGCTGAACTCCGAGATCACATCTCTCGTGTCAATTCTCTCTGAGTGCTTCTCTGATTTCATCTCTCTTTGCCTGTATACTGTGAAAGACTTACACTTCAATCAACAGATCGACCAACGATCCTCAATGTCTATTTCAACTCCAATTGACTGGTGCTGCGAAAGTCTTCGGGTCGGCACGAAGATTTTCCCCCACAGTTTGGCGCCGTCTGTGGGATTCGAGCAAAAAGTCCAGCTCTCCGCTACTACTTGATCGGTTGAGCATAAAACCATTCTTGATAGCCAAACTTCCTCGCCTCCTCGGTTGATCAAACAACTGATCGGACGTCGGCACTCTCGTTGCACCCTTCGCTCTCTGAATGGCGAGGACGAAACATCAGGGTCAACCAGAAGGAAGTAACACTCAACAACAACCTCGTCCTGAGACTTGTTCAATGAGTCAAAGGCTCAACTTCGGACAACCCCTTGCTGTCCCCGAGATGGGGGTCCGTTCAGGGAGTGGGAGATCCGTCGATCGACCGATCGCCCACCCCGCGCGACAGTCAATTGGGCAAACAACACCCGCTCCTGCTGAAGATCCTCCATCAACCTATCAAATCTCTGCGGTCGACTTCCAGCTGCTCCAATTGGCAAAGCAGAATGCCACCCACACCGCCGAGAGGGATGCTCTTAAGAGGGCAGCTTCTGAGGCTGGGATCGTTCTTCCTATCCCTTCTACAAGTGAGAGGGTCGATCTTCCTCGACATTCGATTCACTCCGAACAACGGAGGTCAATGGGCACTGCTGCCCTCGAGAGGATCCGACGCGACCCAACTCCCTCTGCTGCCCCCTGGAAGCAGAGTGTTTGGGATCGCCTCGAGGATGAGTCTTCCCAATCGTCTTCTGGCCGCAACTGCGATAAGAGGGCACCTTCAAAGCTCGATATACCAAGGAGGCACCAGATGAAAGGCGCTCCTTCAAAGAATAGAGTCTCCCCTTCCATTCCACTTCAACGTGGACTTGGATCGGACCTTAGACACCGACTTCAACTGGCGAATACTTCAATGCCTGAGCAAGACCTTGCGATCTTGCCTCTTGACCCACCTCTAGGTCGAGGACACGGTCGTAGGGACGGGTACTCCTCTGCCGGGCCTCTACATTGAAGCCTCTTCGAGTCAACTTTTCCGAGGGGATGGAGAACTCCTATCCTCCCCAAATTCAACTGCATAAGAGGAGATCCTACTCTCCATATCCTCGCATTCAAGCAAGCTCTAACGCCGCACGAAGACGAAAACAACGTGCTCTGCCGCACCTTCGCCGGAAGTCTCGATGAGCCGTCACTCGACTGGTATCACAATCTCCGATCTAGGTCCATCACCCAGTTCAGTGTTTTGGCAAATCTTTTCGTGCATCATTACCAGCTCAACTTAAAGCCGGAGAAGAAGCTCGACTCCCTCTATCGTCTAAGGATGGGTGCTGACGAGAGTCTCCGCAGCTTCACAAGGAGATTTCGCAACGAGCATGCTGCTCTCTCTGGAAGACATCTGGATGATGAAGCCATCATAGTGGCTTTCCAGAACGCCCTCCGCTTCGACCTACATATCTACAACGACTTCATCCGCAATCCCCCTCCTTCTCTGGGTGCTATGTTCGACCGAATCCAGAAAGAGATTGAGGTTGAAGATGATCAAGTCGCTCGAAAAGGGCGAGAGTCGAAGAGAAGGACTACTGAGAGAGAAGTTTCCAAGTATGCTGCCAAAGCCCACAATGCTGAGGCAGCAACCCCTCCAGCCAACAAGCGGTCAAGAAATGATGGACGTCGATCTCCTCCAAAGAAGACCACTTTCACCGAGTGGAATTTACCAATCGAACAAATCCTCGATCGCATTCAGCACGAAGAGTTCCTCCGATGGCCTAATCCATTGCAGCCCGACACTAAGTTCACTGCAGATAAAACAGTCTACTGTGATTTCCATCGCAGTCATGGGCATTCTACCGATCAATGCCACCGGCTAAAGTATCATTTGGAAGATCTGCTACGTATAGGACATCTCCAAGAATTTGTCAAAGGCAGGCAAGATCATTCCGTCAAGCATTGACAGTGAAGATCTCCCTTGAAATTAAAAGATCTGGGGGTTAGAGATGGTCAACTTTCAAGCAACCATTCGTATTGCCAGAAAACACAGCAGCAGGAAACTAGCTCCCAACTGGGAAAGTCCAAACATGATCGAAATCAGGAGAAAGCAAAGGATCCTATCAATTGCCACGAACTTGGAAAGCTAGACATTTCAAAATGCTCTATCCTCGATGTAAATTCCAAGCTGGATAAAGATTGCTTTCAAATGTTCATCTTATCGATTCAAATTCTGGAGTAGTTTCAAGTTATCTACATTCGAATTCAAAGCTATCTGCATTCAAATTGCCAGGTCGTTTAACAAGTTTGGATGATTGAGTTGCGACTCAACCCCTTACAGGCAAATGTTAAACGGTTTCGGGTTGTGCTACAACACAACCTTCAAGTCATTGGTCATTTAACGAGTTTGGGAGTTTGTGTTGCGACACTACCCCTTACGTGCAAACGTTAAATGACTTTCAATTTCAATATCGTCTAACAAGTTTGGGTGTTTGAGTTGCGACTCAACCCCTCACATACAAATGTTAACGATTTCAAGTTGTGCTACAATACAACATTCAATTTCAATATCGTCTAACAAGTTTGGGTGTTTGAGTTGCGACTCAACCGCTCATATACAAATGTTAACGATTTCAAGTTGTGCTATAATACAACATTCAATTTCAACATCGTCTAACAAGTTTGGGTGCTTGAGTTGCGACTCAACCCCTCACATACAAATGTTAACGATTTCAAGTCGTGCTCCAACAAAGTTGTGACTCATCCCTTTACATTCAAGTGTGTATATGTATTCAAATATTTCAATACCATCCAGAACACAACATTCAAAGAGTTCAAACACAAGACATTCAACTCAAGAGACATTCAATATTCAAATATCAAAAAGATATCTTCTATTATCAAAAAGAGTCAAGTACAATGTCGAGCTGCTACATATCAAAAGTTTACAAGAGTAAACATCTAAGAAAAAGGCAGAAACACATCAGGGCTTGGCTACGCTTGGAGCGCGCGACTTCTCCCCTTCAGATTCGCCACGAGCCTTGCTCGCAACCGAAGCTTTAGAAGATCGGACACTGCTGACATGTGCCCTGAGTGCCTCTGCTGCTTTCTCAGCTGTCTCCTTGTAAATCTTGCATTCAGACAGCGCATGCTCCAACGCCTTCTTGGAAGTCTCCTCTTCGGCAGTAAAAGCAGCGTGTTGAGCAGCAAGTTGTTCTTTCAGCTCCTTGATCTCGTTGGCACGACCACAGGACACGTCCTCAACCTTGACGATCCGATTTTTCAAGGATTCGAGTTCGTGACTCTGCGCCTCGCAACGGTCCTGCAGCCCCTTGATCTCCAGCTTCCCCTTGCGAAGATCCTCGATCTTGGCCTTGAGATAGGTTTTCTTCGAAGACAGGAGCTCCCTCAGCCTCTCTCTCTCCTCGCTCACAGTCTTCAGTTCGGCTGTCAAACGGGATACCTCAGATGCGGCCTCCCGTTCTCCCGCCCTCCTGGAGAGTTTGCTCGCGATTCTCAAAACTGCTGAGCTCTGTAGATGGACAAAGAGTTAGAATTATTCTGAAGATACTATTCAAATACTTGATCAAGCAAATGCACATACCACTACTTCAAGCCTATCGAAGGCTTCGTCAAAAGGAGCATCCGGAAGGTTGCAAAGCTTCCGAATCACACCAGTGGGGTGGTTGATATCAACATCACCCAAGCTCTTCATCTTTGGAGTCGAGCCAGCAGGCGTACCTGCAATCGACACAAGAATTCAAAGGGTTAGAATATTTTCGAGCTTCAACGGCAAGGCAATCAAAGCAAGTTAGTGCAGATACCTGAAGCCTCGACCTGAGGAGCCTTTCCCTTCCCACGGTCGGAGCTCTTACCCTTGGGGGTCGACTTCTCCTTGATGGGGGTTGGCTCTGACAAGGGTTGGGGGGTAGCCTCACCCACCCGGCTTCCTCTCTCCAAATGAGCAGGAGAGGGAACATCCCGAGGAGGTGAAGCAAACCCTTCATCTTCTCGCCCACTCGAATTATCGAGCCCTGCCACCATGGCAGCTACCTCCTCAGCCAGAGATCGTGAGGGGGGTGGGGGTTGTTCAACCTCCACACCCCCACTTGTAGTTGCCCCTTCGAGACGGGGAACCTCGGGAGGTACCTGATCGAGGGGTGTAGGGTTGCTTCCAACCCCAGCACTCCCCGATATCTTGATCTTGAAGCAAAGCGGGTTCTTTTGCAACTCCCCGAAGTCATAGGTAGGAATCACCTTAGGGCCATCGCCCATTGCGTCCATTACCCCCTCCATTTTACGAGCCTTTGCCTCGTCTATGAGGATCGGCTGCGAATCCTTATTGGCACCACCAGTGGGGGTGGGAGGAATTTCTTCCTCGCCACCCCCATGTCCTTGACCACCATCAGTGGGGGTGGGAGGAATCTCTTCCTCACCACCCCCATCCTCCTCATCATCATCTTCTCTATTTCCTTCCCCGTCGCTGCCTGTGCCCTCGTCCTCCTCATCTCCGCCTTCCTTCTCCCTCTCTACCTCCTCTTCTTCATCTTCCTCCTTCTTTTTCTCCTCATCCTCCTCCTGTTTGATGGGGATTTTTCTCTTCTTCTTCGCCGGGCCCCTCTGAAGTACCAATTTTTCCTCTGTGGGAAGTGCGCGCCTGGCTCCATAAGCCTTCTTCTCGAATCGAAGCCTTCTATCAATTTTTCCAGACTGAGGGTCCTCCTCGTAATCTGAGTAGATGACCTCATTATCTTCGTAGCGAGGCTTCGATCGATGGAGGAGGTTGGCATTGCCGTGTCGAACCGGGCAATTCGAGAATTGCTTCCAAGATCGAGTCCCGCATGTCAACTCCAAGAAAAGGTTGTCAAGGGCCCCTACTCGCTCTGGAGGCCAAGAGAGAGCTCCTCCTGTGCAGTACATGTCAATCTCTTCATGCACCTTGTATCGAGGAACCTCCGGAACGGACGTTGGAGTCCAGGCACCAGACACTGACAGCGGCCAGTCGGTATAGAGTTTGTCGGAGCCAATGGTGTCAGCAATCGGGCGGAGGGCAGTGACACCTGTCAAGTAGTAGAACGGGCTATCCTTCCTCCAAGCCCATCGATAATGGTAAAAGAAATACCCCAGCTCGATTCGGGCTTCTTCACCTTCAGGGAGGCTGGAGTAGCATTCCCTAAGCTCCTTCTGAAAGTCCGACTCCCCGCGACAAAAAGCGTAGATGATCCTCCAGGAGTTCCCGGTAACCTGCCCTGGACAGAGACCGGAGGTGTTCAACAACCTCGCGGCGAAAGGCGGTAGCGGGAGGCGCAGTCCACAGTTGAGCTGGCCGATCGTGACTATGGTTCCCATCACTTGCTCTTTGCTCGCCCACGAGACAAAGATCGTCCGCCTATCAACGCCAAAAGCAGTTAGAACTCCAGGGAGCGCTGGTCGAGCCTTTCCCTCTGTGAAGCATGCCAGCAACTCCTGCAGCTTCGCCCTCTTCACATCTGTAAGTTTACTGCCAATGTTGTACCCAAACTCCATCTCCGCCTCCAAAGGTAGCTGCGGGCAGAGGACAAACTTTGCCTTGGGGATCTGCTCTGGCCTTGACGGTGCAGAAGCGAATCCCACTCCTTGGTGCCTCTTGCCCAGTTGGCCAAGCTCGATCAATTCGGCCCTGCCTTTGCCTCGGCCCTTCGGAACAGAAGAGACCTCGACAACTTCCTTGCCCTTCCTCTTGGAAGGAACACTCTTCTTCGAATTGCCCGAAGATGCCATTTGACCGATCGAAAGGAGACGAAGAACAAGAGAGAGGAAGCAAAGAGTCTGGACTTCGAAAAATTCTGAAAGCGTGAGGCGAAAATGACAGCGAGAAAGACTTATATATCCAGGGTAAAATGGTACGCAAATCGAGAAGACACGTGTCTTCACCATATCAAATCGCGTGTTTTTGCAGGTACACGTGGCATCCATCCATAGCAAGCGCAAAATCAGGCGAACCGTCGGACCAGACGAAGCGTCAGACCTACCGGTCCGCGTAAACCAACGGTCCAAACAAACCACCGGTTTGAGTGAACCGGACCGCCGGTTCAAAACCACATTCCGGCCAACCAAGGATTCAAAGCAGAAAAAATCAAACTCCATCGATATTCAAGACTGCCAAAGATCAAAGAAGAAGCACAAGCTATACCACTTCCTCAAAAGTACAGGTTCAAGACTTTAACCTTGACCGGCTGATTTTAGCCGTTCGGTCAAATTTGACCGTTCGGTCAAAATCAACCGATCGGTCGATTTTCTACTAGATCTGGCAAAAAACTGAGGTTTTTTGCCGATCACCCAAACCTTGACCGGCTGATTTTAGCCGTTCGGTCAAATTTGACCGTTCGGTCAAAATCAACCGATCGGTCGATTTTCTACTAGATCTGGCAAAAAACTGAGGTTTTTTGCCGATCACCCAAACCTTGACCGGCTGATTTTAGCCGTTCGGTCAAATTTGACCGTTCGGTCAAAATCAACCGATCGGTCGATTTTCTACTAGATCTGGCAAAAAACTGAGGTTTTTTGCCGATCACCCAAACCTTGACCGGCTGATTTTAGCTGTTCGGTCAAATTTGACCGTTCGGTCAAAATCAACCGATCGGTCGATTTTCTACTAGATCTGGCAAAAAACTGAGGTTTTTTGCCGATCACCCAAACCTTGACCGGCTGATTTTAGCCGTTCGGTCAAATTTGACCGTTCGGTCAAAATCAACCGATCGGTCGATTTTCTACTAGATCTGGCAAAAAACTGAGGTTTTTTGCCGATCACCCAAACCTTGACCGGCTGATTTTAGCCGTTCGGTGAAATTTGACCGTTCTGTCAAAATCAACCGATCGGTCGATTTTCTACTAGATCTGGCAAAAAACTGAGGTTTTTTGCCGATCACCCAAACCTTGACCGGCTGATTTTAGCCGTTCGGTGAAATTTGACCGTTCTGTCAAAATCAACCGATCGGTCGATTTTCTACTAGATCTGGCAAAAAACTGAGGTTTTTTGCCGATCACCCAAACCTTGACCTGCTGATTTTAGCCGTTCGATCAAATTTGACCGTTCGGTCAAAATCAACCGATCGGTCGATTTTCTACTAGATCTGGCAAAAAACTGAGGTTTTTTGCCGATCACCCAAACCTTGACCGGCTGATTTTAGCCGTTCGGTCAAATTTGACCGAACGGTCAAAATCAACCGATCGGTCAATTTTTCACTGGATCGGTCAAAAAACCATGTTTTTTGACCGATCACCCAATCCTTGACCGGTTGAAATTGACCGTTCGGTCAAACTTAACCGAACGGTCAAATTTGACCGATCAGTCAAAATTTGACCGAACGGTCAAAATCAACCGATCGGGCAATTTTCCACTGGATCGGTCAAAAAACTATGTTTTTTGACCGATCACCCAATCCTTGATCGGTTGAAATTGACCGTTCGGTCAAACTTAACCGAACGGTCAAATTTGACCGAACGGTCAAAATCAACCGATCGGGTAATTTTCCACTAGATCGGTCAAAAAACTATGTTTTTTGACCGATCACCCAATCCTTGACCGGTTGAAATCGACCGTTCGGTCAAAATTGACCGATCGGTCAAATTTGACCGATCAGTCTATTTTAACGCTTACACTCGACAAAGCTCCTCTGTGTGTGTGACATGGGGTCGTTAGCTTTGCACCACGAATCCAAGCCAGCCAGATGATCTCTAGCTAACTTGGAGGGGGTAACTGTGGGTGCAAATTTTGGCAAGAAGTCTGTAAACAGCGGGACCCACCGGCCCTGCCTGGTGGGCCCCTGAAGACAACAGCGGGACCCACCGGCCCTGCCTGGTGGGCCCCCGAGTACCACAGTGGGACCCACCGGCCCTGCCTGGTGGGCCCCCGAAGACAACAGCGGGACCCACCGGCCCTGCCTGGTGGGCCCCCGAGTACCACAGCGGGACCAACCGGCCCTGCCTGGTGGGCCCCCGGAGACTACAGCGGGACCCACCGGCCCTGCCTGGTGGGCCCCCTAAAACGGCAGCGGAGCCCACCAGCCTTACCTGGAGGATCCCCAGATACGACAGCAGAAAACCGCCATTTACCACCGGAGAATCCTATAAATAGCAGAGCCTTCGAATGTAAATGGATCGAAATCCAAGAGGGCAGATCGGACTTTCAAAACCTGAAACTCCAGAACTCAAACCCGATCTCTGAAAACAGATCAGTGCCATCATCTGATATCTGTCTCAGAAACCTCTATCTCCTCTTACCCTCTACCTCACCTTGATCTTCTTCTTGTCTTTGAACAAGTCTGAAGAAACTTCAGTGACACTCGGCCTGTCGAGGTCACTTCGAAACAAGTGTTAGTGAATTCGGGTTGCTCCCTATAGCACGGAGACGTAGGCTTCGGCTGAACTCCGAGATCACATCTCTCGTGTCAATTCTCTCTGAGTGCTTCTCTGATTGCATCTCTCTTTGCCTGTATACTGCGAAAGACTTCAACTTCAATCAACAGATCGACCAACGATCCTCAACGTCTATTTCAACTCCAATTGACTGGTGCTGCCAAAAGTCTTTGGGTCGGCACGAAGATTTTCCCCCACAACCACCCCGGCCATGTCCTCCTCCGAGAACCAGATAAAGTCTCGGGCTTCTACCCATGGTGTTTGGTGCAGTACAGGAGTTAGTGAAACGGAGAATACCTTCTGAGCCCGCTTCATCTCCCTGACTTGTCGCCGAACCTCATTGCTGGATCTTGGGCCGTTCAGGCGCCCACTGATGGTGTGACAGACCGCCGGCCCTCCCGGAGGTGGTGGAGGTAGGGCGGGCTCAGCGGGCCCCGGGCGATCTCCCTCCCGAGGAGCCCGTGCCGGTATCACCTCGAACCTCCTTGGAGGCGAAATAAACTGATTCAAATGGCCCAGGGTGACCAAGTCCTCGAGGTGGTTCTTCAGAGCCCGGCATCTGTTGGTGTGATGCCCGGGGCTGCGATGAAAGGCGCACCGCCGCGAGTTATCGGTTGAGCCGGGCTCCCCGACCTGCAGGGGGGTGGATACTGAAAGAAAGGTTCGTTCCGAATCTGGTGAAAGATTTGTCCTGGCGAGTGGGTCAACACGGTGAAATCCCGCTCCCCGGGTCCCGGAGGCAGGCGCCAGTTCGCCGGCCTTCCAGCGACCACTTGGGGGGCTTCAGCGGGCTGTACGGCAGGAGCTGCGGGTGGTCCGGGAAAAGGTGCCACCTGTGGCACCTCCCGCCTCTCCACGGCCTTAACGACGAGAGGTCGCAGAGCCGGAGGAGGTCGCTGCTCGACTGCCTTTCCCTTACGGTCTAACACCGCATCTTCGAGCTTGATGTACTGCTGGACAAGGGCGAATAGCTCGACGATCGTGCGGGGATCCTTGATTACCAGGGCATCATGAAGCTTGCTTCCCTCGGAGAGGGCGTTCCGAAACGCGCTCACTGTCGTGCGATCTTGGCCGACAGCGTCCTCTAGAGCGAGGTAGGCGCTTCGAAAGCGCGTTGCGAAGCTTCGAAGAGTTTCGCGGGCTCCCATGGTCAAAGTGAAAAGGGACTCGATCCTCTTAGGGGGCTGTCTGTTGCACCGGTACTGCTCCAGAAACAACCTGGAGAGAGTTGGGAAGTCTGGAATGGTGCCCGACGGCAATTTGTGGAACCAATTTAACGCCGAGCCCGTCAAGCTGCTCGGGAAAGCCCGGCACAAAACATGATCTTGGTCCCGGAAGAATAACAGCTTCCGGTAAGCCAATAGGTGGTCGACTGGATCTTGCGATACATCGAACAGTACAAACTTAGGCGGGGTCCAATGGTGAGGGAACCCTCCTTGGTGCACCTCGCTCGTGAAGGGCGAGCTACCCCCGTGGGCGGCGAGGTCCTCCAGCAGGTCTACCGTCGCGTTAGGTCGCTGCCAGTGCCCGGGGAAAACTCCCAGAGGCTGCTGCGCAGGTCCTAGGCGGCCGTGCACGCTCCCTCGAGGGAGGTTCGGATACGCCCCGCGACAACCCTCGGGGGCTACCGCTCGGCGGCCTCCTCGCTGTTCGCCCGTGGATTCCTTCATCGTGGCGGTTGGTCTGTGGGAGGCCGTTGCCTCTCGAGCTTCGGAAGGTATAGCCACCGCGGGCTCTTTCCCACGTCGCCGATGACGAGGGTCACGATCCCGCTCTAGAGACCTCGCCTCCGACTCGTTAGAGTCGGCGCTCCGGCTACGGCGGCGAGGGATGGTCGCCCGCGAGGTCGCCTGGTTGCTAGACCATTGGGTTACTAGCTTCTGCAGCCTCGTAAGCGGGGTTTCTGGCACCCCGCGCACGGCCGCTCTCTCGACCGGGGGTTCCGGGCGGGAAACCTGCCACGCTGGAACGGTCGTGGGCGGATGCGATGTTGATGCCGGTGGTCGCACCGGAGACGCCGTCTTTGCCGGCCCAGACCGTCGGCTGGCCGCCGGAGCCTGACACAATCGCGTCAGTTCCTCCATCATGGCCCGCTGGGTGGCCAGCATCTCCAACAAGAGCTGGTCACTGAGCGGGACCTGGGGCTGAGGGGTCTCAACAGAAGGTTCGCTGCGCGCAGACCTCGCACGGGTCCTTGGTCGCCTGCGTCCCCTTGTCGCCGGAGCCATCTTTGGGGTCACGAGAGCCGACGGCGCTCAACCGCGTGGTCGGGGGCGTTCTCGCAGGAACCAGTCGAAGATCCCATAGACGGCGCCAAATGTTCAGGGGATGTTTTCGCTGGTCCGTGCGGGCTGCCTACAAGACAAAGAAAAAGCGTTAGAACGGCTGGCTCCCGTAGGAGCGCAGACCCTCCGACGCTCAAGTCAGTCTCAGGTGCACAACGGCGAGCTGGGGTAGACGAAAGGGGAAGGGAATAGGGTTTCGAACCTCTACTATGGAGCCTGGGGGTGAGCATTTATAGCAATCGGCGGCCTACCTTGGCCCGACACGTGGAGATTCTTCCAGAGCCTTCTTGACCCCCACGATCCGGCTCGCGTGGGTCTCTGACAGTCCTTGGTACTCACGCCCTGACATTCTTTGTCGTCGAGCCTGCCAGGCGGTTTGAGTGGGGGAGAGCATCTTTCTTGTTGCTGCCAGCTGGCTATTCTGGAATATTCAAGTCTGGGAGGTCTTCGGGCACTGTGGGCGACCTCCGGTGGTAAGCCAGGGCGAGCTTGCCCTCTATTGCTCCACCTTCTCTTCCATTTCTACCAAGAGTCGGACCCCGCGGGAGCGACCTCTTCGATAAACTGGGGAGTTCTAGCGAGCTTAGGCGAGCTCCTGAGCGAGCTTGGGCGAGCTCCTGAGCGAGCTTGGGCGAGCTCCTGAGCGAGCTTGATCGAGCTCCTGAGCGAACTCTTTGCCTAAGGCCCCTTTGGCCCAACACGGAGCTCTCTCCCTGGGCGAGCTCCTGCGCGAGCTTGGGCGAGCTCCTGCGTGAGCAAGGGGCGTTTGTGGTACCGGTATCTTTGTATGCATGACGGTCTAACTCCCGCTGCCATCTCCAGCGAACTCCTGCGCGAGCTTGGGTGAGCTCCTGAGCGAGCTTTTAGCCTAAGGCCCCTTCAGCCCAATATGGATCTCGCTCCCTATCAAGGTGATTTGGTGAGCACTGAGAGGGGGGGGCGAACTCTAAACCAGATTTCAGCTACCCCCAACAGATACATTTGTGCGAATGAATTAGAATGGATCGTACAAATGAATTAGAATGGATCGTATGAATGAATTAGAATGGATCGTACGAATGAATTAGAATGGATCGTGCGAATGAATTAGAATGGATCGTACGAATGAATTAGAATGGATCGTACGAATGAACTAGAATGGATACATTCGTGCGAATGAACTAGAATGGATCATACGAATGAATTAGAATGGATCGTATGAATGAATTAGAATGGATCGTACGAATGGATTAGAATGGATCATACGAATGAATTATAATGGATCGTGCGAATGAATTAGAATGGATCGAATGAATGAATTAGAATGGATATATTCGAGCGAATGAATTAGAATAGATCGTAGGAATGAATTAGAATGGATCATATGAATGAATTACAATGGATCGTACGAATGAATTAGAATGGATCGTACGAATGAATTAGAATGGATCGTACGAATGAATTAGAATGGATACATTTGTGCGAATGGATTAGAATGGATCATACGAATGAATTAGAATGGATCATATGAATGAATTAGAATGGATACATTCGTGCGAATGAATTAGAATGGATCGGACGAATGAATTAGAACGGATCATACGAATGAATTAGAATGGATCAAATGAATGAATTAGAATGGTTACATTCATGCGAATGAATTAGAATGGATCGTATGAATGGATTAGAATGGATCGTACGAATGGATTAGAATGGATACATTCGAGCGAATGAATTAGAATGGATCGTACAAATGGATTAGAATGGATCGTACGAATAGATTAGAATGGATCCTACGAATGGATTAGAATGGATACCTTTGTGCATATGAATTAGAATGGATCGTACGAATGAATTAGAATGGATCATATTAATGAATTAGAATGGATCGTACGAATGAATTAGAATGGATCGTACGAATGAATTAGAATGGATCGTACGAATGAATTAGAATGGATCGTACGAATGAATTAGAATAGATCGTATGAATGAATTAGAATGGATCTTACGAAGGAATTATAATGGATCGTACGAATGAATTAGAATGGATATATTCGTGCAAATGAATTAGAATGGATCGTATGAATGAATTAGAATGCATTCTATGAATGAATTAGAATGGATCGTATGAATGAATTAGAATGGTTCGTGCGAATGAATTCGAATGAATCGCATGATCCATTCGAATAGAATGGAACGTATGAATGAATTAGAATGGATCGGGCGAATGAATTAGAATGGATTGTAGGAATGAATTAGAATGGATCGTATGAATGAATTAGAATGGATCGTATGAATGAATTAGAATGGATCGTGCGAATGAATTAGAATGGATCGTACGATTGAATTAGAATGGATCGTACGAATGAATTAGAATGGATCATACAAATGAATTACAATGGATCGTACGAATGAATTAGAATGGATCATACGAATGAATTAGAATAGATCGTACGAATGAATTAGAATGGATCATACGAAGGAATTAGAATGGATCGTACGAATGAATTAGAATGGATCGGACGAATGAATTAGAATGGTTCGTACGAATGAATTAGAATAGATCAAATGAATGAATTAGAATGGTTACATTCATGCGAATGAATTAGAATGGATCGTACGAATGGATTAGAATGGATCGTACGAATGGATTAGAATGGATACATTCGTGCGAATGAATTAGAATGGATCATACGAATGAGTAAGAATGGATCGTACGAATGAAATAGAATGGATTGTACGAATGAATTAGAATGGATCGTGCGAATGAATTTGAATGGATCGTACGAATGAATTAGAATGGATCGTGCTAATGAATTAGAATTGATCGTACGAATGGAATAGAATGGATTGTACGAATGATTTAGAATGGATCGTACGAATGAATTAGAATGGATCGTACGAATGATTTAGAATGGATACATTCGTGCGAATGAATTAGAATGGATCATACGAATGAGTAAGAATGGATCGTACGAATGAAATAGAATGGATTGTACGAATGAATTAGAATGGATTTGTACAAATGAATTAGAATGGATACATTCGTGCGAATGAATTAGAATGGATCGTACCAATGAGTAAGAATGGATCGTACGAATGAAAAAGAATGGATTGTGCGAATGAATTAGAATGCATCGTACGAATGAATTAGAATGGATCGTGTGAAAGAATTAGAATGGATTGTATGAATGAATTAGAATAGATCGTATGAATGAATTAGAATGGATCGTACGAATGAATTAGAATGGATCGTACGAATGAATTAGAATGGATCGTACGAATGAATTAGAATAGATACATTCGTGCGAATGAATTAGAATGGATACATTCGTGCGAAAGAATTAGAATAGATCGTATGAATGAATTAGAATGGATCCTATGAATGAATTAGAATGGATCGTGCAAATGAATTAGAATGGATCGTACGAATGAATTAGAATGGATCGTGCTAATGAATTAGAATTGATCGAACGAATGAATTAGCATGGATCGTGCTAATGAATTAGAATGGAACGTACGAATGAATTAGAATGGATCGTGTGAAAGAATTAGAATGGATTGTATGAATGAATTAGAATGGATCGTACGAATGAATTAGAATGGATCGTGTGAAAGAATTAGAATGGATTGTATGAATGAATTAGAATAGATTGTATGAATGAATTAGAATGGATCGTACGAAGGAATTAGAATGGATCGTACGAATGAATTAGAATGGATCGTACGAATGAATTAGAATAGATCGTACGAATGAATTAGAATGGATCGTACGAATGAATTAGAATGGATTATGGGAAAGAATTAGAATGGATCGTACGAATGAATTAGAATGGATCATGCGAATGAATTAGAATGGTTCTTACGAATGAATTAGAATGGATCGTGCTAATGAATTAGAAATGATCGAACGAATGAATTAGCATGGATCGTGCATTCGTACGATCCATTCTAATTCATTTGTAAGATCCATTCTAATTCATTCGTACGATCCATTCTAATTCATTCGTACGATCCATTCTAATTCATTCGCACGAATGTATCTATTCTAGTTCATTCGTACGATCCATTTTAATTCATTCGTACGATCCATTCTAATCCATTCATACGATCTATTCTAATTCATTCATACAATCCATTCTAATTCTTTCACACGATCCATTCTAATTCATTCGTATGATCCATTCTAATTCATTCGTACGATCCATTCTAATTCAGTTGTACGATCCATTCTAATTCATTCATACAATCCATTCTATTTCATTCGTACGATCCATTCATTCGTACGATCCATTCTTACTCATTCATACGATCCATTCTAATTCATTCGTCCGATCCATTCTAATTCATTCGCACGAATATATCCATTCTAATTCATTTGCACGATCCATTTTAATTCAATCCTATGATCTATTCTAATTCATTCGTACGATCCATTCTAATTCATTCTAATTCATTCGTACGATCCATTCTACGATCCATTCTAATTCATTCATACGATCCATTCTAATTCATATGCACAAAGGTATACATTCTAATCCATTCGTACGATCCATTCTAATTCATTCGTACGATCCATTCTAATTCATTCATATGATCCATTCTAATTCCTTCGTACGATCCATTCTAATTCATTCGTACGATCTATTCTATTTCATTCGTACGATCCATTCTTACTCATTCGTACGATCCATTCTAATTCATTCGTCCGATCCATTCTAATTCATTCGCACGAATGTATCCATTCTAATTCATTCGTTCGATCAATTCTAATTCATTAGCACGATCCATTCCAATTCATTCGTACGATCCATTCTAATTCATTCACACGATCCATTCTAATACATTCATAGGATCCATTCTAATTCATTCGTACGATCCATTCTAATTCATTCGCACGATCCATTCTAATTCATTCATACAATCTATTCTAATTCATTCGCACGATCCATTCTAATTCACTCATACGATCCATTCTAATACATTCATACGATCCATTCTAATTCATTTGCACGAATATATCCATTCTAATTCATTCGTACGATCCATTCTAATTCATTCGCACGAATGTAATCATTCTAATTCATTCATACGATTCATTCTAATTCATTCGTATGAGCTATTCTAATTCATTCGTACGATCCATTCTAATTCATTCGTACGATCGATTGTAATTCATTCATACAATCCATTTAGATTCATTCGCACAAATGTATCCATTCAAATTCATTTGTACGATCCATTCTAATTCCTTCGTACGATCCATTCTAATTCATTCGTACGAATGTATCCATTCTAATTCATTCGTACGATCCATTCTAATTCATTCGTAAGATCCATTCTAATTCATTCGTATGATCCATTCTAATTCATTCGTACGATCCATTCTAATTCATTCGCACGAATGTATCCATTCTAGTTCATTCGTACGATCCATTCTAATTCATTCGTACGATCCATTCTAATTCATTCGCACGATCCATTCTAATTCATTCGTACGATCAATTCTAATTCATTCGCATGAATGTATCCATTCTAATTTATTCGTACGATCCATTCTAATTCATTCATACGATCCATTCTAATTCATTCATACGATCCATTCGTACGATCCATTCTAATTCATTCGTACGATCCATTCTAATTCATTCATACGATCCATTCTAATTCATTCGTAGGATCCATTCCAATTCTTTCGTACAATGAGTAAGAATGGATAGTATGAATGAAATAGAATGGATTATACGAATGATTTAGAATGGATACATTCGTGCGAATGAATTAGAATGGATTGTGCGAATGAATTAGAATTGATCATACGAATGAATTAGAATGGATCGTGTGAAAGAATTAGAATGGATTGTATGAATGAATTAGAATAGATTGTTTGAATGAATTAGAATGTATCGTACGAAGGAATTAGAATGGATCGTACGAATGAATTAGAATGGATCGTACGAATGAATTAGAATAGATCGTACGAATGAATTAGAATGGATCGTACGAATGAATTAGAATGGATCGTGTGAAAGAATTAGAATGGATTGGATGAATGAATTAGAATGGATCGTGCGAATGAATTAGAATGGATCGTACGAATGAATTAGAATGGATCGTGCTAATGAATTAGAATTGATCGAACGAATGAATTAGCATGGATCGTTCATTCGTACGATCCATTCTAATTTATTCGTAAGATCCATTCTAATTCATTCGTACGATCCATTCTAATTCATTCGTACGATCCATTCTAATTCATTCGCACGAATGTATCCATTCTAGTTCATTCGTACGATCCATTCTAATTCATTCGTACGATCCATTCTAATTCATTCATACGATCTATTCTAATTCTTTCACACGATCCATTCTAATTCATTCGTACGATCCATTCTAATTCATTCGCACAATCCATTCTAATTCATTCGTACGATCCATTCTAATTCCTTCCTACGATCCATTCTAATTCATTCGTACGATCTATTCTAATTCATTCGTACGATCCATTCTAATTCATTCGTACGATCCATTCTAATTCTAATTCTATTCTAATTCATTCATACAATCCATTCTAATTCATTCGCACGAATGTATCCGCACCTCCACCACCTCCTCGCCCGGACGCCGGCCCAGGTCAGCCACCTGCCCCACTTCCCATTGTTCGCCACAAGATTCACATGGTTGAGCCCGACGACCCTAACGTCGACCTCCCGCTAACCATGGCGGAAGTCGAATCCGGGATGGCTCAGATTTTAATGGGAAACTTCCCCGGCGATCTGACCGTCCCTCTCCGTGTAGCAGTGCTGACGCCGGAGATGGAGGCCCGCGGGAAGAAGAAGGCCAAGCGCGCGAGGCCCGCGCCTTCGAACGCCCAGACGGAGCTGCGGTGAAAAGCGCTGGAAGAGGCAGGCTTGGACTCGGAGCCCGAGTGGACGGACTCTGAGGAGGAGGCATCAGGCTCCGAGGAGGAAGAGCCCGCCCCTCAAGCTCCCCGGGCGGATCCTGCAGCTCCCACCCAAGTGGAGAAGCCCCCGGCTCCATCAGCTCCCGATCCAGGGGCGGGACCAAGCGTACGAACGAATTAGAATGGATCGTACCAATGAATTAGAATGGATCATACGAATTAATTAGAATGGATCATACGAATGAATTAGAATGGATCGTACGAATGAATTAGAATGGTTACATTCATGCGAATGAATTAGAATAGATCGTGCGAATGAATTAGAATGGATCAAATGAATGAATTAGAATGGTTACATTCATGCGAATGAATTAGAATGGATTGTACGAATGGATTAGAATGGATCGTACGAATGGATTAGAATGGATACATTCGTGCGAATGGATTAGAATGGATTGTATGAATGAATTAGAATGGATCATACGAATGAATTAGAATGGACCGTATGAGTGAATTAGAATGGATACGAAGGAATTAAAATGGATCGTACAAAGGAATTAGAATGGATCATACGAATGAAATAGAATGGATCGTACGAAGGAATTAGAATGGATCATACGAAGGAATTAGAATGGATCGTACGAAGGAATTAGAATGGATCGTACGAATGAATTAGAATGGATATATTCGTGCAAATGAATTAGAATGGATCGTATGAATGAATTAGAATGGATCGTATGAGTGAATTAGAACGGATAGTACGAATGAAGTAGAATGGATCGTATGAATGAATTAGAATGGATACATTTGTGCGAATGAATTAGAATGGATCGTATAAATGAATTAGAATAGATTGTGCGAATGAATTAGAATGGATCGTATGAATAAATTAGAATGGATACATTCGTGTGAATAAATTAGAATGGATTGTATGAATGAATTAGAATGGATCGTACGAATGAATTAGAATGGATCGTACGAATGAATTAGAATAGATTGCGCGAATGAATTAGAATGGATCGTGCGAATGAAATAGAATGGATACAAATGAATTAGAATGGATCATACGAATGAATTAGAATGACGATCCATTCTTACTCATTCGTATGATCCATTCTAATTTATTCGCACGAATGTATCCATTCTAATTCATTCGTACGTCTAATTCATTCGTACGGTCCATTCTAATTCATTCGCACAATCCATTCTATTTCATTCGTACGATCCATTCTTACTCATTCATATGATCCATTATGGATACTGTGGGGGAAAATCTTCGTGCCGACCCGAAGACTCTCGCAGCACCAGTCAATTGGAGTCGAAGTTGATGTCGAAGATCGTTGATCGATCTGTTGATTGAAGTCGAAGCCTTTTGATATGCAAATAGAGGAATGCAATCAGAGAAATTGTGACACGAGATGTGATCTCGGAGTTCAGCCGAAGCCTACGTCTCCGTGCTATAGGGAGCAACCCGAATTCACTACCACTTCAGTTGAAGTGACCTCGACAGGCCGAGTGTCACTGAAAGCTCTCTGATCTCTTCGAAAGAGAAAAGAAGATCAAAGAGAGATGGTAGATCGGAAGTTAGAAATCCCAGAGCTCTGGTTTCTTAGAACTGAGAATTCGATCTTTTTTCAGAATCGATCCTTTTACATTCGAAGGCTCTGCTATTTATAGGCTTCTCTGGTGGGGAATTCCGGGGTAAATGGCGGTTTCTGCTGCCGTATCTGGGGATCCTACAGGCAGGACCGGTGGGTCCCGTGGTAGTCCTCGTGGGCCCACCAGGCAGGGCCGGTGGGTCCCGTGGTAGTCCTCGTGGGCCCACCAGGCAGGGCCGGTGGGTCCCGTGGTAGTCCTCGTGGGCCCACCAGGCAGGGCTGGTGGGTCCCGTGGTAGTCCTCGTGGGCCCACCAAGCAGGGCCGGTGGGTCCCGTGGTAGTCCTCGTGGGCTCACCAGGCAGGGCCGGTGGGTCCCGTGGTAGTCCTCGTGGGCTCACCAGGCAGGGCCGGTGGGTCCCGTGGTAGTCCTCGTGGGCCCACCAGGCAGGGCCGGTGGGTCCCGTGGTAGTAGGTAAACTTATGCCAAAATTTGCACCCACAGTTACCCCCTCCAAGTTAGCTAGAGTGCATTCTGGCTGGCTTGGATTTGGTGCAAAGAACGGCAACTTCCTGTTTTGAAAAAGGGACACGAAGAAACTTGTCGTGTGTTAGCGTAAAAAAGGACTGACCGGTCAATTTTGATTGATCGGTCAAATTTTGACCGATCGGTCAAATTTGACCGATCGGTCAAATTTCAACCGATCGGTCAAAATTCAACCGGTCAAGGATCGAGTGATCGGTCAAAGGACACGGTTTTTTGACCGATCTAGTAGAATTTTGACCGATCAAAAGATTTTGACTGATCGGTCAAAATTTGTCCGATCGGACAAATTTTGACTGATCGGTTAAATTTTGACCGATCGGTCAAAATTTCAACCGGTCAAGGTTCGAGTGATCGGCAAAAAACATTGGTTTTTTGCCAGATCCAGTAGAAATTTGACCGATCAAATAATTTTCGCCGATCGGACATGTTTGTCCGATCGGTGAAAAAATATCCGGTCAAGGTTCGAGTGATCGGCAAAAAACATTGGTTTTTTGCCAGATCCAGTAGAAATTTGACCGATCAAATAATTTTTGCCGATCGGACATGTTTGTCCGATCGGTGAAAAAATATCCGGTCAAGGTTTGAGTGATCGGCAAAAAACCTTGGTTTTTTGCCAGATCCAGTAGAAATTTGACCGATCAAATAATTTTCGCCGATCGGACATGTTTGTCCGATCGGTGAAAAAATATCCGGTCAAGGTTCGAGTGATCGGCAAAAAACCTTGGTTTTTTGCCAGATCCAGTAGAAATTTGACCGATCAAATAATTTTCGCCGATCGGACATGTTTGTCCGATCGGTGAAAAAATATTCGGTCAAGGTTCGAGTGATCGGCAAAAAACCTTGGTTTTTTGCCAGATCCAGTAGAAATTTGACCGATCAAATAATTTTCGCCGATCGGACATGTTTGTCCGATCGGTGAAAAAATATCCGGTCAAGGTTCGAGTGATCGGCAAAAAACCTTGGTTTTTTGCCAGATCCAGTAGAAATTTGACCGATCAAATAATTTTCACCGATCGGACATGTTTGTCCGATCGGTGAAAAAATATCCGGTCAAGGTTCGAGTGATCGGCAAAAAACCTTGCTTTTTTGCCAGATCCAGTAGAAATTTGACCGATCAAATAATTTTCGCCGATCGGACATGTTTGTCCGATCGGTGAAAAAATATCCGGTCAAGGTTCGAGTGATCGGCAAAAAACCTTGGTTTTTTGCCAGATCCAGTAGAAATTTGACCGATCAAATAATTTTTGCCGATCGGACATGTTTGTCCGATCGGTGAAAAAATATCCGGTCAAGGTTCGAGTGATCGGCAAAAAACCTTGGTTTTTTGCCAGATCCAGTAGAAATTTGACCGATCAAATAATTTTCGCCGATCGGACATGTTTGTCCGATCGGTGAAAAAATATCCGGTCAAGGTTCGAGTGATCGGCAAAAAAACCTTGGTTTTTTGCCAAATCCAGTAGAAATTTGACCGATCAAATAATTTTCGCCGATCGGACATGTTTGTCCGATCGGTGAAAAAATATCCGGTCAAGGTTCGAGTGATCGGCAAAAAACCTTGGTTTTTTGCCAGATCCAGTAGAAATTTGACCGATCAAATAATTTTCGCCGATCGGTCATGTTTGTCCGATCGGTGAAAAAATATCCGGTCAAGGTTCGAGTGATCGGCAAAAAACCTTGGTTTTTTGGCAGATCCAGTAGAAATTTGACCGATCAAATAATTTTCGCCGATCGGACATGTTTGTCCGATCGGTGAAAAAATATCCGGTCAAGGTTCGAGTGATCGGCAAAAAACCTTGGTTTTTTGCCAGATCCAGTAGAAATTTGACCGATCAAATAATTTTCGCGGATCGGACATGTTTGTCCGATCGGTGAAAAAATATTCGGTCAAGGTTCGAGTGATCGGCAAAAAACCTTGGTTTTTTGCCAGATCCAGTAGAAATTTGACCGATCAAATAATTTTCGCCGATCGGACATGTTTGTCCGATCGGTGAAAAAATATCCGGTCAAGGTTCGAGTGATCGGCAAAAAACCTTGGTTTTTTGCCAGATCCAGTAGAAATTTGACCGATCAAATAATTTTCGCCGATCGGACATGTTTGTCCGATCGGTGAAAAAATATCCGGTCAAGGTTCAAGTGATCGGCAAAAAACCTTGCTTTTTTGCCAGATCCAGTAGAAATTTGATCGATCAAATAATTTTCGCCGATCGGACATGTTTGTCCGATCGGTGAAAAAATATCCGGTCAAGGTTCGAGTGATCGGCAAAAAACCTTGGTTTTTTGCCAGATCCAGTAGAAATTTGACCGATCAAATAATTTTCGCCGATCGGACATGTTTGTCCGATCGGTGAAAAAATATCCGGTCAAGGTTCGAGTGATCGACAAAAAACCTTAGTTTTTTGCCAGATCCAGTAGAAATTTGACCGATCAAATAATTTTCGCCGATCGGACATGTTTGTCCGATCGGTGAAAAAATATCCGGTCAAGGTTCGAGTGATCGGCAAAAAACCTTGGTTTTTTGCCAGATCCAGTAGAAATTTGACCGATCAAATAATTTTCGCCGATCGGACATGTTTGTCCGATCGGTGAAAAAATATCCGGTCAAGGTTCGAGTGATCGGCAAAAAACCTTGGTTTTTTGCCAGATCCAGTAGAAATTTGGACTTGTCCAATTTTAAGTTTTGAACCTGCCCTTCAGAGAAGGTTCACTGCTTTGCTCTTCAATCTTTTGGCAGAGTTTCGAACATTGATGGAGCTTGATCCTTCCTGTTTTGAATCTTTGGTTGGCTTGAATGTCGCTTTGAACCGGCGGTCCGGTTTACCGAGACCGGTGGCTTGCTTGAACCGTTGGTTCATGTGGACCGGTAGGTCCGACGTTTCGCCTGGTCGCGACTGTTCGCCTGGTTTTGCGCTTGCTATGGATGGATGCCACGTGTACCTACAAAAACACGCGATTTGATATGGTGAAGACACGTGTCTTCTCGATTTGCGCACCTGTTTTACCCTGGGATAAAAGTTTCACTGGCTGTCATTTTTGCTTCACGCTTCCAAAATTTTTCGAAGTCCAGACTCTTGCTCTCCTGATTTCTAATCTGTTCTTGTTTGATCGGTCGAATGGCTTCCTCTGGCAGTTCGAAGAAGTCCGGTACGGTTCCCTTGAAGAGAAAGGGGAAGGAAATTGTTGAGGTTCCATCTCCTCCGAGGGGTCGTGGCAAAGGCAAGGCTGCACTTGCCGAATTTGGCCAACTGGGCAAGCGGCACCAAGGAGTAGGGTTTGCCTCAGCGCCATCAAGGCCAGAGTTCATCCCTAAAGTAAAGTCTGTTCTGGGTCCACTCATGCCTTTGACAGAGGAGGTAGAGTATATGTACAATACAGGCGGTGAGTTCACGGATACGAAAAGACAGAAGTGGCAAACATTGCTCTCTTATTTCACAGAAGGGAAGGGGGCGCAGCCTTCACTCCCTAGCATCCAGACGGCTTTCGGTATCGATAAGAAGACCGTCTTCACCAGCTATGCCAGTAACGAAAAGGTCATGGGAACCATTGTGACCCTCGGCCAAATGAACTGCGGTCTGCGTTTACCGTTGCCACCCTTTGCGGCAAGATTGCTGAACACTTCTGGCCTTTGCCCGGGGCAGGTCACAGGAAACGCCTGGCGAATCATCTACGCATTCTGCCGCGTGGAATCGGATTTCCAGGAAGACTTGAAGGCGTGCTACTCCAGCATCCCAGAAGGAGAAGATGCTCGGATCGAACTTGGATACTTCTTCTTCCACTACAGATGGGCTTTCAGGAGGGACAGCCCGTTCTACAACTTGACCGGCGTGTCTCCGCTGCGCCCGCTCACTGATACAGTCCCTTCTGACAAGTTATACACAGATTGGCCTATTTCTGTTTCTGGTGCATGGACACCCATGTCAGTGCCCGACACCCCCCGAGACAGTGTGCACGAGGCAGTGAAGATGTACAGTGAGGGGGGCATCTTCGCCTGGACTTCTGAGAGGGCTGGAGCCATAGACAACTTATTTCTTGAGTTGACCTGTGGAACCAGGTCGTGGAAGCAGTTCTCCAACTGCCCAGTGAGATATGGCAAGGCCAATCTCCTCCACCGATCGAAAGATAGATACGAAGATAACGAAGTTCTATACTCGGACTATGAGGAGGACCCTCAGTCGGGTAAGATCATTCGAAAGATTCAGGCCGAGAAGAAGATTTATTCTGTAAGGCGCCGATTACCCACTATGGAGGAGAAGCTGGTGCTCCAAAGAGGCCCGGTGAAGAAGAAACGGAAAACCCTTATCAAGCAAAAGGAGGATGAAGACCAAGGGAAAAAGAATGAAGAGGAAGAAGAAGGGAAGAAGAATGAAGAAGAAGAAGAAAGAGAGAAGAAGGGGAGCGATGAAGAAGACGAAGGGACTGAGAATGCCAGCCACGACAATAGTGGCGATGACGAGGATGAGGACGGCGATGGCGAGGATGATCTGTCTTCCACTCCCTCTGGTGGAGATGGCGAGAATGGGGGTGGTGAGGAAGAAATTCCTCCCACCCCCACTGTTGGTGCAACAGGGGAAGACTCAATTCCTGTTCCCATTGACGAGGCTAAGGCCCGTCAGATGGAAGGAGTTATGGATGCAGAAGGCGATGGCCAAAGAGTGGTTCCCGCCTACAAGTTTGATGAGTTGAAGAGGCCGATGCGCCTAAAAATAAAATTGTCGAGGAGTGGTGGGGTTGGAAGCAACCCCACGCCCCTTGATCAAATTCCCCCTGACGTTCCTCGCATTGAAGGAGCAACAACGAGCGGGGGTGTGGAGGTTGAGCAACCCCCACCCCCCTCTCGCTCTCTGCTTAACGAGGTGGAAGCCATGGTGGCAGGACTCATCCAGCCTGGCGGATCACAAGAGGAAGAGAGAGTCTCTCCTCCGAGGAATGCTTCCCCCCCTACTCATTTGGAGAGGGGAAGTCGAGTGGGTGATGGGGCTCCTCAACCTCAACCAGCGCCAACTCCTACTAAGGAGAAATCGACCCCTCAGGGTGGCTCTGATCGCCGGAAGGGCAAAGAGCCGAGGGTCGAAACCTCAGGTATTTGAACTAACTTGCTTTGAATGTCTTGTCTCTGAAGCTCGAAAATAATCTAACACTTTGATCTCTTTTTGATTGTAGGTGCACCTGCTGGATTGACTCCAACAATAAGAAGCTTGGGTGACGTTGACATCAACCGCCCCACTGCTGCGATCAGGAAACTCATTAACCTCCCGGGGGCTACTCTGGATGAAGCTTTCGAGAGACTTGATCTGTTGGTAGGTGCATCTGCTCGATCAATCATCTGAGTTGTATCTTTATAATAATTCTAACTCTTTTATTCTTTTGCAGAACTCAGCAGTTATGAATGTCGCAACCAAGCTCTCCATGAGGGCGGGAGCAAAAGAAGCTTTAGCTGAAATATCTCGCTTGACTGCTGCACTGGAGGCTGTAACCACGGAGAGAGATGAGCTGAGAGAGCTCCTGACTTCGAAGAAAGCCTCTCTCAAAACCAAGATTGAGGATCTTCGCAAGGGGAAGCTGGAGATCAAGGGGCTGCAGGATCGTTGTGAGGCACAGAGTCACGAGCTCGAATCCTTGAAGACTCGACTCTCCAAGGTTGAGGAAGTGTCCTGTGGTCGCACCAACGAGATCCAAGAGCTGAAGCAACAACTTGCTACTCAGCACGCTGTCTTCACTGCCAGAGAGGAGACTTCCAAGAAGGCACTGGAGCATGCGCTGTCTGAATGCAAGGTTTACAAGGAAACAGCAGAGAAGGCGGCAGAAGCGCTCAGGACCCATGTTTCCAGTGTCCGATCCTCTAAGGCATCAGTGGCGAGCAAAGCTCGTCCTGGATCTGAAGGGGAGAAGTCATATGCGAAGAGTGTGGCCAAGCCTTGAGACTTTTCTCCTTCTTCGTTGTTGTACTTGTAAATTTTTGAAATGTAACAGCACACTCTTGTATCTGGCATATTTTGATAATAGAAGATCTTCTTGGTGTTTGAAAATTGGATGTCTCTTGATTTGAATGCCTTTGACTATCGTGATCTTAATAGCATTAGAATAGATACAATCTTTTGAATGTAAGGGGTTGAGTCGCAACTCAATTACCCGAACTTATAGTAACTTTGAAAATTGGACTTGAATTCGTTTAACACTTGAATGTGAGGGGTTGAGTCGCAACTCAAGCACCCAAACCTGTTAAACGATGTAGAAATTGATTGAAATTGAATATCGAAATTTGAAAGTCAGTTTAACATTTGCCAGTAAAGGGTTGAGTCGCAACTCTAACACCCAAACTTGTTAAAAGACTTGGTAGCTTGAATGTGGTCAGTTTTTAACATTTGCTAGTAAGGGGTTGAGTCGCAACTCTAACTCCCAAACTTGTTAAAAGACCTGGTAATTTGAATATGAATAACTTGAAACTGCTTCAGAACTTGAATTGAAAAATTAAACACTTGCATATTTGAACACTTTGAAAGAGCACTTTATTTATCACAGAATTTACATCACGGATAGAACAACTTGAGATGTCTAGAATTCCAAGCTCGAGGCAATATATCTCCTTCTGGCGAGATCAATCTGTAAGAACCTTTGCCTCCCACTGATTCAATGATATATGGACCTTCCCAGTTGGGAGCAAGCTTTCCACTGCTGTGTTCTTTGGTGTTGTAGAAAACTGCTCTGAGAACTAAACTACCCACTGGGAATTGTCTCTTGTAGACTTTCTCATCGTAGGCTCTTTTGATCTTCTGTTGGTACTTGACCACACGAAGTGATGCTTGATCTCGTAATTCTTCGAAGAAGTCTAGATCATTGATCCGAAGTTCTTCATTGACTCCTTCTTCAACAGCTTTAGTCTTCAAAGTGCTTGATATATTTTCTGTTGGGAGTACTGCTTCCGATCCATATGTTAGACGGAAGGGTGAGAACCCTGTTGATCTTCTCGGAGTTGTGCGATATCCCCAAAGAACTTCAGGTAGGACCTGTTCCCATAATCCTTTCTTGTCATCGAGTTTCTTCTTGAGTATACCAAGAATAGCTCTGTTGGAGGCTTCTGCTTGGCCATTACATTGAGGATATCTTAGAGTTGAATAGAATAACTTGATACCGTTGTTCAGACAGAACTCTCGGAATTTGTCTGAGTCAAATTGAGCTCCATTGTCAGCAACAAGAACTTGAGGTGTGCCGAACCTTGAGAAGATGTTGTGCCGAATGAATTTGATCACTTCGTCGTCAGTCTCTCGAAAGAGGGGCACAGGTTCAACCCATTTGGTGAAGTAATCAGTAGCCAGCAGTAGATATTTCTTCCTGCTTGGAGTTGGAGGGAAAGGACCCAAGAAATCTAACCCCCATTGATGGAAAGGCCAGGGACTTGATAATTGATGAAGTTCGTCTGCAGGGAGATGGATAGCTCGAGCGTGCCGTTGGCAAGGCTCGCATCTTTGAACGACTTGTTGAGCATCTCTTGCCATTGTTGGCCAGTAGTACCCTTGTAGCTTCGTCTTGGCTTCAAGAGATCTTCCTCCCGAATGATTTCCACAAGCTCCAGAGTGGATATCAATCAGGATTGATTGTGCTTGCTCGGGACCAAGGCACTTGAGCAACATCCCGTTGTGAGATTTGAAGTACAGATCTTCTCCTTGAATAGTGTAGCAGGGAAGCTTCCTTTGAAGTCTTCGGGCTTGATTTGGATCTTCTGGCATTTTGCCATGTTTGAAGAAGTCAAGAATTGGTCGTCTCCAATCTTCAAGCTGATCTCCACCCCCAGATCCTTTTGTAGTAGTAAGGATCTGTTGATCGGGGATGGTCTTGGGCATTTCTTGATAATTGATCTGTATTTGCCTTCCTCCAAGCGAGTCTCCCAGAACTGAGGCAGCATTAGCTAAGGCATCTGCTTCTCGGTTTTCTGCTCTTAGAATTTGAACGAACTCAATTGTAGTAAAACGTTGTTGAAGACGTCGTACTAAGGCTAAGTAGAGTTGCATTCTTTCTTCACGAGCTGTGTACTCTCCATTGATTTGCCTTATGATCAACTGGGAGTCGCTGTAGATGATGATTCGATCTACCCCCAGGGATTCTGCCATTTCGAGTCCGGAAATGAGTGCTTCGTATTCAGCTTCGTTGTTGGTGGCATTAAATCCAAGGAGAGTGGCCTTCTGGAGATGATCAAGTTCGGGGGATATTAAGACTATCCCAGTTCCCGAACCGATCGAACTTGATGCTCCATCAGTATAAAGCTTCCAAGGAGGAGTTGCAGCAATAACTTCAAGACTTGGATCAATTTTTGTTGCAGGATTGATCGGAGGATTATCCTCATCTTTCAAGCGCATGTCGACATCCTCTTCCCAAGTGATGGGGTCTTCAACTGGAAAGTCAGCTAGAAAATCAGCAATTGCTTGACCTTTGATAGAAGTGCGAGATTCGAATTGAATCCCCAGAGCACTCATTTCGATCACCCATTTGGTCATTCGACCAGCTCGACCAGCTTTGTCAATGATATCTTTGAGTGAGTGTTCTGAAATGACAGTAATCTGGTGGGAGACGAAGTATGGTTGAAGACGACGTGATGCAGTGAGCAAGGCCAAGATGACCTTCTCAGTTTTTGAGTAGCGAGTCTCAGCTGGAAGGAGAGTATGGCTGATGTAGTAGACTGGATGTTCGGCGCCTTCTCTTCTACTGACTAAGACCGCACTGATTGCTTGATCGGTCACGGCCAGATAGAGCCACAAGTCTTCTTTTGGCATTGGAGCAGTCAGGATGGGAGCTTGCATCAGATATTTCTTGATGCTTTGAAATGCCTCTTCACAGATTGGACTCCAGCCGGATGTATCCGCCTTTCGTAGTTTGTTGAAGAGGGGCTTGCATTTGTCGGAAGATTTTGAAATGAATCGATTGAGTGCTGCTAACCTTCCAGTGAGGCGTTGAACTTCTTTTCGATTTGTAGGTGAAGGCATATCGATGATGGCTCGAATTTGATCGGGATTGGCTTCGATACCCCTCCTGGTCACAAGATGACCCAGGAATTTGCCAGATTGAACTCCGAAAGCGCACTTGGCTGGATTGAGCTTCATTCGATACTTTCGAAGGACTTGGAAGGTTTCAGCTAGATCAGATAGATGTTTGCTCCGAACGGAACTCTTGGTGAGGAGATCATCGACATAGACTTCGACGTTGCGACCGATCTGATCTTCGAACATTTTGGTGACTAGCCTTTGATAGGTGGAACCAGCATTTTTGAGGCCGAATGGCATGACATTGTAGCAATAAAGGCCTCGGCTAGTCACAAAACATGTCTTCTCTTGATCATCGGCGTGAAGAGGAATTTGATTATATCCAGAATACCCATCCATGAAAGACAATAGCTCGTGGCCAGCAGTGGCATCGACGAGTCTATCAATCCTTGGCATGGGGAATGGGTCCTTGGGACAAGCCTTGTTGAAATTGGTAAAGTCGATGCAGACTCTAACCTTTCCGTTCTTCTTCGGAACAGCCACAATGTTAGAGATCCAAGTAGGATACTCCACTTCTCGGATGAAGCCTGCGGCGAGTAGCTTGGTGATTTCTTCTTGAACAGCAACTTGCAGCTCTGGGCGGATGGTGCGTGGCTTTTGCTTGACAGGCTTCACCTCTTCTTTGATCGCAAATCGGTGACAAGCGTCATCTGGATTGATACCAGGCATGTCTTCGAAACACCAAGCGAAGACGTCGATATTGGACTGGAGGAAGGATACCATGTCTTGCGCTTCTGCGTCGCTAAGACCGGTACCAATAAATGTTTGTCGAAGGAGATCTCCGCTGCCAATATTGATAGGGATGATTTCTTCAATTGAAGGTGATGCTTCCCATTCGATTGGTGGAGGTTCGGTCAGCGGAATCTCCTTTGATTGCTATTTAGAAGAGGGACCAGCTTCATCTCGTGGCCGCTTTGGAGGAGCAATGTTAATCTTTCGATCTGTCTTTGCCGCAGCAGCTTCACAAGATCTTCCAGCTTGCTGATCGCCTCGAATGCAGACGATGCCTTCTCCAGTTGCAAACTTGAGTAGTTGATGGTAAGAGGAGGAGATGGCATTGATCTGGTGGAGGAATGGTCGCCCGAGGATGGCGTTGTAGCTGGAGACTCCTTCGACAATTGCAAACCTCACCGAGACTCGAGTTTCTCGACTGAGGTCGATGGTAAATCTGGATTCGCCCACTGTGATGCTCTGTTCACCATTGAAGCCGGTGATCACAGTCGGGACGACGTCGAGGCTTTGATACTTATGTCCCAGACGTTTGAAACAGTCTGAGAACATAATGTCGATGGAGCTTCCGGTGTCGATGAGGATTCGATTGACGGTGCTTCCGTCGATGATGAGTTTCAAGACCAGAGGGTCTCGATGTGGAGTATAGACTCCTTGAAGATCGGTGTCGTTGAAGACGATTGATGGCCAAGAAAGACCTTCGATGGGTTTCTCGATCCAGGTATCTTCTTTGCTCGCAGTAGAACGAACGTGGAAGATGCGTCGAACTTGGCGATCCACCTCTTTCCCAGTCAGACTTTGATTGTGCAATGTTCCATGAATACCAAAAACATTGGCATTCACTGAGATAGTTTGCCGGTTAGAGGAGATTTGATGTATCCAACACACTTCTTTCCCCTTTGCAGAGGTCCGATGTTGATTGTGTCCGCCTCTAACGAACTCTTGAAGATGGCCTTCTCGCAATAGGTCTTCAAGATGGAATTTCAGCCGAAAACACCGATCGGTGGAATGGCCGTGACTTCGATGGAAGTCGCAGTAGACTGTTTTGTCTGCTGTGAATTTGGAATTCGGCTGAAGAGGATTAGGCCTCCGAAGATACTCGTCGTGTTGAATACGGTCGAGTATCTGTTCGACTGGCATATTCCACTCAGTGAAAGTGGTCTTCGTCGGAGATCGACGCCCATCATTCTTTGATCTTTTGTTGGCCAGAGGGGCTGCTGCTTCAGCGTTGTAAGCCTTTGCAGCATACTTAGGAGCTTCTCTTTCAGCAGGCCTTCTCTTAGTTTCTCGCCCTTTCCGAGCGACTTGATCGTCTTCCACCTCAATCTCCCTCTGGATTCGGTCAAACATTGCACCCAGAGAAGGAGGGGGATTGCGGATGAAGTCGTTGTAGATGTGTAGATCGAAGCGGAGAGCGTTCTGGAAAGCCAACATGATGGCTTCATCATCCAGATGTCTTCCAGAGAGAGCAGCATGCTCGTTGCGAAACCTCCTCGTGAAGCTACGGAGAGTCTCGTCTGCACCCATCCTCAGTCGGTAGAGAGAGTCGAGTTTCTTCTCTTGCTTTAGATTGAGTTGGTAGTGCTACACAAAGAGGTTAGCCAAAACACCGAACTGGGTGATGGACCCAGCTCGGAGATTGTGATACCAGTCGAGCGAAGGCTCATCGAGACTTCCCGCGAAGGTGCGGCAGAGCACGTTGTTTTCCTCTTCGTGTGGCGTTAGAGCTTGCTTGAAGGCAAGTATGTGGAGGCTTGGATCTCCTCTGATACAGTTGAATTTGGGGAGGATAGGAGTTCTCCATCCTCTTGGAAAGGTGGTCTCGAAGAGACTTCGATGTAGAGGCCCGGCAGAGGAGTAACCGTCCCTACGACCGTGTCCTCGACCTAGAGGCGGGTCAAGAGGCAAGATCGCAAGATCTTGCTCAGGCATTGAAGTATTTGCCGGTTGAAGTCGGTGTCGAAGGTCCGATCCAAGTCCACGTTGGAGTGGAATGGAAGGGGAGACTCTGCTCTTTGAAGGAGCGCCTTTCATTTGGTGCTTCCTTGGCATGTTGATCTTTGAAGGTGTCCTTTTGTCGCAGTTGCGACCAGAGGAGGATTGGGAGGACTCGTCTTCAAGACGATCCCAGACACTCTGCTTCCAGGGAGCAGCAGAGGGAGTAGGATCGCGACGAATCCTCTCGAGGGCAGCAGTGCCCATTGACCTCCGTTGTTCGGAGTGAATTGAATGTCGAGGAGGATCAACCCTCTCACTTGTGGAGGGGATCGGAATAGCAATTCCAGCTTCGGAGGCTGCCTTCTTCAGAGCATCCCTCTCAGCAGTGAGGGTGGCGTTTTGCTTCGCCAATTGGAGTAGTTGGAAATCGATTGCAGAGATCTGGTAAGTCGATGGAGGATCTTCAGCAGGAGCAGGGACAGTCTGCCCAATTGATTGATGATGATGAGGGGCGATCGGTCGATCGACTGATCTCCCGCTTCCTGAGTGAACCCCCATCTCGGGGACAGCAAGGGGCTGCCCGAAGTTGAGCCTTTGACTCATTGAACGAGTCTCAGGACGAGGTTGATGTTGAGTGTTACTTCCTTCTGGTTGACCCTGGTGTTTGGTTCTCGCCATTCAGGATACGAAGGGTACAACGAGATTGCCGATGTCCGATCAGTTGTCTGATCAACCGAGGGGGCGAGGAAGTTTGGCTATTGATCTGGTAGTCGAAGTAGAGAGAGAGAACACAGCTTTTCGCTCGTGATCCCACAGACGGCGCCAAACTGTGGGGGAAAATCTTCGTGCCGACCCGAAGACTCTCGCAGCACCAGTCAATTGGAGTCGAAGTTGATGTCGAAGATCGTTGATCGATCTGTTGATTGAAGTCGAAGCCTTTTGATATGCAAATAGAGGAATGCAATCAGAGAAATTGTGACACGAGATGTGATCTCGGAGTTCAGCCGAAGCCTATGTCTCCGTGCTATAGGGAGCAACCCGAATTCACTACCACTTCAGTTGAAGTGACCTCGACAGGCCGAGTGTCACTGAAAGCTCTCTGATCTCTTCGAAAGAGAAAAGAAGATCAAAGAGAGATGGTAGATCGGAAGTTAGAAATCCCAGAGCTCTGGTTTCTTAGAACTGAGAATTCGATATTTTTTCAGAATCGATCCTTTTACTTTCGAAGGCTCTGCTATTTATAGGCTTCTCTGGTGGGGAATTCCGGGGTAAATGGCGGTTTCTGCTGCCGTATCTGGGGATCCTACAGGCAGGACCGGTGGGTCCCGTGGTAGTCCTCGTGGGCCCACCAGGCAGGGCCGGTGGGTCCCGTGGTAGTCCTCGTGGGCCCACCAGGCAGGGCCGGTGGGTCCCGTGGTAGTCCTCGTGGGCCCACCAGGCAGGGCTGGTGGGTCCCGTGGTAGTCCTCGTGGGCCCACCAGGCAGGGCCGGTGGGTCCCGTGGTAGTCCTCGTGGGCTCACCAGGCAGGGCCGGTGGGTCCCATGGTAGTCCTCGTGGGCTCACCAGGCAGGGCCGGTGGGTCCCGTGGTAGTCCTCGTGGGCCCACCAGGCAGGGCCGGTGGGTCCCGTGGTAGTAGGTAAACTTATGCTAAAATTTGCACCCACAGATACATTCGTGCGAATGAATTAGAATGGATCATACGAATGAGTAAGAATGGATCGTACGAATGAAATAGAATGGATTGTGCGAATGAATTAGAATGGATCGTACGAATGAATTAGAATGGATCGTGTGAGAATTAGAATGGATTGTATGAATGAATTAGAATATATCATATGAATGAATTAGAATGGATCGTACGAATGAATTAGATTTGATTGTACGAATGAATTAGAATGGATCGTACGAATGAATTAGAATGGATACATTCGTGCGAATGAATTAGAATGGATACATTCGTGCGAAAGAATTAGAATAGAACGTATGAATGAATTAGAATGGATCCTATGAATGAATTAGAATGGATCGTGCGAATGAATTAGAATGGATCGTACGAATGAATTAGAATGGATCGTGCTAATGAATTAGAATTGATCGAACGAATGAATTAGCAAGGATCGGGCTAATGAATTAGAATGGAACGTACAAATGAATTAGAATGGATCGTGTGAAAGAATTAGAATGGATTGTATGAATGAATTAGAATGAATTCGTACGATCCATTTGAATTCATTCGCACGATCCATTTTAATTCATTCATACGATCCATTCTAATTCATTCATACAATCCATTCTAATTCTTTCACACGATCCATTCTAATTCATTCGTAGGATCCATTCTAATTCATTCGTACAATCTATTCTATTTCATTCGTACGATCCATTCTTACTCATTCGTATGATCCATTCTAATTCATTCGGACGAATGTATCCATTCTAATTTATTCGTACGATCCATTCTAATTCATTCGTACGATCCATTCTAATTCATTCGTCCGATCCATTCTAATTCATTCGCACGAATGTATCCATTCTAATTCATTCGTACGATCCATTCTAATTCATTCGTACGAGCCATTCTAATTCATTCGTAAGATCCATTCTAATTCATTCGTACGATCCATTGTAATTCATTCGTACGATCCATTCTAATTCATTCGCACGAATGTATCCATTCTAGTTCATTCGTACGATCCATTCTAATTCATTCGTACGATCCATTCTAATTCATTTGCACGATCCATTATAATTCATTCGTACGATCCATTCTAATTCATTCATACGATCCATTCTAATTCATTCGTACGATCCATTCTAATTCATTTGCACAAATGTATCCATTCTAATTCATTCGTACGATCCATTCTAATTCATTCGCACGATCCATTCTAACTCATTCGTACGATCCATTCTAATTCTTTCACACGATCCATTCTAATTCATTCGTACGATCCATTCTAATTCATTCGCACGATCCATTCTAATTCATTCATACGATCCATTCTAATTCATTCATGCGATCCATTCTAATTCATTCGTACGATCCATTCTAATTCATTCGCACAAATGTATCCATTCTAATTAATTCGTACGATCCATTCTAATTCATTCGCACGATCCATTCTAATTCATTCGTACGATCCATTCTAATTCATTCGCACGATCTGTTCTTATTCATTCGCACAATCCATTCTAATTCTTTCGCACGAATGTATCCATTCTAATTCATTCGTACGATCCATTCTTATTCATTCGTATGATCTATTCTAATTAATTCGTATGATCCATTCTAATTCATTCGTACGATCCATTCTAATTCATTCATACAATCCATTCTAATTCATTCGCACGAATGTATCCATTCTAATTAATTCGTACGATCCATTCTAATTCATTCGTATGATCTATTCTTATTCATACGCACGATCCAGTCTAATTGATTTGCACGATCCATTCTAATTCATTCGCACGAATGTATCCATTCTAATTCATTCGTACGATCCATTCTAATTCATTAATATGATCCATTCTAATTCATTCGTACGATCGATTCTAAATCATATGCACAAAGGTATCCATTCTAATCCATTCGTAGGATCCATTCTAATCCATTTGTACGATCCATTCTAATTCATTCGTACCATCCATTCTACTTCATTCGCTCGAATGTATCCATTCTAATCCATTCGTACGATCCATTCTAATCCATTCGTACGATCCATTCTAATTCATTCGCATGAATGTAACCATTCTAATTCATTCATTTGATCCATTCTAATTCATTCGTATGATCCATTCTAATTCATTCGTCCGATCCATTCTAATTCATTCGCACGAATGTATCCATTCTAATTCATTCATACGATCCATTCTACTTCATTCGTACGATCCATTCTAATTCATTCGCATGAATGTAACCATTCTAATTCATTCATTTGATCCATTCTAATTCATTCGTACCATCCATTCTAATTCATTCGTCCGATCCATTCTTACTCATTCGTATGATCAATTCTAATTCATTCGCACGAATGTATCCATTCTAATTCATTCGTACGATCCTGAATTAGAATGGATCGTACGAATGAATTAGAATGGATACCTTTGTGCATATGAATTAGAATAGATCGTACGAATGAATTATAATGGATACATTCGTGCGAATGAATTAGAATGGATTGTGCGAATGAATAAGAACAGATCGTGCGAATGAATTAGAATGGATCGTACGAATGAATTAGAATGGATCGTATGTACGAATGAATTAGAATGGATACATTCGTGCGAATGAATTAGAATGGATCGTACGAATGAATTAGAATGGATCGTGCGAATGAATTAGAATGGATCGTACGAATGAATTAGAATGGATCGTACGAATGAACTAGAATGGATACATTCGTGCGAATGAATTAGAATGGATCGTACGATTGAATTAGAATGGATCGTACGAATGAATTAGAATGGATCTTACGAATGAATTAGAATGGATCGTACGAATAAATTAGAATGGATCGTATAAATGGTTTAGAACGGATACATTCGTGCGAATGAAATAGAATGGATCGGACGAATAAATTAGAATGGATCGTACGAATGAATTAGAATGGATCAAATGAATGAATTAGAATGGTTACATTCATGCGAATGAATTAGAATGGATCGTATGAATGGATTAGAATGGATCGTACGAATGGATTAGAATGGATACATTCGTGCGAATGAATTAGAATGGATCATACGAATGAGTAAGAATGGATCGTACGAATAAAATAGAATGGATTGTACGAATGAATTAGAATGGATCGTGCGAATGAATTTGAATGGATCGTATGAATGAATTAGAATGGATCGTGCTAATGAATTAGAATTGATCGTACGAATGAAATAGAATGGATTGTACGAATGATTTAGAATGGATCGTACGAATGAATTAGAATGGATCGTACGAATGATTTAGAATGGATACATTCGTGCGAATGAATTAGAATGGATCATACGAATGAGTAAGAATGGATCGTACGGATGAAATAGAATGGATTGTACGAATGAATTAGAATGGATTCATACGAATGAATTAGAATGGATACATTCGTGCGAATGAATTAGAATGGATACATTCGTGCGAATGAATTAGAAGGGATCGTACCAATGAGTAAGAATGGATCGTACGAATGAAATCGAATGGATTGTGCGAGTGAATTAGAATGGTTTGTACGAATGAATTAGAATGGATCGTGTGAAAGAATTAGAATGGATCGTACGAAAGAATTAGAATGGTTCGTACGAATGAACTAGAATGGATTCATTCGTGCGAATGAATTAGAATGGATCATACGAATGAATTAGAATGGATCGTACGAATGAATTAGAATGGATCTTACGAATGAATTAGAATGGATCGTACGAATGAATTAGAATGGATCGTACGAATGAATTAGAATGGATACATTCGTGCGAATGAATTAGAATGGATCGGACGAATGAATTAGAATGGATCGTACAAATGAATTAGAATGGATCATATGAATTCATTAGAATGGTTATATTCATGCGAATGAATTAGAAAGGATCGTACGAATGGATTAGAATGGATCGTACGAATGGATTAGAATGGATACATTCGAGCGAATGAATTAGAATGGATCGTACGAATGAATTAGAATGGATCGTGCGAATGAATTAGAATGGATCGTACGAATGAATTAGAATGGATCGTACGAATGAACTAGAATGGATACATTCGTGCGAATGAATTAGAATGGATCGTACGAATGAATTAGAATGGATCGTACGAATGAATTAGAATGGATCTGACGAATGAATTAGAATGGATCGTACGAATAAATTAGAATGGATCGTATGAATGAATTAGAATGGATCGTACGGAATGAATTAGAATGGATATATTTGAACGAATAAATTAGAATGGATCATACGAATGAATTAGAATGGATCGTACGAATAAATTAGAATGGATAGTGCGAATGAATTAGAATCGATCGTACGAATGAATTAGAATGGTTCGTACGAATGAATTAGAATGGATCATACGAATGAGTAAGAATGGATCGTACGAATGAATTAGAATGGATCGTACGAATGAATTAGAATGGATCGTACGAATAAATTAGAATGGATACATTCGTCCGAATGAATTAGAATGGATCATACGAATGAGTAAGAATGGATCGTACGAATGAAATAGAATAGATTGTACGAATGAATTAGAATGGATCCTACGAATGAATTAGAATGGATCGTGTGAAAGAATTAGAATGGATTGTATGAATGAATTAGAATGGATCGTATGAATGAATTAGAATGGATCGTACGAATGGATTAGAATGGATCGTACGAATGAATTAGAATGGATTGTACGAATGAACTAGAATGGATACATTCGTGCGAATGAATTAGAATGGATCGTACGAATGAATTAGAATGGATCGTACGAATGAATTAGAATGGATCTTACGAATGAATTAGAATGGATCGTACGAATGAATTAGAATGGATCGTACGAAGGAATTAGAATGGATCGTACGAATGAATTAGAATGGATCGTACGAATGAATTAGAATGGATAAATTCGTGCGAATGAATTAGAATGGATCGGACGAATGAATTAGAATGGATCATACGAATGAGTAAGAATGGATCGTACGAATGAAATAGAATAGATCGTACGAATGAATTAGAATGGATCGTACGAAGGAATTAGAATAGATCGTACGAATGAATTAGAATGGATCGTGCTAATGAATTAGAATTGATCGAATGAATGAATTAGCATGGATCGTGCTAATGAATTAGAATGGAACGTACGAATGAATTAGAATGGATCGTGTGAAAGAATTAGAATGGATTGTATGAATGAATTAGAATGAATTCGTACGATACATTTGAATTCATTCGCACGATCCATTCTAATTCATTCATACGATCCATTCTAATTCATTCATACAATCCATTCTAATTCTTTCACACGATCCATTCTAATTCATTCGTAGGATCCATTCTAATTCATTCGTACAATCTATTCTATTTCATTCGTACGATCCATTCTTACTCATTCGTATGATCCATTCTAATTCATTCGGACGAATGTATCCATTCTAATTTATTCGTACGATCCAATCTAATTCATTCGTACGATCCATTCTAATTCATTCGTACGATCCATTCTTACTCATTCGTATGATCCATTCTAATTCATTCGTACGATCCATTCTAATTCATTCGTACGATCCATTTTAATTCATTCGCACAATTTATTCTAATTCATTCGTACGATCCATTCTAATTTATTCGTACGATCATACGAATGAATTAGAATGGATCGTACGGAATGAATTAGAATGGATTGTATGAATGAATTAGAATGGATACATTCGTGCGAATGAATTAGAATGGATCATACGAATGAGTAAGAATGGATCGTACGAATAAATTAGAATAGATTGTGCGAATGAATTAGAATGGATCGTACAAATGAATTAGAATGGATCGTACGAATGAATTAGAATGGATCATATGAATGAGTAAGAATGGATCGTACAAATGAAATAGAATGGATTGTACGAATGAATTAGAATGGATCGTACGAATGAATTAGAATGGATCGTGTGAAAGAATTAGAATGCATTGTATGAATGAATTAGAATGGATCGTATGAATGAATTAGAATGGATCGTACGAATGAATTAGAATGGATCGTACGAATGAATTAGAATGGATCGTACGAATGAATTAGAATGGATCATACGAATGAATTAGAATGGGTCATACGAATGAGTAAGAATGGATCGTACGAATGAAATTGAATGGATTGTACGAATGAATTAGAATGGATACATTCATGCGAATGAATTAGAATGGATCAGACGATTGAATTAGAATGGATCATGCGATTCATTCTAATTCATTCGTACGATCCATTCTAATACATTCGTACGATTCATGCTAATTCATTCGCACGATCCATACTAATTCATTCGTACGATCCATTCTTATTCATTCATACGATCCATTCTAATTCATTTGCACAATCCATTCTAATTCATTCGTACAATCCATTCTTATTCATTTGTATGATCCATTCTAACTAATTCGGTGGATCCATTCTAATTCATTCGTACGATCCATTCTAATTCATTCCCACGATCCATTCTAATTTATTCGTACGATCCATTCTAATTCATTTCTACGATCTATTCTAATTCATTCGCACGAATGTAACCGTTCTAATTCATTCATATGATTCGTTCTAATTCATTCGTATGAGCTATTCTAATTCATTCGTACGATCCATTCTAATTCATTCACACGAATGTATCCATTCTAATTCATTTATACGATCCATTCTAACTCATTCGTACGATCCATTCTAATTCACTCATACGATCAATTCTAATACATTCATACGATCCATTCTAATTCATTTGCACGAATATATCCATTCTAATTCATTCGTACGATCCATTCTAATTCCTTCGTACGATCCATTCTAATTCATTCGTACGATCTATTCTATTTCATTCGTACGATCCATTCTTACTCATTCGTATGATCCATTCTAACTCATTCCTCCGATCCATTCTAATTCCTTCGCACGAATGTATCCATTCTAATTTATTCGTTCGATCAATTCTAATTCATTAGCACGATCCATTCTAATTCATTCGTACGATCCATTCTAATTCATTCGCACGATCCATTCTAATTCATTCATAGGATCCATTCTAATTCATTCATACGATCTATTCTAATTCTTTCGCACGAATGTATCCATTCTAATTCATCCGCACGAATGTATCCATTCTAATTCATTCGTACGATCCATTCTAATTCATTCGTACGATCCATTCTAATTCATTAATATGATCCATTCTAATTCATTCGTACGATCCATTCTAATTCATATGCACAAAGGTATCCATTCTAATCCATTCGTAGGATCGATTCTAATCCATTCGTACGATCCATTCTAATTCATTCATACGATCCATTCTAATTCATTCGCTCGAATGTATCCATTCTAATCCATTCGTACGATCCATTCTAATCCATTCGTACGATCCATTCTAATTCAGTCGCATGAATGTAACCATTCTAATTCATTCATTTGATCCATTCTAATTCATTCGTACGATCCATTCTAATTCATTCGTCCGATCCATTCTAATTCATTCGCACGAATGTATCCATTCTAATTCATTCGTACGATCCATTCTAATTCATTCGTACGATCCATTCTAATTCATTCGTGAGATCCATTCTAATTCATTTGTACGTTCCATTCTACTTCATTCGTACGATCCATTCTAATTCATTCGCACGAATGTATCCATTCTAGTTCATTCGTACGATCCATTCTAATTCATTAGTACGATCCATTCTAATTCATTCGCACGATCCATTCTAATTCATTCGTATGATCAATTCTAATTCATTCGTGCAATCCATTCTATTTCATTCGTACGATCCATTCTTACTCATTCATACGATCCATTCTAATTCATTCACACGAATGTATCCATTCGTACGAATGAATTAGAATAGATTATACGAATGAATTAGAATGGATCGTACGAAGGAATTAGAATGGATCGTTCGAATGAATTAGAATGGATCGTACGAATGAATTAGAATGGATCGTACGAAGGAATTAGAATGGATCGTACGAATGAATTAGAATGGATCGTACGATTGAATTAGAATAGATCATACGAATGAGTAAGAATGGATCGTATGAATGAATTAGATTGGATCGTACGATCTATTCTAATTCATTAGCATGGATCGTGCTAATGAATTAGAATGGAATATACGAATGAATTAGAATGGATCGTAGAATGGATCGTACGAATGAATTAGAATGAATTAGAATGGATCGTACGAATGAATTAGAACAGATCATAGGAATGAATTAGAATGGATCGTGCAAATGAATTAGAATGGATACATTCGTGCGAATGAATTAGAATGGATCGTGCGAATGAATTAGAATGGATCGTATGAATGAATTAGAATGGATATATTTGAACGAATAAATTAGAATGGATCATACGAATGAATTAGAATGGATCGTACGAATGAATTAGAATGGATAGTGCGAATGAATTAGAATCGATCGTACGAATGAATTAGAATGGATCGTACGAATGAATTTGAATGGATCATATGAATGAGTAAGAATGGATCGTACGAATGAATTAGAATGGATCGTACGAATGAATTAGAATGGATCGTACGAATAAATTAGAATGGATACATTCGTTCGAATGAATTAGAATGGATCATACGAATGAGTAAGAATGGATTGTACGAAGAAATAGAATAGATTGTATGAATGAATTAGAATGGATCCTACGAATGAATTAGAATGGATCGTGTGAAAGAATTAGAATGGATTGTATGAATGAATTAGAATGGATCGTATGAATGAATTAGAATGGATCGTGCGAATAAATTCGAATGGATCGTACGAATTCATTCTAATTCATTCATACAATCCATTCTAATTCTTTCACACGATCCATTCTAATTCATTCGTACATTCCATTCTAATTCATTAGCACGATCCATGCTAATTCATTCGTTCGATCAATTCTAATTCATTAGCACGATCCATTCTAATTCATTCGTACGATCCATTCTAATTCATTCGCACGATCCATTCTAATTCATTCATATTATCCATTCTAATTCATTCATACGATCTATTCTAATTCTTTCGCATGAATGTCTCCATTCTAATTCATTCGCACGAATGTATCCATTCTAATTCATTCGTACGATCCATTCTAATTCATTTGTACGATCCATTCTAATTCATTCGTACGATCCATTCTAATTCATTCATACGATCTATCCTAATTCATTCATACAATCCATTCTAATTCTTTCACACGATCCATTCTAATTCATTCGCACGATCCATTCTAATTCATTCGCACAATCCATTCTATTTCATTCGTACAATCCATTCTTACTCATTCGTATGATCCATTCTAATTCATTCGCACGAATGTATCCATAATGGATCATACGAATGAGTAAGAATGGATCGTACGAATGAAATAGAATGGATTGTGCGAATGAATTAGAATGGACCGTACGAATGAATTAGACGTACGAATGAATTAGAATGGATACATTCGTGCGAATAAATTAGAATGGATCATACGAATGAGTAAGAATGGATCGTCATTCTAATTCATTCATACGATCCATTCTAATTCATTTATACAATCCATTCTAATTCTTTCACACGATCCATTCTAATTCATTCGGTAGATCCATTCTAATTTATTCGTACAATCTATTATATTTCATTCGTACGATCTATTCTTACTCATTCGTATGATCCATTCTAATTCATTCGGATGAAAGTATCCTTTCTAATTTATTCGTACGATCCATTCTAATTCATTCGTACGATCCATTCTAATTCATTCGTACGATCCATTCTTACTCATTCGTATGATCCATTCTAATTCATTCGTACGATCCATTCTAATTCATTCGTATGATCGATTCTAATTCATTCGCACTATCCATTCTAATTCATTCGTACGATCCATTCTAATTCATTCGTATGATCCATTCTAATTTATTCGTTCAAATATATCCATTCTAATTCATTCGTACGATCCATTCTAATTCATTCCGATCCATTCTAATTCATTCGCACGAATGTATCCATTCTAATTCATTTGCACGATCCATTCTAATTCATTCCTATGATCTATTCTAATTCATTCGTACGATCCATTCTAATTCATTCTAATTCATTCGTACGATCCATTCTAATTCATTCGTATATTCCATTCTAATTCATTAGCATGATCCATGCTAATGAATTAGAATGGATCATACGATCCAATCTCATTCATTCATACGATCCATTCTTACTCATTCGTATGATCCATTCTAATTCAATCGTACGATCCATTCTAATTCCTTCGTACGATCCATTCTAATTCATTCGTATGATCCATTCTAATTCATTCGTACGATCCATTCTAAGTCCTTCGTACGATCCATTCTAATTCCTTCGTACGATCCATTCTAATTCATTTGTACGATCCATTCTATTTCATTCGTACGATCCATTCTAATTCATTCGTACGATCCATTCTAATTCTTTCACACGATCCATTCTAATTCATTCATACGATCCATTCTAATTCATTTGTGCAATCCATTCTATTTCATTCGTACGATCCATTCTTACTTATTCGTACGATCCATTCTAATTCATTCACCCGAATGTATCCATTCGTACGAATGAATTAGAATAGATTGTACGAAAGAATTAGAATGGATCGTACGAATGAATTAGAATGGATCGTACGAAGGAATTAGAATGGATCGTACGAATGAATTAGATTGGATCGTACGAATGAATTAGAATAGATCATACGAATGAATTATAATGGATCGTACGAATGAATTAGAATGGATATATTCGTGCAAATGAATTAGAATGGATCGTATGAATGTATTAGAATGGATCGTATGAGTGAATTAGAATGGATCGTACGAATGAATTAGAATGGATTGTATGAATGAATTAGAATGGATCGTACGAATGAATTAGAATGGATCATACGAATTAATTAGAATGGATCATACGAATGAATTGAAATGGATCGTACGAATGAATTAGAATGGATCGTACGAATGAATTAGAATGGATACATTCGTGCGAATGAATTAGAATGGATTGTGCGAATGAATAAGAACAGATCGTGTGAATGAATTAGAATGGATCGTACGAATGAATTAGAATGGATCGTGCGAATGATTTAGAATGGATCGTACGAATGAATTAGAATGGATACATTTGTGCGAATGAATTAGAATGGATCGTACGAATGAATTTGAATGGATCGTATGAATGAATTAGAATGGATCGTACGAATGAATTAGAATGGATCGTGCGAATGAATTAGAATGGATCATATGAATGAATTAGAATGGATCGTGTGAAAGAATTAGAATGGATCGTACGAATAAATTAGAATGGATCGTGCGAATGAATTAGAATGGATCGTACGAATGAATTAGAATGGATACATTTGTGCGAATGAATTAGAATGGATCGTACGAATGAATTAGAATGGATCGTATGAATGAATTAGAATGGATCGTACGAATGAATTAGAATGGATCGTGCGAATGAATTAGAATGGATCGTACGAATGAATTAGAATGGATCGTACGAATGAACTAGAATGGATACATTCGTGCGAATGAATTAGAATGGATCGTACGAATGAATTAGAATGGATCGTACGAATGAATTAGAATGGATCTTACGAATGAATTAGAATGGATCGTACGAATGAATTAGAATGGATCGTACGAATGAATTAGAATAGATACATTCGTGCGAATGAATTAGAATGGATCGGACAAATGAATTAGAATGGATCGTACGAATGAATTAGAATGGATCGTACGAATAAATTAGAATGGATATATTCATCCGAATGAATTAGAATGGATCATACGAATGAGTAAGAATGGATCGTACGAATGAAATAGAATAGATTGTACGAATGAATTAGAATGGATCCTACGAATGAATTAGAATGGATCGTGTGAAAGAATTAGAATGGATTGTATGAATGAATTAGAATGGATCGTATGAAAGAATTAGAATGGATCGTACGAATGAATTAGAATGGATCGTACGAATAAATTAGAATGGATACATTCGTCCGAATGAATTAGAATGGATCATACGAATGAGTAAGAATGGATCATACGAATGAAATAGAATAGATTATACGAATGAATTAGAACGGATCATACGAATGAGTAAGAATGGATCATACGAATGAAATAGAATAGATTGTACGAATGAATTAGAATGGATCCTATGAATGAATTAGAATAGATCTTGTGAAAGAATTAGAATGGATTGTATGAATGAATTAGAATGAATTCGTATGATCCATTCGAATTCATTCGCACGATCCATTCTAATTCATTCATACGATCCATTCTAATTCAGTCATACAAACCATTCTAATTCTTTCACACGATCCATTCTAATTCATTCGTAGGATCCATTCTAATTCATTCGTACAATCTATTCTATTTCATTCGTACGATCCATTCTTACTCATTCGTATGATCCATTCTAATTCATTCGGACGAATGTATCCATTCTAATTTATTCGTACGATCCATTCTAATTCATTCGTACGATCCATTCTATTTCATTCGTACGATCCATTCTAATTCATTCGTCCGATCCATTCTTATTCATTCGCACGAATGTATCCATTCTAATTCATTCATACGATCCATTCTAATTCATTCGTACGATCCATTCTAATTCATTCGTAAGTTCCATTCAAATTCATTCGTACGATCCATTCTAATTCATTCGTATGATCCATTCTAATTCATTCGCACGAATGTATCCATTCTAGTTCATTCGTACGATCCATTCTAATTCATTCATATGATCCATTCTAATTCATTCGCACGATCCATTCTAATTCATTCGTACAATCCATTCTAATTCATTCGTACGATCCATTCTAATTCATTCGCACAAATGTATCCATTCTAATTCATTCATACGATCCATTCTAATTCATTCGCACGATTCATTCTAATTCATTCGTACGATCCATTCTAATTCATTCGCACGATCTGTTCTTATTCATTCATACAATCCATTCTAATTCATTCGCACAAATGTATCCATTCTAATTCATTCGTACGATCCATTCTAATTCATTCGTATGATCCATTCTAATTAACTCGTATGATCCATTCTAATTCATTCGTACGATCCATTCTAATTCATTCATACAATCCATTCTAACTCATTCGCACGAATGTATCCATTCTAATTAATTCGTATGATCCATTCTAATTCATTCGTATGATCTATTCTTATTCATTCGCACGATCTAGTCTAATTGATTCGCGCGATCCATTCTAATTCATTCGCACGAATGTATTTATTCTAATTCATTCGTACGATCCATTCTAATTCATTAATATGATCCATTCTAATTCATTCGTACGATCCATTCTAATTCATATGCACAAAGGTATCCATTCTAATCCATTCGTAGGATCCATTCTAATTTATTCGTACGATCCATTCTAATTCATTCGTACGATCCATTCTAATTCATTCGCTCAAATGTATCCATTCTAATCCATTCGTACAATCCATTCTAATCCATTCATACGATCCATTCTAATTCATTCGCATGAATGTAACCATTCTAATTCATTCATTTGATCCATTCTAATTCATTCGTACGATCCATTCTAATTCATTCGTCCGATCCATTCTAATTCATTCGCACGAATGTATCCATTCTAATTCATTCATATGATCGATTCTAATTCATTCGTACGATCCATTCTAATTCATTCGTAAGATCCATTCTAATTCATTGGTACGATCCATTCTAATTCATTCATACGATCCATTCTAATTCATTCGCACGAATGTATCCATTCTAGTTCATTCGTACGATCCATTCTAATTCATTCGTACGATCCATTCTAATTCATTCGCACGATCCATTCTAATTAATTCGTACGATCAATTCTAATTCATTCGCACGAATGTATCCATTCTAATTCATTCATACGATCCATTCTAATTCATTCGTACGATCCATTCTAATTCACTCATACGATCAATTCTAATACATTCATACGACCCATTCTAATTCATTTGCACGAATATATCCATTCTAATTCATTCGTACGATCCATTCTAATTCCTTCGTAAGATCCATTCTAATTCATTTGTACGATCTATTCTAATTCATTCGTACGATCCATTCTAATTCATTCGTACGATCCATTCTAATTCCTTCGTACGATCCATTCTAATTCATTCGTACGATCCATTATAATTCATTTGTACAATCTATTCTAATTCATTCGTACGAATGGATACATTCGTCTGAATGAATTAGAATGGATCGTACGAATGAGCAAGAATGGATCGTACGAATGAAATAGAATGGATTGCACGAATGAATTAGAATGGATCGTACGAATGAATTAGAATGGATCGTGTGAAAGAATTAGAATCGATTGTATGAATGAATTAGAATGGATCGTACGAATGAATTAGAATGGATCGTACGAAGGAATTAGAATGGATCGTACGAATGAATTAGAATGGATCATATGAATGAATTAGAATAGATCATACGAATGAATTAGAATGGATCGTACGAAGAAATTAGAATGGATCGTACGAGTGAATTAGAATGGATATATTCGTGCAAATGAATTAGAATGGATCGTATGAATGTATTAGAATGGATCGTATGAGTGAATTAGAATGGATCGTACGAATGAATTAGAATGGATCGTATGAATGAATTAGAATGGATACATTCATGTGAATAAATTAGAATGGATCGTATGAATGAATTAGAATACATTTTGTGAATGAATTAGAACTGATCGTACGAATGAATTAGAATGGATACATTCGTGCGAATGAATTAGAATGGATTGTATGAATGAATTAGAATGGATCGTACGAATGAATTAGAATGGATCGTATGAGTGAATTAGAATGGATACGAAGGAATTAGAATGGATCGTACGAATGAATTAGAATGGATCGTACGAAGGAATTAGAATGGATCGTACGAATGAATTAGAATGGATTGTACGAATGAATTAGAATAGATCGTACGAATGAATTAGAATGGATCGTACGAAGGAATTAGAATGGATCGTACAAATGAATTAGAATGGATCGTATGAATGAACTAGAATGGATACATTCGTGCGAATGAATTAGAATGGATCGTACGAATGAATTAGAATGGATCTTACGAATGAATTAGAATGGATCGTACGAATGAATTAGAATGGATCGTACGAATGAATTAGAATGGATACATTCGTGCGAATGAATTAGAATGGATCGGACGAATGAATTAGAATGGATCGTATGAATGAATTAGAATGGATCGTACGAATGAATTAGAATGGATCGTACGAATAAATTAGAATGGATACATTCGTCCGAATGAATTAGAATGGATCATACGAAAGAGTAAGAATGGATCGTACGAATGAAATAGAATAGATTGTACGAATGAATTAGAATGGATCCTACGAATGAAGTAGAATGGATCGTGTGAAAGAATTAGAATGGATTGTATGAATGAATTAGAATGGATCGTATGAATGAATTAGAATGGATCGTGCGAATGAATTCGAATGGATCGTACGAATTCATTCTAATTCAGTCATACAATCCATTCTAATTCTTTCACACGATCCATTCTAATTCATTCGTACGTTCCATTCTAATTCATTAGCACGATCCATGCTAATTCATTCGTTCGGTCAATTCTAATTCATTAGCACGATCCATTCTAATTCATTTGTACGATCCATTCTAATTCATTCGCACGATCCATTCTAATTCATTCATACAATCCATTCTAATTCATTCATACAATCCATTCTATTTCATTCGCACGAATGTATCCATTCTAATTCATTTGTACGATCAGTTCTAATTCATTCACAAAATCTATTCTAATTCATTCATACGATCCATTCTAATTCATTCACACGAATGTATCCATTCTAATTCATTCATACGATCCATTCTAATTCATTCGTACGATCCATTCTAATTCACTCATACGATCCATTCTAATACATTCATACGATCCATTCTAATTCATTTGCACGAATATATCCATTCCAATTCATTCGTCTGATCCATTCTAATTCCTTCGTACGATCCATTCTAATTCATTCGTACAATCTATTCTATGTCATTCGTACGATCCCTTTTTACTCATTCGTACGATCCATTCTAATTCATTCGTCCGATCCATTCTAATTCATTCGCACGAATGTATCCATTCTAATTCATTCGTTCGATCAATTCTAATTCATTTGCACGATCCATTCTAATTCATTCGTACGATCCATTCTAATTCATTCGCACGATCCATTCTAATTCATTCATAGGATCCATTCTAATTCATTCATATGATCTATTCTAATTCTTTCGCACGAATGTATCCATTCTAATTCATTCGCACGAATGTATCCATTCTAATTCATTCGTACGATCCATTCTAATTCATTCGTATGATCCATTCTAATTAATTCGTACGATCCATTCTAATTCATTCATACGATCTATTCTAATTCATTCATACAATCCATTCGAATTCTTTCACACGATCCATTCTAATTCATTCGTACGATCCATTCTAATTCATTCGCACAATCTATTCTATTTCATTCGTACGATCCATTCTTACTCATTCGTATGATCCATTCTAATTCATTCGCACGAATGTATCCATAATGGATCATACGAATGAGTAAGAATGGATCGTACGAATGAAATAGAATGGATTATGCGAATGAATTAGAATGGATCATACGAATGAATTAGAATGGATCGTACGAATGAATTAGAATGGATACATTCGTGCGAATAAATTAGAATGGATACATTCGTGCGAAAGAATTAGAATGGATCCTATGAATGAATTAGAATGGATCGTGCGAATGAATTAGAATGGATCGTACGAATGAATTAGAATGGATCGTGCTAATGAATTAGAATTGATCGAACGAATGAATTAGCATGGATCGTGCTAATGAATTAGAATGGAACGTACGAATGAATTAGAATGGATCATGTGAAAGAATTAGAATGGATTATGTGAATGAATTAGAATAAATTCGTACGATCCATTCGAATTCATTCGCACGATCCATTCTAATTCATTCATACGATCCATTCTAATTCATTCATACAATCCATTCTAATTCTTTAACACGATCCATTCTAATTCATTCGTAGGATCCATTCTAATTCATTCGTACAATCTATTCTATTTCATTCGTACGATCCATTCTTACTCATTCGTATGATCCATTCTAATTCATTCGGACGAATGTATCCATTCTAATTTATTCGTACAATCCATTCTAATTCATTCGTACGATCCATTCTTACTCATTCGTATGATCCATTCTAATTCATTCATACGATCCATTTTAATTCATTCGTACGATCGATTCTAATTCATTCGCACTATCTATTCTAATTCATTCGTACGATCCATTCTAATCCATTCGTATGATCCATTCTAATTTATTCGTTCAAATATATCCATTCTAATTCATTCGTACGATCCATTCTAATTCATTCGCACGATCCATTCTAATTCATTCGAACGAATGTATCCATTCTAATTCATTTGCATGATCCATTCTAATTGATTCCTACGATCTATTCTAATTCATTCGTACGATCCATTCTAATTAATTCGTACGATCCATTCTACGATCCATTCTAATTCATTTGTATATTCCATTCTAATTCATTAGCACGATCCATGCTAATGAATAAGAATGGATCGTACGATCCAATCTAATTCATTCATACGATCCATTCTTACTCATTCGTATGATCCATTCTAATTCAATCGTACGATCCATTCTAATTCATTCGTACGATCCATTCCAATTCCTTCGTACGATCCATTCTAATTCATTCGTACGATCCATTCTAATTCATTCGTACGATCCGTTCTAATTCCTTCGTACGATCCATTCTAATTCACTCGTACGATCCATTCTAATTCGTTCGCGCAATCAACTCTAATTCATTCGTACGATCCATTCTAATTCATTCGTACGATCCATTCTAATTCATTCATAAAATCCATTCTAATTTATTCGCACGAATGTACCCAATCTAATTCATTCATACGATCCATTCTAATTCATTCGCACAATCTATTCTAATTCATTCATACGATCCATTCTAATTCATTCGCATGAATGTATCCATTCTAATTCATTCATACGATCCATTCTACTTCATTCGTACTATCCGTTCTAATTCACTCATACGATCCATTCTAATTCATTCATACGATCCATTCTAATTCATTTGCACGAATATATCCATTCTGATTCATTCGTACGATCCATTCTAATTCCTTCGTACGATCCATTCTAATTCCTTCGTACGATCCATTCTATTTCATTCGTATGATCCATTCTAATTCCTTCGTACGATCCATTCTAATTCCTTCGTATCGCACGATCCATTCTAATTCATTCGTACGATCCATTCTAGTTCATTCGCAAGATCTGTTCTTATTCATTCGCACAATCCATTCTAATTCATTCGCACGATCCATTCTAATTCATTCGCACAATCCATTCTATTTCATACGATCCATTCTAATTCATTCGTTTGATCCATTCTAATTCATTCGCACGAATGTATCCATTATAGTTCATTCGTACGATCCATTCTAATTCATTCGTATGATCCATTCTAAATCATTCGCACGATCCATTCTAATTCATTCGTACGATCCATTCTAATTCATTCATACGATCCATTCTAATTCATTCGTACGATCTATTCTAATTCATTCGCACAAATGTATCCATTCTAATTCATTCGTACGATCCATTCTAATTCATTCGCACGATCCATTCTAATTCATTCGTACGACTTAATTAGAATGGATCGTACGAATGAATTAGAATGGATCATACGAATTAATTAGAATGGATCGTACGAATGAATTAGAATGGATCGTACGAATGAATTAGAATGGATACATTCGTGCGAATGAATTATAATGGATTGTGCGAATGAATAAGAACAGATCATGCGAATGAATTAGAATGGATCGTACGAATGAATTAGAATGGATCGTGTGAATGAATTAGAATGGATCGTACGAATGAATTAGAATGGATACATTTGGGTGAATGAATTAGAATGGATCGTACGAATGAATTAGAATGGATCGTATGAATGAATTAGAATGGATCGTACGAATGAATTAGAATGGATCGTGCGAATGAATTAGAATGGATCGTACGAATGAATTAGAATGGATCGTGTGAAAGAATTAGAATGGATCGTACGAATGAATTAGAATGGATCGTGCGAATGAATTAGAATGGATCGTACAAATGAATTAGAATGGATACATTTGTGCGAATGAATTAGAATGGATCGTACGAATGAATTAGAATGGATCGTATGAATGAATTAGAATGGATCATTCGAATGAATTAGAATGGATCGTGCGAATGAATTAGAATGGATCGTACGAATGAATTAGAATGGATCGTACGAATGAACTAGAATGGATACATTCGTGCGAATGAATTAGAATGGATCGTACGAATGAATTAGAATGGATCGTACGAATGAATTAGAATGGATCTTACGAATGAATTAGAATGGATCATACGAATGAATTAGAATGGATCGTACGAATGAATTAGAATGGATACATTCGTGCGAATGAATTAGAATGGATCGAACGAATGAATTAGAATGGATCGTACGAATGAATTAGAATGGATCGTACGAATAAATTAGAATGGATACATTCGTCCGAATGAATTAGAATGGATCATACGAATGAGTAAGAATGGATCGTACGAATGAAATAGAATAGATTGTACGAATGAATTAGAATGGATCCTACGAATGAATTAGAATGGATCGTGTGAAAGAATTAGAATGGATTGTATGAATGAATTAGAATGGATCGTATGAATGAATTAGAATGGATTGTGCGAATGAATTCGAATGGATCATACGAATTCATTCTAATTCATTCATACAATCCATTCTAATTCTTTGACACGATCCATTCTAATTCATTCGTACGTTCCATTCTAATTCATTAGCACGATCCATGCTAATTCATTCGTTCGATCAATTCTAATTCATTAGCACGATCCATTCTAATTCATTCGTACGATCCATTCTAATTCATTCGCACGATCCTTTCTAATTCATTCATAGGATCAATTCTAATTCATTCATACTATCTATTCTAATTCTTTCGCACGAATGTATCCATTCTAATTCATTCGCACGAATGTATCCATTCTAATTCATTCGTATGATCCATTCTAATTCATTCCTACGATCCATTCTAATTCATTCGTACGATCCATTCTAATTCATTCATACGATCTATTCTAATTCATTCATACAATCCATTCTAATTCTTTCACACGATCCATTCTATTTCATTCGTACGATCCATTCTAATTCATTCATACAATCCATTCTAATTCATTCGCATGAATGTATCCATTCTAATTAATTCGTACAATCCATTCTAATTCATTCGTATGATCCATTCTTATTCATTCGCACGATCCAGTCTAATGGATTCGCACGATCCATTCTAATTCATTCGCACGAATGTATCCATTCTAATTCATTCGTACGATCCATTCTAATTCATTAATATGATCCATTCTAATTCAATCTTACGATCCATTCTAATTCGTATGCACAAAGGTATCCATTCTAATTCATTCGTACGATCCATTCTAATTCAGGATCGTACGAATGAAATAGAATGGATACATTCGTGCGAATGAATTAGAATTGATCGTACGAATGAATTAGAATGGATCGTGCGAATGAATTAGAATGGATCGTACGAATGAATTAGAATGGATACATTCGTGCGAATGAATTAGAATGGATACATTCGTGCGAAAGAATTAGAATAGATCGTATGAATGAATTAGAATGGATCCTACAAATGAATTAGAATGGATCATGCGAATGAATTAGAATGGTCGTACAAATGAATTAGAATGGATCGTGTTAATGAATTTGAATTGATCGAACGAATGAATTAGCATGGATCATGCTAATGAATTAGAATGGAACGTACTAATGAATTAGAATGGATCGTGTGAAAGAATTAGAATGGATTGTATGAATGAATTAGAATAAAGTCGTACGATCCATTCGAATTCATTCGCACGATCCATTCTAATTCATTCATACGATCCATTCTAATTCATTCATACAATCCATTCTAATTCTTTCACACGATCCATTCTAATTCATTCGTAGGATCCATTCTAATTCATTCGTACAATCTATTCTATTTCATTCGTACGATCCATTCTTACTCATTCGTATGATCCATTCTAATTCATTCTGACGAATGTATCCATTCTAATTTATTCGTACGATCCATTCTAATTCATTCGTACGATCCATTCTAATTCATTCGTACGATCCATTCTTACTCATTCGTATGATCCATTCTAATTCATTCGTACAATCCATTCTAATTCATTCGTACGATCCATTCTAGTTCATTCGCACAATCTATTCTAATTCATTCGTACGATCCATTCTAATTCATTCGTACGATCCATTCTAATTCATTCGTACGATCCATTCTCATTCATTCGTACGATACATTCGTGCGAATGAATTAGAATGGATCGTGCACGAATGTATCCATTCTAATTCATTCGGAAGATCCATTCTAATTCATTAATATGATCCATTCTAATTCATTCGTACGATCCATTCTAATTCATATGCACAAAGGTATCCATTCAACTCCATTCGTAGGATCCATTCTAATTCATTCGTACGATCCATTCTAATTCATTCGCTCGAATGTATCCATTCTAATCCATTAGTACGATCCATTCTAATCCATTCGTACGATCCATTCTAATTCATTCGCATGAATGTAACCATTCTAATTCATTCATTTGATCCATTCTAATTCATTCGTATGATCCATTCTAATTCATTCGTCCGATCCATTCTAATTCATTCGCACGAATGTATCCATTCTAATTCATTCGTACGATCCATTCTAATTCATTCGTACGATCCATTCTAATTCATTCGTAAGATCCATTCTAATTCATTCGTACGATCCATTCTAATTCATTCGTACGATCCATTCTAATTCATTCGCACGAATGTATCCATTCTAGTTCATTCGTACGATCCATTCTAATTCATTCGTACGATCCATTCTAATTCATTCGCACGATCCATTCTAATTCATTCGTACGATCAATTCTAATTCATTCGCACGAATGTATCCATTCTAATTCATTCATACGATCCATTCTAATTCATTCGTACGATCCATTCTAATTCACTCATACGATCCATTCTAATACATTCGTACGATCCATTCTAATTCATTTGCACGAATATATCCATTCTAATTCATTCGTACGATCCATTCTAATTCCTTCGTACGATCTATTCTAATTCATTCGTACGATCTATTCTAATTCATTGATACGATCCATTCTAATTCATTCGTACGATCCATTCTAATTCATTCGTACGATCCATTCTAATTCATTCGTAAAATCTATTCTAATTCATTCGTACGAATGGATACATTCGTGTGAATGAATTAGAATGGATCGTACGAATGAGTAAGAATGGATCGTACGAATGAAATAGAATGGATTGCAAGAATGAATTAGAATGGATAGTACGAATGAATTAGAATGGATCGTGTGAAAGAATTAGAATGGATCGTACGAATGAATTAGAATGGATCGTACGAAGGAATTAGAATGGATCGTACGAATGAATTAGAATGGATCGTACGAATGAATTAGAATAGATCCTACGAATGAATTATAATGGATCGTATGAAGGAATTAGAATGGATCGTACGAATGAATTAGAATAGATATATTCGTGCAAATGAATTAGAATGGATCGTATGAATGTATTAGAATGGATCGTATGAGTGAATTAGAATGGATCGTATGAATGAATAAGAATGGATCGTATGAATGAATTAGAACGGATACATTCGTGTGAATGAATTAGAATGGATCGTATGAATGAATTAGAATGGATCGTACGAATGAATTAGAATGGATCGTACGAATGAATTAGAATGGATCGTACGAATGAATTAGAATGGATCGTACGATTGAATTAGAATGGATCGTACGAATGAATTAGAATGGATACATTCGTGCGAATGAATTAGAATGGATCGGACGAATGAATTAGAATGGATCGTACGAATGAATTAGAATGGATCAAATGAATGAATTAGAATGGTTGCATTCATGCGAATGAATTAGAATGGATCGTACGAATGGATTAGAATGGATCGTACGAATGGATTAGAATGGATACATTCGAGCGAATGAATTAGAATGGATCGTACGAATAAATTAGAATGGATCGTAAGAATGGATTAGAATGGATTCTACGAATGGATTAGAATGGATACCTTTGTGCATATGAATTATAATGGATCGTACGAATGAATTAGAATGGATCATATTAATGAATTAGAATGGATCGTACGAATGAATTAGAATGGATACATTCGTGCACGATCCATTCTAATTCATTCGCACGAATGTATCCATTCTAATTCATTTGTCCGATCCATTCTAATTCATTAATATGATCCATTCTATTTCATTCGTACGATCCATTCTTACTCATTCGTACGATCCATTCTAATTCATTCGCACGAATGTATCCATTCTAAATCATTCGTACGATCCATTCTAATTCATTCGTACGATCCATTCTAAATCATTCGTACAATCCATTCTATTTCATTCGTACGATCAATTCTAATTCATTTGCATGATCCATTCTAATTCATTCGTACGATCCATTCAAATTCATTCGCACGATCCAATCTAATTCATTCGTACAACCCATTCTATTTCATTCGTACGATCCATTCTTACTCATTCGTATGATCCATTCTAATTCATTCGCACGAATGTATCCATGCTAATCCATTCGTACGATCCATTCTAATCCATTCGTACGATCCATTCTAATTCATTCGCATGAATGTAACCATTCTAATTCATTCATTTGATCCATTCTAATTCATTCGTACGATCCATTCTAATTCATTCGCACGAATGTCTCTATTCTAAACCATTCATACGATCCATTCTAATTCATTCGCACGAATGTATCCATTCTAATTCATTCGTACGATCCATTCTAATTCATTCGTACGATCCATTCTAATTCATTCGTAAGATCCATTCTAATTCATTCGTACGATCCATTCTAATTCATTCGTACGATCCATTCTAATTCATTCGCACGAATGTATCCATTCAAGTTCATTCGTACAATCCATTCTAATTCATTCGTACGATCCATTCTAATTCATTCGCACGATCCATTCTAATTCATTCGTACGATCCATTCTAATTCATTCATACGATCCATTCTAATTCATTCGCACAAATGTATCCATTCTAATTCATTCGTACGATCCATTCTAATTCATTCGCACGATCCATTCTAATTCATTCGTACGATCTATTCTAATTCTTTCACACGATCCATTCTAATTCATTCGTACGATCCATTCTAATTCATTCGCAAGATCCATTCTAATTCATTCATACGATCTATTCTAATTCATTCATACGATCCATTCTAATTCATTCGCACAAATGTATCCATTCTAATTCATTCGTACGATCCATTCTAATTCATTCACCATTCTAATTCATTCGCATGATCTGTTCTTATTCATTCGCACAATCCATTCCAATTCATTCGCACGAATGTATCCATTCTAATTCATTCGTACGATCCATTCTAATTCATTCGTACGATCCATTCTAATTCATTCGTATGATCCATTCTAATTAATTCGTATGATCCATTCTAATTCATTCGTACGATCCATTCTAATTTATTCATACAATCCATTCTAATTCATTCGTACGATCCATTCTAATTCACTCATACGATCCATTCTAATTCATTTGCACGAATATATCCATTCTAATTCATTCGTACGATCCATTCTAATTCCTTCGTACGATCCATTCTAATTCATTCGTACGATCTATTCTAATTCATTCCTACGATCCATTCTAATTCATTCGTACGATCCATTCTAATTCCTTCGTACGATCCATTCTAATTCATTCGTACGATCCATTCTAATTCATTCGTACAATCTATTCTAATTCATTCGTACGAATGGATACATTCGTGTGAATGAATTAGAATGGATCGTACGAATGAGTAAGAATGGATCGTACGAATGAAATAGAATGGATTGCACGAATGAATTAGAATGGATCGTACGAATGAATTAGAATGGATCGTGTGAAAGAATTAGAATGGATCGTACGAATGAATTAGAATGGATCGTGCGAATGAATTAGAATAGATCGTACGAATGAATTAGAATGGATCGTACGAAGGAATTAGAATGGATCGTACGAATTAATTAGAATGGATATATTCGTGCAAATGAATTAGAATGGATCATATGAATGTATTATTATGGATCGTATGAGTGAATTAGAATGGATCGTACGAATTAATTAGAATGTATCGTACGAATGAATTAGAATGGATTGTATGAATGAATTAGAATGGATCGTACGAATGAATTAGAATGGATCATACGAATTAATTAGAATGGATCATACGAATGAATTAGAATGGATCGTACGAATGAATTAGAATGGATCGTACGAATGAATTAGAATGGATACATTCGTGCGAATGAATTAGAATGGATTGTGCGAATGAATTAGAATGGATCGTACGAATGAAATAGAATGGATCGTACGAATGAATTAGAATGGATATATTCGTGCAAATGAATTAGAATGGATCGTATGAATGTATTAGAATGGATCGTATGAATGAATTAGAATGGATCGTACGAATGAATTAGAATAGATTGTATGAATGAATTAGAATGGATCGTACGAATTAATTAGAATGGATCATACGAAGTAATTAGAATGGATCATACGAATGAATTAGAATGGATCGTACGAATGAATTAGAATGGATCGTACGAATAAATTAGAATGGATACATTCGCGCCAATGAATTAGAATGGATTGTGCGAATGAATAAGAACAGATCGTGTGAATGAATTAGAATGGATCGTACGAATGAATTAGAATGGATACATTTGTGCGAATGAATTAGAATGGATCGTACGAATTAATTAGAATGGATCGTATGAATGAATTAGAATGGATCGTACGAATGAATTAGAATGGATCATACGAATGAATTAGAATGGATCGTGTGAAAGAACTAGAATGGATCGTGCGAATGAATTAGAATGGATCGTACGAATGAATTAGAATGGATACATTTGTGCGAATGAATTAGAATGGATCGTACGAATGAATTAGAATGGAACGTATGAATGAATTAGAATGGATCGTACGAATGAATTAGAATAGATTGTGCGAATGAATTAGAATGGATCGTACGAATGAATTAGAATGGATCGTACGAATAAATTAGAATGGATACATTCGTCCGAATGAATTAGAATGGATCATACGAATGAGTAAGAATGGATCGTACGAATGAAATAGAATAGATTGTACGAATAAATTAGAATGGATCCTACGAATGAATTAGAATGGATCGTGTGAAAGAATTAGAATGGATTGTATGAATGAATTAGAATGGATCGTATGAAAGAATTAGAATGGATCGTACGAATGAATTAGAATGGATCGTACGAATAAATTAGAATGGATACATTCGTCCGAATGAATTAGAATGGATCATACGAATGAGTATGAATGGATCATACGAATGAAATAGAATAGATTGTACGAATGAATTAGAATGGATCATACGAATGAGTAAGAATGAATCGTACGAATGAAATAGAATAGATTGTACGAATGAATTAGAATGGATCCTACGAATGAATTAGAATAGATCGTGTGAAAGAATTAGAATGGATTGTATGAATGAATTAGAATGAATTCGTACGATCCATTTGAATTCATTCGCACGATCTATTCTAATTCATTCATACAATCCATTCTAATTCATTCATATAATCCATTCTAATTCTTTCACACGATCCATTCTAATTCATTCGTAGGATCCATTCTAATTCATTCGTACAATCTATTCTATTTCATTCGTACGATCTATTCTTACTCATTCGTATGATCCATTCTAATTCATTTGGACGAATATATCCATTCTAATTTATTCGTACGATCCATTCTAATTCATTCGTACGATCCATTCTAATTCATTCGTACGATCCATTCTAATTCATTCGTCCGATCCATTCTAATTCATTCGCACGAATGTATCCATTCTAATTCATTCGTACGATCTATTCTAATTCATTTGTACGATCCATTCAATTCATTTGTACGATCCATTCTAATTCATTCGCACGATCGTTTCTAATTCATTCGTACGATCCATTCTAATTCATTCATACTATCCATTCTAATTCATTTGTACGATCCATTCTAATTCATTCGCACAAATGTATCCATTCTAATGCATTCGTACGACCCATTCTAATTCATTCGCACGATCCATTCTAATTCATTCGTACGATCCATTCTAATTCATTCGCACGATCTGTTCTTATTCATTCGCATAATCCATTCTAATTCATTCGCACGAATGAATCCATTCTAATTCATTCGTACAATCCATTCTAATTCATTTGTACGATCCATTCTAATTCATTCATACAATCCATTCTAATTCATTCGCACGAATGTATCCATTCTAATTAATTCGTACGATCCATTCTAATTCATTCGTATGATCTATTCTTATTCATTCGCACGATCCAGTCTAATTGATACGCACGATCCATTCTAATTCATTCGCACGAATGTATCCATTCTAATTCATTCGTACGATCCATTCTAATTCATTAATATGATCCATTCTAATTCATTCGTACGATCCATTCTAATTCATATGCACAAAGGTATCCATTCTAATCCATTCGTAGGATCCATTCTAATCCATTCGTACGATCCATTCTAATGCATTCGTGCGATCCATTCTAATTCATTCGCTCGAATGTATCCATTCTAATCCATTCGTACGATCCATTCAAATCCATTCGTACGATCCATTCTAATTCATTCGCATGAATGTAACCATTCTAATTCATTCATTTGATCCATTCTAATTCATTCGTACGATCCATTCTAATTCATTCGTCCAATCCATTCTAATTCATTCGCACGAATGTATCCATTCTAATTCATTCGTACGATCCATTCTAATTCATTCGTAATATCCATTCTAATTCATTCGTACGATCCATTCTAATTCATTCGTACGATCCATTCTAATTCATTCGCACGAATGTATCCATTCTAGTTCATTCGTACGATCCATTCTAATTCATTCGTACGATCCATGCTAATTCATTCGCACGATCCATTCTGATTCATTCGTACGATCAATTCTAATTCATTCGCACGAATGTATCCATTCTAATTCATTCATACGATCCATTCTAATTCATTCGTACGATCCATTCTAATTCACTCATACGATCCATTCTAATACATTCATACGATCCATTCTAATTCATTTGCACGAATATATCCATTCTAATTCATTCGTACGATCCATTCTAATTCCTTCGTACGATCCATTCTAATTCATTCGTACGATCTATTCTAATTCATTCGTACGATCCATTCTAATTGATTCGTACAATCCATTCTAATTCCTTCGTACGATCCATTCTAATTCATTCGTACGATCCATTCTAATTCATTCGTACAATCTATTCTAATTCATTCGTATGAATGGATACATTCGTGTGAATGAATTAGAATGTATCGTACGAATGAGTAAGAATGGATCGTACGAATGAAATAGAATGGATTGCACGAATGAATTAGAATGGATCGTACGAATGAATTAGAATGGATCGTGTGAAAGAATTAGAATGGATTGTATGAATGAATTAGAATGGATCGTACGAATGAATTAGAATGGATCGTACGAAGGAATTAGAATGAATCGTACGAATGAATTAGAATGGATCGTATGAATGAATTAGAATAGATCGTACGAATGAATTATAATGGATCGTACGAAGGAATTAGAATGGATCGTACGAATGAATTAGAATGGATATATTCGTGCAAATGAATTAGAATGGATCGTATGAATGTATTAGAATGGATCGTATGAGTGAATTAGAATGGATCGTACGAATGAATTAGAATGGATCGTATGAATGAATTAGAATGGATACATTCGTGTGAATGAATTAGAATGGATCGTATGAATGAATTAGAATATATTTTGTGAATGAATTAGAACTGATCGTACGAATGAATTAGAATGGATACATTCGTGCGAATGAATTAGAATGGATTGTATGAATGAATTAGAATGGATCGTACGAATGAATTAGAATAGATCGTATGAGTGAATTAGAATGGATACGAAGGAATTAGAATGGATCGTACGAAGGAATTAGAATGGATCATACGAATGAATTAGAATAGATCGTACGAATGAATTAGAATGGATCGTACGAAGGAATTAGAATGGATCGTACGAATGAATTAGAATGGATCGTACGAATGAACTAGAATGGATAAATTCGTGCGAATGAATTAGAATGGATCGTACGAATGAATTAGAATGGATCGTACGAATGAATTAGAATGGATCTTATGAATGAATTAGAATGGATCGTACGAATGAATTAGAATGGATCGTACGAATGAATTAGAATGGATACATTCGTGCGAATGAATTAGAATGGATCGGACGAATGAATTAGAATAGATCGTACGAATGAATTAGAATGGATCGTACGAATGAATTAGAATGGATCGTACGAATAAATTATAATGGATACATTCGTCCGAATGAATTAGAATGGATCATACGAATGAGTAAGAATGGATCGTACGAATAAAATAGAATAGATTGTACGAATGAATTAGAATGGATTCGTACGAATGAATTAGAATGGATACATTCGTGCGAATGAATTAGAATGGATCGTACCAATGAGTAAAATTGGATCGTACGAATAAAATAGAATGGATTGTGCGAATGAATTAGAATGGATCGTACGAATGAATTAGAATGGATCGTGTGAAAGAAATAGAATGGATTGTATGAATGAATTAGAATAGATCGTATGAATGAATTAGAATGGATCGTACGAATGAATTAGAATGGATCGTACGAATGAATTAGAATGGATCGTACGAATGAATTCGAATGGATACATTCGTGCGAATAAATTAGAATGGATACATTCGTGCGAAAGAATTAGAATAGATCGTATAAATGAATTAGAATGGATCCTATGAATGAATTAGAATGGATCGTGCGAATGAATTAGAATGGATCGTACGAATGAATTAGAATGGATCGTGCGAAAGAATTAGAATGGATCGGACGAATGAATTAGAATGGATCGTGCGAACGAATTAGAATGGATCGTACGAATGAATTAGAATGGATACATTTGTGCGAATGAATTAGAATGGATCGTACGAATGAATTAGAATGTATCGTGCTAATGAATTAGAATTGATCGAACGAATGAATTAGCATGGATCATGCTTATGAATTAGAATGGATCGTACGAATGAATTAGAATGGATCGTGTGAATGAATTAGAATGGATCGTACGAATGAATTAGAATGGATACATTTCTGCGAATGAATTAGAATGGATCGTACGAATGAATTAGAATGGATCGTATGAATGAATTAGAATGGATCGTGCGAATGAATTCGAATGGATCGTACGAATTCATTCTAATTCATTCATACAATCTATTCTAATTCTTTCACACGATCCATTCTAATTCATTCGTACGATCCATTCTAATTCATTTGTACGATCCATTCTAATTCATTCGTACAATCCATTCTATCTCATTCGTACGATCCATTCTTACTCATTCGTATGATCCATTCTAATTCATTCGCACGAATGTATCCATTCTAATTCATTCATACAATCCATTCTAATTCATTCCGTACGATCCATTCTAATTCATTCGTACGATCATACGAATGAATTAGAATGGATCGTACGAATGAATTAGAATAGATTGTGCGAATGAATTAGAATGGATCGTACGAATGAATTAGAATGGATCGTACGAATGAATTAGAATGGATCATATGAATGTGTAAGAATGGATCGTACGAATGAATTTGAATGGATCGTATGAATGAATTAGAATGGATCGAACGAATAAATTAGAATGGATACATTCGTCCGAATGAATTAGAATGGATCATACGAATGAGTAAGAATGGATCGTACGAATGAAATAGAATAGATTGTACGAATGAATTAGAATGGATCCTACGAATGAATTAGAATGGATCGTGTGAAAGAATTAGAATGGATTGTATGAATGAATTAGAATGGATCTTATGAATGAATTAGAATGGATCGTGCGAATGAATTCGAATGGACCGTACGAATTCATTCTAATTCATTCATACAATCTATTCTAATTCTTTCACACGATCCATTCTAATTCATTCGTACGTTCCATTCTAATTCATTAGCATGATCCATGCTAATTCATTCGTTCGATCAATTCTAATTCATTAGCACGATCCATTCTAATTCATTCGTACGATCCATTCTAATTCATTCGCACGATCCATTCTAATTCATTCATAGGATCCATTCTAATTCATTCATACGATCTATTCAAATTCTTTCGCACGAATGTATCCATTCTAATTCATTCGCACGAATGTATCTATTCTAATTCATTCGTACGATCCATTCTAATTCATTCGCACGATCCATTCTAATTCATTCGTACGATCTATTCTAATTCATTCGCACGAATGTATCCATTCTAATTCATTCGTACGATCCTGAATTAGAAGGGATCGTACGAATGAATTAGAATGCATACCTTTGTGCATATGAATTAGAATGGATCGTACGAATGAATTAGAATGGATCATATTAATGAATTATAATGGATCGTACGAATGAATTATAATGGATACATTCGTGCGAATGAATTAGAATGGATCGTGCGAATCCATTAGACTGGATCGTGCGAATGAATAAGAATGGATCATACGAATGAATTAGAATGGATCGTACGAATTAATTAGAATGGATACATTCGTGCGAATGAATTAGAATGGATTGTATGAATGAATTAGAATGGATGGTATGAATGAATTAGAATGGATCATACGAATTAATTAGAATGGATCATACGAATGAATTAGAATGGATCATACGAATGAATTAGAATGTATCGTACGAATGAACTAGAATGGATCGTACGAATGAACTAGAATGGATACATTCGTGTGAATGAATTAGAATGGATCGTACGAATGAATTAGAATGGATCGTACGAATGAATTAGAATGGATCTTACGAATGAATTAGAATGGATCGTACGAATGAATTAGAATGGATCGTAAGATTGAATTAGAATGGATACATTCATGCGAATAAATTAGAATGGATCGGACGAATAAATTAGAATGGATTGTACGAATGAATTAGAATGGATCAAATGAATGAATTAGAATGGTTACATTCATGCGAATGAATTAGAATGGATCGTACGAATGGATTAGAATGGATCGTACGAATGGATTAGAATGGATACATTCGTGCGAATGAATTAGAATGGATTGTTTGAATGAATTAGAATGGATCGTACGAATGAATTAGAATAGATCGTATGAGTGAATTAGAATAGATACGAAGGAATTAGAATGGATCGTACGAAGGAATTAGAATGGATCATACGAATGAAATAGAATGGATCGTACGAAGGAATTAGAATGGATCGTACGAAGGAATTAGAATGGATCGTACGAATGAATTAGAAAGGATATATTCGTGCAAATGAATTAGAATGGATCGTATGAATGAATTAGAATGGATCGTATGAGTGAATTTGAACGGTTAGTACGAATGAAGTAGAATGGATCGTATGAATGAATTAGAATGGATACATTCGTGCGAATGAATTATAATGGATCGTATGAATGAATTAGAATAGATTGTGCGAATGAATTAGAATGGATCGTACGAATGAATTAGAATGGATACATTCGTGCGAATAAATTAGAATGGATTGTATGAATGAATAAGAATGGATCGTACGAATGAATTAGAATGGATCGTACGAATGAATTAGAATAGATTGCGCGAATGAATTAGAATGGATCATGCGAATGAGTTAGAATGGATCATACGAAGGAATTAGAATTGATCGTACGAATGAATTAGAATGGATCGTACGAATGAATTAGAATGGATCGTACGAAGGAATTAGAATGGATCGTACGAATGAATTAGAATGGATCGTACGATTGAATTAGAATGGATCATACGAATGAGTAAGAATGGATTAGAATGGATCGTGCGAATGAATTAGAATGGATCGCACGAATATATCCATTCTAATTCATTCGTACGATCCATTCTAATTCCTTCGTACGATCCATTCTAATTCATTCGTACGATCTATTCTAATTCATTCGTACGATCCATTCTAATTCATTCGCACGATCCATTCTAATTCCTTCGTACGATCCATTCTAATTCATTCGTACGATCCATTCTAATTCATTCATACAATCCATTCTAATTCTTTCACACGATCTATTCTAATTCATTCGTAGGATCCATTCTAATTCATTCGTACAATCCATTCTAATTCATTCGTACGATCCATTCTAATTCATTCGCACAATCTATTCTAATTCATTCGTACGATCCATTCTAATTCATTCGTACGATCCATTCTAATTCATTCATACAATCCATTCTAATTTATTCATACAATCCATTCTAATTCATTCATACAATCCATTCGTACGAATGAATTAGAATGGATCGTACGAATGAATTAGAATGGATACATTCGTGTGAATGAATTAGAATGGATCGTGCGAATCAATTAGACTGGATCATGCGAATGAATAAGAATAGATCATACGAATGAATTAGAATGGATCGTACGAATGAATTAGAATGGATACATTTGTTGGGATTGATGTGTTCTAAGCTTGTAAAACTTTATGTTTTGGTCTAATAAAGATTGATAGTTATTAATATATGAGATGCATATAGGTGCGTAACATAGTTACGTGTTCTTTTGAGAACAGAGAGCCGTGGTTATATGGTAATCCACTGAGTTGAAGACTAAGTGGATTGGTCCCATATGACCTAAATAAGTTCGCAGCTATGATCAGGTTGGTCGCCTCATCATGATAAGCTGTTGGCGATGACAGTTCATGGCATGTCTTCACCATGGTCATCACCAGGCACAGTGTCTGTGGCTGAACGGAACTAACACGGTGTACAGACCAGTGAGCAGACACTGGTACACTAAGCCGTGTTTCTGCTTAGGGTAAAACGGTCCTAAACCCTGAGGAACCACGTCTGATGGACTAACCAGTTGCGTGGTGCTTTGGCGCACCAATGTGTGAGGATCCATATGCAGTGATCCAAAACCACGGTGTACTGGGTTACCCGGCTGGCGTTGCATTAGCGTGTCACTCCTGCAGGTCATCCACACCTCTGATGGGAGGTGCGTTCCTTGGTGTGACTTACACTGTACCAAACCCAGGCCTGGTGGTCATCAGTTTGACTGTTGACCGGGTTCGATTACTCGACGGGGTAATCAGAGGTACGATGTATAGGTCAACCTGGAAGGAACCAAGTCATATGATCATTCGAGTCTGACGGTAGTCTTCACCGCTCGAAGTGAATCATGGCATCAAGTGGAGGGACAGTGGGTTTACCACTACTAAGCGGAGAGCAGGGGTATGATGGAGAACATAGTAAGTCTGGGTGAATTGGAGTGCAGCCTGCGTCGCACTCTGGGTGGCTACGCAGGTTAACTCGAGCTCAGAGGATTGATGGTACACTCGGGTAGTGTGTCGATCGAGCTTGAGTTGGAAGCCATGAACCCCGGTCCCTGATGGTTCCACCTTATCAACATTATGTACGGTTCTTGAACCGTCTCCTCGGAACACCATAAGCATGAGGAAGAAAGAAGTATACGCTCCGAGTGTGCTTGACATTAGAGCACAGTAGATGCGTAACTACATACGAGTACTAAGGGTTGAGCCCGAGACTAGTGCAGAGTCACATGTAGTAATCCCTAGCCATAAGTGAACTTCGCTGCACAGGTGCGATACACTGGGATGTGCTGCGAGTTGACTAGTTGACTTTGCTAGAGGCACCCTCCGGTGGCCTCAGTTAATAGTAGGTAACTAGTAGATATCACTTAAGTAATGGCCGCTAGGCATCGCACGCTAGAAATGGTCAAAATGAGGCGTCGGGGCGTTTTGGTAAAAACCTCACTCTGTCGGACCTCACTGTTGGCCGACCCTAGTAGTGAGGCACCTTGCTAGGGCCGGCCCTATGATGTAGGGATAAGAATCCCTCATCTATAGGGCCGGCCATATAGATAGGGATGGGGCGATAAAAACGGATAAAGTCGAGCCCTAAAAAGTGGGAAAACGGATAAATACGCGGAGAGATAAAAAGGAGATAATGGAGAGATAATGAGAGGGGGTCATTATCCCCTTGGATCCTTATCCAAGGGGGTTGGCCGGCCCTATAAAAGGACCTATGGGGCGCCGGCCCCATGTGCCAGAAAAACCGAACCCCCCCTCCTCTCATCTCTCGAGTTCTCTCCCGTTTGATCTCCCGTTTCCCGCTTGCTACTTCGTCTTCCTTGCGTGGAGTTCTGAAGAAGGAGAAGGGTCGTTTTTCGGAGGCACTCAGAGATCCGAGAGCGACGTTCCATGCATCGTGTGAGATCGAGTGAACAAGAAGGTAACATCTCCATTCGTACCGTCGGCATCTTCGCGAACGATCTTCCGTCTCCATCGACAAAGAAGACAATTCTCCGCGGTTAAAAGATCCATACGAAAGGTATGTGTAATCTAACATGTAGATCTAGCGAGCATTATGATTTGCATGCATGCTAGTTAATCATTACGCTAGATTGCCGTTAGGGGTTTTTGATTCTCGTGCATACACATGCACACATATGTAGATTAGTTTCTATGAAAATTTAAATAGTGTAATGTGCACCATGAACGGTCTTTCGACCGCCAAATCGCTTCCGCTGCGAGCCTCTGACCCGGATTAATTTCCAACAATTGGTATCAGAGCCGCATTAGTAGTGTGCATTTCACATTTTTTTTTCATGAAACCAACATGTGTGCGCATGATGAATGAGTGAGATCATCGGGGTTCTTACTCTTAGATCATGCATATGTATAGATTGTGTTTGTTCTATTAATCATTCTTGCAGGGCGCCGCTATAAAAAATCTAGATCTATGCTTTGTGCTTGCTACCGGGGGTCGGACCCCGAGTTAGCAATTGTCTGGATTTGCTTTCTATGTGTGGATTTGTAATTGAGCCTTAGATTGGGCGAGTGATGGGGGTTGACCATCCTCGGTTTCCCATGGCCTTTTCCTAGGTGTGTTTTCTTTTCTTTCTAGGAAATTGTGTACGAGCGAGCACTTGCTCGAAGCGTACTAGACTTTTTTGGTTACAGATCGAGAAGAAAATTAAGCCAAAGAAATTCACCATCGGGAGCAGAAGCGGAACCCTGGAGGATGAAGAGGATCCGGCAAAGTGTTCGCGAGCGCGACGGAGGAGCCGGACCGAGGAACCTTGCGAAGAAAGCTAGAGGCCTGCGCTGTGCTAATTAGGTTCAGGGGTCGGACCCTGAACTTAATTCAGTTTTAATGGTTGCTTTCTTTAATTAGTTCTTTATGCTTCATATCGAACCCCGATGAGATAATGTGATTATCAGTTTTCAGAGGGATGCCTTTCCCCTCTGGTCCAAGCGACTGTTTGAGGTTAGGATCCTGCTAGATGACGCCTATTATCTATTTGACTTTTGATGTTAGTGGGATCCCATCACATATGGTTATGCCACTATTAGGTTAGCACCTGACTAGTCGGGTGTGCCTATTTGGCCAGCATCGAAATCAAAGATGAGATGGAGATCCATTGAACATCAATTGTCAAATCTATAATCAAGGCGCCATGATTAGTGGGAGTCCTTTCCAGTGAGTCTGACTCTAGGATTAGCTCCAGAGCATTAGCGTGATAACCAATTTTGCAAAGCATCGATATTCTTGGAATATGTAATGTGACCCTTGAATGGAGAAATCCATTTGAGGCAGGGACTATGATATTCTGAGAGTGATTAATGCTAGGCGAAGGGCTTGAACGCTAGTGGGAGCATGGTGTGACCAGGGTCTAGTATTTAGGAGGTCGCTACCTTTGCATTTGCATAAATTCATACTCGCAAAATAACCCTCAGAATAATAAGGGATGCAAGAGAGGACTTTTATAAGATCCTCTGGCCTCCACGGCCAGTCGTTTTGTGTTTGGTTAGGGATGCATAACTTCACACCCCCTGGGTGGGAGCTGTGTGTTTTCATGCCAAATTACTTAATGACCTCCCTGAGGATATGGCAATTACGAGGCCAGGAGAGAAGGGCTTTTCATCCCACCCTAGTGGGGGCCGCATGAACTCCCGTGTCGTATTTGCTTAGGTTCGTGGGTAAGCATCCTAAGTACACGTGAGGTATTCGTTGCAAAGACAACGGTGATCACGTGGTACTGGCCGAAAGATAACCATGGTCCATCACAGCCCTTAGTTGGCAGATTTGGATAGGGTCAAGGAAAAGGCCCGTGTAAGCGGATTGACACTGTATGATGCCCCCTAGGGCAGGTACAGTCGATTCCGAGATCTTACATACATGGTTAATTAATCCATGGTAATGACTTCGCTTGAGGGTAGCGTTGACATATGGATATAATTAGCTTGTTTTAAAAATCCATAAAATAAGTTTTTATGCATACTCATTATTCAATCTTTATTTTCAGATGACTAAGTTAGACCCCCTGTCCGCTATCCTAAATGACCACAAACTTACCGGTCCCAACTATGAGGACTGGAAGCGCAACCTGTACCTGGTCCTAAGGATTGGTAAACATATGACAGTCCTGAATGACCCTGAGCCAGATTTCCCAGGACCCAATGCCACAGAGGCACAGTTAAAGGCATTCACTGACTGGAAGGAATCTAATGAGATATGTAAATGCTATATTATAGCATCCTTGCAAACAACTCTGCAGAAGCAAGTCGAGGAGATGCCCGACGCTTCTGACATGATGTTGTATTTGAAGGAGATGTTTGAAGGTCACAATCGCGTTACGCGATACCTTACCATCAAGAAACTCGTCGGCACTAAGATGTCCAATGGGACGCTGGTTCGGGAACACATGATGAAAATGTTTGGGTTCCAGAACGAACTAGCCACCATGGACATTGTGCTAGAAGGCGGGGTGATGACAGACATCTTCCTCTCGTCACTGTCCGGAGCCTTTGAAGGCTTTGTCACCAACTTTAATTTGAACAAGTTGGCTATGACAAATGCAGAGCTTCTGGGAGCTCTCTAGGAAGCTGAGGATGGCTTCAAGCAGAAGGGCGAAGCACTTCACGTGCAACACAGATCCTTCAAGAAGCCTGGTAAACCTCAGGGCAAGAAACATAAAAAGAAACCTAAGTCACTGCTTGTGCAGTACTCTGCTGGAGCCTCTGGGTCTGGAGAATCAAAGAAATCGGGTACGAAGTGCTTCCGGTGTGGCCAGAAGGGTCATTGGAAGAAGGACTGCAAGAAGCCTCAGAATGTTGGTGAAGGTAATCTACAACTCTTAGTTGTTGAATCATTTCTTTCAAGTAATAGTACTTTTGCTAGTTGGATTGTAAATTCTGGATCCACTAACCATGCCTGTAACTCTCTTCAGGGGTTTCGGGAAAGCATAAGATTGCTTGATGGAGAGGTGACCTTGAGCATGGGAACTGAGGCCGTGGCTGCTGCTGAAGCTATTGGAGACGTTAATCTTAGTTTTTCGAATAATAAGACTTTGACACTTAGAGATGTCTTTTATGTACCGTCCTTGAGACGTAACTTAATTTCTGTTTCTTCTTTAGTTAATGAAGGTTATTCAGTTTATTTTGATGCTTCTGGTGTGTCATTTAAACTGAATGAAACTTTTATAATAAGAGGAATGGTTCAGAATCATCTCTATGTTGTAAGTCCTAAATTTGAAAACGATAACATAATAACTTCAGCATTTAATGTTAATTCATCTAAGCGTAAGAATCCTTCGGAAAATTTAACCCACCTGTGGCACTTACGACTTGGGCATATTGCCTTAGACAGGATCCATAGAATGGTGAAGGCCGGGCTTCTGGAAATAGATCTTACGGAGATCCTTCCCACCTGTGAATCCTGCCTGGAAGGCAAGATGACCAAGAGGTCCTTTAAAGATAAAGGAGTAAGAGCTACTAAGGTATTAGAGTTAATCCATTCAGATGTGTGTGGACCCATGAACGTCAAGGCGATAGGAGGCCATGAGTACTTCATCACATTCATTGATGATTACTCAAGATATGGTTACATTTACCTGATGTATCGGAAGTCAGAATCCTTTGACATGTTCAAAGAGTTCAGGCTGAAGTAGAAAAGCAGACAGGTAAATATATAAAAACCCTTCGATCTGATCGAGGAGGTGAATACCTATCTGACGAGTTCCTAGGGTATTTGGTGGAGCAAGGGATAAAATCCCCGTTAACTGCTCCAGGTACCCCACAAAAGAATGGAGTTTCCGAGAGAAGGAATCGAACCTTGTTGGACATGGTTCGTAGCATGATGAGTTACGCCAGTTTACCATTGACCTTTTGGGGATATGCCCTACAAACAGCAGTTTATATTCTGAATCACGTTCCGTCTAAGTCAGTGCCTCAGACCCCTCGAGAACTGTGGTCAAAGCGAAAGCCATTGCTACAGCATTTTAGAATATGGGGATGCCCTACACATGTGCGAAGGGATAAGAGGGAAAAGATGGAATCTAAAACCAGAGTATGCTTATTTGTAGGGTATTCTAAGGAGACCAAAGGTGGTCTATTTTATGATCCTGAGGAAAAGAAGGTGATCGTTTCTACGAACGCCTATTTCCTAGCACAGGATTATATTGTGGACCATAAGCCTACTAGTAAGGTAGTTCTGGATGAACTGCTGGGTACTAGTACAGATAGCGCATCCGAAAGCATAGTAGGAGCTGACATTACAGATAATAATATACCAGATACTGTAGAACCTATTAATCCTGTAACACCACCACCACCTCGTCACAGTGGGAGAAACATCAGAGCTCCTGACAGATACTATGGAGAAACCTTATTGGTTGATCCAGAGGGTCAGGAGGATGACCCACTGAGCTACGATGAGGCAGTGGGAGCTTCTGACAGCTCTGACTGGCAAAAGGTTATGGAGGTAGAAATTGCATCAATGTCCCATAACGCTGTCTGGACTCTTATTACACCATCATCCAATATTAAACCTATTGGGTGTAAGTAGGTGTATAAAAGGAAGAGAGGATCTGATGGATCAATTGAGACTTATAAAGCTAGATTAGTTGCCAAGGGTTATACCCAGAGAGAAGGAATCGACTTTGACGAAACCTTCTCGCTGGTAGCTATGATAAAGTCTATTCGGATCCTCCTATCCATTGCAGCGCATTATGACTGGGAGATCTGGCAAATGGATGTCAAGACAGCATTCCTTAACGGGAATTTGGAAGAAGACATTTATATGATGCAGCCACCAGGTTTTGAGTCAGAGGGTCAGGAACATCTAGTTTGCAAGTTGCAGAAGTCCATTTATGGACTAAAGCAAGCATCTAGAAGTTGGAACATCTGTTTTGATCAGGCAATCCAGTCATATGGATTTACTCAAAACGAGGATGAACCATGTGTATACAAGAGGAGTGATAAGACTACAGTGATATATTTGATACTTTACGTAGACGATATTCTATTCATTGGGAATGATGTAGGAACATTGTCAACGGTAAAGGTCTGGTTGTCAACACAGTTCGATATGAAAGACCTAGGTGAAGCAAGTTATGCTTTGGGGATCAAGGTAATACGTGATCGCCAGAACAGGATTCTCTCGCTATCATAGGCTGCGTATATTGATAAGGTTATGGCTAGATTTGACATGCAAAACTCCAAGAAGGGTTTTGTGCCATTTAGACATGGCGTAAAACTATCTAAGGATCAATGTCCTAAGACACCTGAGGAGAGAGCAGAAATGCAGAAGATACCTTATGCTTCGGCATTAGGTAGTCTAATGTATGCTATGCATTGTACAAGGCCTGATATCTGTTTCGCAATAGGAATGATGGGTCGGTTTCAGTCAAATCCGGGTCCAGATCACTGGACAGCTGTGAAGTGTATACTCAAGTACCTTCGTAGAACAAGGGACTATGAGTTGGTTTACACTGGACAAGAACTGACGCCGATTGGATATACAGATTCTGACTTTATGTCAGATTTGGAATCCAGGAAGTCGACATCAGGTTTTGTGTTTATGCTAGGAGAAGCAGCGGTTAGTTGGCAGAGTGTGAAGCAGAAATGCATCGCAGACTCTACCACAGAGGCTGAGTACGTTGCAGCGTGCGAGGCAGCCAAAGAGGCGGTATGGCTCAAGAAATTCCTTACGGATTTGGGGTGCGTACCAGAGGCCCAGTTACCTATTGTGCTTTATTGCGACAATAGTCGGGCGGTAGCACAAGCAAAGGAGCCAAGACATCACCAAAAGGGGAAGCACATTGAGCGCAAGTTCCACTTGATTTGGCAGTTTCAAAAGCAAGGGCGAGTAGCGGTGACACAGATTGCATCTATAGATAATGTTGCTGATCCTTTCACAAAGGCAATACCTACCAAGGCATTCGAGTGACATGTGGACGCGATGGGAGTCAAAACCGTTTTGCTTCGCTAGACCAAGTGGGAGATTGTTGGGATTGATGTGTTCTAAGCTTGTAAAACTTTATGTTTTGGTCTAATAAAGATTGATAGTTATTAATATATGAGATGCATATTGGTGCTTAACATAGTTACGCGTTCTTTAGGGAACAGAGAGCCATGGTTATATGGTAATCCACTGAGTTGAAAACTAAGTGGATTGGTCCCGTATGACCTAAATAAGTTCGCAGCTATGATCAGGTTGGTCGCCTCATTATGATAAGCTGTTGGCGATGACAGTTCATGGGATGTCTTCACCATGGTTATCACCAGGCACAGTGTCTGTGGCTGAACGGAACTAACACGGTGTATAGATCAGTGAGCAGACACTGGTACACTAAGCCGTATTTCTGCTTAGGGTAAAACGGTCCTAAACCCTGAAGAACCACGTCTGATGGACAAACCAGTTGCGTGGTGCTTTGGCGCACTAATGTGTGAGGATCCATATACAGTGATCCAAAACAACGGTGTACTGGGTTACCCGGCTGGCGTTGCATTAGCGTGTCACTCCTGCAGGTCATCCACACCCCTGATGGGAGGTGCGTTCCTTGGTGTGACTTACACTGTACCAAACCCAGGCCTGGTGGTCATCAGTTTGACTGTTGACCGGGTTCGATTACTCGATGGGGTAATCAGAGGTACGATGTATAGGTCAACCTGGAAGGAACCAAGTCAAATGATCATTCGAGTCTGACGGTGGTCTTCACTACTCAAAGTGAATCATGGCATCAAGTGGAGGGACAACGGGTTTACCACTACTAAGCGGAGAGCAGGGGTATGATGGAGAACATAGTAAGTCTGGGTGAATTGGAGTGCAGCCTGCGTCGCACTCTGGGTAGCTACGCAGGTTAACTTGAGCTCAGAGGATCGATGGTACACTCGGGTAGTGTGTCGATCGAGCTTGAGTTGGAAGCCATGAACCCCGGTCCCTGATGGTTCCACCTTATCAACATTATGTACGGTTCTTGAACCGTCTCCTCGGAACACCATAAGCATGAGGAAGAAAGAAGTATACGCTCCGTGTGTGCTTGGAACTAGAGCACGGTAGATGCGTAACTACATACGAGTACTAAGGGTTGAGCCCGAGACTAGTGCAGAGTCGCATGTAGTAATCCCTAGCCATAAGTGAACTTCGCTGCACAGGTGCGATGCACCGGGATGTGCTGCGAGTTGACTAGTTGACTTTGCTAGAGGCACCCTCCGGTGGCCTCAGTTAATAGTAGGTAACTAGTAGATATCACTTAAGTAATGGCCGCTAGGCATCGCACGCTAGAAATGGTCAAAATGAGGCGTCGGGGCGTTTTGGTAAAAACCTCACTCTGTCGGACCTCACTGTTGGCCGACCCTAGTAGTGAGGCACCTTGCTAGGGCCGACCCAATGATGTAGGGATAAGAATCCCTCATCTATAGGGCCGGCCATATAGATAGGGATGGGGCGATAAAAACGGATAAAGTCGAGCCCTAAAAAGTGGGAAAACGGATAAATACGCGGAGAGATAAAAATGAGATAATGGAGAGATAATGAGAAGGGGTCATTATCCCCTTGGATCCTTATCCAAGGGGGTTGGCCGGCCCTATAAAAGGACCTATGGGGCGCCGGCCCCATGTGCCAAAAAAACCGAACCCCCCTCCTCTCATCTCTCGAGTTCTCTCCCGTTTGATCTTCCGTTTCCCGCTTGCTACTTCGTCTTCCTCGCGTGGAGTTATGAAGAAGGAGAAGGGTCGTTCTTCGGAGGCACTCAGAGATCCGAGAGCGACGTTCCGTGCATCGTGTGAGATCGGGTGAACAAGAAGGTAACATCTCCATTCGTACCGTCGGCATCTTCGCGAACGATCTTCCGTCTCCATCGATAAAGAAGACAATTCTCCGCGGTTAAAAGATCCGTACGAAAGGTATGTGTAATCTAACATGTAGATCTAGCGAGCATTATGATTTGCATGCATGCTAGTTAATCATTACGCTAGATTGCCGTTAGGGGTTTTCGATTCTCGTGCATACACATGCACACATATGTAGAATAGTTTCTATGAAAATTTAATAAGTGTAACATGCACCATGAACGGTCTTTCGATCGCCAAATCGCTTCCGCTGCGAGCCTCTGACCCGGATTAACTTCCAACAACATTTGTGCGAATGAATTAGAATGGATTGTATGAATGAATTAGAATGGATCGTATGAATGAATTAGAATGGATCATACGAATTAATTAGAATGGATCATACGAATGAATTAGAATGGATCGTACGAATGAATTAGAATGGATCGTACGATTAGAATGGATACATTTGTGCGAATGAATTAGAATGGATTGTGCGAATGAATAAGAACAGATCGTGCGAATGAATTAGAATGGATCGTACGAATGAATTAGAATGGATCGTGCGAATGAATTAGAATGGATCGTACGAATGAATTAGAATGGATACATTTGTGCGAATGAATTAGAATGGATCATACGAATGAATTAGAATGGATCGTATGAATGAATTTGAATGGATCGTACGAATGAATTAGAATGGATCGTGCGAATGAATTAGAATGGATCGTACGAATGAATTAGAATGGATCGTACGAATGAACTAGAATGGATACATTCGTGCGAATGAATTAGAATGGATCGTACGAATAAATTAGAATAGATCGTACGAATGAATTAGAATGGATCTTACGAATGAATTAGAATGGATCGTATGAATGAATTAGAATGGATCGTACGAATGAATTAGAATGGATACATTCGTGCGAATGAATTAGAATGGATCGGACGAATAAATTAGAATGGATCGTACGAATGAATTAGAATGGATCGTACGAATGAATTAGAATGGATCGTACGAATAAATTAGAATGGATACATTCGTCCGAATGAATTAGAATGGATCATACGAATGAGTAAGAATGGATCGTACGAATGAAATAGAATAGATTGTACGAATGAATTAGAAAGGATCCTACGAATGAATTAGAATGGATCGTGTGAAAGAATTAGAATGGATTGTATGAATGAATTAGAATGGATCGTATGAATGAATTAGAATGGATCGTGCGAATGAATTCGAATGGATCGTACGAATTCATTCTAATTCATTCATACAATCCATTCTAATTCTTTCACACGATCTATTCTAATTCATTCGTAGGATCCATTCTAATTCATTCGTACAATCTATTCTATTTCATTCGTACGATCCATTCTTACTCATTCGTATGATCCATTCTAATTCATTCGGATTAATGTATCCATTCTAATTTATTCGTACGATCCATTCTAATTCATTCGTACGATCCATTCTAATTCATTCGTCCGATCCATTCTAATTCATTCGCACGAATGTATCCATTCTAATTCATTCGTACGATCCATTCTAATTCATTCGTACGATCCATTCTAATTCCTTCATACGATCCATTCTAATTCATTCGTACGATCTATTCTATTTCATTCGTACGATCCATTCTTACTCATTCGTACGATCCATTCTAATTCATTCATCCAATCCATTCTAATTCATTCGCACTAATGTATCCATGCTAATTCATTCGTACGATCCATTCTAATTCATTCGTACGATCCATTCTAATTCATTCGTACGATCCATTCTAATTCATTCGCACGAATGTATCCAAGTTCATTCGTACGATCTATTCTAATTTATTCGTACGATCCATTCTAATCCATTCATACGATCCATTCTAATTCATTCATACGATCCATTCTAATTCATTCATACAATCCATTCTAATTCTTTCACACGATCCATTCTAATTCATTCGTAGGATCCATTCTAATTCATTCGTATAATCTATTCTATTTCATTCATATGATCCATTCTTACTTATTGGTATGATCCATTCTAATTCATTCGGATGAATGTATCCATTCTAATTTATTCGTACGATCCATTGTAATTCATTCGTACGATCCATTCTAATTTATTCGTATGATCCATTCTTACTCATTCGTATGATCCATTCTAATTCATTCGTACGATCCATTCTAATTCATTCGTACGATCGATTCTAATTCATTCGCACTATCCATTCTAATTCATTCGTACGATCCATTCTAATTCATTCGTATGATCCATTCTAATTTATTCGTTCAAATATATCCATTCTAATTCATTCCGTACGATCCATTCTAATTCATTCGTACGATCCATTCTAATTCATTCGTACGAATGTATCCATTCTAATTCATTCGTACGATCCATTCTAATTCATTCGTTAGATCCATTCTAATTCATTCGTACGATCCATTCTAATTCATTCGTACGATCCATTCTAATTCATTCACACGAATGTATCCATTCTAGTTCATTCGTACGATCCATTCTAATTCATTCGTACGATCCATTCTAATTCATTCGCACGATCCATTCTAATTCATTCGTACGATCAATTCTAATTCATTCGCACGAATGTATCCATTCTAATTCATTCGTACGATCCTGAATTAGAATGGATCGTACGAATGAATTAGAATGGATACCTTTGTGCATATGAATTAGAATGGATCGTACGAATGAATTAGAATGGATCATATTAATGAATTAGAATGGATCATACGAATAAATTAGAATAGATCGTATGAATGAATTAGAATGGATCGTACGAATGAATTAGAATGGATCGTACGAATGAATTAGAATGGATCGTACGAATGAATTAGAATGGATACATTCGTGCGAAAGAATTAGAATAGATCGTATGAACGAATTAGAATGGATCCTATGAATGAATAAAAATGGATCGTGCGAATGAATTAGAATGGATCGTACGAAGGAATTAGAATAGATCGTACGAATGAATTAGAATGGATCGTACGAAGGAATTAGAATGGATCGTACGAATGAATTAGAATGGATATATTCGTGCAAATGAATTAGAATGAATCGTATGAATGTCTTGGAATGGATCGTATGAGTGAATTAGAATGGATCATACGAATGAATTAGAATGGATCTTACGAATTAATTAGAATGGATCGTACGAATGAATTAGAATGGATCGTACGAATGAATTAGAATGGATACATTCGTGCGAATGAATTAGAATGGATCGGACGAGTGAATTAGAATGGATCGTACGAATGAATTAGAATGGATCGTATGAATGAATTAGAATGGATCGTACGAATAAATTAGAATAGAAACATTCGTCCGAATGAATTAGAATGGATCATACGAATGAGTAAGAATGGATCGTACGAATGAAATAGAATAGATTGTACGAATGAATTAGAATGGATTCGTACGAATGAATTAGAATGGATACATTCGTGCAAATGAATTAGAATGGATCGTACCAATGAGTAAGAATGGATCGTACGAATGAAATAGAATGGATTGTGCGAATGAATTAGAATGGATCGTACGAATGAATTAGAATGGATCATGTGAAAGAATTAGAATGGATTGTATGAATGAATTAGAATGGATCGTACGAATGAATTAGAATGGATCGTACGAATGAATTAGAATGGATACATTCGTGCGAATGAATTAGAATGGATACATTCGTGCGAAAGAATTAGAATAGATCGTATGAATGAATTAGAATGGATCCTATGAATGAATTAGAATGGATCGTGCGAATGAATTAGAATGGATCGTACGAATGAATTAGAATGGATCGTACGAATGAATTAGAATGGATTGTGCTAATGAATTAGAATTAATCGAACAAATAAATTAGCATGGATCGTGCTAATGAATTAGAATGGAATGTACGAATGAATTAGAATGGATCGTGTGAAAGAATTAGAATGGATTGTATGAATGAATTAGAATGAATTCGTACGATCCATTCGAATTCATTCGCACGATCCATTCTAATTCATTCATACGATCCATTCTAATTCATTCATACAATCCATTCTAATTCTTTCACACGATCCATTCTAATTCATTCGTAGGATCCATTCTAATTCATTCGAACAATCTATTCTATTTCATTGGTACGATCCATTCTTACTCATTCGTATGATCCATTCTAATTCATTCGGACGAATGTATCCATTCTAATTTATTCGTACGATCCATCCTAATTCATTCGTACGATCCATTCTAATTCATTCGTATGATCCATTCTTACTCATTCGTATGATCCATTCTAATTCATTCGTACGATCCATTCTAATTCATTCGTACGATCCATTCTAATTCATTCGCACAATCTATTCTAATTCATTCGTACGATCCATTCTAATTCATTCGTACGATCGTACGAATGAATTAGAATGGATCGTACGGAATGAATTAGAATGGATTGTATGAATGAATTAGAATGGATACATTCGTGCGAATGAATTAGAATGGATCATACGAATGAGTAAGAATAGATCGTACGAATGAAATAGAATGGATTGTACGAATGAATTAGAATGGATCGTACAAATGAATTAGAATGGATCGTACGAATGAATTAGAATGGATCATACGAATGAGTAAGAATGGATCGTACAAATGAAATAGAATGGATTGTACGAATGAATTAGAATGGATCGTACGAACGAATAAGAATGGATCGTGTGAAAGAATTAGAATGCATTGTATGAATGAATTAGAATGGATCGTATAAATGAATTAGAATGGATCGTGCGAATGAATTCGAATGGATCGCATGATCCATTCGAATAGAATGGATCGTATGAATGAATTAGAATGGATCGGGCGAATGAATTAGAATGGATTGTAGGAATGAATTAGAATGGATCGTATGAATGAATTAGAATGGATCGTATGAATGAATTAGAATGGATCGTGCGAATGAATTAGAATGGATCGGACGATTGAATTAGAATGGATCGTACGATTTATTCTAATTCATTCGTACGATCCATTCTAATACATTCGTACGATTCATGCTAATTCATTCGCACGATCCATTCTAATTCATTCGTACGATCCATTCTTATTCATTCATACGATCCATTCTAATTCATTCGCACAATCCAATCTAATTCATTCGTACAATCCATTCTAATTCATTCGTATGATCCATTCTAACTCATTCGGTGGATCCATTCTAATTCATTCATACGATCCATTCTAATTCATTCCCACGATCCATTCTAATTTATTCGTACGATCCATTCTAATTCATTCGTACGATCTATTCTAATTCATTCGCACGAATGTAACCATTCTAATTCATTCATACGATTCATTCTAATTCATTCGTATGAGCTATTCTAATTCATTCGTACGATCAATTCTAATTCATTCACATGAATGTATCAATTCTAATTCATTCATACGATCCATTGTAATTCATTCGTACGATCCATTCTAATTCACTCATAAGATACATTCTAATACATTCATACGATCCATTCTAATTCATTTGCACGAATATATTCATTCTAATTCATTCGTACGATCCATTCTAATTCCTTCGTACGATCCATTCTAATTCATTCGTACGATCTATTCTATTTCATTCGTACGATCCATTCTTACTCATTCGTATAATCCATTCTAATTCATTCGTCCGATCCATTCTAATTCATTCGCACGAATGTATCCATTCTAATTCATTCATTCGATCAATTCTAATTCATTAGCACGATCCATTCTAATTCATTCGTACGATCCATTCTAATTCATTCGCACGATCCATTCTAATTGTGGGTGCAAATTTTGGTAAGAAATCTGCAAGCAGCGGGACCCACCGACCCTGCCTGGTGGGCCCCCGAGTACCACAGCAGGACCCACCGGCCCTGCCCAGTGGGCCCCCGGAGACCACAGCGGGACCCACCGGCGCTGCCTGGTGGGCCCCCGAGTACCACAGCGGGACCCACCGGCCCTGCCTGGTGGGCCCCCGAGTACCACAGCAGGACCCACCGGCCCTGCCCAGTGGGCCCCCGAGTACCACAGCAGGACCCACCGGCCCTGCCCAGTGGGCCCCCGAGTACCACAGCAGGACCCACCGGCCCTGCCCAGTGGGCCCCCGGAGACCGCAGCGGGACCTACCGGCCCTGCCTGGTGGGCCCCCGAGTACCACAGCAGGACCCACCGGCCCTGCCCAGTGGGCCCCCGGAGACCGCAACGGGACCCACCGGCCCTGCCTGGTGGGCCCCTGAAGGCTTTCAAGGGACCCACCGGCCCTGCCTGGAGGATCCCCAGATACGGCAGCAGAAACCGCCATTTGCCCCGGAATTCCTCCCCGGGAATCCTATAAATAGCAGAGTCTTCGAATGTAAAAAAGAGGGGATCGAACTCTCAGTTCTAAAAATCCAAAGCTCTGGGATTTCCAACTTCCCATCTTCCACCTCTCTTTGATCTTCTTTTTCTCTCGAAGAGATCAGTGTTTACAGTGATACTCGGCCTGTCGAGATCACTCCAACATAAGTGTTAGTGAATTCGGGTTGCTCTCTATAGCACGGAGACGTAGGCTTCGGCTGAACTCTGAGATCAATCTCTTGTGTCAAACTCTCTCTGATTGTATATCTCTATTCATATATCAAAAGGCTTCAACTGCAATCAACAGATCGACCAACGATCTTCGACGTCAACTTCAACTCCAATTGACTGGTGCTGCGAGTGTCTTCGGGTCGGCACGAAGATTTTCCCCCACAGTTTGGCGCCGTCTGTGGGATTCGTTCAAAAAGCTCAATGTGCTCGACAACAACATCGGATCGGTTGAGCAGACAACTGATCTTTAAAGTCAAACTTCTCAGCTCCCTCGGTTGAGCAGGCAACCTATTGGATACGAGCGATCTGGTTGCTTCCTTCGCTTTCACTGAATGGCGAAGACTCTATCAGGATCATCCAGAGGGAAGTTACTCAGAACGACATCAGTTTCGACCCAAGACTCGCTCAATGAGTCGGCGGCTCAACTTCAATCCAACAACCCGCTCTTTCTAGACAATCCATCATCGATATCTCCCATCGATATCCTAAGCCTTTCAAGTCTGACTCTCCTCCAATCCCTATATTGGGGGTGAGGTTCGAAACGAAAAGGCTCACTTGAAGACTACAACAACGTGATAGGTAAAAGTCCGAGGTGCACTGCTGCCTCGGCATTTGGCGAAGCCCAAGGAGACAGCCATGGCACTCGAATGCAAAGTCCGAGGCGCACTCGCTGCCTCGGCATTTGGCGAAGCCCAAGGAGATAGCTTTGGCACTCGAATGCAAACTAACTCCCAACTGGGAAGGAACCTACACCGTCGAATCTATCGCAAGCAAAGGATCTTATCGACGGATCTCGCCAAAAAGAGATAGATTTCCGTTTATGATGTAATTTCTATGACTGAATAAAGATTGCTCTCAAACGTCTACTTGTCCGTTCAAATTCTGAGTTATGAGACAGCGCAACATTCAGTTTCAAACCTTCAAGCAAATTCAAGTGGAGCCAGCTCAACCTTCAAGCTACCAGGTCGTTTAACAAGTTTAGGGCCTCGTGTTGCGACACGACCCTTTACGTGCAAATGTTAAACGGTTTCGGGTTGTGAAACAGCACAACTCTTAATTTCAAGCTACCAGGTCGTTTAACAAGTTTAGGGCCTCGTGTTGCGACACGACCCTTTACGTGCAAATGTTAAACGGTTTCGGGTTGTGAAACAGCACAACTCTCAATTTCAAGCTACCAGGTCGTTTAACAAGTTTAGGGCCTCGTGTTGCGACACGACCCTTTACGTACAAATGTTAAACGGTTTCGGGTTGTGAAGCAGCACAACTCTCAATTTCAAGCTACCAGGTCGTTTAACAAGTTTAGGGCCTCGTGTTGCGACACGACCCTTTACGTACAAATGTTAAACGGTTTCGGGTTGTGAAGCAGCACAACTCTCAATTTCAAGCTACCAGCAAAGTCCGAAGACAAGCCTCAACACTCGAATGAAAAGTTCAAGATGCTCTACACCGTCTTGACACCTAACAAACTCAGATAGAGAGCTCCGGTGCTCGCAGACAAAGTCCGAAGCGACCATCACCTCAGCACTCAGCAAGTCCAAAATCCGAGACCTGCTCTCGGCACCCTAACAAAGCACCAAGCTCTCAGCTCCAACACATCTCGACATGAAGATCAAGGTCCAACGCGTTCTGCAGCATTCAGCCAACGCCACTCCAGAGGCATAACATCCCTCAACTTACCAAGTCATTACAGAAGACTTCTACCACTCGACACTCATAAGAGAGCATCACGCGCTCTCATGCTCGAAGAAGACGCGTTCTGGAAGTCCACCACCGATGAGGGGGTGAATCTACAATCTTCTATAGCCAGCATCAACATACAAAGACATGTGCTTCATGCTCCAAAATTAGTCGAGAGAACTTTGCAGCCCAACTCCTGTCAATTGAGGAGATAGAAGAAGCAATTCTCCAACAACTTTTGGCATTACAAAACGCCTGAATGTTCAAAAACTTACAGACAAAGACTCATCAACCATTCGTGGGCAAAGTCTGAGGCCTGAGCCTCAGCATTCGAAGGCAAAGTCCAAACCTAATTCTAGTATTTGGCAGTAAAGTACTAAGTCATAGCCTCGGCTCCCAACAGAGAATTTTGAAACACAATTGATGCTCGGCTGTGAAAAGTTGGACGACATAGCTGACAGTTGCAGGCAAACCGTTCAGGGGGTAGTCAAAACATTTGAAGATCAATCATCGATCTCCCGACCGTTACCAGTTAGCGGCAATCGATCGATTAGCCCTTCGTCTGGAGTTGACCTTGTTTGTCCATGCACTCGACGTAGCATGGAGGCCCACGAGCTCCGAAGCGCAACCACATTGAAGTTCGATTAGGAAATTACACTTATACCTGTTGGCGGGTTATAACAGCTGACAGGGTCATTCAATTACAACATTTCAAGAGCATGCAATCGACGATTGGGATTCACTTTTACAGTAGGGCTCAACATCAAACCAGGGGACCGCACCAAGTCTCCAACTCTAAGTCCCACTTGGAACCCAAGTTGCCATTCAATCCAACTCTAAGTCCCACTTGGAACCCAAGTTGCCATTCAATCCAACTCTAAGTCCCACTTGGAATACAAGTTGTCATTCAACCCAATTCAAAATCCCACTTGGACCTATCTGAGTATTCAATCCATTTGAGATACCTTTTGGTTGTATGGTGCTTGATCAAAAATAATTCAAATCAAACCAACATAGCGTGCCGGATTGGGAGCACGTGTGGTGTATACACGAAACGTTTGCATGGCCTTCACCTGATGGTATTATGCAACATCACTCAGCCTTCCGCGTGGCGATTGATCACGGGCCCATTAACATGATCAACGGCCACAGTTAAAGCCACTCACATCCTTCACAAAACTGAGCAGCAGTTGAGGCCCCGTGACGACCGTACCCCGTGCTCTCCTTCTCCGACGCTCTCCTTCTCCGACGACCACGAAGAGCTGGAAGCTCCGTCCCTCCCGATCTCGTCCCCGATCGGCCACAACTCCCCGGCATCCGATCGGCAACTGGCAACCGATCGATGATCTCTACACCGAGCGGTCACCTCTGCGCCACCCTCGACTCCGATCGGTGAAATTCACCCGATCGAGCCCGCTGCAGCTTTCTCCTCCCTTCACCGGCAACGACAACAGTGACCCCGCCCATCTTCGATCCAGATGGTATTCGGGTGCGAGACCAATGATCGGTTGCCAGCGACCGATCGGTCACTAGCAACCGGTCAGGATTCATGCGATCGGTCGAAAAAAGGGGTGTTCTTCCCGATCCAGTACATTTTTAGCCGATCGGCGATTTCTTTTTCCCCGACACCATCTGGTGGCGCCCGATCGGCGATCGGCAGCAGCCCTTCGTCCTCCACTTGATCGGCCAGAAAATCCACTGATCTGGTGCCAAACGCAACAATCCCACCGATCAACCGAATCACGACTGGCTGTTTTTCTCTGATCAATGACCACCTCCCGATCGGTGATTTTCACCCGATCGGTGATCTGTTTTTTTCCGATCGGTGAATTTCACCCGATCGGTGAAAATCACCCGATCAGTGCCTCCGATCGGTTAAATTTTACCGATCGGTCAAATTTGACCGATCAGCAGACCTCAATCCCCTAATTCCCCTTCGTCATCCATTTGATCGGGCAAAATCCTACTGGATCTGGCGCCAAAAGTGGATATCCAACCGATCACCGATTTTCTGACCGGCTGAATTTGACCGATCACTTCGACCGATCACTTTGACTGATCGGTCAAATTCGACCGATCGGTCAAATTCGACCGATCACTTCGACTGATCACCTTAGCCGATCGGTCAATTTTCTACTGGATCTGGCAAAAAACGTGGTGTTTTGCCAGATCACCCAAACCTTGACCGGTTGAAATTTGACCGATCACTTTTTGACCGATCACTTTTGACCGATAAAAATTGACCGATCAAATTTGACCGATCACTTCGACCGATCAGTCGAATTCGACCGATCGGTCGATTTTCTACTAGATCTGTCAAAAAACCGTGTCTTTTGACCGATCACCCGATCCTTGACCGGTTGAAATTTGACCGATCACTTTTGACCGATCACTCTTGACCGATCACTTTTGACCGATCACTCTTGACCGATCACTTTTGACCGATCACTCTTGACCGATCACTCTTGACCGATCAAATTTGACCGATCACTTTTTGACCGATCACTTTTGACCGATCAAAATTGACCGATCAAATTTGACCGATCACTTCGACCGATCACTTTGACCGATCGGTCAGACTTGACCGATCAGTCGAATTCGACCGATCGATCGATTTTCTACTAGATCTGTCAAAAAACCGTGTCTTTTGACCGATCACCCGATCCTTGACCGGTTGAAATTTGACCGATCACTTTTGACCGATCACTCTTGACCGATCACTTTTGACCGATCACTCTTGACCGATCACTCTTGACCGATCAAATTTGACCGATCACTTTTTGACCGATCACTTTTGACCGATCAAAATTGACCGATCAAATTTGATCGATCACTTCGACCGATCACTTTGACCGATCGGTCAGACTTGACCGATCAGTCGAATTCGACCGATCGATCGATTTTCTACTAGATCTGTCAAAAAACCGTGTCTTTTGACCGATCACTCGATCCTTGACCGGTTGAAATTTGACCGATCACTTTTGACCGATCACTCTTGACCGATCACTTTTGACCGATCACTCTTGACCGATCACTCTTAACCGATCAAATTTGACCGATCACTTTTTGATCGATCACTTTTGACCGATCAAATTTGACCGATCAAATTTGACCGATCACTTCGACCGATCACTTTGACCGATCGATCAGACTTGACCGATCAGTCAAATTCAACCGATCAGTCTATTTTCAAAACGCTAACACTCGACAAAGCTCCTCTACGTGTGTGATAGGGGGTCATTAGCTTTGCACCACGAATCCAAGCCAGCCAAGGTGGCCTCTTAGCTAACTTGGAGGGGGTAACTGTGGGTGCAAATTTTGGTAAGAAATCTGCAAGCAGCGGGACCCACCGGCCCTGCCTGGTGGGCCCCCGAGTACCACAGCAGGACCCACCGGCCCTGCCCAGTGGGCCCCCGGAGACCACAGCGGGACCCACCGGCCCTGCCTGGTGGGCCCCCGAGTACCACAGCGGGACCCACCGGCCCTGCCTGGTGGGCCCCCGAGTACCACAGCAGGACCCACCGGCCCTGCCCAGTGGGCCCCCGAGTACCACAGCAGGACCCACCGGCCCTGCCCAGTGGGCCCCCGAGTACCACAGCAGGACCCACCGGCCCTGCCCAGTGGGCCCCCGGAGACCGCAGCGGGACCCACCGGCCCTGCCTGGTGGGCCCCCGAGTACCACAGCAGGACCCACCGGCCCTGCCCAGTGGGCCCCCGGAGACCGCAACGGGACCCACCGGCCCTGCCTGGTGGGCCCCTGAAGGCTTTCAAGGGACCCACCGGCCCTGCCTGGAGGATCCCCAGATACGGCAGCAGAAACCGCCATTTGCCCCGGAATTCCTCCCCGGGAATCCTATAAATAGCAGAGTCTTCGAATGTAAAAAAGAGGGGATCGAACTCTCAGTTCTAAAAAACCAGAGCTCTGGCATTTCTAACTTCCCATCTTCCACCTCTCTTTGATCTTCTTTTTCTCTCGAAAAGATCAGTGTTTACAGTGATACTCGGCCTGTCGAGATCACTCCAACATAAGTGTTAGTGAATTCGGGTTGCTCCCTATAGCACGGAGACGTAGGCTTCGGCTGAACTCCGAGATCAATCTCTTGTGTCAAACTCTCTCTGATTGCATATCTCTATTCACATATCAAAAGGCTTCAACTGCAATCAACAGATCGACCAACGATCTTCGACGTCAACTTCAACTCCAATTGACTGGTGCTGCGAGAGTCTTCGGGTCGGCACGAAGATTTTCCCCCACACTAATTCATTCATAGGATCCATTCTAATTCATTCATACGATCCATTCTAATTCATTCGTACGATCCATTCTAATTCATTCGTATGATCCATTCTAATTCATTAATATGATCCATTCTAATTCATTCGTACGATCCATTCTAATTCATATGCACAAAGGTATCCATTCTAATCCATTCGTAGGATCCATTCTAATCCATTCGTACGATCCATTCTAATTCATTCGTACGATCCATTCTAATTCATTCGCTCGAATGTATCCATTCTAATCCATTCGTACGATCTATTCTAATCCATTCGTACGATCCATTCTAATTCATTCGCATGAATGTAACCATTCTAATTCATTTATTTGATCCATTCTAATTCATTCGTACGTTCCATTCTAATTCATTCGTCCGATCCATTCTAATTCATTCGCACGAATGTATCCATTCTAATTCATTCGTACGATCCATTCTAATTCATTCGTACGATCCATTCTAATTCATTCGTAAGATCCATTCTAATTCATTCGTACGATCTATTCTAATTCATTAGTACGATCTATTCTAATTCATTCGCACGAATGTATCCATTCTAGTTCATTCGTACGATCCATTCTAATTCATTCGTACGATCCTTTCTAATTCATTCGCACGATCCATTCTAATTCATTCGTACGATCAATTCTAATTCATTCGTGCAATCCATTCTATTTCATTCGTACGATCTATTCTTACTCATTCGTACGATCCATTCTAATTCATTCACACGAATGAATCCATTCGTACGAATTAATTAGAATAGATTGTACGAATGAATTAGAATGGATCGTATGAAGGAATTAGAATGGATCGTACGAATGAATTAGAATGGATCGTACGAATGAATTAGAATGGATCGAACGAAGGAATTAGAATGGATCGTATGAATGAATTAGAATGGATCGTACGAATGAACTAGAATGGATACATTCGTGCGAATGAATTGGAATGGATGGTATGAATGAATTAGAATGGATCGTAAGATTCATTCTAATTCATTCGTACGATCCATTCTAATACATTCGTACGATTCATGCTAATTTATTCACACGATCCATTCTAATTCATTCGTACGATCCATTCTTATTCATTCATACGATCCATTCTAATTCATTCGCATAATCCATTCTAATTCATTCGTACAATCCATTCTAATTCATTCGTATGATCCATTCTAGTTCATTCGGTGGATCCATTCTAATTCATTCGTACGATCCATTCCAATTCATTCCCACGATCCATTCTAATTTATTCGTACGATCCATTCTAATTCATTCGTACGATCTATTCTAATTCATTCGCACGAATGTAACCATTCTAATTCATTCATACGATTCATTCTAATTCATTCGTATGAGCTATTCTAATTCATTCGTACAATCCATTCTAATTCATTCGTACGATCCATTGTAATTCATTCATACAATCCATTTAGATTCATTGGCAAAAATGTATCCATTCAAATTCATTCGTACGATCCAGTCTAATTCATTCGTACGATCCATTCTAATTCATTCGCACGAATATATCCATTCTAATTCTTTCGTACGATGCATTCCAATTCATTCGTACGATCCATTCTAATTCATTCATTTGATCCATTCTAATTCATTCGTACGATCCATTCTAATTCATTCGTCCGATCCATTCTAATTCATTCGCACGAATCTATCCATTCTAATTCATTCGTATGATCCATTCTAATTCAATCGTACGATCCATTCGAATTCATTCGTAAGAACCATTCTAATTCATTCGTACGATCCATTCTAATTCATTCGCACGAATGTATCCATTCTAGTTCATTCGTACGATTCATTCTAATTCATTCATACAATCCATTCTAATTCATTCCGTACGATCCAGTCTAATTCATTCGTACGATCGTACGAATGAATTAGAATGGATTGTACGGAATGAATTAGAATGGATTGTATGAATGAATTAGAATGGATCGTACGAATGAACTAGAATGGATACATTCGTGCGAATGAATTAGAATTGATCGTACGAATGAATTAGAATGGATCGTATGAATGAATTAGAATGGATCGTACGAAGGAATTAGAATGGATCGTACGAAGGAATTAGAATGGATCGTACGAATGAATTAGAATGGATCGTACGAATAAATTAGAATGGATACATTCGTCCGAATGAATTAGAATGAATCATACGAATGAGTAAGAATGGATCGTACGAATGAAATAGAATAGATTGTACGAATGAATTAGAATGGATCCTAAGAATGAATTAGAATGGATCATGTGAAAGAATTAGAATGGATTGTATGAATAAATTAGAATGGATCGTATGAATGAATTAGAATGGATCGTGCGAATGAATTCGAATGGATCGTACGAATTCATTCTAATTTATTCATACAATCCATTCTAATTCTTTCACACGATCCATTCTGATTCATTCGTACGTTCCATTCTAATTCATTAGCACGATCCATGCTAATTCATTCGTTCGATCAATTCTAATTCATTAGCACGATCCATTCTAATTCATTCGTACGATCCATTCTAATTCATTCGCACGATCCATTCTAATTCATTCATAGGATCCATTCTAATTCATTCATACGATCTATTCTAATTCTTTCGCACGAATGTATCCATTCTAATTCATTCGCACGAATGTATCCATTCTAATTCATTCGTACGATCCATTCTAATTCATTCGTACGATCCATTCGAATTCATTCGCACGATCCATTCTAATTCATTCATATGATCCATTCTAATTGATTCATACAATCCATTCTAATTCTTTCACACGATCCATTCTAATTCATTCGGACGATCCATTCTAATTCATTCGTACAATCCATTCTATTTCATTCGTACGGTCCATTCTTACTCATTCGTATGATCCATTCTAATTCATTCGTATGATCCATTCTAATTCATTCGTACGATCCATTCTAATTCATTCGCACGATCCATTCTAATTCATTCTTACGATCCATTCTAATTCATTCATACGATCCATTCTAATTCATTCGTACGATCCATTCTAATTCATTCGTACAATCTATTCTAATTCATTCGTACGAATGGATACATTCGTGTGAATGAATTAGAATGGATCGTACGAATGAGTAAGAATGGATCGTACGAACGAAATAGAATGGATTGCACGAATGAATTAGAATGGATCGTACGAATGAATTAGAATGGAATGTGTGAAAGAATTAGATTGGATTGTATGAATGAATTAGAATGGATCGTGACAATGAATTAGAATGGATCGTACGAATGAATTAGATTGGATCGTACGAATGAACTAGAATGGATACATTCGTGCGAATGAATTAGATTGGATCGTACGAATGAATTAGAATGGATCGTACGAATGAATTAGAATGGATCATACGAATGAATTAGAATGGATCATACAAATGAGTAGGAATGGATCGTACGACTGAAACAGAATGGATTGTACGAATGAATTAGAATGAATCGTACGAATGAATTAGAATGGATCGTGTGAAAGAATTAGAATGGATTGTATGAATGAATTAGAATGGATCATATGAATGAAGTAGAATGGATCGTGCGAATGAATTAGAATGGATACATTCGTGCGAAAGAATTAGAATAGATCGTATGAATGAATTAGAATGGATCCTATGAATGAATTAGAATGGATCGTGCGAATGAATTAGAATGGATCGTACAAATGAATTAGAATGGATCGTGCTAATGAATTAGAATTGATCGAACGAATGAATTAGCATGGATCGTGCTAATGAATTAGAATGGATCGTACGAATGAGTTAGAATGGATCAAATGAATGAATTAGAATGGTTACATTCAAGCGAATGAATTAGAATGGATCGTATGAATGGATTAGAATGGATCGTACGAATGGATTAGAATGGATACATTCGAGCAAATAAATTAGAATGGATCGTACGAATGAATTAGAATGGATCGTACGAATAAATTAGAATGGATACATTCGTCCGAATGAATTAGAATGGATCATACGAATGAGTAAGAATGGATCGTACAAATGAAATAGAATGGATTGTACGAATGAATTAGAATGGATCGTACGAATGAATTAGAATGGATCGTGTGAAAGAATTAGAATGCATTGTATGAATGAATTAGAATGGATCGTATGAATGAATTAGAATGGATCGTGCGAATGAATTCGAATGGATTGCATGATCCATTCGAATAGAATGGATCGTTTGAATGAATTAGAATGGATCGGGCGAATGAATTAGAATGGATTGTAGGAATGAATTAGAATGGATCGTATGAATGAATTAGAATGGATCGTACGAATGAATTAGAATGGATCGTATGAATGAAATAGAATGGATTGTACGAATGAATTAGAATGGATCATACGAATGAGTAAGAATGGATCGTACGAATGAAATAGAATGGATTGTACGAATGAATTAGAATGGATACATTCGTGCGAATGAATTAGAATGGATCGTACGAATGAATTAGAATGGATCGTACGAATGAATTAGAATGCATCGTACGAAAGAATTAGAATGGATATATTCGCGCGAATGAATTAGAATGGATCGTACGAATGAATTAGACTGGATGGTACGAATGAATTTGAATGGATACATTTGTGCGAATAAATCTAAATGGATTGTATGAATGAATTACAATCGATCGTACGAATGAATTAGAATGGATCGTACGAATGAATTAGAATAGCTCATACGAATGAATTAGAATGAATCATATGAATGAATTAGAATGGTTACATTTGTGCGAATGAATTAGAATAGATCGTACGAATGAATTTGAATGGATCGTACAAATAAATTAGAATGGATCATGGGAATGAATTAGAATGGATCGTACAAATGAATTAGAATGGATCCACCGAATGAGTTAGAATGGATCATACGAATGAATTAGAATGGATTGTACGAATGAATTAGAATGGATCGTGCGAATGAATTAGAATAGATCGTATGAATGAATAAGAATGGATCGTACGAATGAATTAGAATGGATCGTGCGAATGAATTAGCATGAGTCGTACGAATGTATTAGAATGGTTCGTATGAATGAATTAGAATGAATCGTACGATCCATTCTAATTCATTCGTACAATCCATTCTAATTCATTCGCATGAATGTATCCATTCTAGTTCATTCGTACGATCCATTTTAGTTCATTCGTACGATCCATTCTAATTCATTCGTACGATCCATTCTAATTCATTCGTATGATCCATTATAATTAATTTGTATGATCCATTCTAATTCATTCGTACGATCCATTCTAATTCATTCATACAATCCATTCTAATTCATTCGCATGAATGTACCCATTCTAATTAATTCGTACGATCCATTCTAATTCATTCATATGATCCATTCTTATTCATTCGCACGATCCAGTCTAATGGATTCGCACGATCCATTCTAATTCATTCGCACGAATGTATCCATTCTAATTCATTCGTACGATCCATTCTAATTCATTAATATGATCCATTCTAATTCATTCGCACGATCCATTCTAATTCATTCGTACGATCCATTCTAATTCATTCGAACGATCCATTCTAATTCATTCGCACGATCCATTCTAATTCATTCGTACAATCTATTCTATTTCATTTGTACGATCCATTCTTACTCATTCGTATGATCCATTCTAATTCATTCGGACGAATGTATCCATTCTAATTTATTCGTACGATCCATTCTAATTCATTCGTACGATCCATTCTAATTCATTCGTCCGATCCATTCTAATTCATTCGCACGAATGTATCCATTCTAATTCATTCGTACGGTCCATTCTAATTCATTCGCACAATCCATTCTATTTTCTTCGTACGATCCATTCTTACTCATTCGTATGATCCATTATGGATACATTCGTGGGAATGAATTAGAATGGATCATACGAATGAGTAAGAATGGATCGTACGAATGAAATAGAATGGATTGTGCGAATGAATTAGAATGGATCGTACGAATGAATTAGAATGGATCGTGTGAAAGAATTAGAATGGATTGTATGAATGAATTAGAATAGATCGTATGAATGAAATAGAATGGATCGTACGAATGAATTAGAATGGATCGTACGAATGAACTAGAATGGATACATTCGTGCGAATGAATTAGAATGGATCGTACGAATGAATTAGAATGGATCGTACGAATGAATTAGAATGGATCTTACGAATGAATTAGAATGGATCGTACGAATGCACGATCCATGCTAATTCATTCGTTCGATCAATTCTAATTCATTAGCACGATCCATTCTAATTCATTCGTACGACCCATTCTAATTCATTCGCACGATCCATTCTAATTCATTCGTACGAACCATTCTAATTCTTTCCCACGATCCATTCAAATTCATTCGTACGATCCATTCTAATTCATTCGTACGATCTATTCTAATTCATTCGTACGATCCATTCTAATTTCATTCGTACGATCCATTCTAATTCATTCACTCCAATGTATCCATTCTAATCCATTCGTACGATCCATTCTAATCCATTCGTACGATCCATTCTAATTCATTCGCATGAATGTAACCATTCTAATTCATTCATTTGATCCATTCTAATTCATTCGTACGATCCATTCTAATTCATTCGTCCGATCCATTCTAATTCATTCGCACGAATGTATCCATTCTAATCCATTCGTAAGATCGATTCTAATTCATTCGTACGATCCATTCTAATTCATTCGTACGATCCATTCTAATTCATTAATATGATCCATTCTAATTCATTTGTGCGATCCATTCTAATTCATATGCACAAAGGTATCCATTCTAATTCATTCGTGCGATCCATTCTAATTCAGGATCGTACAAATGAATTAGAATGGATACATTCGTGCGAATGAATTAGAATTGATCGTACGAATAAATTAGAATGGATCGTGCGAATGAATTAGAATGGATCGTACGAATGAATTAGAATGGATCGTACGAATGAACTAGAATGGATACGTTCGTGCGAATGAATTAGAATGGATCGTACGAATGAATTAGAATGGATCGTACGAATGAATTAGAATGGATCTTACGAATGAATTAGAATGGATCATACGAATGAATTAGAATGGATCGTACGAATGAATTAGAATGGATACATTCGTGCGAATGAATTAGAATGGATCGGACGAATGAATTAGAATGGATCGTACGAATGAATTAGAATGGATCAAATGAATGAATTAGAATGGTTACATTCATGCGAATGAATTAGAATGGATCGTACGAATGGATTATAATGGATCGCACGAATGGATACATTCGAGCGAATGAATTAGAATGGATCGTACGAATGAAATTAGAATGGATCGAACGAATGAATTAGAATAGATCGTACGAATGAATTAGAATGGATCGTACGAATGAATTAGAATGGATCGTACGAATAAATTAGAATGGATACATTCGTCCGAATGAATTAGAATGGATCATACGAATCAGTAAGAATGGATCGTACGAATGAAATAGAATAGATTGTACGAATGAATTAGAATGGATCCTACGAATTAATTACAATGGATCGTGTGAAAGAATTAGAATGGATTGTATGAATGAAGTAGAATGGATCGTATGAATGAATTAGAATGGATCGTGCGAATGAATTCGAATGGATCGTACGAATTCATTCTAATTCATTCATAGAATCCATTCTAATTCTTTCACACGATCCATTCTTATTCATTCGTACGTTCCATTCTAATTCATTAGCACGATCCATGCTAATTCATTCGTTCGATCAATTCTAATTCATTAGCACGATCCATTCTAATTCATTCGTACGATCCATTTTAATTCCTTCGTACGATCCATTCTAACTCATTCGTACGATCTATTCTAATTCATTCTTACGATCTATTCTAATTCATTCGTACGATGCATTCTAATTCCTTCGTACGATCCATTCTAATTCATTCGTACGATCCATTCTAATTCATTCGTGCAATTTATTCTATTTCATTCGTACGATCCATTCTTACTCATTCATACGATCCATTCTAATTCATTCACACGAATGTATCCATTCGTACGAATGAATTAGAATAGATTGTACGAATGAATTAGAATGGATCGTACGAATGAATTAGAATGGATCGTACGAAGGAATTAGAATGGATCGTACGAATGAATTAGAATGGATCGTACGAATGAATTAGAATAGATCGTACGAATGAATTAGAATGGATCGTACGAAGGAATTAGAATGGATTGTACGAATGAATTAGAATGGATATATTCGTGCAAATGAATTAGAATGGATCGTATGAATGTATTTAAATGGATCGTATGAGTGAATTAGAATGGATCGTATGAATGAATTAGAATGGATTGTATGAATGAATTAGAATGGATCGTACGAATGAATTAGAATGGATCATACGAATTAATTAGAATGGATCATACGAATGAATTAGAATGGATCGTACGAATTAATTAGAATGGATCGTACGAATGAGTTAGAATGGATACATTCGTGCGATCCATTCTAATTCATTCGCACAATCCATTCTATTTCAATTGTACGATCCATTCTTACTCATTGGTACGATTCATTCTAATTCATTCACACGAATGTATCCATTCTAATTCATTCGTACGAATCCATTCTAATTCATTCGTACAATCTATTCTATTTCATTCGTAAGATCCATTCTAATTCATTCGTACTATCCATTCTAATTCATTCGTACGATCCATTCTAATTCATTCATAGGATCCATTCTAATTCATTCATAAAATCCATTCTAATTCATTCGCACGAATGTATATATTCTAATTCATTCATACGATCAGTTCTAATTCATTCACAAAATCTATTCTAATTCATTCATACGATCCATTCTAATTCATTCACACGAATGTATCCATTCTAATTCATTCGTACGATCCATTCTAATTCACTCATACGATCCATTCTAATACATTCATACGATCCATTCTAATTCATTTGCATGAATATATCCATTCTAATTCATTCGTACGATCCATTCTAATTCCTTCGTACGATCCATTCTAATTCATTCGTACGATCTATTCTAATTCATTCGTACGATCCATTCTAATTCATTCGTACGATCCATTCTAATTCCTTCGTACGATCCATTCTAATTCATTCGTACGATCCATTCTAATTTATTCGTACAATCTATTCTAATTCATTCGTACGAATGGATACATTCGTGTGAATGAATTAGAATGGATCGTACGAATGAGTAAGAATGGATCGTATGAATGAAATAGAATGGATTGCACGAATGAATTAGAATGGATCGTACGAATGAATTAGAATGGATCGTGTGAAAGAATTAGAATGTATTGTATGAATGAATTAGAATGGATCGTACGAATGAATTAGAATGGATACATTCCTGCGAATGAATTAGAATGGATCGTGCACGAATGTATCCATTCTAATTCATTCGTAAGATCCATTCTAATTCATTAATATGATCCATTCTAATTCATTCGTACGATCCATTCTAATTCATTCGCACAATCTATTCTAATTCATTCATACGATCCATTCTAATTCATTCGCACGAATGTATCCATTCTAATTCATTCATACGATCCATTCTACTTCATTCGTACTATCCGTTCTAATTCACTCATACGATCCATTCTAATTCATTCATACGATCCATTCTAATTCATTTGCACGAATATATCCATTCTAATTCATTCGTACGATCCATTCTAATTCCTTCGTATGATGCATTCTAATTTCTTCGTACGACCCATTCTATTTCATTCGTATGATCCATTCTAATTCCTTCGTAATTAATTCCTTCGTATCCAGTCTAATTCACTCAGACGATCCATTCTAATTCATTCATACGATCTATTCTAATTCATTCATACAATCCATTCTAATTCTTTCACACGATCCATTCTAATTCATTCGTACGATCCATTCTAATTCATTCGCACAATCCATTCTATTTCATTCGTACGATCCATTCTTACTCATTGGTACGATCCATTCTAATTCATTCGCACGAATGTATCCATTCTAATTCATTCGTACGAATCCATTCTAATTCATTCGTACAATATATTCTATTTCATTCGTACGATACATTCTTACTCATTCGTATGATCCATTCTAATTCATTCGGACGAATGTATCCATTCTAATTTATTCGTACGATCCATTCTAATTCATTCGTACGATCCATTCTAATCCATTCGTACGATCCATTCTAATCCATTCGTACGATCCATTCTAATCCATTCGTACGATCCATTCTAATTCATTCGCATGAATGTAACCATTCTAATTCATTCATTTGATCCATTCTAATTCATTCGTACGATCCATTCTAATTCATTCGTCCGATCCATTCTAATTCATTCGCACGAATGTATCCATTCTAATCCATTCGTAAGATCCATTCTAATTCATTCGTACGATCCATTCTAATTCATTCGTACGATCCATTCTAATTCATTAATATGATCCATTCTAATTCATTCGTACGATCCATTCTAATTCATATGCACAAAGGTATCCATTCTAATTCATTCGTACGATCCATTCTAATTCAGGATCGTACAAATGAATTAGAATGGATACATTCGTGCGAATGAATTAGAATTGATCGTACGAATGAATTAGAATGGATCTTGCGAATGAATTAGAATGGATCGTACGAATGAATTGGAATGGATACATTCGTGCGAATGAATTAGAATGGATCGTACGAATGAATTAGAATGGATCATACGAATGAATTAGAATGGATCTTACGAATGAATTAGAATGGATCGTACGAATGAATTAGAATGGATCGTACGAATGAATTAGATTGGATACATTCGTGCGAATGAATTAGAATGGATCGTACGAAGGAATTAGAATGGATCAAATGAATGAATTAGAATGGTTAAGTTCATGCGAATGATTTAGAATGGATCGTACGAATGGATTAGAATGGATCGTACGAATGGATTAGAATGGATACATTCGAGCGAATAAATTAGAATGGGTCGTACGAATGAAATTAGAATGGATCGTACGAATGAATTAGAATAGATCGTACGAATGAATTAGAATGGATCGTACGAATGAATTAGAATGGATCGTACGAATAAATTAGAATGGATACATTTGTCCGAATGAATTAGAATGGATCATACGAATGAGTAAAAATGGATCGTACGAATGAAATAGAATAGATTGTACGAATGAATTAGAATGGATCCTACGAATGAATTAGAATGGATCGTGTGAAAGAATTAGAATGGATTGTATGAATGAATTAGAATGGATCGTATGAATGAATTAGAATGGATCGTGCGAATGAATTCGAATGGATCGTACGAATTCATTCTAATTCATTCATACAATCCATTCTAATTCTTTCACACGATCCATTCTAATTCATTCGTACGTTCCATTCTAATTCATTAGCACGATCCATGCTAATTCATTCGTTCGATCAATTCTAATTCATTAGCACGATCCATTCTAATTCATTCGTACGATCCATTCTAATTCCTTCGTACGATCCATTCTAATTCATTCGTACGATCTATTCTAATTCATTCGTACGATCTATTCTAATTCATTCGCACGATGCATTCTAATTCCTTCGTACGATCCATTCTAATTCATTCGTACGATCCATTCTAATTCATTCGTGCCATCCATTCTATTTCATTCGTACGATCCATTCTTACTCATTCGTACGATCCATTCTAATTCATTCACACGAATGTATCCATTCGTACGAATGTATTAGAATAGATTGTACGAATGAATTAGAATGGATCGTACGAATGAATTAGAATGGATCGTACGAAGGAATTAGAATGGATCGTACGAATGAATTAGAATGGATCGTACGAATGAATTAGAATACATCGTACGAATGAATTAGAATGGATCGTACGAAGGAATTAGAATGGATCGTACGAATGAATTAGAATGGATATATTCGTGCAAATGAATTAGAATGGATCTTATGAATGTATTTGAATGGATCGTATGAGTGAATTAGAATGGATCATACGAATGAATTAGAATGGATTGTATGAATGAATTAGAATGGATCGTACGAATGAATTAGAATGGATCATACGAATTAATAAGAATGGATCATACGAATGAATTAGAATGGATCGTACAAATAAATTAGAATGGATCGTACGAATGAATTAGAAAGGATACATTCGTGCGATCCATTCTAATTCATTCGCACAATCCATTCTATTTCATTCGTACGATCCATTCTTACTCATTGGTACGATCCATTCTAATTCATTCGCACGAATGTATCCATTCTAATTCATTCGTATGAATCCATTCTAATTCATTCGTACAATCTATTCTATTTCATTCGTAAGATCCATTCTAATGCATTCGTACGATCCATTCTAATTCATTCGTACGATCCATTCTAATTCATTCATAGGATCCATTCTAATTCATTCATAAAATCCATTCTAATTCATTTGCACGAATGTATCCATTCTAATTCATTCGTACGATCAGTTCAAATTCATTCACAAAATCTATTCTAATTCATTCATACGATCCATTCAAATTCATTCACACGAATGTATCCATTCTAATTCATTCGTACGATCCATTCTAATTCATTCGTATGATCCATTCTAATTAATTCGTATGATCCATTCTAATTCACTCATACGATCCATTCTAATACATTCGTACGATCTATTCTAATTCATTTGCACGATTATATCCATTCTAATTCATTCGTACGATCCATTCTAATTCCTTCGTAGGATCCATTCTAATTCATTCGTACGATCCATTCTAATTCATTCGTACGATCCATTCTAATTCATTCGTACGATCCATTCTAATTCCTTCGTACGATCCATTCTAATTCATTCGTACGATCCATTCTAATTCATTCATACAATCTATTCTAATTCATTCGTACGAATGGATACATTCGTCTGAATGAATTAGAATTGATCGTACGAATGAGTAAGAATGGATCGTACGAATGAAATAGAATGGATTGCACGAATGAATTAGAATGGATCGTACGAATGAATTAGAATGGATCGTGTGAAAGAATTAGAATGGATTGTATGAATGAATTAGAATGGATCGTACGAATGAATTAGAATGGATACATTCGTGCGAATGAATTAGAATGGATCATGCACGAATGTATCCATTCTAAGTCATTCGTACGATCCATTCTAATTCATTCGCACAATCTATTCTAATTCATTCATACGATCAATTCTAATTCATTCGCACGAATGTATCCATTCTAATTCATTCATACGATCCATTCTACTTCATTCGTACTATCCGTTCTAATTCACTCATACGATCCATTCTAATTCATTCATACGATCCATTCTAATTCATTTGCACGAATATATCCATTCTAATTCATTCGTACGATCCATTCTAATTCCTTCGTACGATCCATTCTAATTCCTTCATACGATCCATTCTAATTCCTTCGTACGATCCATTCTATTTCATTCGTATGATCCATTCTAATTCCTTCGTAAGATCCATTCTAATTCCTTCGTATCCATTCTAATTCACTCAGACGATCCATTCTAATTCATTCATATGATCTATTCTAATTCATTCATACAATCCATTCTAATTCTTTTACACGATCCATTCTAATTCATTCATACGATCCATTCTAATTCATTCGCACAATCCATTCTATTTCATTCGTACGATCCATTCTTACTCATTGGTATGATCCATTCTAATTCATTCGCACGAATGTATCCATTCTAATTCATTCGTACGAATCCATTCTAATTCATTCGTACAATCTATTCTATTTCATTCGTACGATCCATTCTTACTTATTCGTATGATCCATTCTAATTCATTCGGACGAATGTATCCATTCTAATTTATTCGTACGATCCATTCTAATTCATTCGTACGATCCATTCTAATTCATTCGTACGATCCATTCTAATTCATTCGTCCGATCCATTCTAATTCATTCGCACGAATGTATCCATTCTAATTCATTCGTACGATCCATTCTAATTCATTCGTACGATCCATTCTAATTCATTCGTAAGATCCATTCTAATTCATTCGTACGATCCATTCTAATTCATTCGTACGATCCATTCTAATTCATTCGCACGAATGTATCCATTCTAGTTCATTCGTACGATCCATTCTAATACATTCATACAATCCATTCTAATTCATTCGTACGATCCATTCTAATTCATTCGCACAAATGTACCCTTTCTAATTCATTCGCACAAATGTATCCATTCTAATTCATTCGTATGATCCATTCTAATTCATTCGTACGATCCATTCTAATTCATTCGTAAGATCCATTCTAATTCATTCGTACGATCCATTCTAATTCATTCGTACGATCCATTCTAATTCATTCGCACGAATGTATCCATTCTAGTTCATTCGTACGATCCATTCTAATTCATTCGTACGATCCATTCTAATTCATTCGCACGATCCATTCTAATTCATTCGTACAATCCATTCTAATTCATTCATACGATCCATTCTAATTCATTCGTACGATCCATTCTAATTCATTCGCACAAATGTATACATTCTAATTCATTCGTACGATCCATTCTAATTCATTCACACGATCCATTCTAATTCATTCGTACGATCCATTCTAATTCATTCACACGATCTGTTCTTATTCATTCACACAATCCATTCTAATTCATTCGCACGAATGTATCCATTCTAATTCATTCGTACGATCCATTCTAATTCATTCGTACGATCCATTCTAATGCATTCGTATGATCCATTCTAATTAATTCGTATGATCCATTCTAATTCACTCATACGATCCATTCTAATACATTCATACGATCCATTCTAATTCATTTGCATGAATATATCCATTCTAATTCATTCGTACGATCCATTCTAATTCCTTCGTACGATCCATTCTAATTCATTCGTACGAACTATTCTAATTCATTCGTACGATCCATTCTAATTCATTCGTACGAATGAAATAGAATGGATTGCACGAATGAATTAGAATGGATCGTACGAATGAATTAGAATGGATCGTGTGAAAGAATTAGAATGGATTGTATGAATGAATTAGAATGGATCGTACGAATGAATTAGAATGGATACATTCGTGCGAATGAATTAGAATGGATCATCCGAATGAATTAGAATGGATCATACGAATGAATTAGAATGGATCGTACGAATGAAATAGAATAGATTATACGAATGAATTAGAATGGATGAATTAGAATGGATCGTGTGAAAGAATTAGAATGGATTGTATGAATGAATTAGAATGGATCGTATGAATGAATTAGAATGGATCGTATGAATGAATTAGAATAGATTGCGCGAATGAATTAGAATGGATCGTGCGAATTAAATTGAATGGATACAAATGAATTAGAATGGATCATACGAATGAATTAGAATGACGATCCATTCTTACTCATTCGTATGATCCATTCTAATTTATTCGCACGAATGTATCCATTCTAATTCATTCGTACGTCTAATTCATTCGTACGGTCCATTCTAATTCATTCGCACAATCCATTCTATTTCATTCGTACGATCCATTCTTACTCATTCGTATGATCCATTATGGATACATTCGTGTGAATGAATTAGAATGGATCATACGAATGAGTAAGAATGGATCGTACGAATGAAATAGAATGGATTGTGCGAATGAATTAGAATGGATCGTACGAATGAATTAGAATGGATCGTGTGAAAGAATTAGAATGGATTGTATGAATGAATTAGAATAGATTGTATGAATGAATTAGAATGGATCGTACGAATAAATTAGAATGGATCGTTCGAATGAATTAGAATGGATCGTACGAATGAATTAGAATGGATACATTCGTGCGAATGAATTAGAATGGATACATTCGTGCGAAAGAATTAGAATAGATCGTATGAATGAATTAGAATGGATCCTATGAATGAATTAGAATGGATCGTGCGAATGAATTAGAATGGATCGTACGAATGAATTAGAATGGATCGTGCTAATGAATTAGAATTGATCGAACGAATGAATTAGCATGGATCGTGCTAATGAATTAGAATGGAACGTACGAATGAATTAGAATGGATCGTGTGAAAGAATTAGAATGGATTGTATGAATGAATTAGAATGAATTCGTACGATCCATTCAAATTCATTCGCACGATCCATTCTAATTCATTCATACGATCCATTCTAATTCATTCATACAATCCATTCTAATTCTTTCACACGATCCATTCTAATTCATTCGAAGGATCCATTCTAATTCATTCGTATAATCTATTCTATTTCATTCGTACGATCCATTCTTACTCATTCGTATGATCCATTCTAATTCATTCGGACGAATGTATCCATTCTAATTTATTCGTACGATCCATTCTAATTCTTTCGTACGATCCGTTCTAATTCATTCGTATGATCCATTCTTACTCATTCGTATGATCCATTCTAATTCATTCGTACGATCCATTCTTATTCATTCATACGATCGATTCTAATTCATTCGTACGATCCATTCTAATTCATTCATACGATCCATTCTAATTCATTCGTATGATCCGTTCTAATTTATTCGTTCAAATATATCCATTCTAATTCATTCGTACGATCCATTCTAATTCATTCGCACGATCCATTCTAATTCATTTGCACGAATGTATCCATTCTAATTTATTTGCACGATCCATTCTAATTCATTCCTATGATCTATTCTAATTCATTCGTACGATCCATTCTACGATCCATTCTAATTCATTCGTATATTCTATTCTAATTCATTAGCACGATCCATGCTAATGAATTAGAATGGATCGCACGATCCAATCTAATTCATTCATACGATCCATTCTTACTCATTCGCATGATCCATTCTAATTCAATCGTACAATCCATTCTAATTCACTCGTACGATCCATTCTAATTCCTTCGTACGATCCATTCTAATTCATTTGTACGATCCATTCTAATTCATTCGTACGATCCATTCTAATTCCTTCGTACGATCCATTCTAATTCATTCGTACAATCTATTCTAATTCATTCGTACGAATGGATACATTCGTGTGAATGAATTAGAATGGATCGTACGAATGAGTAAGAATGGATCGTACGAATGAAATAGAATGGATTGCACGAATGAATTAGAATTGATCGTACGAATGAATTAGAATGGATCGTGCGAATGAATTAGAATGGATCGTACGAATGAATTAGAATGGATCGTACGAATGAACTAGAATGGATACATTCGTGCGAATGAATTAGAATGGATCGTACGAATGAATTAGAATGGATCGTACGAATGAATTAGAATGGATCTTACGAATGAATTAGAATGGATCGTACGAATGAATTAGAATGGATCGTACTAATGAATTAGAATGGATACATTCGTGCGAATGAATTCGAATGGATCGGACGAATGAATTAGAATGGATCGTACGAATGAATTAGAATGGATCAAATGAATGAATTAGAATGGTTACATTCATGCGAATGAATTAGAATGGATCGTACGAATGGATTAGAATGGATCGTACGAATGGATTAGAATGGATACATTCGTGCGAATGAATTAGAATGGATCGTACGAATGGATTAGAATGGATCATACGAATGGATTAGAATGGATCCTACGAATGGATTAGAATGGATACCTTTGTGCATATGAGTTAGAATGGATTGTACGAATGAATTAGAATGGATCATATTAATGAATTAGAATGGATCGTACGAATGAATTAGACTGGATCGTACGAATGAATTAGAATGGATACATTCGTGCAAATGAATTAGAATGGATACATTCGTGCGAAAGAATTAGAATAGATCTTATGAATGAATTAGAATGGATCCTATGAATGAATTAGAATGGATCGTGCGAATGAAATAGAATGGATCGTACGAATGAATTAGAATGGATCGTGCTAATGAATTAGATTTGAACGAACGAATGAATTAGAATGGATACATTCGTGCGAATAAATTAGAATGGATCGGACGAATGAATTAGAATGGATCGTACGAATGAGTAAGAATGGATCGTACGAATGAAATAGAATAGATCGTACGAATGAATTAGAATGGATCGTGCAAAGGAATTAGAATGGATCGTACGAATGAATTAGAATGGATATATTCGTGCAAATGAATTAGAATTGATCGTATGAATGTATTAGAATGGATCATGTGAGTGAATTAGAATGGATCGTACGAATGAATTAGAATGGATCGTATGAATGAGTTAGAATGGATACATTCGTGTGAATGAATTAGAATGGATCGTACGAATGAATTAGAATAGATCGTACGAATGAATTAGAATGAATCGTATGAATGAATTAGAATGGTTACATTCGTGCGAATGAATTAGAATAGATCGTACGAATGAATTAGAATAGATCGTACGAATAAATTAGAATGGATCGTGAGAATGAATTAGAATGGATCGTACGAATGAATTAGAATGGATCCACCGAATGAGTTAGAATGGATCATACGAATGAATTAGATTGGATTGTACGAATGAATTAGAATGGATTGTGCGAATGAATTAGAATGGATCGTATGAATGAATAATAATGGATCGTACGAATGAATTAGAATGGATCGTGCGAATGAATTAGCATGATTCGTACGAATGTATTAGAATGGATCGTACGAATGAAATAGAATGAATCGTACGATCCATTCTAATTCAATCGTCCGATCCATTCTAATTCATTCGCATCAATGTATCCATTCTAATTCATTCGTACAATCCTATCTATTTCATTCGTACGATCCATTCTTACTTATTCGTATGATCCATTCTAATTCATTCGTATGATCCATTCTAATTCATTCATACGATCTATTCTAATTCATTCGCACGATCCATTCTAATTCATTCATACGATCCATTCTAATTCATTCGCCCGATCCATTCTAATTCATTCATACGATCCATTCTATTCGAATGGATCATGCGATCCATTCGAATTCATTTGCACGATCCATTATAATTCATTCATACGATCCATTCTAATTCATTCATACAATGCATTCTAATTCTTTCACACGATCCATTCTAATTCATTCGTACGATCCATTCTAATTCATTCGTACAATCCATTCTATTTCATTTGTACGATCCATTCTTACTCATTCGTATGATCCATTCTAATTCATTCGTACGATCCATTCTAATTCATTTGTAGTATCCATTCTAATTCATTCGTACAATCCATTCTATTTCATTCGTACGATCCATTCTTACTCATTCGTATGATCCATTCTAATTCATTCGCACGAATGTATCCATTCTAATTCATTCATACAATCCATTCTAATTCATTCCGTACGATCCATTCTAATTCATTCGTACGACCGTACGAATGAATTAGAATGGATCGTACGAATGAATTAGAATAGATTGTGCGAATGAATTAGAATGGATCGAACGAATGAATTAGAATGGATCGTACGAATGAATTAGAATGGATCATACGAATGAGTAAGAATGGATCGTACGAATGAATTAGAATGGATCGTACGAATGAATTAGAATGGATCGTACGAATGAAATAGAATAGATTGTACGAATGAATTAGAATGGATCGTACGAATGAATTAGAATGGATCGTGTGAAAGAATTAGAATGGATTGTATGAATGAATTAGAATGGATCGTATGAATTAATTAGAATGGATCGTGCGAATGAATTCAAATGGATCGTACGAATTCATTCTAATTCATTCATACAATCCATTCTAATTCTTTCACATGATCCATTCTAATTCATTCGTACGTTCCATTCTAATTCATTAGCACGATCCATGCTAATTCATTCGTTCGATCAATTCTAATTCATTAGCACGATCCATTCTAATTCATTCGTACGATCCATTCTAATTCCTTCGTACGATCCATTCTAATTCATTCGTACGATCTATTCTATTTCATTCGTACGATCCATTCTTACTCATTCGTACGATCTATTCTAATTCATTCGTCCGATCCATTCTAATTCATTCGCACGAATTAGAATAGATCGTATGAATGAATTAGAATGGATCCTATGAATGAATTAGAATGGATCGTGCGAATGAATTAGAATGGATCGTATGAATGAATTAGAATGGATCGTGCTAATGAATTAGAATTGATCGAACGAATGAATTAGCATGGATCGTGCTAATGAATTAGAATGGAACGTACGAATGAATTAGAATGGATCGTGTGAAAGAATTAGAATGGATTGTATGAATGAATTAGAATGAATTCATACGATCCATTCGAATTCATTCGCACGATCCATTCTAATTCATTCATACGATCCATTCTAATTCATCCATACAATCCATTCTAATTCTTTCACACGATCCATTCTAATTCATTCGTAGGATCCATTCTAATTCATTCGTACAATCTATTCTATTTCATTCGTACCATCCATTCTTACTCATTCCTATAAACCATTCTAATTCATTCGGACGAATGTATCCATTCTAATTTATTCGTATGATCCATTCTAATTAATTCGTACGATCGATTCTAATTCATTCGTACGATCCATTCTAATTCATTCGTCCGATCCATTCTAATTCATTCGCACGAATGTATCCATTCTAATTCATTCGTACGATCCATTCTAATTCATTCGTACGATCTATTCTAATTCATTCGTAAGATCCATTCTAATTCATTCGTACGATCTATTCTAATTCATTCGCACGAATGTATCCATTCTAGTTCATTCGTACGATCCATTCTAATTCATTCGTACGATCCATTCTAATTCATTCGCACGATCCATTCTAATTCATTCGTACGATCCATTCTAATTCATTCATATGATCCATTCTAATTCATTCGTACGATCCATTCTAATTCATTCGCACAAATGTATCCATTCTAATTCATTCGTACGATCCAATCTAATTCATTCGCACGATCCATTCTAATTCATTCGTACGATCAATTCTAATTCTTTCACACGATCCATTCTAATTCATTCGTACGATCCATTCTAATTGATTCGCACGATCCATTCTAATTCATTCGTACGATCCATTCTAATTCATTCATACGATCCATTCTAATTCATTCGCACAAATGTATCCATTCTAATTCATTCGTACGATCCATTCTAATTTATTCGCACGATCCATTCTAATTCATTCGTACGATCCATTCTAATTCATTCGCACGATCTGTTCTTATTCATTCGCACAATCCATTCTAATTCATTCGCACGAATGTATCCATTCTAATTCATTCATACGATCCATTCTAATTCATTCGTACGATCCATTCTAATTCATTCGTATGATCCATTCTAATTAATTCGTATGATCCATTCTAATTCAGTCGTACGATTCATTCTAATTCATTCATACAATCCATTCTAATTCATTCGTACGATCCATTCTAATTCACTCATACGATCCATTCTAATACATTCATACGATCCATTCTAATTCATTTGCACGAATATATCCATTCTAATTCATTCGTACGATCCATTCTAATTCCTTCGTACGATCCATTCTAATTCATTCGTATGATCTATTCTAATTCATTCGTACGATCCATTCTAATTCATTCGTACGATCCATTCTAATTCCTTCGTACGATCCATTCTAATTCATTCGTACGATCCATTCTAATTCATTCGTACAATCTATTCTAATTCATTCGTACGAATGGATACATTCGTGTGAATGAATTAGAATGGATCGTACGAATGAGTAAGAATGGATCGTACGAATGAAATAGAATGGATTGCACGAATGAATTAGAATGGATCGTACGAATGAATTAGAATGGATCGTGTGAAAGAATTAGAATGGATTGTATGAATGAATTAGAATGGATCGTACGAATGAATTAGAATGGATCGTACGAAGGAATTAGAATGGATCATACGAATGAATTAGAATGGATCGTACGAATGAATTAGAATAGATCGTACGAATGAATTAGAATGGATCGTACGAATGAATTAGAATGGATATATTCGTGCAAATGAATTAGAATGGATCGTATGAATGTATTAGAATAGATCATATGAGTCAATTAGAATGGATCGTACGAATGAATTAGAATGGATCGTATGAATGAATTAGAATGGATACATTCGTGTGAATGAATTAGAATGGATCGTATGAATGAATTAGAATAGATTTTGTGAATGAATTAGAACTGATCGTACGAATGAATTAGAATGGATACATTCGTGCGAATGAATTAGAATGGATTGTATGAATGAATTAGAATGGATCGTACGAATGAATTAGAATGGATCGTATGAGTGAATTAGAATGGATACGAAGGAATTAGAATGGATCGTACGAAGGAATTTGAATGGATCATACGAATGAAATAGAATGGATCGTACGAAGGAATTAGAATGGATGGTACGAAGGAATTAGAATGGATCGTACGAATGAATTAGAATAGATCGTACGAATGAATTAGAATGGATCGTACGAAGGAATTAGAATGGATCGTACGAATGAATTAGAATGGATATATTCGTGCAAATGAATTAGAATGGATCGTATGAATGTATTAGAATGGATCATATGAGTGAATTAGAATGGATCGTACGAATGAAATAGAATGGATCATACGAAGGAATTAGAATGGATCGTACGAAGGAATTAGAATGGATCGTACGAATGAATTAGAATGGATATATTCGTGCAAATGAATTAGAATGGATCGTATGAAAGAATTAGAATGGATCGTATGAGTGAATTAGAACGGATGGAACGAATGAAGTAGAATGGATCGTATGAATGAATTAGAATGGATACATTCGTGCGAATGAATTAGAATGGATCGTATGAATGAATTAGAATAGATTGTGCGAATGAATTAGAATGGATCGTATGAATGAATTAGAATGGATACATTCGTGCGAATAAATTAGAATGGATTGTATGAATGAATTAGAATGGATCGTACGAATGAATTAGAATGGATCGTACGAATGAATTAGAATAGATTGTGCGAATGAATTAGAATGGATCGTGCAAATGAAATAGAATGGATAAAAATGAATTAGAATGGATCATACGAATGAATTAGAATGACGATCCATTCTTACTCATTCGTATGATCCCATTCTAATTCATTCGTACGATCCATTCTAATTCATTCGTACGATCCATTCTAATTCATTCGTACGATCCATTCTAATTCATTCATACGATCCATTCTAATTCATTCATACAATCCATTCTAATTCTTTCACACGATCCATTCTAATTCATTCGTACGATCCATTCTAATTCATTCGCACAATCCATTCTATTTCATTCGTACGATCCATTTTTACTCATTCGTATGATCCATTCTAATTCATTCTCACGAATGTATCCATAATGGATCATACGAATGAGTAAGAATGGATCGTACGAATGAAATAGAATGGATTGTGCGAATGAATTAGAATGGACCGTACGAATGAATTAGACGTACGAATGAATTAGAATGGATACATTCGTGCGAATAAATTAGAATGGATCATACGAATGAGTAAGAATCGATCGTCATTCTAATTCATGCGTATGATCCATTCTAATTCATTTGTATCCATTCTATTTCATTCGCATGATCCATTCTAATTCATTCGCGTAATCTATTCTAATTCATTCGTACGATCCATTCTAATTCTATCGTACGATCCATTCTAATTTATTCATATGATCCATTCTAATTAATTCGTATGATCCATTCTAATTCATACGTACGATCCATTCTAATTCATTCATACAATCCATTCTAATTCATTCGCACGAATGTATCCATTCTAATTAATTCGTACGATCCATTCTAATTCATTCGTATGATCCATTCTAATTCATTCGCACAATCCATTCTATTTCATTCGTACAATCCATTCTTACTCATTGGTACGATCCATTCTAATTCATTCGCACGAATGTATCCATTCTAATTCATTCGTACGAATCCATTCTAATTCGTTCGTACAATCTATTCTATTTCATTAGTACGATACATTCTTACTCATTCGTATGATCCATTCTAATTCATTCGGACGAATGTATCCATTCTAATTTATTCGTACGATCCATTCTAATTCATTCGTACGATCTATTCTAATTCATTCGTACGATCCATTCTAATTCATTCGTCCGATCCATTCTAATTCATTCGCACAAATGTATCCATTCAAATTCATTCGTACGGTCCTTTCTAATTCATTCGCACAATCCATTCTATTTCATTCGTACGATCCATTCTTACTCATTCGTATGATCCATTATGGATACATTCGTGCGAATGAATTAGAATGGATCATACGAATGAGTAAGAATGGATTGTACGAATGAAATAGAATGGATTGTGCGAATGAATTAGAATGGATCGTACGAATGAATTAGAATGGATCGTGTGAAAGAATTAGAATGGATTGTATAAATGAATTAGAATAGATCATATGAATGAATTAGAATGGATCATACGAATGAATTAGAATAGATCGTACGAATGAATTAGAATGGATCGTAAGAATAAATTAGAATGGATACATTCGTCCGAATGAATTAGAATGGATCATGCGAATGAGTAAGAATGGATCGTACGAATGAAATAGAATAGATTGTACGAATGAATTAGAATGGATCCTACGAATGAATTAGAATAGGTCGTGTGAAAGAATTAGAATGGATTGTATGAATGAATTAGAATGAATTCGTGCGATCCATTCGAATTCATTCGCACGATCCATTCTAATTCATTCATACGATCCATTCTAATTCATTCATACAATCCATTCTAATTCTTTCACACGTTCCATTCTAATTCATTCGTAGGATCCATTCTAATTCATTCGTACAATCTATTCTATTTCATTCGTACGATCCATTTTTACTCATTCGTTTGATCCATTCTAATTCATTCGGACGAATGTATCCATTCTAATTTATTTGTACGATCCATTCTAATTCATTCGTATGATCTATTCTAATTCATTCGTACGATCCATTCTAATTCATTCATACAATCTATTCTAATTCATTCATACGATCCATTCTAATTCATTCGCACGATCCATTCTAATTCATTCGTACGATCCATTCTAATTCATTCGCACGAATGTATCCATTCTAGTTCATTCGAACGATCCATTCTAATTCATTCGTACGATCCATTCTAATTCATTCATACAATCCATTCTAATTCATTCGCACGATCCATTCTAATTCACTCATACGATCCATTCTAATACATTCATACGATCCATTCTAATTCATTTGCACGAATATATCCATTCTAATTCATTCGTATTTCACACGATCCATTCTAATTCATTAGTAGGATCCATTCTAATTCATTCGTACAATCTATTCTATTTCATTCGTACGATCCATTCTTACTCATTCGTAGGATCCATTCTAATTCATTCGGACGAATGTATCCATTCTAATTTATTCGTACGATCCATTCTAATTCATTCGTACGATCCATTCTAATTCATTCATACGATCCATTCTTACTCATTCGTATGATCCATTCTAATTCATTCGTACGATCCATTCTAATTCATTCGTACGATCCATTCTAATTCATTCGCACAATTTATTCTAATTCATTCATACGATCCATTCTAATTCATTCGTACGATCGTACGAATGAATTAGAATGGATCGTACGGAATGAATTAGAATGGATTGTATGAATGAATTAGAATGGATACATTCGTGCGAATGAATTAGAATAGATCATACGAATGAGTAAGAATGGATCGTACGAATGAAATAGAATGGATTGTACGTATAAATTAGAATGGATCGTACAAATGAATTAGAATGGATCGTACGAATGGATTAGAATGGATCATACGAATGAGTAAGAATGGATCGTACAAATGAAATAGAATGGATTGTACGAATGAATTAGAATGGATCGTACGAATGAATTAGAATGGATCGTGTGAAAGAATTAGAATGCATTGTATGAATGAATTAGAATGGATCGTATGAATGAATTAGAATGGATCGTGCGAATGAATTCGAATGGATCGCATGATCCATTCGAATAGAATGGATCGTATGAATGAATTAGAATGGATCGGGCGAATGAATTAGAATGGATTGTAGGAATGAATTAGAATGGATCGTATGAATGAATTAGAATGGATCGTATGAATGAATTAGAATGGATCGTGCGAATGAATTAGATTGGATCGTACGAATGAATTAGAATGGATCGTACGAATGAATTAGAATGGATCATACGAATGAATTAGAATGGATCATACGAATGAGTAAGAATGGATCGTACGAATGAAATAGAATGGATTGTACGAATGAATTAGAATGGATACATTCGTGCGAATGAATTAGAATGGATCGTACGAATGAATTAGAATGGATCGTACGAATGAATTAGAATGGATCGTACGAATGAATTAGAATGCATCGTACGAAAGAATTAGAATGGATATATATGTGCGAATGAATTAGAATGGATCGTATGAATGAATTAGACTGGATCGTACGAATGAATTTGAATGGATACATGTGTGCGAATGAATCTAAATGGATTGTATGAATGAATTACAATGGATCATACGAATGAATTAGAATGGATCGTACGAATGAATTAGAATAGCTCATACGAATGAATTAGAATAAATCGTATGAATGAATTAGAATGGTTATATTCGTGCGAATGAATTAGAATAGATCGTACGAATGAATTAGAATGGATCGTACGAATAAATTAGAATGGATCGTGGGAATGAATTAGAATTCTTTCGCACGAATGTATCCATTCTAATTCATTCGCACGAATGTATCCATTCTAATTCCTTCGTACGATCCATTCTAATTCATTCGTACGATCCATTCTAATTCATTCGTACAATCCATTCTATTCCATTCGTACGATCCATTCTTACTCATTTGTATGATCCATTCTAATTCATTCGCACGAATGTATCCATTCTAATTCATTCATACAATCCATTCTAATTCATTCCGTACGATCCATTCTAATTCATTCGCATGAATATAACCATTCTAATTCATTCATTTGATCCATTCTAATTCATTCGTACGATCCATTCTAATTCATTCGTCCGATCCATTCTAATTCATTCGCACGAATGTATCCATTCTAATTCATTCGTACGATCCATTTTAATTCATTC